>OX104127.1:103381689-104613978 GCA_944470555.2 Heterobilharzia americana
GAATGTCCGCACGATGTTTGAACCCAGTAAGGCAGCCCAGATTGCAAAGGAGATGATAAGGTATAACATCGAAGTGCTTGGAATTTGCAAAAGCAGATGGAATGGGAGTGGACTCTCCAAACTGTCAACTGGAGAATCAATAATCTACTCCGGTCACCCAGACGACAACCACGAGCACACTGAGTTATGGAGTGGCTATCATGATGTCCTCAAGAGCATCGAAGGCTCTCATGCAGTGGGAACCAATCTCCTCCAGGATCATGACAGCAAGATTCAACTCAAAAGGAAGAAAGGTCACAATCATACAATGTTATGCACCTACAAATAATGCAGAGCAGGAGAAAAAGGAGGATTTCTACAGACAACTTCAATCAACACTGGACAAGACGTCAGTTGGCGATATTAAAATTCTGATGGGCGACATGAATGCCAAACTGGGAGGGGACAACACGGGAAGAGAACTAACCATGGGTCGAGAGGCGCTAGGTGAAATGAATGAGAATGGAGAATTGTTTGCAGAATTCTGCGCATTCAACGATTTGGTGATTGGAGGCAGTGTGTTCAGGCACAAAGATATCCACAAAGCGACATGGATTTCACCAGATGGACACACCAAAAATCAAATCGACTTTATCTCAATCTCAAGAAAATGGAGACACAGTCTACTTAACACAAGGTCAAGAAGAGGAGCAGATGTAGGTTCACACCACTCACTATCTACTGCAAGGAACCTTCCAAATCAGGTTAAAAGCCTACAAGGAAGCTGGTGATAGACCTCAATTCAAGTACAACACTCGGAAACTGAAGGATGAAACTACAAAGGAGATCTTCAAGGCAGCCATCAAGACAAAATGGGAGACATCGAGGGACATCCCTGAAGAAACCTGTGTGGAAGAACACTGGAAGTCTTTGAAAGCTATGTGGAAAGAAACCTGCACCACAGTATTAGGAAGGAAGAAGAAAGAAGACAAGGAATGGATCTTGACGGATACCTGGAAGCTGATAGAGCAGGAGAGGAGGATGGTGAAGCAGAAGATAAACCAGTGCAAGGATGCTCAACGACAAGAGGAACTGAGCACAATGTATAAAGCACTGGACAAAGAAGTGAATAAGAGTGCACGCAAAGACAAAAGACACTTCTACGAAACACTGGCAAGTGAAGCAGAACAGGCTGCCGGCTGGTAAGAGAGACCTGACGACATTGTATCAAATAACCAGGTTGCTATCAGGGAAGAGACCAACACAGATGAAACCAATAAAAGATGATGATGGAAATTTAATTACAAAAGAAGAGAAACAGAGGAAACGATGGGCCGACCACTTCAAGGAGCTCTTGAATCGACCACCACCTGCACTTCGTCCAGAAATACCACCTGCAGCCTCCGAACTACAAGTGAACATTAATCCCCCAACGAAAATGGAAGTTCTGAACGCCATAAAGCTACTGAAATGTGGGAAAGCAGCAGGACCAGATGGAATACCGCCAGAAGCACTGAGAACAGATGCAGAGACAACAGCGGACATGCTCACACCACCACTATTGCAGAAGGTGTGGAAGGAAGAGAAGGTACCTGGCTAGTGATTGGAAGAAGGGTTACCTTGTCAAACTGCCGAAGAAGGGAGACCTGAGTGCTTGCAAGAACTGGCGCGGAATCACTCTCCTGTCCACCCCAAGTAAAATATTAAGCCGCATCATCCTGGAGAGGCTTAAAGATGCACTAGATTCAAAACTACGACCGGAACAGGCAGGCTTCAGGAAGTACAAATCATGTGCAGACCAAATTGCAACGCCACTCTACGCATCATCATAGAACAGAGCATAGAATGGCAATCAGCTCTCTACCTCAACTTCATCGACTTTGAGAAGGCCTTTGACAGCGTCGACCGAGAAGTAATTTGGAAACTGCTTCAATACTACGGAGTACCGCAAACCTTTTTCCGCCTCATTCAACAACTATATGAAGATGCCACATGCCAAGTAATCCACAATGGGAAGCCCAGTGATGCTTTTGAAGTGAAGACAGGAGTGAAACAAGGTTGCCTACTATCCCCCATGATATTCCTGATTGTGGTCGACTGGATCATGCAGCAAACAGTAGGCAGCGAGAAGAGGGGGATACACTGGACGACGGAAAAGAACCTAGAAGACTTGGATTTCGCCGATGACTTATGCCTAATGTCACACAAACTTGAAGATCTGCAAGCAAAAACTAACAAGTTGACAGAAGAGGCAGCTAAGACGGGACTTCAGGTGAATATAGAGAAGACAGAAGTGATGAAGATACCGCACCACCACCATCAACAACAACAACAAACTCCAATCACCGTCAACGGGAGAAACTTGAAGGAAGTAACCTCCTTCACTTATCTAGGAAGCACTGTTTCAACTACAGGTGGCGGGACGGACGAGGACGTCAAAGTCAGAATCGGAAAAGCAAGACAGGCGTTCATTAGCCTGAAACCAATGTGGAGATCTTCTGCACTCAGCATGCGGAACAAGATACGGATTTTCAACACCAACGTCAAGTCAGTGCTCCTGTATGGCTCAGAGACTTGGCGCGTCACGAAAGGCATTTCCAATAAACTACAGACATTCATCAACAACTGCTTACGCTCTCTGCTGAAGATCAGATAGCCAGAAAAAATAAGCAACAAGGAACTCTGGGAACGAACCAACCAAGAACCTATCACGCAACAAATATGCAGGAAGAAGTGGAGATGGATTGGCCACGCACTGAGAAGGCCGACTGGGGACATCACGCGTCAGGCCAGTTGCTCGAGTGGAACCCCGATGGGAAGCGACGAGTTGGACGTCCGAGATGAGGGTGACATGGAGGAGGTCGTGCGAGGAGGAAATGAGAGCTTGTGGGCTGTCGTGGAACCAGGTTCAAAAGATCTCAGAGAACAGGATGAAATGGAGACGTGCTACTGAAGCCCTATGTTCCACTAGGAACCCAAGGGACTAATAATAATATAATAATAATAGGGTAGTATTTGTAAGTCAATGAAATCAGTCATATTATCATTACGAACCTGGAAACAATAAGCAGCAGTTTCGTCACAGATCAGGACTTCTCAGCAGTGTGCCTCCGCGAATTTGCAGAGAATCGAGCTTAGCAATATGTAAACTACATATTTCTAACTCAGTGGCTGGAAGTTAACTTGCTTACTACGAAACCTGATGATCTTATATTCAGCTCGTCCCTGGGTCGTGTGTCCACTGCCGAAAAGTCCTAGACTAAGACGAAAAACCTGTGCAGTACTCTCAAGTTTTCTGGAGTTTTTTCTAGATAACGTCAGTAAGTGCTTATTGCTACTTTGAAATGAATTGTTTAGCTACCATTCTTTTCACCTGTAACAACAAAGCCAGGAGGTGACTCGGAGATATTTAGGTCATAAAGCCATAGTCCCACGTAGGTCTACATTATTTCATTATGAAAATTCGTTTTTCGTAGCTGCTAAAATGCACATACAATTAAAATGAGATAATTAAAGCTACTGGAAACTGTATAACTGACTAGAAATTTCATAATCTAGGTACTGAGAAGAAATACTGACAAGTGATTCTTATTACGCTCCCATCAAAGCGGTAACAATTTTACCGATAAAATCTAAACAGACAATATGATTGTATTTAATACTAAAATTATCTTTTTTATGAACAAACGACATTGAAAACATGCAATGGTTCTTGTATTAGCATTAGTCATTTGAAAGATAACCAGGAAATCACTTTAGCTTTTGGTCTGGTAGCAAATTTAACAACTTGAAATTTAACTTAGAATCCGTTGCTAAGACACGTTTTGTGACAAAGAATAAAATTATTTCCAGTTGTCCTTTTATTGTTCTTTGTTATTCGGTTAGTGCAAAATCAATTCTTTAAAAGAATGCTTCATTTATGCCTCTAAACAAATTTCCTTGTAAAGACAACTGCAATAAATGAAAGAAATGTGTAGAACACTGGTGCAAGACAATTAAAGGACTATTCATGAAATCTGTTAGGTAAACTATCATGGTATCACGTAGATATCTAAACGGAATCGTGTGCTTAGCAAAAAGAAAACATAATAAGCATTGAACAACAAGATGAAATGCAACTCAATCTAACATAAAAAGATAAACTTGATATCATTCTAGAGTAGATGTTTACTGCACTAACAGCTTTGATACAGTGAAAATTAGTGAAAATGAATACTGTCTGTATATAACTTTCTGCAAACTTTATCTTAAGGGTTCAATAACTGTTATAATCGTTTCTTTACTAACTAAAAATTGATGTTAAACTGCTTTACGCAATGCCGCAGAGAATAAAATATTTCTGTGCATGAATATCCACTGTTTTGATACCAACATACAGTTAGCTTTCTGTATTTTTCTCCAGCTATATAAACGGGGAAAATAGTAAAAAATCGTCGACTACTGATATTTTACTAATGATATAATAACTTTGTTATATAATTATAAATTAACAAGGAGCTTTTAACCTCTGTTACACTATATAATGAAATGTAACGGTTTTAAAAGTTGTACATGAACTTCAGTTTGTGCTATTCTGTGATCTATAGGCCAATGAACATGAATGTGGTGGATGCTGAAACAAATGGATTAATAATCTGCGAAGTATATTTCCTTATTAAAGGTTTTGAACTCAACCGCATACGGTAGTGTTAGAACTTATGGTAAATTCCCTGGACTCAATGGTACTAGTCAGTTGCGACTGTCCGAATTTCTGCATACAGTTATCAAAACAAGAATATTGAGGTTCACCTTTTCAAGTCTGATATTACAGGAAATAAACTTATTTCAGACGGTGTAGTTGGTATGGAGTGCTCAGAGAGTATGGACCAACTGGGTCTCTTGAACACTTTGAGAGAATATAAAAACAATAGACTATGGAATCGGTCACACTCCAGTTAACTACTCAGCTACCCTTGGAATTCGCACTATTCCTGAAAGACCGGTGTTTGAACAAATAGTGGTACAAAACTCCGCTGAACTTCGTGAAACTGAATCACTGACATGAACAATGGGATATCTGATTTCCTACCAATAGTTATCACAAGAACTAGCCTGATTAACTAATTCACTACTTACTTGACGTTCCTAAGCCCGGATAAAGATGGAAGGTTCGGCATACGGCTAGAAAACCTACCCCCAGAAAACCAATCCAATCACTAAACAAAGTTCAAAGAACAAAGAAAATATAAACACAATGAGAGACTTATTCCTCTCTGGAATCTGGGAGACAAAATGACTCCAGTTGGTGAAACCCTTCGGGAAACCAATCGACCCATGTGTCCTCTCTCCTCTCGATGGAAACAAAAGTGAAGATGGTGACATGGAATGTCCGAACAATGTTTGAAGCTGGCTAGCAAGGTTGTCCACATTGCAAAGGAGATGAGAAGGTATAGCATAGAAGTGCTAGGATAGGGATCTGTAAGCAGTCTGCAGATGGAATGGAAGTGGACTCCCCCAACTGTCAACTGGAGAGGAGACAATAATCTAATCTAGTCCGAGATTGTCACACAGACGACAACCATGAGCACAGTACACTGAGTCTTCCAGTGGCTATCATGATATCCCCAACAGCATCGATGACTCTCTCTCCAATGCAGTGGGAAGCAATCTCCTCCTCCTCCTCCTCCTCCTCCTCCTCCTCCTCCTCCTCCTGCAGGATCAAGACCATGACAGCAAGGTTCAACTCAATTAGAAGGGAAGTCACAATCCTACATTGCTGTGCTTTGCTATGCTCTACACCCACACATGAAGTGGATGAAGAGAAGAAGGATGGATTCTACAGACAACTGCAATCAGTAATGGACAATACCCCACTCCAGTTGGCGACATCAAAACCCAGTCTAATAGGTGAGGTGACGTGAGGTGAGGTGAGGTGCGGTGGGGTGAGGTGGAGTGGAGTGGAGTGACATGAATGCCAGACCGGGAGCCGACAACACAGGAGGAGAACTGATCATGTGTCGAGAAGCACTCGATGAAATGAGGAATGAGAATGGAGAGCTGTTTGCAGACTTCTGCACATTCAACGATTCGGTGATTGGAGACAGTGTGTACAAATACACACACATACACACACACACACACACACAAGGATATTCACAAGGCAGCGACATGGATTTGACACGGATTTCATGAGACACCAGGACACACTACACCAAAAATCAGATCGACTTCATCTGAATGTGAGGAGAGTGGAGATGGAGACACAGCCCACTCACTGGACACGGGATCAGATGAAGAAGGGGAGCAGATGAAGGAAGGTTCACACCACTCACACGACTCACACGACTCACACGACTATCTAGTGCAAGGAACCTACATTCAAAATCAGGTTGAAATCCTTCGAAGAAGTTGGTGATGACAGACCACAGTTCAAGTTCAATTTGAACTCTCAGAAGAGAAACTGAACTGAAGGATGAAACTACGAAGAACATCCTCACGTCAGTCAGTCAGTCTTGTGGAAGGAATGTGAGACATTGAGCAATATCCCTGAAGGGATCTGCGTGGAGGAACACTGGAACTCTTTGATAGCAATGTGGAAGGTAACCGGCATAATTGTATTAGAATGGAAGAAGAAAGAAGACAAGGAATAGATTTTGACAGACACATGGAGGCTGATAGAGTAGATGAAGATGGTGAAGCAGAATATGAACTAGATCAGTACAGTACAGTACAGTGCAGTGCATAGGTGAACAACGAAGAGAGAAAATGAACACAACCTATAAAACACTACACTGGACAAGGAAGTGAAGAAGAGTGCACGCAAATACAAAAGACACTTCTATGAGACACTGGCAAGTGAAGCAGAACAGGCTGCAGGTAGGAGAGACAGAGACAAAGACAGAGACCTGACAACATTATGTCAAATAACCAGACTACTCTATCTGTGAGGGAAGAGATCAACTCAGATGAAACGAGTGAGAGATGAGAGTGGAGGAAACCTAGTTACCGCCGAAGAGGAGAAACAAAGGAAACGATGAGCTGGCCACTTCAGAAAACTCTCGAATCGACCACCACCAACACCACCACCAACACCACCATCACCATCACCACAGCCTGCAACTCGTCCACAAATACCACCAGCAGCTCAGACACACAATTACCAGTGAACACAAACCCTCCGACAAAAGCAGAAGTGAAGTCATGAAAACCATAAAATTGCTGAAATCGGTGAAGGCAGCAGGACCATATGGAATTCGGCGAGAAGCGCTGTAAACATACTCAGAGACATCAACGGACATGCTAACACCACACCACTACTGCAGATGGTTTGGAGGGAATGAGGGTGGGAAGGGAGGGGAAGCGAAGGGAATGGAAGGTATCTGCAGATTGGAAGAAGGGCTACCTTGTCAAATTCCTGAACAAGGGAGACCTAAGTGTTTGCAAGAATGAGAACAGTCGCCGAATCGCGCTCCAGTCCCCTGAAGCAAACTTTTATGCCGCATCATCCTCGAGAGACTAAACAGTGCGTTTGATTCCAAATTAGGACCGGATTAGGCTGGATTCAGGAAGTACAAATCATGTGTGGATGAAATTGAAACGCATCGCTAAACTACGCATCATTATAGAACAGAGTACAGAATGGCAGTCACCTAAACTTTATCTACTTTGAAGAGGCCCTTGACAGCGTTGACCAAGAAGTAATTTGGCAGGCAGCTGCAACACTACGGACGGCCACTAGTCTTTATCAACCTCATTCAACAGCTATATGCTATGCTATATGATGCTACTTGCCAAGTGATTCAAAATGGAAAGCTCAGTGAGGCCTCTGAAGTGAAGACAGGCAGGAGTAACACAAGGCTACCGCTTACTATCACCCATGATCTTCGTGATTGTGGCGGATCGGATCATCTAGCAAACAGTGAGGAGCGAGAAGGTGGGCATACGCTGGACCGGAGAAAATATCTTAGAAGATTTGAATTTCGTCGATGACTTGTGTCTTATGTCGCACAAACTAGAAGATCTACAGGCAAAAACCAACAAGTTGACAGGATAGGCAGGGCAGCGAAGACGCAACTTCCTTCAGGTGAACGTAGAGAAGATAGAGGTGATGATGATACCCAGCCAACGCCACCTCCGCGAACAACAAGCTGCAATCACCATCAACATGAGAAACTTAAAGCAAGTAGCCTTTTTCATCTACCTAGGCAGCATTGTTTCAACTACAGGCGACACAGATAAGGGTGTCAAAGCAACCAGGATCGGAAAAAAATCAAGACAGGCCCTCATTAATCTGAAACCAGTGTGGTGATCTACTGCACTCAGCACAAAGTGTGAACATGATCCGGATTTTCGACACCAATGTCAAGTCAGTGCTGCTATATGGTTGAGAGACTTGGCGCGTTGCGAAAAGCATTTCGAACAAACTACAGACATTCATCAATAGCTGCTGACTACGCTCACTTGATACTAAAGATTAGATGGCCAGAATGAATCAGCAACAAGTAATTCTGACCTGACAACGAACCAATAATTAGCCCATCACCCAATAAGTATGCAGAAGAAAGTGAAGATGGATTGGGCTGGACATTCACTGAGAAGGAAGACCGTTTATGGACATCACGCGCCAGGCTATGCGAAGCCAGGACAGGCCGTCAAGTGGACTCCAACGAGGAAACGAAGAGTTGGGCGTCTGAGCTGAGGGTGACATGAAGGAGATGGTGTGGGGAAGAAATAAAAGGATGTGGGCAGTGGTGGAGTCAGGTTGAAGAAACTGGATGGAAGCGAGTGAAATGGCGACTTGTTACTGAATCCGTATGTTCCTCTAGGAACCAAAAGGACAAATAATAACTATAATTTGATCACCTCTTTAGTTTTTCTGGTATTGGTTGCAATTCAGTTCACTTCCGACTTAGGAACATGCAAAGATAAGCAATTATGTTGGATTCCTAATTGGAATGAAGAAGAAATGGTGACTTAAATGCTGTCATTTTCAGTAACCCTACACTCTTCAACAGGTTTCTCTACTTCTCATCATTACAACCAATATGACTTACAAAATATTCAGTTTTTTACATGAGTAGTGGATGTGAAAAACTCACTATTCAAAAAAATACCCAAATAAAGAATTGTAACACATATGTAGAATTTACTATAGGGCTGGAATCAAGGTGGCATTTAAACCCCTAAACTCATCGAGATAAACATTACTGGCCTTGAGATTCTATAAAACTGACTAAACAAGATAAATTAACCAACCAAATGCAATGGAACGACTGCTGAATCAAATAAGGAGGTAAAACTAGCCGATCGATTTTAGTCAAATCATCAGGGCACAGGAACTCAGCCAAACTTAGAATGGTAGACCCTATTAAGACCAGTAATCTATGAAGAACTTGTCTTTCTCAATGCATGCACTGACACGTAAACAGACAGTAGGGTGGGATAAAACTATTGTTTTGAAGTACAAATAATATAAGTTGGTGGCGAAAGAAAGATCAGTTACCAGATCCTTGTTCCTCAAATCAGCACTCAGCATGTGTAATAAGAACGATGCAACACTTATACCAGACATGTGGTAAAATAAATGGGATAGTTTACATAGGTATAGATGCCACATATAAGTTGTGTGATTACTTTGACATGAGCAATAATTTATACTCACAGTGTCATCCGGTGAACAATACTGCATCACTGTGTGCTATACTAGACAGATAGATCTATTATGGATTTACATTCTACCAAAGTGCTCACGTTTTACATTTATATTGATGAAATATCATTTATATAAGATGTGTGAGAAGGCATAATATATTAGTAAGCAGAAGAAAGAAAAGATGTTTAGGATAAAATGTCCCTTCAGCTCATGTGTACTGCATATCTAGCGACTAGACAAGTTTCTTTTGAAAATAGTAGTGAGACTTCAAAATATGAATTACCATGATTTTCGCAGTTTGAAGACGTTTCAGGTGCATAACCTTCACCAGGTTAGCACGAACTGCACAAATGATGCTGAAGTTGTTTTAGGCATACATCGGGTGTTAAGAATCGATTAGAGTTTTTAAATGAGACTTATGGAACGCTATTCTCTCTATATTTTAGAACCGGGCTGCTCTTTGTTCGAAAGTACGTTTAGAAAGCGAAAGCTGACTACGACCAACCTACCTTAATACACAGGAGCAGGGGGATTGATTATTATTATTATTATTTATTATTTGTCCCTCGGGTTCCTAATAGAACATAGGGCTTCACTAGCACGTCTCCAGTGCACTCTGTTATCTGAAATCTTTTGAACCTGACTCTACGATAGCTTAGATGCTCTCATTTCCTGCTCGCACGATCTTCTCCATGTCACTCTCGGACGCCCAACTCGTCGCTTCCCATCAGGGTTCCACTCGAGCAACTGGCCTGACGCGTGATGTCCCCAGTCAGCCTTCTCAGTGTATGCCCAATCCATCTCCACTTCCTTCTGCATATTTGTTGGGTGATAGGTTCTTGGTTGGTTCGTTGACAGGCCAGAGTTCCTTGTTGCTTATTCTTTTTGGCAATCCATCTGATCTTCAGTAACGAGCCAGCATAGGCAGTTGTTGATGAATGTCTGTAGTTTGTTGGAAATCCCTTTCGTAATGCGCCAAGTCTCTGAACCATACAGGAGCACTGACTTGACTAGTTGGGGGAATTGATAGTCATGTATATATAGACCCTTTACAGACCATCGAAGCACTTAGAAGGTGCAGAAAGTTGAACTGAGTTTAGAAGTATATAAGGTCTCTCTTGATGAACATACCAGATAGTTTCTCATTATTTTTACTGATTAGTCTTCATGGAACTTTAAATTCATGAAGAGAGGTTTTTTCTGAACCGTTTAAACTGAATGATTATCTGGTTTCAATTTCACCATTCGTAATTCTGAAATGATTGAGTTACAACTTATCACCGGTTATTATGTCTGGGGTCCAAATAAATGTATATTAGAAAATGAAGCAGTTGGCCAGTCAACTGATAATATATACATTTTTTGATGAGGCAGTGAACACTAGGAGGAAATGAATGTACGATGAGGATACTAGCTGTTTAGTATCCCGCGAGCTTTGAAGCTTGCCTCTTGACGTTTCTTTATGTTGTGAGTGCGGTTGGAGTCCTGTGATAACGAAACGTTAAGATAGCTTAACTGTCCATGAAGTAAATGACTGTCCATGAGAGAAATATGGTCACTAGGGAGAGAATGGGCATCTACTAGTGTACCCAAACGAACCACTAGTTTTATCAGCTGTCAGTTATACGCTAAGTTCTAACTTTACTCTACGTTAAGCATACAAGTGAAATGTTGATGTCTCCACAATTCAATGCAAGTTTAACTGTGAGCATTCCTTTTTAAGTCTTATAGTCAAGTTTCCAACTATTTTGAAATTCATCACACTCAGAAAATAATGTGGTGCAAACATTAGGAGCGACCACTTGTTTTTAGTCTGAAAATATTGATTGTTGTTAACTGCAAATGCCATCATATATCTCTACCAGTTATACCTAAGAACTCATGATCTCCAAGATCGGAAATGTCTAAAATGTCAGTGCGTATCAATGGTAACATTCAATTTTGACAGTCAAAGTCACAAAAATGTGTAGAAACGTCTTGGTTGTATTGTGTTCCCCGAACTAAGTTGTTTAATCCTGAAGCTTTCATCGTCTCGCCAGATGACATCATCACCACTAACTTCACCACGAAGTGAGCTGTCAATATCTCTCCCTGAGTGATTAACTAGCTTGCTCTGACGATGTGATCTGTTGATTGGTTGTTTCCTTCCATTCTTGTGTCATTGATTGAATAAACTTTCCTGTTGGCTGTTCCTCTACTTCACCTCTCACCTTTCTGTCCTTTATCATTTTCCTTGTTGGTCGATAGATCGGGTCTATGTCTATACATCTGTTGATTGCTGACTGACCTGAATCCCAAGCTTCTAGGAATTCTCTGACATTCTTTGTATTTCCTCTCTCCGTCCAGAATTTCTACATTGTCGAAATTCAATTCATGTCCATAGTTGTTATCCACATGCGTTGAAATGATTGATGAAATGTCGTGGCGTGTAATAGCCAATCGGTGTTGATGTAGATGAAGGCGAAGAGGGCGGCCACTTCCTTCTTCAATGTAGTGTTGACTACAGTTATTGCAGTTGATTTTGTAAATGATACTTGGTTTGTCTTCTTTTCTTGTTGCATCCTTTGTTCTGCATACTGGTGTATGCAGGGAATCTGTAGGTTTATGAGCCACACGAATTCCAAGTGGTCTCAGCAATCTTGTCGTGATTTCTGATATATTCTTTATGTCGTCTAGTAAGACGATGAAAGCCTCATCATTAAACAACCCAGCTCAGTGAACACAATAAAACCAAGACCATCCACCTCAGCTATAAATATTTTCCATTATTTCAAAATCATACAAGTAGCGATGTTTAATTGTTGATGCCTGATAGCCTCAGGTTAAACCTTGCATACAGTCGCGGTTATAGCCTGCTGCCAAGTCAACAACCAGGATGGGAAATCCATGAGGTATTCAGCTTGTGTCATTCTTGTGATCATCATCAGGTAGCAGTTTCTTTCTTAGACGAATATAAAATGAACTTACCCTACTTCATTAACTTCCAAGAATGGAGTTTGCATAGTAATTTTTCCTGTATTTTTCTACGAGTCTTCATATAAACAACCTATTTTCACGGTTGTATATGGTATTTGTCATCTTATGACCATGGGTTTTCCGGGGAACACACTTGGATAATAGATGAGGCTGTTTCATGCATAGTTCTTCTTCAAATGTCTTTCCTACTAAGAATGTATGATGGATGTGGAGATGAAGCGACACTTTGTTTATGAGCTATTTCTTGTACTTCTTTCATTTAACTGTCTTCTCATTTATCCTACATTTGGTGTTTTCGAGCTTATTGATACTTTTATATTATCAAACCTAAATCAAAAATAGTTGAATGGTATCGAAATCAGTCAGTTTATCGGAAATGTCGAATGTCTGTTAATTTTTGACCTCATTAAAGTCGAACGGTCTGCATTTGGATATTTTTATTACTGTTTTTATCAGTTCTTGAAGCATTGAGTCGTCTCAGATTTTATTATGAGTTCGAATAGGTAAACAAAGATAATTAAAAATGTAAATATGAGTACGATGCGACAACCCAACGAATTTTCCGTTATCTATAGTAAAACGTTATGCAGACTGATGTAATATATCTTAGGCAACACCGAGCTTTAATTAACAACCGCACATAAATAATGATGTTATAACCTAACCTAGTTGACAGTTGATATTATAATATATAGTCAAGAACAGATGGTGGTCCCTTGAAACATTACTCTTTGATATGCATGTATTTATACTGCTTATAGTAAGTAAAATGGAAAATTTTCTTTAATCTCTTTTATAATATCTTTAATTTTTACCTTTTCCATATAGTCTGTAGACTTGGATATTGAACAAATAAACGACAAATCAAGATAAGCTTCAATGATAAAAGGAATAGATTACTGAACCTAAATAGTTTAAACGTCTGATTAGTAACTGCTTAACCTGCTTTCAAACATTGTTTCGGCTTGTTGACTTTACCAGGTAAAGCAGTTTATTTTTGCATGTCGAACAGCCTTCTATTTATATTCATTTATCGATAGCACAACCCTTGATGTGTTCACTACATAAGCCAATATCGTGTGCTTAAGATCTAACAAGCTATACAACACATTATGTAGTAGATGTCAAGCTAAATTAATATAGAACCACATATTTATTTTAGAGTTTCACTAATATCATCTTCATTATCACAATCAGTAATATGGAACGCGATTAGCAGTAATTCCTGTGTCCTCCATTCTGTTTCGTACCTTAAGTGTTACCAAGCGAAAATTCGGTCACAGTCGATCTAACAAAAGGTAAACACTGAGCTGCTTAATAAAAGTGACTAAAAGGTAACTATTCAAAAATTAGTTCATATTATGATGCCTTGAAGGATTTTAAACTGATAAAAAAAATCTAACTGAATGCTTTCAGTGTTTTTATTATGCCAGAATACAGCGGAAAAGATATAACACAGTATTTCTGTGCTTGAATGTTATGCTATTTATAAAACTTACAAACAAACACTTGAAAATCAGCTGAACAACCAATAAGACATTAACAAGGCCGATATGTCATCAAAAACTGCATTTGTATCACAAATCAGTGGTGAAACTACCCAACAAGGAGGAATTTGTGCATTGTTGTGTCAAACCAGTACAAATCTATGTAAAACCTACTCGTAAAATCGAGCACTTTTCAAAACTTTGTTTACCCGATACTATATAATATTTTCTTACTTGATTTAGCACGTAGTAATGCAGTACTATTTACTCGAGGAGATTATGATCACTTGATCACTTAACACGTGACTTTATATGCTTAGCGTTCCTCTGAATTTAGTGTCTGTAGCAGTAGAATTCAACATACTTTCGAAAAAGTTAAAATAGACATAGAGGACTAGGTCGAACAATTTTTATCTTGTCAATAAGTCTTCATAATACGTGTTAGGATACCCACTTCTCGGATGACAGACCTCTGTTATTGTTTGATTCATTAAATAGTCGTTCTTGGTTCCTGTGAACTCAGTAGCAGCAAAGATTTCCATAATTATCAGGAGCGATTTAAAGTAGTTGTTGCAACAAGGTAGGAGAAGAAAACTTAGGAAGTAATTCGTACTGAGATCTGAATAAAGTCGTCATGAAATCACTAGAACTAGGACGGATTGGTAGAACTAATATTTCGATTATTTTTCATGGAGAAGAAATATGCATAAACTGAAGTTTGAGTTGTTTATGAAGTTTTAGACTTGAAACATTCCACTGTGGATCATGAAGTATAATTCAATGACGTAGCCAGTAATTAATATGTATTTACCGTGAAGGAATGAATTTAAGTTACATTTAACTTTCTTATAGCTTCAACTGATTAAGTACACAGTCAGTAACCTGAGAGTTACGGGATTAAAGCTCATTATAAATACATATTTTCCCAATTTCAGTCAGTATTCCGGTCTTTACAGGGCAAATAACACGCCCACGGAGCTAAACGTTAGCAACTGACTTTGAAAGGAAAACATTTCACCTCAGGTATTAGCAGATCAATGCTCACGCCAACTACTAATGGAGTAGGTAACACACATAAATTAGTGTATTATTGCAAAATAGTTTTCGTCGTGGATTGAAATCAGTTTTAGAACCACCTAGACCTGGTAGTAGCGGTAAGCTGTCTCGTTCTAGTTTGCAACTTCTCAACTGGACCCATCTACGCTTTCGAAACACATTGGCCTAAAGAACATCAGTTCTTGCCGTGAGCGCCTGGACATTAAGCCATTGGATTGGATCACAATCATCCGCATTGTCCTAATTCTCACACCCAACTTGGTGAATTTCACAAGTCAGCACCTCACAAAACTCCGTCTCACAGAACATCGATAATGAGTACATTCTACATCTGAGGAACTGCAAACCAGCAAAAAACCAACGATTCAGCACTCATAGTTTTTCAGTGGTTCTCAAAATGATTTCCACTGCCTACCAAAAATACTTTTATACCAGTCAATCTTCACAAACTACCGACTGAATTAACCTATTATTGATTTTCATCTGGGCTTACCTCCATACATTCATACACGGAGAATCGTTTAGTATGTTAGTTTCATTTATCAGACAGTACCTGTTTAATATTCATCAGTATATTTACTTCCATTCCAATAACTTAGGATATTTATGTATTAAAGTCAGCTGGTTAATTCATCCAAAGAGGTTCGTTTTATATTCTGCATAATTCAGTAAATTCAAATGAAGCGTTATGTACATCACTAGCTAGAATTCTCATAGTTATTAGGAGCAGAATGATTAACTAATTGCAAGCGATTTCTTTAAGGCTTCTCAATGCATATTGCCACTCCTACAAACGATATTTCAGTATAGTCGTACATCCGTTAGAAATATTCAATTGAACACAAGGTTTACTATGGTTAAGAAGAATAAATGCTTAGTGATTTATTCACTATGAATTACAGACGGATGAACAAAAAACGGAATGAACTGAATCTAAAAGTCAGTCAAATGGAGGATTATTTGGATTCACATTCAATGACTTACATAGCCTTAAAAATTAGTAACATAACAGTGCTTTGAAAGTTTTTCAAAGCTATGGATTATGCGGACATATAAAAAGTCTATAATAATAAGTCTATTGATAGAATATCTCAGAATAATGCCCATACACTTGTATGATTTTGAGAGAAGTAATCAGTTTCAAAAGTTCTCATTTTCTCAAACCTTACTAAATGTTACAAACAAAAATAACAAAAGAGAGGAATATGAAATGCAAACTAATAAAACCTTGAATATTACTTCTAGACTGGTAGATATGATTGTACTCTTGATAGAAATATATTCAATGTGCCTCAGTGATACTATCAAAATCAGATAATTTCATTCAGAATAAACTTAATTTGAATTTTAAAAATATATCTAGTCAGCAAATTACTATAGCAATAACTGTCCTTTATTATTTACAGTAGGATGCTAGCCTTCTAAACAAGTTTCATTGGAATATCAGGATATGTTAGTGATTCACTGTCATCATCAAGACGAAGTCTAAACTAAGTAGTCGGGAAAAAGAAAAACATCATTTGTTTCACTACTTTACTTAGCATACTTATAGAGTCAGCTACTTTTTGTAGACTCATAAGTTAAATAACTAGAAGGTATGCACCTGAAAATGAGCATTACTGAAACAATAATCTACACAAATGAAATGTTTCTGATTGCCTTTACTTTTGAAAAAAAGCATCACAACACTAAAGTGTTCAATAAAACCACTAACTCACTACACTGTGTGTCTTAATTTACCGTCAAGACTAAATTCTGTAGTACTCAATACCTAGCTACCCTTGTGTGGCAGAACACAAAGTCGACAATTAACTTGCCCTGTTAAACACTGAAGGGTACAGTTGAAGCTTAATAATCAGAAAAATAGGTAATCTTTGCCTGCATCCATTTTGAATGTTTTCTATGAGATGGAGTGTTATAATACTGAGAGATTTATAAAAAGCTACATTACCAAAAATCTGCATTCAGTACCTTTTAAAAAGAAGTGGCTGGATGGAATAGCACCCGATGTATATGTGATATCAAAATCAACTAGTAAATGGTAAAAACTGAACCCACATCAATATAAGCTGCCCATAATAAATCGCTCACATACGAAATAATTATTTTACCATTTGAGAAGCCATAAAAGTGTAGTCAGGTTAGTCACCAATAACTGCTAACGTTTATTTTAACCATTACTCTGTTAGGATAAAAAGCATCAAATGTTGTATTAGAAACTGTTTTTTTTAATAGTTTAGCTGTTGAAAGTTCCAGTTTGTTAAATACTTGGTACAAACAGTTCCTTTTACAAGTCAGCCAGTCATGTGATATGAACATTTGTCAGTGACTACATCATAGTAATTAACATCACAGTCGAATCAGAACTTCTCAAACAGTAAACAAAGAAAACAAAGAGCAAGAAAAACAGTCACTAATTCCTCACCCTTCATTTCACACAACTCTTCTTTGTGTTACAATACTAATTAGGAAGACCATTATATACCAAAACAACACTCACTTTATTCACGTTGTACAAAGGCACGTTATGCTCAGCCAGGTAACGAACAATAGACAAGTGCTTTGATTTACGCCAATATGCATTAAACCGTTTCCATTCTAAGGGAAAAAAATAAAGATATTAGTGTAAAAACGTATGTGACGACTAAAAGAAATGAAGACAAGAAATAAGTGATTGACAAAACTGCTGCTGCTGATGCAACTGCCATTACCACCACTAATACTAGTACTACTAATAATAATGATACAGTTAGATGTCGAACTGAATAGTTACCTGGGAAGTCCTTACTTTTGACACTGTAGGAACGGAAAGAGTTCTTGAATATCCAAGGAAATCCCAGAGAAAATCAGGGGAAATTCACTCACTATCATTACTCAACATGCTAGAAGATCGGACCTGATGCTGGGTAAAAAAGAACAGAACTGAGGGCGAATTTCAGGTGGAGATTGATTTAAAACATGCAGATTGACAATTTGATCCTCGAAAGGTTTAACTTTAAAAGTAAGTTGCTAGTCACTTCTCATCAATGTAACGCGAGCTCAATGAACTAAGAGAACCAAATGAAATTCTTTTTTTTTCACTATGATAACAAATAATTAGGAGAAGGAAGTCATATTTCAAGTACAGAGAACAAAATTCTTCTCGATACTGTGACACTGATGATGTGACAGTGAAGACGCTACGATTAAAAATGACACTAGAATATGATTAAATAGATACAATTCAATAGCGAAATATAGGTCAGTGAAATTGGTGGAAGATAGCACCAATTTCATGGTGGTCAACAGTACTGCCTGGCTTTCTGAACCTATATGCAGTGGAGTAAAACCATAACCCTCTAACTGAAAGTCGAGTTGTTCACAGCTCCAATACACCAACTAACCTCCACAAATTCGTATATGTTCACAAGTTCAAACTCGCTAGATAGTCAAAGGCAATATCAGTCATACTTCAGCACATGTATTTCCATGTAGTGACCTTTTTAAACTAGCCCGATTAAGCTGCGAGATTTAAATTCATGGATGGTCTGGGCTGACTGAAAGGTCAGTTTTAATTAAATAACTTCAGGCCACAAAGTAATTGAATGAGTAGTGTACTTTTTCAACCCCTTAAGGACATGAAAATTAGGATTTCAAAAATAATGATAACTCATGCACATCATTTCTTAATCTACATGTTGCGTTTTAGCAGCGATATTCTTCTGTTACACTCTGGAGCAAATAAACACTCAGTTATAACTAATAAGACGAAATTCATACTGAAGTTATCGATAACTCGAAATATTTTTTTGCTGACAGAACATAAAATGTCATACATTTGCTTTCCTTGACAAATTTGAACAATGAAAGAACAAAGACATTCGTAGAATAAAAGATGTTCATTTTATTTCACGGCCTTTCATCAACTGCAAACATCCCACAATTGAAATGAGGTATTAGTGGTAATAAAAGCATGACACTAAATATGTAGGAATAATTGAAGATTTGAAATGCAAGATTAAAAATAAACTAGTCAGTTAAAAAACCACAGGATTAGTAATCACAAATCTCAGTCACAATCAATGGCAATTTATATCTTAATCGGTAGAAAATTTTGGAGCTGCGGAGTGTGGAGAGAACAAGCAGACAGGAGTGTAAAAGAAGGAGCTGTTAAAGAGCTAGTAGGTTACGTCATTACATAGAAAACCTGAAGATGCATTCAATGATTAACAATCAACAAATAATTAATGAAAAGATGATGCAATCAAAAAGGGAAGACTATATGTGCATACATATGCAAAACAGTTTTTGCATATAAAATTTTCTCTGACAATAACAAGAAGGTCACCTATTAAAATGAAAAAGTGGAAACATAGAATCCGTTGTAAATTTGTCAATATTCACTTCCACATGAATATATGTCCTCAGCAAACTGAGTCTTCTAATAATTTCATCACTACTCACTAACACTAAATTTACATTTCTGCATGAGTATGACTGAAATTTAAGATAGTATTTTTAGACTTCCAATTTCGCCTAAGTATGAGCATCGTTAGTTATCTATTCCGTTAACAACTCAAAACAGATTGATAGTGAAAAGCTCTTTTCTTGTCTGAAGTTTTTGGTACTTAAAGCTCTATTTTCGACAATTTCGATGCAGATGTTATCCTAAATACAGATATTTCTGTTGATATTATTCATAGGAAGAAAGTTGGAAAGATAGAATATATCAAACAAACTTTTCTCATGAAAAGCTGATTCGAACTGATCTAAAAATTTATCACTTTAAACTTACAGTGTTGACAGTTCTAAGTGAACAGGATCGGTTTTGACCTAATGCAAAAACTTGCATATGATGCTGATAAGTTGATACCAAATTTAATCCTGGAATAAGGCTAACGTTTTCAGTAGTAAAGATAACGGACAAATATCCAAACTTTTACTATCCCCAGGTAAATTTCGTTGGTGAGCATTATCATAGGCTAAAATAGCTTTCAGCTAATGTTCACTTTTTACAGAAAAATTCTACGAAATCACTGTTTTAGCTAAAATGTTTATTATCGCATACTATGATCAGAGAATAGTTCAGTGAAACAAACCTCTTACCTCATCTAGCTCTTGAAAGTCAAAATCACCGTATTGGGTAAATAAATGACTAACCAATTCCAGGTTTCCACATATGATGGCGTTGATAAGTGACTGGCAATTTTCTGTCTGCATGGAAAATAAAGCAAAAAAACAGCCGTGTATAGCAACGGAAAATTACAAGTATCTTAACAACAACTGATACCCGTTGCACTAGAGATGGCTATCGTGCCGTAGGGGCTTAGTGGATAAGGCTTTGGGGTTTAAAGTGGAGTACTCCGCTCAAGTCTCAGCAGGAGCAACATCACTCAATGAGGTCCAGGTGTATCCACCTGACGATTCCTAGAAAGGACAAAAGGCTCGTACTGAATTTCTCCGTTAGTCGCTAATATGAATATGACATCATGAATATTCGTCAGTATCGAGGTATCCTTATATGAGCCCATCTGCCAACAGCAAAGGTCAATGAATTCTGCCCTATATTATTATTATTATTATATTATTAGTCCCTTGGGTTCCTAGTGGAACATAGGGCTTCAGTTGCACGCCTCCAGTGACCTCTGTTCTCTGAGATCTTTTGAACCTGGTCCCACGACAGCCCACAACCTCTCATTTCCTGCTCGCACGACCTCCTCCATGTCACCCTTGCCTCGGACGTTCAACTCGTCGCTTCCCATGGGGATTCCACTCGAGCAACTGGCCTGAAGCGTGATGTCCTCAGTCGGCCTTCTCAGTGCATGGCCAATCCATCTCCACTCCCTCCTGCATATTTGCTGTGTGATAGGTTCTTGGTTGGTTCGTTGACAGGCCAGAGTTCCTTGTTGCTTATTTTTTCTGGCCATCTGATCTCCAGTAGCGAGCGTAAGCAGTTGTTGATGAATGTCTGTAGTTTATTGGAAATCCCTCTCGTGACGCGCCAAGTCTCTCAACCATACAAGAGCACTGACTTGACGTTGGTGTTGAAAATCCGGATCTTGTTCCGCATGCTGAGTGGAGTGCAGAAGATCTCCACACTGGTTTCAGGCTAATGAACGCCTGTCTTGCTTTTCCGATTCTGACTTTGACGTCCTCGTCCGTCCCGCCACCTGTAGTTGAAACAGTGCTTCCTAGATAAGTGAAGGAGGTTACTTCCTTCAAGTTTCTCCCGTTGACGGTGATTGGAGTTTGTTGTTGTTGTTGATGGTGGTGGTGCGGTATCTTCATCACCTCTGTCTTCTCTATATTCACCTGAAGTCCCGTCTTAGCTGCCTCTTCTATCAACTTGTTAGTTTTTGCCTGCAGATCTTCAAGTTTGTGTGACATTAGGCACAAGTCATCGGCGAAATCCAAGTCTTCTAGGTTCTTTTCCGCAGTCCAGCGTATCCCCCTCTTCTCGCTGCCTACTGTTTGCTGCATGATCCAGTCCACCACAATAAGGAATATCATGGGGGATAGTAGGCAACCTTGTTTCACTCCTGTCTTCACTTCAAAAGCATCACTGGGCTTCCCATTGTGAATTACTTGGCCGGCATGTGGCATCTTCATATAGTTGTTGAATGAGGCGGATAAAGGTTTGCGGTACTCCGTAGTATTGAAGCAGTTTCCAAATTACTTCTCGGTCGACGCTGTCAAAGGCCTTCTCAAAGTCGATGAAGTTGAGGTAGAGAGCTGATTGCCATTCTATGCTCTGTTCTATGATGATGCGTAGAGTGGCGTTGCAATTTGGTCTGCACATGATTTGGACTTCCTGAAGCCTGCCTGTTCCGGTCGCAGTTTTGAATCTAGTGCATCCTTAAGCCTCTCCAGGATGATGCGGCTTAATATTTTACTTGGGGTGGACAGGAGAGTGATTCCGCGCCAGTTCTTGCAAGCACTCAGGTCTCCCTTCTTCGGCAGTTTGACAAGGTAACCCTTCTTCCAATCACTAGCCAGGTACCTTCTCTTCCTTCCACACCTTCTGCAATAGTGGTGTGAGCATGTCCGCTGTTGTCTCTGCATCTGTTCTCAGTGCTTCTGGCGGTATTCCATCTGGTCCTGCTGCTTTCCCACACTTCAGTAGCTTTATGGCGTTCAGGACTTCCATTTTCGTTGGGGGGTTTATGTTCACTTGTAATTCAGCGGCTGCAGGTGGTATTTCTGGACGAAGTGCAGGTGGTGGTCGATTCAAGAGCTTCTTGAAGTGGTCGGCCCATCGTTTCCTCTGTTTCTCTTCTTTCGTAATTAAATTTCCTTCTTCATCTTTTATTGGTTTCATCTGTGTTGGTCTCTTCCCTGATAGCAACCTGGTTATTTGATACAATGCCCTATATAGCAACGCGAAATTACAAGTATAACAACAACAACGGTATAATTTCATTTATTTGGTGTGTTATCGTTGACTGTCTACAACAGGCGTATCCGGCACAATGGAATTCACTTCTTGAGTAATTTTCAACTCATTCTTTTTGCTATGTTCTGCCTGAACATAATTCAGTTTCCAAACTCCTTGTTCAAACTTGTTTTGATTAATATTCACTGCTCATCAGCTTCTCGTTTGTTTATTTTAATAACAACTCATCTATTGACACTATTTGTGTTGCTATGCATGCTTGACAAACCGTTTTTAGCTAACAAATGTAAAAAAATGTATAAATTTACGATTGTACAGCTTTGAAAATAAAATCGCCGAAAAGAGACTCTTTTCTGAAATACTTGTTCTTCTTACAATGGAATTCCAGCAAAACAATAATACACTGACATGAACTCAGTTAACACGATTCGGTCTAATCACTCCCGAGATGATGGAGAATATTTGTAGCTCAGAAGCATGACTTTGATGGTGTTTCGTTCTCTGAACTACATGGTTTAATCATGAAATACAGAGAATGCCAGGGAATTTTTAGAAGCTTGTTGTCCAGCTCAGTCAGCAGCTAACAGATACGCTAATATTGACCTGATCTAACAACCAATTAGAAACCACAAAAAGTTTAAAGTTCACGTCAGCAGGACAACTAGCCTAAATAAATATGGATCCAATGAAAAGACTTTGGTAGAAACAGTTAATCACACATAAGGCCACCAGGACAAGCTACTAAGCCACTTGTAGAAAAAATCTTATAGTTCACGTCATTCTGAAGTTTCTGCTGATGATGCTGTTTAATGTTAATGAAAGCTTCGCGATTAAATCATCCAGCATCCATCAAAATAACCAGTTCTGTTCAGTTAGGCAGTTGTCGTGGAATCCTAGAGTTGTACATTATGGTCGTCATAGTTCAAGAGAGTTGATATAGACAGTAGCAAAAGTGTTTCTACATTTAGAGCGAGTATTTCAGTAAGAGAGTCGATAGATAGATACGTTGATGAGAAATAAAGAGTGTAAGGTATGAAAAGTGTACGAGTTAAGCTCAGCTGGTATAATCAAAACTTGTATAAATAAAAAAAGTTTAACTAGCGTGACCTATTCATGGGTAAGTTTCAGAAGGCAGAAAGACCAATGGTTGATTATTTCTTCATGCAGAAATTTCATTTCTTTCAACTGACTACTACAGTCCCACTATGTGGTGGAAGAGAATCTAGAGGTGTTTTCTCAGTTTTAGTGTCAGCGAGTTGCTGAACGATCACTAGTGAAATTATTTTTCACCCCATGAACTAGTTGTTTTGATGTGTTTAAAATATCTGAAGCATGTCTATCCAGTGTTAATAATCCTACATATACACAAAAATTTCTACCTACTGAGTACTAGACCTATTGAATGTATCTGAATTTGACTTCATATAAAATATTCTACAAAATAACAGCATTGGCTTAAGTGTCTATGATAACAGAAGTACTGATTAAGGCACAGATACTTTCAGATGTGCATCTGAAATGAAACAAGAAAAATATGCCAAAACCCATTATTTGCCAACGACAAATGTAATAGGAGTGAAAATGTTTTTTTAGAAAAATGGTGATAGCAATATTAAGGATGAATTGTGCCTCGCAGTGGAATCCACAACACGCGTTTTGCTCTATTAGAGACTTGTAAGCTCAATATACTTCCATCTCAGTGGGCAGTAGTGTTCCCACTCAGATTTAAACCCACCTGCCAACTATCGCTTCAAACACCTCGGCATTATCCCCTAGGCAACTGAGTTATATTAACCACTCCTTTTGCGGTAGCTAGGGTTGAATATTAAGCACTGTTGTATCCTGGTTTGGACAAAATTGATTCGCCTCAGTTGGCATATGAGCTCATGTGCGGACAGCTCACTATAGTCAGTTGCTTCATTTTAACATCAAGGATGGATACTTACAAGTTCAAACACTTCATATACAGTGATAATAATGCTAGTGGTGATAATAGAAATGAAACTTACCTCAGCTTCTTCGATAACATCAGGTTCATTTGGTGTTTCAAATTTATGCAAATCATAATCCAATGGTTGATTAAAATTATTATTATTTTTTTCCTTGGAGGCCATAATTCGTTCAAAACTAGGCTATATATTCATCCAATTATTTTGTATTATCTATTTTTTTTCTCCTTCTTTTTCTTCTGACAATCCGTCAAATGAATGTTTTTGTGTCACATATTAGTTTGAGCATGATAAAATAAGTGGGAAGGCTTAGCCATAGTCATATAACTTTTAATGATAAATAAATGTCAGTCTTTCTTCTGACTCCTCCAATCTACCAATTTTTATTTTGACGTTGAATACTTGAAATCTTCAACTACGGTTGAAAAATTAGAATGGAAACAATTAATCAAGGTGAGTGTGAAAAGAATAGAAAATTGAATGTAAGAGAAAACCACCTGCTATTTTCCTGACAGAAAAGGCTGTACAAAAAGGATGAATTGTAAATAAAATAGGAAATGGTTGAAAAGACTGTTTCGAAGGCTAAATATTTCCAGGTAGTCAGTAGAATATTTCAATAGTATGGACTGCATTTATTCTTACTCATTATCTAAGCATGTTGGTAATGTTCTTTAACTTGAGAATCCACTAGTATACAAAACAACCAATAATGAAGTATAAATATCCAAACCAAGTTAGGATTTAATGGTTTGGAAAAATTTGGGCATCGAGTAAATAATACTCATTATTTTAGTATTTTTTATTTTCCAATTAGTGTAAAACGAAATAAATTTGTTTCAACTGACGTTTCGCTATTTAGTGCTAATAACTTTATCAAAGTTATAGTCAACCAGAATTTACAATATCCAAGCTTATATATAATAACTTGACAAATGTTATTCCCTGTGAATGATGCTGTGTTGTCAGAATTGTAGAATAAAGATATTGTCCATATGTAATGTGTTGTGTTTGAAGAGATTATGAACAGCAGATTGAGATTTGCATGCACATATGTGTTGATAATTTTTATCGTATGTATGTTGGGTTGTGACCAGGTTAAACTACGTTTTACTCCTTCGTTCCTATTTAGACAATTATGATTCCACTTAATTTGAAGAAATTCTTTATAATTTCTGAAGCTTTTCTGTATAATTCCAATATTGTCAAAGTTGACCTTGTGACCTGAAATTATAGCGTGTAGAGCTATGGCTGAAGTGTTTCCAAGTTTTTTCAATCCCACTGGATTACTCGGCTGTTGGATGTGAGCTCTTCGGTGTTCATTGCTCCTAATTTTTACTTCACGGAAAGTTTATCCTATGTACATCGCATCACAGTCTGAACATTTTATTATGTAAAAGCAATTAGATTGTGAATCTAGGGGGATCTCATCCTTCAAATGAACTAAGGTGCTCTACAATGTGTTCGGTGTTCTGTAGAATACTCTGATAATGTATTTGTTGAGCAATCTAATTTCATCCAATGTCTGTGATCCGTAAGGGATAACTATTGTTCTGTTAGCACACCGCACCACGCTGTTACATTAATAACCTTTATGGTCGTAAAAATTCCTCTAAGCAATATAATCTGCTGAATACCTTATTGACTTAAGCACTTAATGAGCTACCACTTGTTGACTTAAATGCTTACATTATACACAGATAAATCATTGATTTGGAGATCTCTAGTTTAGTTGCTTGTAGATGAACTGGTACTATTCCATTAACTCCTAGTTCAATCACCAAAATGTACTTTTATTTCATTACGGAAAATGTACCCTACATTTATTCAACACTGCAAGATAAAGTTCACAAAGAGAATAGAGTTCTTGAGCATAAAGTCGTATCGTGACAGAAATTCCAACCATGAAAATGTTGACCTCAGCCATGAATTAAATCTTTCTTATTTGATGAAAAGCTACTATCTCCGATTAAATACTTTGAAAAGTGTATTCCTCGAAAATAAACAAAGTCACAGTGTAATAATCACTAATTATCAAACATACACTGTGAATTCATGTTTGTTCTACTGAACAGAATGCCTACGAAAATGTGAATCACCTTTATTTATGAGTAGCTATCTCAAAGGTTGAAATTAAGTGCTTCAGTTGAAGGGTTAGAGAAATTATGTATACGTTCGAATATTCTGAGCAATAACTTTGATCTTTTTGCCTTTAAACTGATTAAAGAGCTAGAAAGAGGGACAAAATGAATGTAAGTCTTAACTTATGAAGGTCATATTGTTAAATTAAAGGTCTCAGTGATGTAGATAAAAAGCAACTTCATCTAATAAATTCATTTCAGCAGCTATGAGAGAAGAAAAGAGAAAAAGTGCTCCAGTTCATGTCACACAACGCAGAAGAACAAAACCAATCAACAAAAGTAAGATATTAGGTTGAAATTCATCATGGGCTGACATCAGTTGGAGGAATATTGGAAATCTGGGAGCACTGGATAGCTGCTTCGTCCTAGTATGGGGTTGCTCAACAGTGCACACCCATGACCCCTTCAGGCATCAAACCCAGACCCTTTAGGTTCCGTAGCCAGCACGTTATCAGTGAGTCACAGGGTCAGAATTCGATGATCCACACTTCCTACTTCTTTCAGTTAACGATATAGCGTGACCTACATCCAGTGTGACCGCTGAGTAACTATCCTCATTTTCGACTTCGTTGACTACACTGGTCACCACTTCTCATTGAAACTTCGGAAACCACCTCTCGACGCTAGTCACCAATGAGCGCTCGATTAATTCTGTATGGAGGTTCCTCCAACAGACGTCAGTTCATGGTGAATTCCAACCTGAAATCAATTAATAAACCCCCATAAACCTCTAAAAAAGTAAGATATCATAAAATGAAGGATCTATGAGAAAGGATAAGAAATTAAGGAAAATAGGCAAGTTATTCACTATGTTGAGAAAGACATTTTTTACCAGTGGCTACACCTCTAGCCATGCTACCATGGTTCCTAGTGCTCCGCAAAATAATGAGGTATCTATTAACCAGCCAACACTTTAGTGCATGATTAAGACTAACAGTTAGTGACCGTTAGTCTTTGTAATTTAAACGAGATACTCAAGTGAATAATATTACTTTCCACTAGATCTCTTCAGCATTACTTTGGCGACTGTTAAAAAAATCGTGATCCATGAAGCTTGAATTCAATGCAAACACGTAACAAAAATTCACACTAGACACTCTTAATGGCTGTCAAAAGAAATGTTAAGATTCGCGTAATAACTACAAAACGACCAATCATTCTTGCTTATACAAAAGACAACCTTCTGAGTGTTGCCCTTCTGGAGAAAGCTACACAAAGCCTACTACTAGGCAACTAAACAAACGTTCTGTTAAACGCTTCCTTTTGGTAAAAGAAGAAGAAAAGTGAGGTTGATACAGAGTCCAATTCGATCACATTCGTTATATAGCGGTTGTGTAATACATAATCTCAAAGTGTTCAGAATAACAGATCGGCTTCCACGAAAGCATTTTACACATTGCTATGGCTAAAATAGTTAATGACTTCAGTCTCTGAGTTTAAACGACTTTTCTCTCCACCTTGAACTCAGAACAGCCAATAAACCGTTTCAGCCTTTCAACTTTTATAACTCTTTCGCGTTATTCGCTCCTTTCATCTACCTATCATGTTTGTTGAGAATTCTCCTATCCACTGACTTCATCCTTTAGTACTAGGCAGGTTTGGCCGTAATGATTTTTGAATGCTTGAAGTACAATATTGTTTTCTTTATTTTTGTTATCACTAGTGTAGACACTAATATTATTATCACCTTGAAAGTTACTGGTTCCACATTTCATTTCTTTGCTACCGAGGACTCAAAACTCACTACGATTGCTGAAGTGTATTATATGTACACAAGGTAATGCATTTTACAGTGAAGCCTGGGGATCTAAGTGAAAAGGAAATTATTTGCTTATATGTTTTACTTTGGTATTTCTAAACTTTCTGTAACTTCAATCTACATCAGCTGACATTTTATGTTGGATAATGTAAAGTCTTTTAACGGAAATGGTATTTTGTTTTCCGCTGTATGAGAGAAGAAGAGATTTGGATTGTATTCGGATGTGTCTGTAAACGTAATAGTTTAAAAGTAAATATATGCTTTCTGAACAAATAACTGAGTCTGTGAACAATATATACACAATGGTCAGTTATACACCAGTCATTAAATACATTTATAATATTACGTAAACTTTAAATCTTCCACCATGATTTTTTCACATCAATGTGAAGCTTTTTGTTCAGTGCTGCAGTGGTAGGGATTATCGTTGTACATTTCTGCTGTCAAATATCCTTGAACATATGACAGAGTACATCAACAACCAGCCAGTGTTACAACATGAATTATTCCCTTGCGCGTAACTAATTTTCAAAGACACGAAGTATAAAACCTAGTAGTTCACAAGCGAAATCTCTCACCTCGTTACTTTAAGACAGATATTGGTAATTCACTATTTAGTAAGCACATAGGTAAAAGTTAATATGCAGACTTACTTCTAGAAATCACGAAGTGATTCTTTTACGAGAGCCTGCTGGCATAGTTTTCATCCCGAAGTATATCTTCGTCGGATTTACTTAATCTTTTCATCACTAGAGATGGTTTATAACTTGGCGATTCACGAATCAATTACTATCAGCCATTGATCCATTAATGTTTGCCTACAAACAAAGCACTAAGCGCACTATGATGAGAAGATATGTACCTGTGATAATCCTAGCCATCTGATAAGGGTGATTTATAGTACATTCAAATGTTTAAAAATGCTACGGCTGCTGTTCCACTATATATTTTCTGAAGTTTACAAAATGACGGCAATCTCGATGATACCAAAGCGGAAGTCGAAATCTCCATCTTTAATAACCTAAACTGCCAGTGGGAAAAATAATCCTAGAATAACTACAACTTCACTGCAATATAAAGATTTAGTACTAAAATGATGCCTATAACGAATTAAGATATACGTAGATAAGAAGAGAACCTAATAATGACATAGATTTTTCTGAAATGAATTTTCCAGGAGACCTAATTTCAAAGAGGTCATTAAATCTCCATTCATAGAACAACAGAATGTACTTTGAACTGTACATCTTATAGTAGGCAGTGACAGCTGTTGAAATGATGAAGAATATTTATAGCTCAGGTGGATGGTCTTGGTTGTATTGTGTTCCCCGAACTAAGTTGTTTAATCCTGAGGCTTTCATCGTCTCGCCAGATGACATCATCACCACTAACTCCACCAAGAAGTGAGCTGTCAATATCTCTCCCTGAGTGATTAACTAGCTTGCTCTGACGATGTGATCTGTTGATTGGTTGTTTCCTTCCATTGTTGTGTCATTGATTGAATAGACTTTCCTGTTGGCTGTTCCTCTACTTCACCTCTCACCTTTCTGTCCTTTATCATTTTCCTTGTTGGTCGATAGATCGGGTCTATGTCTATACATCTGTTGATTGCTGACTGACCTGAATCCCAAGCTTCTAGGAATTCTCTGACATTCTTTGTATTTCCTCTCTCCGTCCAGAATTTCTACATTGTCGAAATTCAATTCATGTCCATAGTTGTTATCCACATGCATTGAAATGAGTGATGAAATGTCGTGGTGTTCAATAGCCAATCGGTGTTCATGTAGATGAAGGCGAAGAGGGCGGCCACTTCCTTCTTCAATGTAGTGTTGACTACAGTTATTGCAGTTGATTTTGTAAATGATACTTGGTTTGTCTTCTTTTCTTGTTGCATCCTTTGTTCTGCATACTGGTGTATGCAGGGAATCTGTAGGTTTATGAGCCACACGAATTCCAAGTGTTCTCAGCAATCTTGTCGTGATTTCTGATATATTCTTTATGTATGGTAGGACGATGCGTTTGTTGATTTCTGTCGATGACTTTGTAGTTGATGATGTGTGGGATAGGCATCTTGTTATAAAGTTTCGTGGGTAGTCGTTCTTCTTCAGGGTGGACATCAAGTAATTTCCTTGGTTTCTGCATGAAGTTGTTGTGCTGCAGTGTGTTCTCACTCTTCTAATTACAGTTTGCATGCAACTGATTTTGTGTGTCGTTGGGTTGTTACTATTGTAGTTGAGGATTTGGTCATTGTGTGTTTTAGTTTCCTGTACACTTTGGTTTCGAGCTTTTCGGTATTTGTCCTGCTGACTGAAATATCCAGGAATGGTAGTTGGTTGTTTGACTCTTTCTCCACTGTGAATTTGATGTCATTGAAAACGTTGTTGATCAAATTGTGGTTGTTTTCTATATCATCTTTTTTGATGATGACAAAAGTGTCGTCCACATAAGGAATTTTTGGTTTAATCACAGGTAGAATGATGAATTCCAGTCTCTGCATCATTGCTGGTGATGTCATCTAACAAGACGATGAAAGCTTCACGATTAAACAACCCAGCTCAGAGAACACAATGCAATCAAGAGTGACACCTGTATCAATATCATCTGGAATTTGACTTGTGTCATAACATCATAAAAATTACGTATTATGTCACAATCATGATACAGTAAACCAACCAAAGTTTAGGAATATAATTTAGTTTGCAATAACAATTCATTGAACTTGTTAAATACCTCAACAAATAAGTTATGTCATGGGATTATTAGGTTATTACATTGAGCTTAAAAAGAACAATGACTTATAGAGATTCTGATGATAATTAAAAGGAAAAAGAATGAAACATAATCAATGGCTTTATCGATAAACGCTAAATCACCAGTGAATAAAGGAAGGAAGTGATTATATTATTCAGCTGTACATCACTTTTTACATGAATAAACTTGGACTGATATTTTTTTTGGATTATTTCATGAATAAAAACTTATTGGAAAAATATATGGGATCTGATCTTCAAGCTAAATAAAACATAAAACTATTTTCTAATTTCATGTTTCTATGATTTTGTTTTTTGGATTGCACTTTTTGTTGGAGAATGTAAAGCTATTTGTTTAAGTAAAGTGGGTATCAATTAGCACGCTTGACATGAAACATTAGCAAGTCAGTTTGCATTGAGAATATACAGAAAACTGTTCTAAATACTTCCCATGATCTTTTCTTTATTTCTGGGATAAATGAGAGAAATATTTTATTTGTGCTTCATTGTGTTTGGCTTTCAAACTTCTTGTGTTCAGTACCTCAGTGACAGACTACTTTAATTTATTGTGGATGCAGTTTGGATTCCATTAGACAAAGGGTAACCGGTATTGAAAAATCTGTTTACCCTGATCTAGGTAGCCTATTGCCATCTGTTCCATTTTGGGACTGTGAATCACTTCCTACTACTGGACTCCAGACATAGTTTTGAATCTAAAACCTTACCACGTACTGTATAATTGAAATGAAATACGATAGTCATAAGTGATTCTAATAGACAAATCTGGCTGTTATTCATTGAATATTTGATAGATTTCTGATGTATCAGTGCGAATATATAACTTTCTTAGAGTTTGTACGGCCATAATCAAATTCAGTTCATACAAGATAAAGTGACATTTAACTATCAAAAGTAAAAGTAGTTTTCTATTACCTTCGAAACTTTTTTGTATGAGAGTAGATTACAAATTAGCGAATACGTACAGTCAGCCTCAGGAAGGTGAACAATCCTTAACTTCAGTAGACTGACAAACACAAGCTTCACGATTCTAAAGAGTTGAACAATGTCTAAACTTATTTCGACCAAGGATTAAGATGAAATCGCAGTTGTTGACTTTACTCAGAAGAATATACCTTACAGTCCCTTCCGAAAATTTCTCTTCTATTAATGAGTTTCCCTTTTATAAATTTTTTTAGTTGTTGCTTAGGTGTGTTGGATGCTAGATGACCATAAATGGTATAATATTAACTCTGGTTTGTTTCACTTTGTTTTGAATCGATGACCAACATGGAAAAATATTTTGAATAGGAAGGTAATCAAATCATCTATGAAGAAGTAAATTAAGGAGAAACAGGATAAAACTATCGATTCAAATTACTGACTGGATCTCAACTAAACTTGTTGATGCCGAAGGTTTTATATATCTCATCAGAGGTTCCAAATGACTCCCAAGATAAATTGTTTGACATTCACAGTGTCCCGGTGGCAAGACAAGAATATCTAATACAAAGATTTTCGTCAGGTACAACGAATGAATCTCAGCGGTACTACCACAAGTTATTTTCTTAATAATGAGTGTGTTAAAATGTTTAATAGATGTCTAAGTGTATACTAATTACATCAAAAGTCATCGAGACAGCTCTTTTCATAAGGATGACGGGATTAAATGAAATTCATGACTTTTAGTATGCCACTTAGGTGAAAAAGAAAGAAAACTGTCTGTTCTAGATTTTATTCTCGCGAGGAAGAACGAAGTGAGTCGTTGAATAGTTGAATAATGTTCAAATTTTCAATATTTATCCTATCAACCCATCGAATTCCTAGTCGAAAATCTCAGTTTCACACATGAGTAAGAATATGTATATGTAACCATTGAAAAACCCAACCACGCCAAGTTTGCTATTTCACTAGTATACCAGCCGGTCCTAAGCCTAGGCAGCATCGTTTCAATTACAGGCGGCGGCACAGATGAGGACATCAAAACAGCCAGGATCGGAAAAGCAAAATAGGCCTTCATTAATCTGAAAGCAGTGTGGACATCTACTGCACTGCACTGAAGTGCACTCAGCATAAAGCGTGAACGTGATCCGGGTTTTCAACACCAACGTCAGTCAAGTCAGTGCTTCCATGTAATGGTTCGGAGACTTGGCGGCGCGTTACGAAAAGCATTTCCAACAAACTACAGACATACGTCATCAACAGCTCCCATCTACACTCACTTGATGCTGAAGATCAGATGGTCAGAAATAATAAGCAAGAAGGGACTGTGACTGGCAACGAACCAACTAACCAAGAACCTATCACCCAACAAATATGCAGAAGAAAGTGGGGATGGATTGGACTGAATATAAGCTGAGAAGGAAGACGGTTTAGTGACATCATGCATCAGGTGAGACTAGGCCAGGCCATCGAGTGGAACCCAAATGGGAAACGATGAGTTGGGCATCTGAGCTGAGGGTGACATGGAGGAGATGGTATGAGGAAGAAATGAAAGCTTGTGAGCAGTGGTGGAGCTAGGTTGAAAAGACTTCAGAGAAGAGGTTGAAATGGTGACTTGCTACTGTAGCCCTATAGTTTCACTAGGAACCCAAATGATAAATAATCAAATAATAATAATTGAAAAATCCGATGTTCAGTAAATCCGAAATGCAACAAGCAATATATATTTCGTTCCCGGAAAAAATGGATGTGATGCATCAGCCAAAATTGTAATTAACATGACACCCTATAACTACCAAAAATTCATGATCATTTAATTCAGAAAACGTGCCCATGAAAATTGACATAAAAGTACTTCACTGGCAACACGGAAATTTATGTATAAACGTAACTGCTGTTATTGAATTGTATGTACATTTAAACTGAGTTATTAATAAGTCACATTTTAGTAGACCTGAACATCTACTAGCTGTGATTAATGAAAGCGCAATATGTACTGCCAATAAACAGAAGAACAGATAATCAAGATAGAATCTTTAACAGAAGTACATCGGTTCGAGTTGCCACAATTCACAGCAGCATATAAAGAAAAGATGGTTATAAGAAAGCACACTAAAGCGGAAAATAGTAAATTAAAGGAGAAAAGATTCAAGGGAAGAAGGTTAGTGAGAGTGTTCAAACTTCAGGAAGAGTTAAAGAGTGAATAAGTCTAAGCCATTGTGATCGCTTTTCAGCCATGTTACTAAGAGTGCAATCAGTGACTCCTACCGTTCCGATGACCCTAGGCAGGCAGTATGTACCTCCATACACGACTTGGACCAGCAGTCAGGGGTTTCATCAACCTGTGATACGTCTTGGTCAAGCCATCCTGAGCTTTTGTCTAACCTAGTCCTTCACCAGATAACAAGGTAGGTAACGACTCAGTATTTGCAACACCTGTTCTAACTTCATCAGTTAGTAAAGGTTCTCGACCTCGCCGACTGACCGACCTCTCCTGTCTAGTACTCTTTGCTTAACTTCAACATTTCCAATGCGATGATCCCACCATATGTAGGCAATGTTGCAGAGACAGCTGTGGTCAACAGTTCCTAATCTCTTCAAATCTACGTCCAGTAGACATATCTCACAGTCATATCACAGGCTAACGAAACAGTAGAGCAGTGTAACTGTCCTTTAACAGGCAGTCGGACATCTATACGGTAAGAAGGTTGACGTTAGCTTGCAGATCCTAAACAAGTCTTCTGAATACTAGCTGAGATTTCGTCACCAACTAACCCTTTCTTGCTGATCCAACTCCCGAAGTTTGTGAGTGATCAACACATAATACCACTTCACTCCCTGTCCTTAAGATGAGAGTAGCTTTAGATCAGTCTTGAAGTATCACCCTGTAACCCACGGGAGTGAAACGTGCAACAAGTATACTCAAATTTCAGTGGGTGGCGTTTAGAATACTTTACATGTTGTCAGCGTCTTTGAGTAATAAAAAAATGCTACCGAACCACATAAGTCAACCGAGTCCCCCACTTCAAGGAGTGAACCAATCCCAAGGATATCAGAAGCTCCTAGTATCAATACGTTTAAGGCTGTGATAGTTGGCATTCCTGACGCGTACAACTGGTTGTCTTTACGTTAAACGAAAAGCCTTCAGACTCTGCTAAACCACCTCTTCGTTGACAGAGTCGAATGCCACCTCCAGACAGGAAAATATGACATACAGTGTGACAGGAAGTATATCCACGCTCGAAAACGTAGCGAAGGGTGAAGATTTGACCAATTCACCCAAATCCATGTTGAGAACCTGACTGGATTTCTCGAGTTACCTATTCTTGATCTACGGTTAGGCGTCTGATAACTATGAACGCTTGTAACATAGGCAAATGGTCAGGTAGGTTGATCCCTCTTACAGTTGTCACAAAAAGACTTCTCTCCTTTCTTATAAACTGGAATGACAAGTTAAGTTGAACTGCTTGACCGGACAACCTCTGATTCCCGTTCTTTACCTAGTACCTCCGTTGCTCTGTCAAGTGAGCTAAATACTGGCAAATATGACCATCAAGCTAGGAGACTCATCATGGAAATACACTCTGATAGGTGTCAATTGGTTGCAGGCGGTCGGTAAAAATCCCTGGACATAGTTCCCATGCTTGTTGGCGCTCATAAGCAAGGCTCATCACCCAGTAGTACATTCAGAGGCGTTATTACTGAGCTATTCGTGCCAACAGAATTCAGTCATCACTCAGAACTAGACAACACGAAACTGGTTAATACCTAGTGTCCAACTCATGTTTTGCAACCTTGTTTATTGGATTAGAACATTGTTTCCTGTTTATGCTTCCAAACAGTTTTGGTGGTTTTGCAACCCCTAAGCTAGATGATGTGATTGGTTGGTTGTTAATCCTTCTATCCCTAATTAATCAAGTGAGTTCACTAATGAGCAAATAATTTCACCATTTATTCATATTTACCTACTTCATACATTTATTCGTTTCAGTAACTCCTTGATTCAGTTCAGGTTAAAACATAAGTAGATAGCTTTTCTCATCGACTGAAATCTGTGGAGAAATATACTTAGAAAAATGTACAGAAGTAGTACAGCACAACACGTAGAAAAGCGAGCAGTGGTAACAATTGACTGGTAAATATTGGGGAGGAAGGAAAATAATGAAGAGTGAAAATATGAGCAGCAAGAAAATAGCACACACCAGAGTTCCAAACAAAGATATTGCTTACAAATTCGACTTCATTAATTAGTTTAAAATATTTATCACTATGGATTGCTATTCACTCATAGCCAACGTTTGAAGTTTCAGTTCACTTATTCTCGCATCAGCTGGAAACTCATAAGAAATTATTTCGATCTGGAAAACAGTTTTCTTAATTTACAACAACTAAATATAAACACTCGAAAGTTCACTTGTTACTGAAAAAAACAAATAAATCAAAGAATTCCATGCGTGCATCTCATCTTTCAACAAACGCAACCGCACTTTCAAATTCAGTCATGCAAGCCTCACTTATTTTCGTCAGGCCCTACTCAGCTGCAGGTAGTCATATTTCATTACAGCCTTGGAAAACTCACCTCAAAATAAGCAATAATAAACACTATTTTTCCCATCTACATAGTGTTTGACGGCATCAGGTTACTAGATGTTACGGATACGTTTTATCGACTAGTGCCATCAAATATGAAATGTAGGTCTAGGGCTGCTATCGACAGTTACCTTTAGTCATCCAATACCGGTCAAAGTGCACTACGATGGTGGGTCTTGTAGCCAGATAACCATATCAAAATCACTTCAGCCTCTTACAAACAGTCAGTTACATCAAGCTTACGATAATGCCTTTTGCGTTATGCTTATTCAGATACTTGACGGCAAAACTGTATGGGGGAAGAAACGCTTCTACCTTTTGAAATAGATCAGATTGTCGGAAAAGAAACAGCTATTTCAAAAACTTGTCATACATCTTGTTGACTACCGCAACTTGACTTCATTTATTCTCTCTGAATAGTAGAAGCAGTCATATTCACAGTTATGTAGGTATAATTTATCGTATTTGAAATTGCCAGTCATAATTACTGTGAGGTACTTACAATAAAACAGCAGTTTTGATAAAATATTCCAAACGAACTGACTTACAGAATCTATTAAGCGAAAGATTTTCCCCAGTTTACTCAATGTCTAAATGAGAAAATTACGACTCAATCATCACTTTCATTCCTAAAATATACCAATCAAATTTAAGACGAAGAACGGACAGTGAGATAATCAATATCGTTTAAGGACACACCCAATGAACACCCACTACATAGACAAATAGGAGCAAACCATTGTTAGTCATTGTCAATGAGAGACAATTTCAGTAAGTTCAAAATTTCCAACTAGACACCTCAAAAAACACTGAGCAAAGTAACTTATTTCTTCTGCCTTGACATCAACGGTTCCACATCACTACATAGCTTTCTTAAACGATGCATCATGATCTACCAATCTAGTGATGATGAGTTTCTAACAGCTACTTTTGTGAACTTATATAGGTTAAGAATTTATTTTTTTCTATGCAAATGAATGGATTGCCTTTTTCCTTATTGAAAACCTTAGTGCTTGATAACACGCTTATGCATAACCGCCAAAAGCGAACTGACAGCACCTTACCTTTCTTTCTGGTCTCTCGAGTATTCTTTTCTCCTTACACTTTGCGCTCAAATGGATTTGCAATAGTGGGTTGTGTTTAACACGGGGAGATAGCAGTCTTTGAAGAAGTAATCAGTAACTGCAAAAGTCGAGAACAAATGTGACAGGTAGACAGCAGAATTGAAAAATTGTGAACATCTTCAGGATTAGTGGTGCAAAAAACCTTGTATCATCCTGTATTTACAACCAACTTATTCCTTGTGTTTTCATAGGCAAAGCATGTTAACGGAAATATTCATTGTCAAGAAAACGAATGATAGGATCAAAACAGTTCCACATAAACTTCTCGTGTTTACCTCTGACCTTAAAAGTTGAAAGTAAAGCTATTGTCTCGAAATTAGAATATTCACATAAAATTTTACTAAACCCATCAGTAAAATTTGATTTCACAAATAGGCCGCTAGAAATGTGCAGCCTACAGCATACATCAAGACAAACTCAAAAATATGCTGAACCAATGTAAAATGGCTAATTTAACTATTGCTGAATTTTTAAGACAACCAAGCATAAAATACGTATGCATAGGTCGAATAAATTCGCGTAGTTAACTGGTTCACTAGTTACAAACCAGTCCTAAGCACACACAAAGAGGGAAGGCTGCGCATACGACTAGAAAACCTACACCAGAAAACCAATCCAGTCACTAAACAAAATTCAAAGCACAAAGAAAATATAAAACACAATAAGAGACTTATTCCTCTCTGGAATCTGGGAGACAAAATAACTCCAGTTGGTGAAACCCTTGGGGAAACCAATCGGCCCATGTGTCCTCTCTCCTCTCGATGGAAACAAAAGTGAAGATGGTGACATGGAATGTCCGAACAATGTTTGAAGCTGGCTAGCAAGGTTGTCCAGATTGCAAAGGAGATGAGAAGGTATAGCATAGAAGTGCTAGGATAGGGATCTGTAAGCAGTCTGCAGATGGAATGGAAGTGGACTCCCCCAACTGTCAACTGGAGAGGAGTCAATAATCTAATCTAATCCGAGATTGTCACACAGACGACAACCATGAGCACAGCACACTGAGTCTTCCAGTGGCTATCATGATATCCCCAACAGCATCGATGACTCTCTCTCCAATGCAGTGGGAACCAATCTCCTCCTCCTCCTCCTCCTCCTCCTCCTCCTCCTCCTCCTCCTCCTCCTCCTCCTCCTCCTCCTCCTCCTCCTCCTCCTCCTCCTCCTCCTCCTCCTCCTCCTCCTCCTCCTCCTCCTCCTCCTCCTCCTCCTCCTCCTCCTCCTGCAGGATCAAGACCATGACAGCAAGGTTCAACTCAATTAGAAGGGAAGTCACAATCCTACATTGCTGTGCTTTGCTATGCTCTGCACCCACACATGAAGTGGATGAAGAGAAGAAGGATAAATTCTACAGACAACTGCAATCAGTAATGGACAATACCCCACTCCAGTTGGCGACATCAAAACCCAGTCTGATAGGTGAGGTGACGTGAGGTGACGTGGGATGTGGTGGAGTGGGGTGGAACGGGGTGGAGTGGAGTGACATGAATGCCAGACCGGGAGCCGACAACACAGCAGGAGAACTGATCATGTGTCGAGAAGCACTCGATGAAATGAGGAATGAGAATGGAGAGCTGTTTGCAGACTTCTGCACATTCAACGATTCGGTGATTGGAGACAGTGTGTACAAATACACACACATACACACACACACACACACACACACAAGGATATTCACAAGGCAGCGACATGGATTTGACACGGATTTCATGAGACACCAGGACACACTACACCAAAAATCAGATCGACTTCATCTGAATGTGAGGAGAGTGGAGATGGAGACACAGCCCACTCACTGGACACGGGATCAGATGAAGAAGGGGAGCAGATGAAGGAAGGTTCACACGACTCACACGACTCACACGACTATCTAGTGCAAGGAACCTACATTCAAAATCAGGTTGAAATCCTTCGAAGAAGTTGGTGATGACAGACCACAGTTCAAGTTCAATTTGAACTCTCAGAAGAGAAACTGAACTGAAGGATGAAACTACGAAGGACATCTTCACGTCAGTCAGTCAGCCAGTCAGTCAGTCTTGTGGAAGGAATGTGAGACATTGAGTAATATCCCTGAAGGGATCTGCGTGGAGGAACACTGGAATTCCTTGATAGCAATGTGGAAGGTAACCGGCATAACCGTATTAGAATGGAAGAAGAAAGGAGACAAGGAATAGAAGAGAATAGAACAGACACATGGAGGCTGATAGAGTAGATGAAGATGGTGAAGCAGAATATGAACTAGATCAGTACAGTACAGTGCAGTACAGTACAGTACAGTGCATGGATGAACAACGAAAAGGGAAAATGAACACAACCTATAAAACACTACACTGGACAAGGAAGTGAAGAAGAGTGCACGCAAATACAAAAGACACTTCTATGAGACACTGGCAAGTGAAGCAGAACAGGCTGCAGGTAGGAGAGATAGAGACAGAGACAGAGACAGAGACCTGACAACATTATGTCAAATAACCAGACTACTCTATCTGTGAGGGAAGAGATCAACTCAGATGAAACGAGTGAGAGATGAGAGTGGAGGAAACCTAGTTACCGCCGAAGAGGAGAAACAAAGGAAACGATGAGCTGGCCACTTCAGAAAACTCTCGAATCGACCACCACCAACACCACCACCAACACCACCATCACCATCACCACAGCCTGCAACTCGTCCACAAATACCACCAGCAGCTCAGACACACAATTACCAGTGAACACAAACCCTCCGACAAAAGCAGAAGTGAAGTCATGAAAACCATAAAATTGCTGAAATCGGTGAAGGCAGCAGGACCATATGGAATTCGGCGAGAAGCGTTGTAAACAGATTCAGAGACAACAGCGAACATGCTGACACCACACCGCTACTGCAGACGGTTTGGAGGGAATGAGGGAAGGGAAGGGAAGGTACCTGCAGATTGGAAGAAGGGCTACTTTGTCAAATTCCTGAACAAGGGAGACCTAAGTGTTTGTAAGAATGGGAACTGGCGTTGAATCATGCTCCTATTCCTGTCAAGCAGAAGCAAGCAAAATATTAAGCCTCATCATCCTGGGGATACTAAGAAATGCTCTCCAATCAAAATTACCACCGGAACAGGCTGAATTCAGGACCTGAAACCATATGCGGGTCAAACTGCACAGCTATGCTATACGACATCATAAAACAGAACATAGAATGCCAGTCAACTTCCTACCTCAACTTCATCGATTTTGAAAAGGCCTTCAACAGCTTCGACCGACAAGTAATTTGGAAAATGCTTCTACACTACGATTTTAGCACCAAAAACCTTCATCAACCTCATTCAACAGCTATATGAAGACATCACATGCTAAGTGATTCACAATGGAAAGCCTAGTGAAGCCTCTGAAGTGAAGTCAGGCAGGAGTAAGACAAGGCTGCCACCTACTATCACCTATGATCCTCCTCATTGTGTTCGACTAGACTGGAATGGACTAGATCAAGCAACAAACAGTGAGGCGCGAGAAGATGGGCATACTCTGACTGGACCGATGAAAAGACCCCAGAAGAAGATTTGGATTTCGCCGCCGATGATGATTTATGTCCAGTGTCTTGTCGCACAAACTCGAAGATCTACAGGCAGAAACCAATAGGTTGACAGGAGAGACAGGACAGTGAAAACGGGACTTCAAGTGAATGTAGAGAAGACAGAGGTGATGAAGACACCTAACCAAAAATAATGCCAACAACGACAACAAGCAACAATCACTATGAACGAGAGAAACCTAAAAAAGCAGTCTCTTTCACCTATCTAGGCAAGGCAGGATCGTTTCAATTACAAGCGGCGGCACAGATGAGGACATCAAAACAGCCAGGATCGGAAAAGCAAAATAGGCCTTCATTAATCTGAAAGCAGTGTGGACATCTACTGCACTGCACTGAAGTGCACTCAGCATAAAGCGTGAACGTGATCCGGGTTTTCAACACCAACGTCAGTCAAGTCAGTGCTTCCATGTAATGGTTCGGAGACTTGGCGGCGCGTTACGAAAAGCATTTCCAACAAACTACAGACATACGTCATCAACAGCTCCCATCTACACTCACTTGATGCTGAAGATCAGATGGTCAGAAATAATAAGCAAGAAGGGACTGTGACTGGCAACGAACCAACTAACCAAGAACCTATCACCCAACAAATATGCAGAAGAAAGTGGGGATGGATTGGACTGAATATAAGCTGAGAAGGAAGACGGTTTAGTGACATCATGCATCAGGTGAGACTAGGCCAGGCCATCGAGTGGAACCCAAATGGGAAACGATGAGTTGGGCATCTGAGCTGAGGGTGACATGGAGGAGATGGTATGAGGAAGAAATGAAAGCTTGTGAGCAGTGGTGGAGCTAGGTTGAAAAGACTTCAGAGAAGAGGTTGAAATGGTGACTTGCTACTGTAGCCCTATAGTTTCACTAGGAACTCACGGGACAAATAATAATATTAATATTTCGAATAATTAAAAATTTATGACACAGTACACATCAAACCTCGGAATTTATGATCATGAAAGTATAAACGTAACAATAATTGCGAAAAGCATGGAATATATGTAATCAGTGAGTCGAATAACAGAATATATATATATATATATATATATATATATATATATATATATATATATATATAATGCAAACGCTGATAACTGTTTCCAAAGAACTTGGCATATGATTTTGGGTATGACAATCAGGTTTAGAGAAAAACAAATAAATCAAGGGGTGGGGGATTATAATGATGAGTACAGTTGAATAAAAGATCCACGGGTTGAGGGTGGATACAAAATTATTCCTTTTCATATTAGATTTGTTTATTTGATTTATTATACAGTGAAACAGTATTACTTACTTGACGTTTCGAGCATAAATTATTCCTCATAATCATATCAATGTAATCACACTACTTTCGATATCTGAGCTTTATGGTCCTGTCACCTCATATTATTTGTTTCTATTGGTAGTAAAATTTTCTATCTAATGAGTGCGAGGTCAAGTGTTTAGGTGAGCTAGAATAGCTGGACAAAGAAATTTAGCTAAATATCGAATGAGAGTCCCCAGTAAGCTCAATAGTCTAGAAAAAACTCGGCTATTGCAACGCACGCATTAACACACAACCACACAGTAGAATGGGATAAAGCCTCTGTACTTGAGTCAGTCCAATATAATTAGGTGGGGAGACAGATTGATTACTGAATCTTTGTTTATCGAACCAACACCCAACCCGACACATGTAATAGAAATCACTCAACACCTTTACCAGAGATATGGAAAATTCTACTAGCAATACAAACAAATAATATGAGGTGACTGGACTATAAAGCTCAGATATCGAAAGTAGTATGATCACATTGATGATTATGAGGAATAATTTATGCTCGAAACATCATCAAGTAAATAATATTGTATCACTGTGTTATAAATCAAAGAAATCTAATATGGAATTAAATTCTACCAGTGTCCAAGTTTTACACTTAGATTATTGACATCATTTCTTTCAAATAATTGACAGTGCACGTTTGAAAGTCTTCCAGACTTGCTGTTCATTAAGTTGAAAACTGACCTACTATACACCAAATTAAATGTGAATAACTTTTAAGGGATTCTAGATAGACCGTAATTTGAATTCTAAACTCCACAAACCTAAGGTATTTTGATGACGTAGCAATCTCCGTCAAGTGGGTTCTCTTCCCAGAGCTGTACTTTTGTTCCATAACGTAATATTTAATTCCTAAATTTTGAATACTGAATCTTAAGTATTGAAAACTAACTTCCACACTTATTTATTATACTCAAGTTTTAATTACTCATCCCCAACCAATATACGCAACTCCAAATTCTCTTAAGGAAAACCCTCATTTCTTACCTTAACAGCGCCAAAGAATGAGCAAGTTCTGTATTATTTTACTTCCTAATGGTGAAAAAGGTAAAAATCTCCTCAACCTTTCTTTACAAATGATTGACCTTGATGTGATTTATCCATTTACTATATGCCTATTTCCTATCTTCACCTTCGCTGTTCAACTGACTGCCTATATGAGTTGGTACTGTGAGTTACCTTCGCATAAACTTATTCAAACTTTCACTATACATTGATGAATAAGAAGTAATTTCACTCAGAGTTCTGCATTCGCTCGTCTGTTCAGTTCAATAAAACAAATAGTGCTTACGTTTCTAAAGATCCCTGTTTACGATTAACCATGATGCTTTTATATTATATTCAGACCTCTTTATTCACACCTTACTACATATAGCCTTAATGAATGGAAATGACAAAAAATTCCCTTTAGAATTATATGGAATCATAAATATCGGTAGTTAAATACTTTTCGGATTGATTGACTTTTCTCATCAGCTAGTTACAACCTGGTAAGCAGTTGGTTCCGTAAAACGACTTATAAGGTTATGGGTCAGCATCTGGGGGCTACTGGTGATTACTGTAATCTTCAACCATCACACCATATCAGCGAGTGAAACATGCCCTAGTACACTGATCAGATTTAAAGTATTCATAATTTTGAGTTATCTGCATAGAATTTGTCTGACCACAACACCTTCAAGCCTTTTTATGAGTGAAAGCAGTATGACTGCTTAGTGGATGTTGAGGAAATGTAGCTAAAAGGAAACTTCAGGTATGGTGAATAATTGATGTCCAAATTTTTGAGAAGGTAATATCATGACTATAGAACGCAGTTTTTATTTTCGAAAATAGTAATAAAATTCAAGTTTTTTCTGTAACCAACATTCTCTTAAATAAATTTTTGACGGGATGTAGACTTTTCTACCAAAATCAAATCCAGGCTTGTTTATTTTAGTGAATGGTTCATGTCACTCAAGTGAAACAAATGTACCTTATTATAAAAAATTGTTTCATCATAATGTCCATCTCTTTGCTTTAATTCACCATACACAATATCTGTCTTACTTCTTGTTTTCGCCAGAACGTATTAGATACATTTTGCGGGCTGTTCGAAAGTAGTAACCGACCTTTAAAGTTCGTTTTCTAGGGTGAAAAGTAAGAAGAGAATCACAGAAGAAAAGTAAACTGAATGAAAAGTAAGACAATTTATGCTCAGAACTTATAATCTTCATCATACTCAGATCCTTTATTATGGTTTCTGATACTGCCGATGCTTATTTCCATATCGACTAATTAAAAGTAATAAACTATACATGTTCAGTTGGTATTTAATCGAAAAGATTAAAATGAAAATTATGTTTCAATGAATTAAATCGGATGACAAAAAAGCTCACATTGGAAAGGGGTTCTTACATAGTTCTAAGTGTTAACTTATCAGCTGTACATAACCAACTTAAGCAAACGGTATTCAACCTTTCTTTCCGTCCTAGGTATTTCTGAACAATTCGAATCTGATAACTCGTTGAGTCACACATGGTCAAACTACGGCTCTCTCAGACAACCAAACTGATAATCCATATTTCCAATTCAGCTCGATTTGGAATGGAATGAGGAGACTTGACCGGACAGTAACGTATCACTAATTCACATAGCGGTCAGCATAATTCTTCGCAAATGAAATGAAAATAAGATGTGGTCAGCAGCTATGTCTCTGCTCAGTTGGCAGAGCACCGAGCTGGTAACCCAGATGCTGCTGACTAAAATACTGGAATGCACAGACTTTCTTCATCATTTATGCTACTCCCCAAACACATTTCACATTGACTCTGACTTCATAATAGTTACAATTTTTGTTATTCCGGCAACTTATTCAACCCACCTATCACTGTTCTAAAATAGTTTCCCCATATAATTACTTAGGTATGTCCAGTTATATCTAAATCCGTCTCGCTCAATGCTCACCTAACTAATGCAACAAATTATCAAGTTTCATCCTGGATGCCTATTTTTATATAAATTATGTGGTAGAATGCTATTTACTAGATGATGCTTCCAGCCCAGCTTATCTCTGATAATCATTTCAAGCCGGTTAATTGAGTTCCAAGTGTTATCCAATAAATAATACACATCATCGTACGTTATATTAAGCAAACAAATTGAATTGAGAACTGATACTACCATATCGGAAAAGACAGACTTCAATTTATTTTTAATGCCAGGCAGTGGTATGGAATTTTTAACCCATATGGATAACCACCAGTTCAGACCTTTATTGGAGTGATTATCTACCAAGAATGTTCAAACGGTTTCCATTCACCGATCATCTCAGGCTCTGTGTGAAATCAGTAGAGATTTTGTAATCACCACTGAGTGAATTGATACAATGACCACCTAGGCTATAGCAAATTTATTTTATAAATGTAATTTTTCAAAATCATCCTATATCATCTTACAAACAACAAAGCTGAGGAAACTCGAGACCCAGTGTTTCATGGCTATATTGACAGATGTTAACCTTGATTCATTCAATATACATTTGGTCTTCAATACATTGATCATAATGTCACAAATTCTCAGATTTTGGATAGACTTCTGACAACATATGCAGTTCACTCGTAAGCCTATCGACTTCGATAGTCGTCTCGGTTACTCTACATAGGTTATAGAATAAGTGTGGTAGACATCCATGTAACTTCTAAGAAATTGCTTTCTCCCGTTCTACTGATACAGTCACATCTTAACAGTGATCTTAGTCGCGACAGAGAGGACTGAATTGACATTCTGGAAGGGAATCAAGCACCACATAGTCAGCAAACTGGTTGATTGAAGTAACTTTCTATAACCAAGATGGTTAGTCACCGCGCTAGTGTGATGGATGGGATAAAATGGTGAAAATAACTCATGGCCGTAGTAGTTAGTAGGTAAGAAGGAAACCTATGAAGATAAAACTGAATTACTCAAAGTTATTTTCAGTAACAAGTTTATTCGATGTTTAAAGATAGGGATCTGGTTTTCGACATTATTCCTACAATTACCAATGTATCTATGCGGATAGTTCTTTGCGAGCCTTTCTGTATCAGTTTAGACTAGTTAAGGTGAATGGGCTGGGTTTTCTGAGATTTTAATTTCCTCTGTAAACATCATCTGTTAACAAAACTTACTACCATCTGGAAATGGTGGCTGGAAACATGACTTATAGTTGACAGCATTGTTTCGAATATCAAGTGAAGTCGAGACACTCTTTTCACAACCTTCACCTCCAAGGTTTCTGTTAATTTGTTTCAATTCCATCAACTAAGTTTGTGTAGACTAGTAAAGTGAAAGTTCTATACTGCCTGTCCGAATGCTTTGTTTACCTTACAATGGAAACTGGAAGAGAAGTGAGGTAAGAGTGCCGTATCAGCTCGTCAAGTGATTTTCTAATCTTAGCTTCAGTACATCAGCAGTATACTTGCTTAAATATTTCAAGGAGTCGTGAACAATTTCTGTTTTTGATAAATAAACAAAAACGCTCAAGACTACAGTAAATAAAACATCTTCAGCACTTGGAGTGCTGAAATACTCTTATGAAATCCTTATCAGTATTTAGTGAAAGTTGTAATGTGGTCGGCACATGTTTTGCATTCATGTGTTAATGAAGCATGGGATTGCAAGTTTGTTAAATGTCTTTCTACATCTGATGGGTGTACTTGCAGCGTTTGTTTTTAAAATATTCTGAGTGTATCTTGAAAATTATCCTGATTCCAGAGAATAGTCTTCCAGGACTAGTGCTTTTATTATTAAATTTATTGTTTTTTTGTAGAGTATGACGTGAATGAGGTGATTATTCAGTGGCTCGTTAGTAGTGATAGTCGACTGCAATCTACTGCACACTTATGACTTGTACTGCATAATACTGCCCAGGTTCTGCATTTATAATAATGTCTCCAGTTTGAATGAATTATATTATTGGTGTTGTGAAATAAAAACGTTTTTATCTGAACTTAAAAGCACGTGATGATTTCTTAAAGCCCTTCTTATAAATATAATAAAATTTAATATATTTACCATTTATAATTTCATTCTGATTGTATGCAGGTAAAGAAAAACCTACGAAAAATGTGATATGATCCTCAACTGCTGTTCTTTTCGTGTTATTTAATGTCATCAAAGTGAGCAAATGTGTACATCCAAGAATGTTTTCCACATAGCCTTGGAAATTCGAGAAAATGTCTTTCTGGGATGTCTTTGTATGTTTTATGGCATTGAAATTATCAGAATCGAATACAGAATCCTATCTTGCTATCCTATCACGCTATAATGCCATGGATTTATGGCAGAGACGAAATCTAATACGACATCTAGTGAATAAAGTGAGAAGAATACACCAGTAAGCAACAGTTAACAAGGCTGGGTAGTTTAACAAGTATATCACCGAAAAACGGATGTACCAAAGACTTTGTCAAGAAGAATATGACATTTAAAACAAAGAAGGCTATTGTTACTATCTACTGAAGAAAGAGACTATTTACATGTCTCTGTTTCAAAGAAGACAGTCTAGATGAAATCTACAAAAAACGACTTCAATAATCCCCGAAGATGACTGGCTCAGGGACCACTTTCAACATTACATTCCCAATTAGATGTATCATCGTACTTTGAATAGAGAATCAAGTTACTCATACGCTCATGTTAATGTACATCCACAAGTTTAACTACTGTCATGAGGTTAATTATATTTCAAGCAAGAGAAGGTCAAGTCTACAATGTGCTGAATAGCCCCCACCTGTGCGTTTGATAAAAAATGACCGGAAAGAAGATTTCCTGTTGTAAACAGTCACATCTAAGTGATACTAATGGTGCTGTTGACAATAAATTCACCTTTTTAGTGATTACAAGATGATGCTTGAATTCGTCCCCTACAAACGACCAAGGAACTATCTCTATTCAGATAGTGGGACCAAAGCTATTTGCTCAATATTGACATATCTTCTTTTTCTTTCATTACCGTATATAACAGCAGATACTTCACACTTCACTAATAAGCTACTCCAATGAAATGCATATAACTATCTAACAGATTTTCTAAATGCCTATTCTGATTTTTAATTTAAGTGTATATATTTCCTAGTGTCTCCGACCTGATATTCATTACGATTGTTATTTTCCGTATATATTTTTCTTGTTTAACCTGAGTAGCTTACCACGTGTTAACCTCTCCAACACTTATTGATAAAAACCATAGTTAAATAAAATAAACTCATATGCAAATTCAATCTTAGAAATGAGCAAGTGTTTATTTAAATGTGACTCTTTAAGTATATGTATCACCACTTGACATTTCTATATTCCTAATATGGAAATCGAGTATTCAGAAGTTGACCTTGATGAAACTGATTAAGTTATGCGTTTACATAAATGTTTATCTCCTCAAAATATGCTTTCTACCCATACACACAAAATAATCTAATAGAAAAAGGAAAACTTGACAATTTAACAGTAGAAACAGACTGGTTGCGTAGCATTGTTGTAATTGTAAATAAACAAACGGTTATCAGCTTATTTCAAAACCAAATAAAAGTCCATTTAGTTAAAATGACTCTACTGTTATCACAGTAAAATGCTTTTTATTCATTAACTTTTATGTTTGAGAAAATTACAACAATTCTATTCATTATTCATGAGTTAAAGCAGTACTATTGCTAAACATTGACTAAGAAAAGGTAATCATCTCATTTTCTTAGTTCGTTAGTAGCTGTTTTGCTATTTTCATTGCACTTCAGCTAAAAATTTATGTGAACAGAGCTTTATACTGCAGTAAAAGAGTTAAATACTTAGTGGAAGCAAATGATATCTGAAAAATTGATTCAGTTACACAACTATATTTTAATTTCAGTGAACTACGAAAGCTTTTTATAACAGGACAACTTTAATTTGAACAAGCCAATTTTATAGTACATCTTAGATGCACTTTTATAAGGATGCTGTTCATCGCTTAAATTTAGAGCAGTATTGCCGACGCAGTGTTTTCTTATCCGGTTAAAACATTCATGTACAGCTTTTTGGATTTTGAACTGTTATTTTCTATCTCTGATGCCTCGTTCATAAGAAAAGTGAAGTACTACTCACACGAATCAGACCAGCGAAATCCTAACCAATTAGTTGCTGAAATAGGCTGACAAACGTTCGTTTATTTACAATTGCAGGAAAAACAGTAAGAAATCTATACTGTCCGATATAAGAACTCATCATGGATGCGTAAATAAAACTCCTGCACTGAAGATTGATATTTGTTCACGATGATGATGATGAGGATGATGATGTGGAAGAGGAGGAGGAGCAGCAGCAGGAGTAAAATTGAACACACTTGTGCGTCAGTAGCCTATATCCTCGCAACATCAGTTCAGGGCCTTACTGAAAATGTTCTACAACTATGTCACATTATCCTTAGTTGTATGTCTCCTTACAACTCACATCAACAGAGTTCATACTTACACAAGGTTGTAAAACAGTCATAACCAGCAAGGCACATAAATGAAATGTAACAGTGATTATGAAGAAAACTGATTACGACGGTAAAGCACGTAAGCATCTGTCAACTGGTCCCTATGAAAAAACTCGATCGAAAAAGTGCAAAGCGACGAAGAACAAAATGAAAAAGTAAACAGGCCAGCTTTTAAAGGAACTGAGACCGCTCACTGGAGACTCGTTATGGTTTTCTCTATATACCCAAAATTATGCATATCATCATGTTTCCATGGACTAGCAAAAGTCAATAAACCTAATATCCCTATGAGACCAATGGTGGATTTTACAAACTCTCCAACACATGGATTATCAAAATATCTAGCATCATTACTAAAGCTTCTGCGACACTGTTTCTAGCTCAATTATAGACTCATATGAATTCAGTTCAAGAATATAGGAACTACCTGTCACAGAGAAGGAAACAATGGTAAGTTATGACATCTCACTGCATACTGGTATTCACATTGAAAAATGTTTAGAGCTCATAGGTTAATATCTAGTGTGATCATACGTTGGCAGAAAGATCTCCGTCGAACCCGATCCTCATCAGGAAAGAACTCAATTTTTTTAAATTCTACACTTCACGTGTAGAGGAAAATTATGTAAACAATCCAATGGAGTAGCTATGGGTTCTCCAGTTTCCCCTATCACTGGAAACCTATTCATGTCTCATAGTGAATCCATTACCTTTTCTACTGCAACCAAACCACACATTTGTCTCAAATACGTGGATGATACATTTTTAGTTTTGAAAAAATCTGACCTCAAAACCTTTTTGAAATTAATCAGCACTCATTCCCTACACACTAAATTTACATATGAACATGAAAATGCGAGCTATGAACTACCATTCTTAGACTGCTTAGTTATCGTCAAACAATACATGCAAATCGATATCTTGATTTCAACTCAATGCTAAACTTTCGTTTGCCCGGATTTTATTCGGGAGAGTCACAAAGCTCATCACGATAACAGGCAAACGGAAGTAAGAAACATTTTAGATGTATTACATTCCAATAACTACCCTAGTCATGTCATTCAAAAGATTCAGAAACATGAGCAGAGGGATCCTTGAGGAAATTTTAAGTGATTATTCGTGGATTAGAGCAGTAGTTCTACCATTTCGCCAAAGTACAAATGAAGAGCTACAAAGAATCTTAAGGAAGCACCGAATTACAGCCTTTTACAAGACAATCAACACCCTCAGAAATGCTTTAGTCCACTTAAAAGATAAAATTCCTTTTACCTCAACACAGAGTTGTGTCTACAAGTTAGGCTGTATCGATTGTGATCCCTATTGTATTGGAGAATCATCCCGTGAGATCCTCATTCGGGTTAAAGAGCATGCAAGTTACACGTAATGACCGCCAAATAATCCTGTAGAACTAAGGAATTTACAAATCAAGTCGGCAATCGCCGTTCATATCGCCTATCACAGTCACAAAATCAATATTAAAATTACTCAAAAAGGGTTTTTCAAACTACAAAGAAAGGATAATAGCTGAGGCATTTCGTATTATGCTGAATCGTAATACATTCAACAGAAAGGAAGGCCTAACCACCCAAACAACCTGAAGATTATTTCCAAGAACAACAAGTCACAAACAATGATCAGAAAAACGTGTATACAAATTTGTTATCCATAATATTTTTCTTACACATGCACACCCAGTCACACGTCCACATATTCAAATCACCTTGAACTCTAGACTAATATTGGATAAGAAAGACAATTTTGAATGTACCCACATCAACACAACAGAGACATTTATTTCAAGTTGTTATTCATCGAAGACTGACATCAGTTGGAGGAACAAAGGAAACCTGGGAGCACTGGACAGCTGTTTCGTCCTAGTATGGGACTCCTCAGCAGTGCGCACCCACGACCCCACCAGCAGGGGTCGAACCCGCGACCGTGGCTCAATGGTAACGCGCTGGTCGCGGAACCTGAAGGTCGCGGGTTCGATCCCTGCTAGTGGGGTCGTGGGTGCGCACTGCTGAGGAGTCCCATACTAGGACGAAACAGCTGTCCAGTGCTCCCAGGTTTCCTTTGTTCCTCCAACTGATGTCAGTCTTCGATGAATAACAACTTGAAATATTTCCAAATCTCCACAACCCCCTCAAAAAAAATTTAAGAGACATTTATGCCCATATTTTCTAGCATGTATGGACAACGTGATCTGATTCATCACCACTTACTATTTAAATAAACGATAACTTCTACAGGTTTTATTCTCTGAATAAGCTATTTTCACGAAGTTGAAAAACGTCAGAAATTTATTTTTCTACTTCATTGGGATTTTACAAATATATTTCATTTATAGTCCAATTACGCAGCACTCAACATATTAAACTCTATCAGGTCAAATTTTGATCCTGAAGTTTATAAAATTTTATGTAAACTGTTCTTTGCAGATCTAACCCGAAGATACCTATCATTGAAAATGGAATAGACAGGTATCAAACGAATAATTCATCATTTACTATAGTGAATTATATCTGTCGCACACGATTTATTCTACCTGAAACCAGACAGCCGGTCAGCCTGTTTCGGTCGTAATTCTGAATACAGAGCATTTGTAAGCGGCTTATTATTTTGCTTGCTTCTGCTTGACAGGAATAGGAGCATGATTCAACGCCAGTTCTCATTCTTACTAACACTTGGGTCTCCCTTGTTCAGGAATTCGACAAGGTAGCCCTTCTTCCAATCTGCGGTACATTCCCTTCCCTTCCCTCATTCCCTCCAAACCGTCTGCAGTAGTGGTGTGGTGTCAGCATGTTCGCTGTTGTCTCTGAATCTGTTTACAACGCTTCTCGCCGAATTCCATATGGTCCTGCTGCCTTCACCGATTTCAGCAATTTTATGGTTTTCATGACTTCACTTCTGCTTTTGTCGGAGGGTTTGTGTTCACTGGTAATTGTGTGTCTGAGCTGCTGGTGGTATTTGTGGACGAGTTGCAGGCTGTGGTGATGGTGATGGTGGTGTTGGTGGTGGTGTTGGTGGTGGTCGATTCGAGAGTTTTCTGAAGTGGCCAGCTCATCGTTTCCTTTGTTTCTCCTCTTCGGCGGTAACTAGGTTTCCTCCACTCTCATCTCTCACTCGTTTCATCTGAGTTGATCTCTTCCCTCACAGATAGAGTAGTCTGGTTATTTGACATAATGTTGTCAGGTCTCTGTCTCTGTCTCTGTCTCTATCTCTCCTACCTGCAGCCTGTTCTGCTTCACTTGCCAGTGTCTCATAGAAGTGTCTTTTGTATTTGCGTGCACTCTTCTTCACTTCCTTGTCCAGTGTAGTGTTTTATAGGTTGTGTTCATTTTCCCTTTTCGTTGTTCATCCATGCACTGCACTGTACTGTACTGCACTGTACTGTACTGATCTAGTTCATATTCTGCTTCACCATCTTCATCTACTCTATCAGCCTCCATGTGTCTGTTCTATTCTCTTCTATTCCTTGTCTCCTTTCTTCTTCCATTCTAATACGGTTATGCCGGTTACCTTCCACATTGCTATCAAGGAATTCCAGTGTTCCTCCACGCAGATCCCTTCAGGGATATTGCTCAATGTCTCACATTCCTTCCACAAGACTGACTGACTGACTGACTGGCTGACTGGCTGACTGACTGACTGACGTGAAGATGTCCTTCGTAGTTTCATCCTTCAGTTCAGTTTCTCTTCTGAGAGTTCAAATTGAACTTGAACTGTGGTCTGTCATCACCAACTTCTTCGAAGGATTTCAACCTGATTTTGAATGTAGGTTCCTTGCACTAGATAGTCGTGTGAGTCGTGTGAGTCGTGTGAACCTTCCTTCATCTGCTCCCCTTCTTCATCTGATCCCGTGTCCAGTGAGTGGGCTGTGTCTCCATCTCCACTCTCCTCACATTCAGATGAAGTCGATCTGATTTTTGGTGTAGTGTGTCCTGGTGTCTCATGAAATCCGTGTCAAATCCATGTCGCTGCCTTGTGAATATCCTTGTGTGTGTGTGTGTGTGTGTATGTGTGTGTATTTGTACACACTGTCTCCAATCACCGAATCGTTGAATGTGCAGAAGTCTGCAAACAGCTCTCCATTCTCATTCCTCATTTCATCGAGTGCTTCTCGACACATGATCAGTTCTCCTGCTGTGTTGTCGGCTCCCGGTCTGGCATTCATGTCACTCCATTTCACCTATCAGACTGGATTTTGATGTCGCCAACTGGAGTGGGGTATTGTCCATTACTGATTGCAGTTGTCTGTAGAATCCATCCTTCTTCTCTTCATCCACTTCATGTGTGGGTGCAGAGCATAGCAAAGCACAGCAATGTAGGATTGTGACTTCCCTTCTAATTGAGTTGAATCTTGCTGTCATGGTCTTGATCCTGCAGGAGGAGGAGGAGAAGAAGGAGGAGGAAAGGAGGAGGAGGAGAGAGAGAGAGAGAGAGAGAGAGCCATCGATGCTGTTGGGGATATCATGATAGCCACTGGAAGACTCAGTGTACTGTGCTCATGGTTGTCATCTGTGTGACAATCTCGGATTAGATTAGATTATTGACTCCTCTCCAGTTGACAGTTGGGAGAGTCCACTTCCATTCAATCTGCAGACTGCTTACAGATTCCTATCCTAGCACTTCTATGCTATACCTTCTCATCTCCTTTGCAATCTGGACAACCTTGCTAGCCAGCTTCAAACATTGTTCGGACATTCCATGTCACCATCTTCACTTTTGTTTCCATCGAGAGGAGAGAGGACACATGGGCCGATTGGTTTCCCCAAGGGTTTCACCAACTGGAGTTATTTTGTCTCCCAGATTCCAGAGAGGAATAAGTCTCTTATTGTGTTTTATATTTTCTTTGTGCTTTGAATTTTGTTTAGTGACTGGATTGGTTTTCTGGTGTAGGTTTTCTAGTCGTATGCCCAACCTTCCCTCTTTGTGTGTGCTTAGGACCGGTTAGTAACTCGTGAAGTGGTTAACCAGTATGACTTGTAACTGATGAATTTTCGAGTTTTATATTCGAAATGCTCATTTCTCAATCAAGGTCACCGTTGATGCCTACGTAGTGAAATATGTCGTAATTTAGTCGCATATATATACAATGTTTATCATGCAGCACATATTTTCATAGTATAATAGTGATATCGTGTACTTTGTTATATGGTCTCGTAGTTTGAATCAGTGAGCAAGCAACAGTCAATTTTATAGTCGAAGTTTGTCTGCAAACATTGTAGTAGTTCAGTGACAGAAAATATTCACTCTATAGAAAACTAATCCTTTCTGGAGATGGTATGAGTGAATATTGCAATAGTTATTCTTTCGTACCTCCTATAGTGTATTCATCTAACTGCTAACAACACTTCTGACAGTGTTAGGTTACGCCTTAGTGCGGAAGACTTGTAGGTATTCGTTTTGTATCTAGGCAACAATCTGTTTTGTTAACATCTTACTTATTCATGGGATTGACAATATATTGTCTTGGTATTTTAATTTCGTCGGTGAGAAACACTTTGACCAAATCTTCATTCATTTTCAAAGCTGTTAATTTAGCTCTTGAGGATTTCCAGCCTGTTTATGTAGACGAACCACAAAAATGATGGCCATCAGGGAGAATGAAAAATCAAATACTAGCCTTTTTATGTTGATTCTTTGTAATGAAAGATCAACACAGATTTTAGAAGTACTTTTTAAGCTGGAAAAACTCCTCTGCCACCTTCTTGTAGACCAGTGAACTGCCTTCAGCCTCGAAAACGTAGAACTGAAGAAGTAGACACTATTGGTTTGCGTTTGGTGTCATCGGTGAAGACAAGAGCATCAGAATCTTCAGGTGTTGTCGAAAACACTCATTTTGAATTCAGACGACTGTCTGACACGGAAGAAGTTGAAATACTTCAAAGCAGTAAAGAAACTATTTTCATCACTTGGATATTGTCATGACAAGATGCCAGCCTCGTCTTATTATTCACTCATGTTTCCTCTGTGGAATGCGTACAATTAATCTCAAGTCAGAAGGAATCTCCAGAATAATTCACAGCAACTTAGACGTATACCATTAAACTACCACTCCACAGCTCCAAATATTCAAAACCCAGTCGTTCAGGTTTAGGAAATGTCCTTGTGCCGACTTGACAAACCAATCACTACTCATACTTGTAATATATCCACGAATGCAAGACCAAGGAAGAATACAATAGGATAGTCAGTCAAGAATAGTGCATTTGAGAGATTGTGCGAAAATACCGATAAGCTCTGAATGGCTGGCTAGAGGGTCGATTAAGAGCAGTACAGCGTAACATGATAACGTGTCAAATGGAATGGATGCCTTTCCGAGTGCCTTCAGCTTAGCGAGTCTGATAAAGCTAGGAATGTCGGTATCAATGTTGGTTCTCGTTGAACCCTAGGCTATTGATTTTGGGGAAGTATGTGCCACTATAAGTTAAACCACGCCTTTGCATTTACTCCTTCAGGTTGATGTTTTCCAGTGGCAATAAAGCAGTTACAATCTCTGAAGGGTAGACTGCATGCGATCCACGCTGAACTGACAAAGAGAACGATTGCATTAAAAGATCAATGGAAACCAAGTCATTTCGAAATATACATGTCTTTTGCAACAGTCCTTCCAATATTTCTTACTGAAATGAACACCCATGCCATACCAAGCATACTGAGGGATATATAACCCAAATGTGGAAGGAGTTCAAGATCTGTCACAAAAGGTATTCAGCTAGCAGGTATCTAAAATACAAACGTAGAAAGTAAAAGGATCACGAATCTTCCTTAATTTCACCACATTTATTCAATATAGAAGATAGGGTGAATTATGAAGAAAGCAAAGAGTCATTATCTCATTGCCAAAATGATCATTCCAATCACTCAGATGCAATAAAATACAAATTTTTTGACTCCAATTTCCCAGAAGAAATTGAAAAGTCCAAGAAACATGGTATAACCCATGAATATTTGTGCAATAATATAACAATCCAGGCAACTGAACGTCTCACATAAATTTATGGATAAACGATCTTACAGTACCTCCAAAATTTATTCTGTTTCCGCACATATGATAGAATTCCATTATATAAACCTTCTTCAACTTAATACACATCCTATAAAGGAATCCTACCTGAAATATCCTAATAAAATGTGCAATTAATTATTATCTTGTTAATTAGACTGTTTAATATAGTCTTTGGCTGGTAGACTGGTCTTAATGTAATCAAATGAAGAGTGAATTGGTAGGGCTGTCTGGTTTATAGCAGGATTCAAGCTAGAAACCTCATTTATTTATGTTTAGCTCTGTAGAAGAAAAAATAAATGAGAGTGTTGAGTTAATTAAGCTCTAGTTAGTTTTGCAAAGTATATAGTAAGTATTTTACAACTACTTTGTGCAGACTGATTTCGAATTTTGAGCGGAATGTTGTTTCCTATAGACTCTTATCAATCTATGGCATTTATGAGCAAGCATATGTTTAAACGTTTTCAGTTAAATCCTCTTCAGGCTTTATTCTATTATTAATAGCTATGAGTATTTTTAAAATCTAAATTAATCATGACTTTATCATTCAGCTATTCGGGCCATGGTGATCTCGTGTAGGACCCCATTGAATTGACTAGTAGCTGGAAGCAAGCAGTTTCACGTTGTCTAGTATCGATTGCTAACTAAATTCTGTCAGTCATTTCGCCATGAAGCAGCAGCTGCTGCAGTGGTTCAAGTACATTCGAATCTCATTGGGGAAACCAATTCCCTCAAGGTTGCAAATACGTCTTGAGAGTGAATGCCAAAAGCATTAGGCCAAATTCAAATAGGGTTTCCTGGTGATTGTCTCTAGCCAACTGACATACTTTTATGTAATACGTTGATCTATGTGCTTGTGTATATTCACTAGCCTAGTCGACTCTTTAGACCATCCTGCTGGTCATACAAATACCCCAAGCTTTTCAATTTATCCAGCATCATTTTATCACAGTTTTGTTTGAGGTATAAATATACATGTGACACCGGAATCTCGCATCTGCGCTGAGTTTACGAGGTTTGTATTTGAGAAAATTAGCTTATTCTAAAGGAATGAATGTTGTTCGAAACGCTTTACTTCAGGTTTCATAAACCTTTTTGAGATCTCTTCTACAATGTATATTGCAAGTGATGAGCATAATAATAATGAATGCGAAAATATCTCCCAAAGTTTTAAAGGTTGTGTAAACAAAGTTTATTCCACGGGTCACTATTTTAAATGAAATCAAAACAAGAAAATTTCAAGCTTTAACAGTGAGTCACATCCACTGAGAGAGTTAGCTATCACATCCCAGCACTTAACGAATACTGTTAAAAAGTTTCAGGACGTAGTTGCTAGATTTCATTTTTACGAGGCTACCAATATATTAGATGACAAACTTCTTTTCCACATGCTCCCTAAATATAACTTTGTGAGTCCTGAATTTCACTTCCAATCACTCTTAGATGTTCTGTTTCCAGTTTTAAGTTTTATTTTAAGGAAATTTCTATTACAGTCTGAAATTAGTTAGCGAACCATTGAAAAATTAGGATCAATGAACAGCTGTTTTGTCCTGGTATAAGAATCCTCAGTAAAACGTGCCCACTACATGTGGAGGATCGAACCCAGAACCGTCAAGTCTGACAGTGATTATGTTACAAATCCGCTTTTAGGTTAGAATTTAATGGTCCACATTTTCCTACTTCTGATTGTTCACGTTATAGCTCTAGCATAGTCCAATATCATTAACGGATATTTGTTCTCATACTTGACCTTGAAATAAATCAGTCGATCCTCACAAGCCACCAATTGGATTAGATTTAATTTTTGCTTCAGTTGTATCTTCATGATTCATTACCTTTCCTCCGTCACTTTTAAATTGAATTCAGTATGATTTTCATAAAATAGGAAAGCCTTAATTCAACAACAATGGAACAGAAAAGGAATGTTTTTTCTCATCAGGAAAGTGAGAAATTGTTTCAAAATACAGACAGGAATAATGGGATTTGACTACTATTTTCTTCTTCAAAAATAACTCAGATATCAGATAAAATTTTAACTGAGAGTAAAAAACAAGGTTCTGAAAATTATTTTCTACTCAAAATTGAACTATATATGTCTTCTTCAGTCACTAATAGACAGAAAAGGACAAAACTTGAATTGAAGTGAGTTTTTATTGCAATAAATTTTTAGTATCAGGTCTGTTTTCAGCACAGGTTCTCACTTACTAAAGGAATTAACATACACGAGTAAAATTATTCTTGACTTACTAAATTGATCTGTTATGAAATTTACACTCTACATGGCCCAGTTTATCACTGTTAATCCTTTGTTGTGAAGTTTCAAAAGTGATAAAAGAAGTTAATATCACACCGGTGAAACTAGGAATGAAAAGTTTCAACCCATGTTATCAAGTGTTCAACTCAAATATGCATATTGGGAAGTATTTTTGCAATTTTAATATTTTGAAATGAGCACTTTTCATTGAGGTAGTAGAGATGGAATGAATACATCCAGAGGTTGTAAAATGATTGCAACGATTTGTAGCTTAGCATAAGGATGATTTGATGTTCTCTCAACAATGATTATTATAAATGATAATTAAAAGAATAGCTTTCAGATTTCTGTGAAAGCGCTATATCCTACCAATTACTGGAACATGAAAATCAGTGCACGAGCTTTACCGAAAGGGAAGCGATTACGAGAAGAAGGCAAGAGAACATCTTAATGCTGGTCCCTACCAGGAGATAAATCCTATGAAGTCATTAACCACACTGAACAAACTGAAAGCCGAAACTAGCAGACTCGTACAATCTATAAAAGAAAAGTTAGGTGCTTCTCTATGATTCTCATTACTACCAAAAAGTTGCAACCCTTGTAGATTGTACGGACTCGCAAAACTTCATAAGACAGATACACCTCTCAGACCAGTTGTGAATTTTATTAACTCACCCACATACAATTTAGCAAAATACATTTCATGAATCCTAAAACCATACGGAAAATAATTAAAATATGTAATAAAGAATTCGTATGAATTCATCAATAAAATCATTTCATCTTATATTGAAGAAGATGAAATAATGGCAAGTTTTGATGTTTACTCTGCTTACGAGCGTACCTATTAAAGATACATTAGATTTCATCCATAACTTACTGGTGTCAGATTCTGACCTAAGTTCATAGTCTCCGTTAGATCCAGGAGAAATTCTGAAGTCCCTGGAATTATGCTCACGACCGACTGTATTCACATTCAGAAGAGATCTGTACCGACAGAGAGACTGTGTAGCAATGAGATCTCCAGTATCATCAATAGTAGCTGACTTTTCCACACATTCGTTGGAGACAAAGGCAATAGCAAATTGCTCTACACCTCCAAGAATTTAGTTAAGGTACGTAGACGATACATTTGTCATCATCAAGCGAAACAGTCTGAATGAACTCTGTTATGTAAATGATATATGCGGAAATATTACTTTCACCAAGAAAGTTGAATGTAACTTGTCAAATTAAACTTTGTGGAATGCACAGTGGAAAGACAGGATTACAACAAACAGAAACAGCCAGGCAGATAAATGTGAGAGTCAATGAGCATAAACTATGCTTAAAGCAGATCCCGAAAACCTCAGCAGACATTAAGAAACTAGAAAACGAATCCTCAATCGCTCTACACTCCATAGAAATGGGATATAAAATTGACTTTCACTTAAAACTAAGGTTCTACAAAAATGATTTGGGTCGTACCAAGAAAGACTGACAGCCGAAGCCCTACATATATGGGCGAATCCAGACAGTTTGAACAGACGAGATGGAGTACAGTTAGCTGCCTCTTATTAATTACTAATTAGTAAGCAGAAAGAGTGACTCAAACCATTCACCGTCAACACCAGTCTCAACTTTATTATTTGTGTATCAACAACACGATCTGGATTGATCTGATTCACTATTACTTTCATCGTTTTCATCATCACCATAATTTACTCATTACCACTCTTTTTCCCGTAAGTCAACGAAAAAATTCGTTAATACTATTTACCACCATATTCTAACTGGGACTGCCTATATATCCGTCTCATCCATTCGGTTGGACTTATAAAATTATCGAATGACTTACAATATCATTTGCGACCTTTTTGTCTGATATTTACTATCAAGACGAAAATGAATTAGAGTACATATATACATACATACACACACCTACACGCCACACAACAACAGACCCACAATTTCACACTGAATGATTAGTTATCATAATTTAGAAAGACAATGACTATAAGAAGAGGACTGGACAAGGAGATTAAACACACGTTTTTGGGATTCGTTTATATATCATTGATACTTTAATTTTGATTATTTTCTTGAAGAAGCTTCGACCGCACTTCCGTGCGCAAAGTTGGAATTATTTGATTTCAAACTCGTTGTGACTTACACAAATGCAATCTAATCTATATCTAATATCAACCTTTTATTCAGTGCCTAATATTTGCCATACTAAACAACCAACTCTTGATCATAGTTTATATAAGGAACTCTAAAGTGTATGCCCTATTTTTATTGGGGAAATGTTTAAAAAAAGTTTTTTTTAACCGAAATTTCTTATCGATGGAGACTGAATGCTTTTTTTCTGTCGTTTCGATGACAGCATATTTTGGTTTTATTTTAAGACTAACAAATACTTTGATCAAAACATATCTTCCTGGCAGTTCTACATCTCACGTAATCACGAAGGCCTCATTAAAAAATTGTAACATATTTCATTTTATGTATTTATTAGAAACATATACTGAAGGTGATAGAAAATTAAACTTGGATAAATTAATTTCATATACTAATTTGGGAAATGAACCATCTCAACAAGAAGAAACACAGTATCAAAATGCTGAGTATGAAAGAAGAAATGGCTTTCAAGTTGTTATTCATCGAAGACTGACATCAGTTGGAGGAACAAAGGAAACCTGGGAGCACTGGACAGCTGTTTCGTCCTAGTATGCTGGCTGTCCAGTGCTCCCAGGTTTCCTTTGTTCCTCCAACTGATGTCAGTCTTCGATGAATAACAACTTGAAATATTTCCAAATCTCCACAACCCCCTCAAGAAATGGCTTTGTTGAACAAAGTTATGATAAAGGATTATATAAATTTTGTCACGAATGCGGAGAAAAATATACATAGGTAATACAGCTAAATTTTGCTCCAATTGTAGTGTTGGTTGAATGAAATCGGAATCAAAACTTTCAACCACTGAGACTTTCAACAGTTACTGGATGTCAAGAAAGTTAATTCAGTGCACATGTCTACTCTAGTTATGTACAGGAATTTAATATAGAATATATACATATATATATATATATATATATATATATATATATATATATATATATATGTATACCATTAATACACTTTTACCTTAAGATTAATTTCGTTGATTAAACACAAAGTGTTTTTAAAAACTAATTTTCATTATTATATATTTTTTAGATGCACCCACCTCTAGATTTAATTTTCTGTTTTACAAAAATGAATCGACTGACTAAAGCAGTGATATCAGGGAAACAAGTTTTCTAGTCATTTTAATGTCTTGCAGATTGAATTAACTAGAACTGATTTTATCAGATGAAAATCAAGCACTTTAGGCTTCTGAGTACTTTTTGTCACGTATACAAGTTCAATGAAGTAATGCTGTAACATTTCATACTTGTTATCCGGTCCTAAGATTGATTTTCTTAGGTATGAAAACAGTTTCATTCATAATAATTCATTTCTGAGTTTAGAATAGGGATACATGAAATGGTGTCGAACTTCTTTAAGACTGCGTGACAAGATGTTATAACAATGTAAATGCTTGACTATTCGATTCTTTCCAAACGTTTGTGGCGACGTGGTATGACTTAACAGATGTTAGAGTTGTTGCATACATTACCGACCATTTTTGTTTTTATAGAACGATAAGATGTAAACTAATGAAATGATTACAGGCTTATTCCGTTTGTAAAATAAATTATCATGATATGCAGAAGGAAAACTACTTCGACTTTACACTACAGCTTGTGAAACTACTAAGTTCACAACACAATCTTAAGAAGATGGTAATTGCAGTCCCCTAAATTCAAGTACATAACGAAAAGAAAGCGCAAATATAAAGTTATTTATATACTTTAAGGCAATGAGGGACAACTGGGCCTCTCACTAAAGCATCTTTCTTCTCATTCAACTGCAACAGATGGACGTAAAACGTGCCAAATAAAATATTGAAACAATTGGACTCTAAATAAATATCGATAAAAGAAAACTGAAGAAGTTATGTACACAAATACTGAGTAACTCTAATGAACACCCCATCAGCAGCTGAAATAATAAATTACGTTTCTTTATCTTAAGTGGAAGTTATTATTTCAACCAAAATAAAGAAGCCTAATTCGTCACTTTAGTGGTTGTTAAGTTGACCTTCAGAGTCACTTAAAATAGTTATCAATCATTTAAAAACATAACCAAACATTGAACCGCAGGAGTCATCAGCATTAAACTTAAAGTTTCACATTACATAAACTAGGTTATTTGCTGGTTTGATTGAAGATAATAAACTAAAGTATGTACATAATATTGAACAAAGAAATTCATCTCGCTTCATTATTGACTATTTTTAGTACATTCGAAATGATAAAAATTACCATCATCAACTCATCATTTAAAGTAGCATTCATCACGATCTGACATAATTTGGAAAACGATTGAAAACTTGGGAGCACTGGACAGCCATTTCGTCCTAGAACGGGATTCTTCAGCAGTAAGCACCCACGACCTGGCTAGGGATATAACTCATGACCTTCAGACTTCACGGGGAACACGTTAACCATTCACCCACTGGGTAGGAGTTTAATGGTCCACCAGCCATAGATGGATTGTGTTGCATTTATGATGGCAAAGTGGAGGGCGATGGGTTGTTTGGTAGACTTTGTGCAAGATGTGTAAATGTAGGATATCATAAAGTAGCCCAGTGTTTATGTGGAGTTTGCATAAACGTTTAGGAAAACACGGAGTTTCTGACACCTTTCAGTTAGCTCGAAACACCACTGTTTTAATCAGTATAGGTAAGTATCTTGTCTAATTCGATACTGTATCTCTGTTTACAAACGGATCAGTTGATGAAACCATAGACCTTGCTTGTCGAGAATTCGATGATGTCCCTGTTTAAAGGACTTAGTTGCGGAAGCTTTTAGTTCCCTGCACCAAAAATGTCCAGTCCAACGGAGTTATTTCACCAAACGGATGAGGTTGCAATGAGAAATTCCCTGAGGCTGTGTTTCTGCCAATTTATTCCTGTCATTTCTGGAAACTGGTAGCTTGAAATGCTTCATAAAGCAGACGGAGCTGTACCAATAGTGAATGGGTTATTTCTTTATTGTATTTAAAAGGGAAATGGAGGCAGATGAATTACTGAAGAGTTTCAATTCATTTCATCCAAACCTGACTCTCACGACTGAGCACGAAAGAAATGATATGCTCAGATTCTTGGTTGTTTCCTTAGTGAGAAGAATCCGTGGGTTTATCGAGAGGTCCACTTGTAGGAAATCACCATAGATGAGACCGTACCTACATTTTAAGAATTTTGTACCCAAAGGCTGTTTAACAGAACCAAGAAAATATGTTCTGACGGCACAAGTGATTTTGAAAGACATGCTAGTAAACAATGGGCACTCAGAATGCTTTATCAACAAGCTCACAAAATGTGTATGAAGAAAAACAATGTCCTCGACAGTACAGAAGAAGCAAATCTTTATCACCTTATCACCTAAAGGTGATGACGTGCTACGTGTGGTTAGGCGAAGACTGGAAAAGTTCACCAGAAGGAATTATTATGTCACCAAGCTGATACTCCTCAGCACCGCCAAACGATTACTGCAACAATCAGAGGAATGAATGGTTCTGCTCCTTGACATATCTGATTCCATGTATCAATATGCCTACGGAAGCAAATACATAGGTCGTACTGAAAGGCGTCTGTCTACTTCATTGGTTGAGCAACTATTGAAATGACTGAGGCACACAGGAAAGAAAGCCCGAGGAGCTCGATACCGAGGCACCTACTGGACTATAGACATGATACTGATACCTTATGATTATCAACAGAAGGCAAATGAAGAGATGATTGCCGTTGCAGGAGCTGGTGTGATTGCAGTTGTCAAGCCAAACTTTTGTGTTCAGAAGGAAATGGTGGTTAACTTGAATCTGTCATGATAGTAATTGCAATATTATCTTACTCTTCCCTACTTACCTTCAGTTATTACTCCTATCTTATACTTCCAGATTTTCACTCCTGACCCCTTTCGCTTAAATACCTTATTCCCATTATCACTGTTATCATCATTATTCATCTCGATACACACTTGGTTTCCTTATTGTGTATTAAGTGGCTACTAACTACGCTGTTTAGAATGAAATAGTCTACCGTTAATCGACTGAGTTCTCACCCCAAAGCCAACATTTTTTTGAATTATTGTTATTATCACTATTTTCTCATCAAAAGCCCATATAATTCATTAGACTACAATGATATCCAAATTCTCACTTCATTATGCAATTTATCTTCAACTTATTCAACTGGACATCCACTCCTATTTTGCGATTTCTCCTGACCTGTAAGAAGTTTTCGTTTCTATGTTGCTAGACTTCGGTCAATGTTCAAGTCTAGGTTATATATGTGTGTATGTATTTTCTTTCTCTTCCATTGATAAGTGGTAAACATAATCAAGTATGTAGAGTACCCAGCTGACGAGCTCTGTTGAAATTTACGAACACATTAAATTCTGTTTGTTTTTTCATATTTGTTGCCTTTTTTAAATAACATTGTGATTTGCCAAAGGAATGAGAGTACTTTAGCCTTCATATCATTGCAAGCATTGAAATAAGTGATCAACTGGCGCAGCATATTTTTTTGGTTGGATATCAAGGATTTAAGTGAACCCATCGTATTCCCTTCATATTAAATCCTAAGGAATACATTCTAAATGAAAAACTTTTTAAATTGCCGGCTGATCCCAGAAATCTCTTTACTTATGTCCTCCGAAGAAGTCGGAGGTATTAATTAGACTCAAATGGCCAATTCATCCACCACTGTCCTACTATTGTAATGTCATCAGCCTACAAAAATTATTTAATTTCCTTACAATCTGGTTGTATGATTGTTTATCTTCTCATTATTAAACGCTTTATTATTTCGGTAGTCCAGTTACCCTTTTGACAATCTGCTTTGTTCATAATGATGTTTCTTTTCGCAACTACTCATAATTTCATAGTAGTTTTGAAAATCATTAGTGACTTCAGTGCATTATTTTCTGCTTTACTTGACTGATACAGGTAACTACTAGAGGTGATACTGATCAGTGTAATTCTTTCTACTGTCCAAATATCAGTCCTTGGGCTTTCAGTGAAAACTGGAGTGTTGTACAGAAATCTAACGCATTCTCATCCACAGTATTGTAATCCAGATGTAAATAATACTCCATTTTACACGGCATTCCTTCTGAAAGATTGACTCTCCATTAATCCTTGTTTTCACCTTCACCGACTTCAACTACCTGAATAGTTCACCACTCACACGTCCCTCTGTTTTTATAAAATTTAGTCGAAGCTGTAATGTTCATGGTTATTGTCAACCTGTTTATCATATGTCTAACAATGACTAGTTCCAACATATCTTGTTGAGTCACTAATAAACATGTACTTATTCGGGACGTCATGTTGATGTGTTAAGGAAGACAAAAACTGCACTATAACAAACGAGCCTCAAAATGCAACATTTTCTGGGCAGAAATCGGAATATGTTTAGCATGCATCTCGCATCTGTAAAATGTAAGATGATGCTACGGGACTGGTCTGTAACTACTTCTGGTTTAAGGAAAGGGGGTGACCTGGTGGAGTGCATCGACCACTTCACCTACTTGGAGAGTTGCATCAACTCGAACAGACTGGTTACTGACAAAATCTTAGCTCGCGTACAGAAGGCTCATTTATCACTCGCCAACTTAAGTCATCTGTAGCACTGACTGTCGAGAAACTTGACTACCTATCAAAGGATGATTATACTGTACTGCAGTTCCTTCTCTTCTACTATACAGTTGTGAGAAGAAGCCGTTAAAAGTAGAAGATACGGAGCGGTTACAGGTTTTCGACCACAGGTGTCTTTGTAGCAGTGCTCGTATATGGTGGCATCACCATGTGAGCAATGTAGAGGTTGGGCGAAGGGTGCGATGCAAAGCAGACAAACCACTCGATGAGGTTGTGAACGTTAATCCGTTGAGATGTCTTAGACATGTGCTGCGTAGGCCCGGGACACCGCCTACTTCAAAGTACCATGCTAAAAGAAGTTAGATTAGGTTGGAAGAGAGCTCAGATAGCCTAGACTAAGATACAGCACCGGCCGATGAATTCTCTTAATGTTGGTCTGAACCGTGTAGGTAGGCCTACACTACCTGGCTGGGGTCACCAAGATAATAGGAACCAGTGGCTGATGACTCTTGGTGATATGACTAGTAACCGGACACAGTGGTACAGATGTATTCAACTTCTGGTACCTTCTAAAGCTTGGATGTTTTGAGTAGTCTTGACTGTCAGATTTCTTCACCCATATGCGTTTGTTTACTTTGATATCAGTCTTTTTCCTGTCCAATTGTTGTTTGTATGGTATATTGAAATGAGACAACTTGAAGTGATGCACCTGTGTGTGGGGTCCTACATCAATTTTGTCTATCTTTCTGACACTAAGAATTTATTGACTGTCCATTAACTTTCATCATTCCTCCGATTAACTAGAAAGCGTCTGAAGATTACACCATGATCATTTTATTTTGACCACATCTTTTCGTAAAAGTCAATAGTTTATTTTCTCAATAGGCTGAAATCTAAACATTACCGAATTATATATATACACTGAGAAGACGGTTTGGGGACATCACGCATCAGGCCAGGCAGTCGAGTGGAATTCAAAGGTTTTAAAAGACTGCAGAGAAGAGAGTGAAATGGAGACGTGCTACTGAAGTCGTATGTTCCACTAGGAACCCAAAGGGCAAATAATATAATAATGATAATATAATAATATAAATAATATAGTCAGTTGGCTAGCAGTTCTTTTGTTTAGTGGCTATATTAGAACTTGGGCTAAGTGAATTTATCTTTCGACCACACTAAGTTCATATTACACAGATCGTAAGTAAAGTCCTCAATCTAGCCACTGGCCTAGAGTATAGTTCACTAGTTATCACTACAGTAATTTCAGTTCATAAGCAAGTTGTAGTAATTACAATATACAGTAATTGGTGAAACCATTTTCCCACCATTTGGTTACGAAGTGATCAATCCCCTAAAAATACTGGTCATTAGCCTTTATCGAACATTCTGTAGGAACGTAGTTATAAACATAATTACTGGAGGGGAGTGTTAATAAAAGTAATTGTCATTAAATACCGTTCTAATGACTTTCTTATAAGTAATAGTGTCTATCTTAACGACGAATAAACCCTATAAAGCTCGGTTATATTTAGTCTGTAGCAGTAAATTCAGCACACTATTTGTCTACTTACTTCCGTAATAGTCTGAAATAAGAAAAACAGTTCTTCGGTAAATAAATATTTTTCTTTTATCATGAAACTATCTGGGCTGAGCTACGAAACCCAATGTCGAATATTATCATTCTGCCAGACCATACCTATCTTAAATAGTTGCATCCAAAATCAACATGACACTTCCCCTTTCTAATCCAGTTCCATTAAGATTGACATGAAATGTCCTAACTAGGCAACTAGTATGATGAAAATGATCGAACAGTTATGTATCATACATTCACATGACGGCCTGACAAAGCACCCCGTGATTGAAGCACAGTTAGGATCTGTTCAGCAGGTAGAGCGCCAGGCCGAAAATTTCAAGTCAACTGGTTCACTTCCTCCTACCACCTAGGTATTTCCTTGACCATTAATAAACACTGTAAATCCAATACTTCCGTTCGGAGAGTTGTTACATGGTTTCGCAGTTGTATTTATTTTGAATAAGAGGTCAGTTCATTGCATGGAAAATTACTCGACCAATCTGTTCAAGAAATAAGAATTTGAGTTCAAAAGGAACAGAATATATGAAATGAGAAGGAAAACAGATCTACATCTACAAATGGAAAAATTAGTCAAGTTCTATTTTAAAAAATTCTGAAATAACTATTATGACAGTTACTAAAGGAAGTAAAATAAAATCTACCTGAGATTCTTATATTAACAATAAACCGTATGAATTTGATCATAAACTCATTGGAAGGAAGTAGTTCGCAGTTCAGAAATGTTCTGAATTTCTTGTTCATGAAGAAATGGATGAATGGATGAAATTCATATTTATCATCACTTAGGCATACATCTATCAGTCTAAGAGGGAACATAATCACTCATGTGGGTGTAGGTACATCTAGGTAACCAATCGCTTGGAAAAAGAAAAATACACCTTGGATTCCACTACTATCTGCAAATTTCATCACAATCCAAATTTAAGCATTATCAAGGCATTTATTCTATGAGGTCATATGCTAACAGAGATCGGCCAATTTTATCCAGAATAATCAATGGAAAATCATCAGTATCAAGCAGTAACTGAAGTATTTATTGCATCACGGTTTCTTGTATATTTTAGGTTATGCACAGCTGAAGAAGAACCAAAAACTCTTATTGGTGAGATTTGTTAGTGAAGATCAGTGAAAACATTGAAGTTGTTTAGTCTTTAAACAAAAGACACTCAGCCTTTCCTGCCATGTCATCTTCGATCTCTTCAATTGCATATAAATTCAACATTCACTTTTCAGCAAAAAAGAGTCTTGTAATGTCTGAAGTAGTAATGAGGACAAAGCTTTTCAATACAGAAGCAGTATACAGTTAACTTGAATAACGTAATAAGGTTATCCGAACAAATGAATACCATGAAAAATGAAAATTGCAAGGGTGGAGGAATGTCATATGTTAGAAGACGTAATATGCTAGTAATCAGGGGGGGGGGGGAAAGATCTTAGGAGTAACGTCGTTCTACAGGTTATGTCCAGTGCACATCAAGTCACTGCTCAAACTTCTCTTGGACGCAGAAGTCAAACTTCAAAGTATGAATTACCATAACTTTCGTGGTATTAAGAAGTTCCAGACGCATACTTTTCACGAGGTCAGCACAAACTACGTAAACAACATTGGTCTAATTTTCTGCATTCATAAGGTGATCAGAGTAAATCAGGGTTCAAAATCAGACCCGTATGATGTTCTTTTCTCTGCTTTTTCAAACTAGTCTGGTAAACGTTCAAAAGTATGTCTAGAAAGCGAAAGCTGAGTACATCCAACGTATCGCATTACAAAGGAGCAGGTGAATTGATAAATACACATACAGATGGTCAAATAAGCTAGCTTTTTCTGCACGAATCATCAAAATAGTCAGTAATTGCAGAAAGCTAGTCTGAGTTTGACCTCAGGAAAGATTTTTCTCATTGAGTGCTCCAGATAATTTCTTAATATTTATGTCGATGAATCACCTTTCAACTGTAAATTCCCGAAGAGAGGTTCTTCAGGAACTGTAGGAATGGAATGAACTCTAAAAACCAAAGCAGGAAGTTGTGTGATTACCTCGATATGATTATGAATAATAAATTCTGTTCCAAAGGTCATCCAGTAAATAACAATACATGACTGCATCCTATGTCAAATAGACTAATCTACTATGGAAGTAAATAATACTATTTTGCTGTGATTAAAACTTAAAAAAAAATTTACTGGGATGGTACCCTAACACAGTCCTCAGATTTTATATACATAATAATCAGAATAAATAATATAGTCTCCCAGATACCAAACAATCTCTGCAAGGTCAAGTATCCTGATCATACTATCCTATTACATTCTGCCAAGTTATCACATCACATTGTCTTGCAAAACAAGCACAACTAACATTGCGAAATAAAGTCACATTCATTTCATCTTGTCTGATCTAAATCATCCGCATACACACGTATTTCATGGTTTGAAAGTAATTTGAAAGTGGTTTATATCAGAATTAATAGTAAAATTTGATGGAGTTCAGTGGAATAATTATTCATAGTCCGGTCTTTGCACAGTTATATAACTCATTTTACGTAGTAATAGAAGAAAGCAAACAAAGTTCTTGACCTAACCTTTAAAAAAGCGGAATGTGTGAAGTTTTATTGCTAATAACAAACCATCTAATGAAACTGATCAATAAAACCAGTGAAAATAATGACGAATGGCGACTAGTAGTGGAATCCATGATGAGCGTTTCGTTCTACATATGACTATTCAGCTGGACATACCTGCTATTCAGTGGATAATGTTATTCCCACCGGGACCGGAACTCAACAATTATCTCTTCTAACGTCGGAGAATTGTCCACCAACCTCCTGAGTCACAGTATCTACTCTGACTGACGAGTCCTAAGTGGAACGAAATACATATCCTGGGTTCTACTGCTGACCACTATTTGACACTATTTTCAAACTTACATTACTGATAATAGCTAGGTATCCGAATAGGAGCCTATATGCCAATAGTGGTCGATTACATCAGCGACAGAAATCTACTAACTGTAATGAAAACAATGAAAAGTGAACCTGGTAATAATGTTAAGAGAGTGTGATTATGACAACACTAAAGTCACAAATAAGAAAAAGAGTGTAAAGTAATGACAGAAATTATTAAAAAGGGGATTGTTGGAATTGGGTAAAAGCGGAGATGGAGGCAGATGAAACAATAATAATAATAGGACTAATCACAAAACAGTAAAGAATAAGTTAGGGGAATCAGCTAAATTAAGTTAAAATTGAAACAAACTTGGTGGAAATATGACACAATTAATTATCACTGCAATGCTAGGTGAATCACCACCTCTTTTCGTACTCATAGTTTATGTTTTTAAGGTGACGAATGGGCCCCCACTTCTGCCGAGGATAACAAGATACATCTCTAAAATATGAGTAGTCGAGAAAGAAAATTCAGCTATTTTCATAAAGAACATACCACACAACCAGAAAATAGAATGGAATAAAGTAACAACTCTGAAGATTAACGCATTTAGATGAAAAAGGCGATTAGTTATTGAAACGTTTCCTATCGAACCAATAATATTGTAACAATCACGCGAGTATATGATGAGTGGATATTACTATACGCATTTCCAAGTTAACAATAAATTCTACTGGTAGTCGAATCAGTGCTTTAGTTTACGAGTTTGATGCGACAGACTCACTAAGATAGACCAGTGACTATCCGTGTTCCTGTTGCATGAAACCAAAGCATCTAAATGCCAAGATCAAAAACCAGACAAGAACACAACTGGAAAATCAATGAAATAAGACAGTCACCTATGTAAGAAACATAACCAAGGTTAAATATTAACAATTTAACCTTTAAATAGTGAATACTCAGTCAAGGGTGATATGGAGGTAAGTAGGTAGTCAACGAATTCCTACTAATAAATGTAAGGCTGCACTTTTATCCTTTCTAATAAGTGCCAAACACATGCATTAGGAATAGTTGAACAGTAGTTCCAGATGTATGGAGTGTTCTACTGCCAAAGAAACCAAGAAAGAAAGGCGGTAGAACCGTAAAAATTAATCAAAAAGTTAAGTGATCAACTCTTTATGATCATAAGTAATAAAGTGCGCTTGATATGTCATTCTGTAACTAATACTGTATCATTGCGTACTATATCCAATAAGATTATCTGACGTTCAATTAAACTATTGTGCCATTTTCTCAAGTATACTAGATTAAGACGCATTTTATATGACTGTGACAAAATTTTGTGATAGTCTTCGATTGATTTTCTGATAATATGCGTGGTATGATTTAAAATTACTATCTGAATGTCAGCACTTCTCATTCATTCGTGTTATCAACCACATCATACTACATTTTGGTGGAAAATGTTATTTATAAGAATTATTATTTTTTTATTAATACCCTCAAACATTCGTTTGCTTGAAAATTTTAAGCAGCCATGGCGTAGAAACACTAACACCAGTGATACTAGTAGTAATAACAATGGTAGTAGAATTGGTATCAGTAAAGAGGCAATACAAAATATTAGTATGAAGCTATATAAATTAGAGAATTTTATAACTCCAAATAGTATTCACATACGCCTTAATAGCAATGAATGCGGAAATGATGAACATACAATATGCGGTCGAGAGGTTCCATGCAAATTGAATCAGTTACAAGAGAAAGATTTTAAACTATCCGGTAGAATAGATTTACCAACATATGCAACTGTATCTCGTTCAGTGTGTAATTGCGAAGATGACTACGGAGTAGAAGTGTATCATTCAGAAAAACGTGAAATATTTATGAAATGCTATACACCTAATCCATGTGAACAGTGTGATGAAAAGCATACTATACAATGTATTGTCAATAGTGATAACAGTGTAACTTGTTTATGTGAAACAGGTTATTCAGAATTTGAAAAGTGTAAAGAAATTAAAGATGGCTGTAAAATACCTCATTCAGTTGCTAAACTCTCTGGTAATGAAGCGTGTTTAGTCGAACAATCAAATGTGTGTCAGCCAGCTTTTGATTCTTATCAATATACATGTTTATGTAAAGATCCATATAGCGAAGATAAACGATTATCATTTCCTAACTGTATGAATAATGTAACCTATTGTCTTTCCAGTTTATGCGCTGGATTTCAACCACCAGTGTCGAAGCTTTTACCTGGTCCAGCAATATTTATAAATATTGAGGATTATAATATGTTAGAGTCTGATGATTGTCATGATACTATATGCTATTGCCCTGATGGATGGGTTGGCAAGCATTGTACAGAACCCAGAGGTAGTATTGTACCATTCTCATGGTCACCATGGTCTACATGTAATCCAGATTGTATTATGCTGAGTAAAAGATGGAATTATAAAACTGAAGAAGAAATATACGCCGGTGAAAGTCGTACGACAGAAGTAGGATATAAAAGTAAATTCGCTCGTTGTAATCATAATGACAGCAGATACTGTGAAGGCATGTATAGAATTTGGGAACGATGCACAGTTAAAAATTTGTGTAATATTGAGAGACAACCTAGAATTTCAACTGTAATCGGCGAAGCTATGAGCAAAAATAGGACGAAACATAATGAGGTAAGCTGTAAACTGGATAAAAGGTAATTCCTTAAAATATGAATGTAATCTACAAGAAATTTTATGCCAAAACCTATGCCTATAAGGTGTTTAAAAATGACGAATTGTGGATGTTCTAAAGTAATGTAACATTTTCAACGATAACGGAATACCCCAGATAATGTATAAACTGCAAAAGGTAGTAACGGATTTCAGTAGACCAAGAAGAGTCGACTCCCCAATGCACTAAAGTAACCAAACCGAAGAAGGCGAAACTAACTCATCCATTTTGTGCATACATGTGCAGTAGGTAATCAGTCACAACTACCTGGCTACTCAAATCTCGGTAGGTGGAGCGGGACTTGAACCCGTTACTCAGTGGTCGATAGTTATCTCCGCAAACCACTGAGTGACAGCTCAACACTAAAGTCACCTGTATGAAATGTCAGATGCTGAATTCAAACTGAAAAAATTCAATAAACCTTTATAAATATTTTGATCCCTTTAATGTTGATGATATGAAAGTGAATTATCTTCGTGCATTCTTTTCGTTTAAATATTGCAATCATGTCCGAACTTCTCAAACAGGTGCACTAACCAATGTCCACTAACTACGTTTGCTTCCTCAACTTTTATTACACTTTATTCAAAAGAAATCAAAAAATTACAATTTCTGCTTATTATGCATGGTTAACTAGTTCACGAGTTACTAACCGGTCCTAAGCACACACAAAGAGGGAAGGTTGCGCATACGACTAGAAAACCTACACCAGAAAACCAATCCAATCACTAAACAAAATTCAAAGCACAAAGAAAATATAAAACACAATAAGAGACTTATTCCTCTCTGGAATCTGGGAGACAAAATAACTCCAGTTGGTGAAACCCTTGGGGAAACCAATCGGCCCATGTGTCCTCTCTCCTCTCGATGGAAACAAAAGTGAAGATGGTGACATGGAATGTCCGAACAATGTTTGAAGCTGGCTAGCAAGGTTGTCCAGATTGCAAAGGAGATGAGAAGGTATAGCATAGAAGTGCTAGGATAGGAATCTGTAAGCAGTCTGCAGATGGAATGGAAGTGGACTCCCCCAACTGTCAACTGGAGAGAAGTCAATAATCTAATCTACTCCGAGATTGTCACACAGACGACAACCATGAGCACAGCACACTGAGTCTTCCAGTGGCTATCATGATATCCCCAACAGCATCGATGGCTCTCTCTCTCTCTCTCCTCCTCCTGCAGGATCAAGACCATGACAGCAAGATTCAACTCAATTAGAAGGGAAGTCACAATCCCACATTGCTGTGCTATGCTATGCACCTACACATGACGTGGATGAAGAGAAGAAGGATGAATTCTATAGACAACTGCAATCAGTAATGGACAATACCCCACTCCAGTTGGCGACATCAAAATCCAGTCTAATAGGTGAGGTGAGGTGGAGTGGAGTGGAGTGGAGTGGAGTGGGGTGGAGTGGGGTGGGGTGCAGTGGAGTGGAGTGGAGTGGCATGAATGCCAGACCGGGAGCCGACAACACAGCAGGAGAACTGATCATGTGTCGAGAAGCACTCGATGAAATGAGGAATGAGAATGGAGAGCTGTTTGCAGACTTCTACACATTCAACGATTCGGTGATTGGAGGCAGTGTGTACAAATGCACACACACACACACAAGGATATTCACAAGGCAGCGACATGGATTTGACACAGATTTCATGAGACACCAGGATACACTACACCAAAAATCAGATCGACTTCATCTGAATGTGAGGAGAGTGGAGATGGAGACACAACCTATTGGACACGAGACCAGATGAAGAAGGGGAGCAGATGAAGGAAGGTTCACACCACTCACACGACTATCTAGTGCAAGGAACCTACATTCAAAATCAGGTTGAAATCCTTCGAAGAAGTTGGTGATGACAGACCACAGTTCAAGTTCAATTTGAACTCTCAGAATAGAAACTGAACTGAAGGATGAAACTACGAAGGACATCTTCACGTCAGTCAGTCAGTCAGCCAGTCAGTCAGTCAGTCTTGTGGAAGGAATTTGAGACATTGAGTAATATCCCTGAAGGGATCTGCGTGGAGGAACACTGGAATTCTTTGATAGCTATGTGGAAGGTAACCGGCATAACTGTATTAGAATGGAAGAAGAAAGGAGACAAGGAATAGAAGAGAATAGAACAGATACATGGAGGCTGATAGAGTAGATGAAGATGGTGAAGCAGAATATGAACTAGATCAGTACAGTAAGATACAGTACAGTGCAGTACAGCACAGTGCAGTGCATGGATGAACAACGAAAAGAGAAAATGAACACAACCTATAAAACACTACACTGGACAAGGAAGTGAAGAAGAGTGCACGCAAATACAAAAGACACTTCTATGAGACACTGGCAAGTGAAGCAGAACAGGCTGCAGGTAGGAGAGACAGAGACAGAGACAGAGACCTGACAACATTATGTCAAATAACCAGGCTACTCTATCTGTGAGGGAAGAGATCAACTCAGATGAAACGAGTGAGAGATGGAGTGGAGGAAACCTAGTTACCGCCGAAGAGGAGAAACAAAGGAAACGATGAGATGGCCACTTCAGAAAACTCTCGAATCAACCACCACCATCACCACCATCACGATCACCATCACCACAGCCTGCAACTCGTCCACAAATACCACCAGCAGCTCAGACACACAATTACCAGTGAACACAAACCCTCTGACAAAAGCAGAAGTGAAGCGATGAAAGCCATAAAATTGCTGAAATCGGTGAAGGCAGCAGGACCATATGGAATTCGGCGAGAAGCGCTGTAAACATACTCAGAGACATCAACGGACATGCTGACACCACACCTCTATTGCAGACGGTTTGCAGGGAATGAGGGAAGGGAAGGAGATGGGAATGGAATGGAAGGTACCTGCAGATTGGAAGAAGGGCTACCTTGTCAAATTCCGGAACAAGGGAGACCTAAGTGTTTGCAAGAATGAGAACTGGTATGGAATCAAGCTTCTATTCCTGTCCACCAGGAGCAAGCAAAATATTAAGCCTCATCATCCTGGAGATACTAAGAAATGCTCTGTATTCGAGATTACTACCGGAACAGGTTGTGTGTCTGGCTGGTTGACTGGTTGACTGGTTGGCTGGCTGGCTGGCTGGCTGGCTGGCTGGCTGGCTGGCTGGCTGGCTGGCTGGCTGGCTGGCTGGCTGGCTGGCTGGCTGGCTGGCTGGCTGGCTGGCTGGCTGGCTGGCTGGCTGGCTGGCTGGCTGGCTGGCTGGCTGGCTGGCTGGCTGGCTGGCTGGCTGGCTGGCTGGCTGGCTGGCTGGCTGGCTGGCTGGCTGGCTGGCTGGCTGGCTGGCTGGCTGGCTGGCTGGCTGGCTGGCTGGCTGGCTGGCTGGCTGGCTGGCTGGCTGGCTGGCTGGCTGGCTGGCTGGCTTCAAGAAGAACAAATCATGTGCGGATCAAATTGCACAGCTACGCTACACGACATCATAAAACAGAGCATAGAATGCCAGTCAACTTCCTACCTCAACTTCATCGATTTTGAAAAGGCCTTCAACAGCTTCGACCGACAAGTAATTTGGAAAATGCTTCTACACTACGGTTTTAGTACCAGAAACCTTCATCAACCTCATTCAACAGCTATATGAAGATATCACATGCTAAGTGATTCACAATGGAAAGCTCAGTGAAGCCTCTGAAGTGAAGTCAGGCAGGAGTAAGACAAGGCTGCCACCTACTATCACCTATGATCCTCCTCATTGTGTTCGACTGGACTGGATCATGCAGCAAACCGTGAGGAGCGAGAAGATGGGCATACTCTGACTGGACCGATGAAAAGACCCCAGAAGAAGATTTGGATTTCGCCGCCGATGATGATTTATGTCCAGTGTCTTGTCGCACAAACTCGAAGATCTACAGGCTGAAACCAATAAGTTGACAGGAGAGGCAGGACAATGAAAACAGGACTTCAAGTGAATGTAGAGAAGACAGAGGTGATGAAGATACCTAAGCAACAAAAACACCAATCACCATGTAGACGAGAAACCTAAAACAGCAGTCTCTTTCACCTATCTAGGCAAGGCAGGATCGTTTCAGCGACAGATGGCACAGATGAGGACATCAAAACAGCCAGGATCGGAAAAGCAAAATAGGCCTTTATTAATCTGAAAGCAGTGTGGGCATCTACTGCACTGCACTGAAGTGCACTCAACATAAACCGTGAACGTGATCCGGGTTTTCAACACTAACGTCAGTCAAGTCAGTGCTTCCATGTGATGGTTCGGAGACTTGGCGGCGCGTTACGAAAAGCACTTCCAGCAAGCTACAGACATTCATCAACAAATGCCGCATATGCTCACTCGATACTGAAGACCAGATGAGATGGCCAGAAAGAATAAGCAACAGAGGATTCACTGTGGTCTGGCAATGAGCCAACCAGGAAGGCATCGCCCAACAAATATGCAGAAGAAAGTGGAGATGGATTGGGTTGGACACACACTGAGAAAACCATTCGAAGACATCACGTGCCAGGCCAGACCATCGAGTGGAACCCAAATGGGGAACAACGAGTTGAGCGTCTGAGCTCAGGGTGACATGAAGGAGATGGTGTGAGGAAGAAATTAAAGCTTCTGGGCAGATGTGGAGCCAGGTTCAAAAGATTTCAGAGAAGAGAGTGAAATGGAGATATGTTACTGAAGCCGTATGTTCCACTAGGAACTCAACGGACAAATAATAATATATAATAATATGCCACAAACATTGATCCGCTTGTCAATTTGAAGCAGGTGAATGATAAATTCCTGTTAGACGAAAACGACTGCTGCATGTAGAGTCTTTCAAAACACACTTAGAGTGAACTGTATAGTATCTGAGATGTATTTCTTAGTTTCCAAGCGTGAATTGGAAATAACAGCCAGTTTGGTAATAGGAATAAAGTGGGTGAGCGTGCTAACCACAAAACTGATTCGTGAAGTCTCATTACCTCTACTGAATTGATAACTGATAAAATTCTGGTACACATATGTAAGGCTGGTTTGGCTTTTCACAATTCATGCCAACGTTTGAGGTGAAGAAATACTCAAATGCAAGCGTTTTATCTACGCTACCTTATTTACTCAATAGAAGCTTTTGTGCTCTATCTTTCTTCTTAATAAGATTGGTTGGATTATGATTCCAACTTTATAAAAGAATACAAAGATCTAAAACCAATGAAATCGTTTATGACAAGTTTGTTTTTTTACTATCTTGCTTACCAAATAACTGATTCAACTAATTTGTTTGTGCTTAATTCATTAGTTTTATGATGGCTTTTATCCTTTATCAACATCATGTAGAGAACCATTGAAAAGGTGAAAGACGTGGACAACCCCTTCATCCTAGATAAATTTTTAATTTATTCTGAGACATTTTCGCTGTTATGCATCTATAGGTTTAAAAAATGTATGCGACTGACTTAACAACGAGAAAATTTTTATCAAAGACTACTACTAGCACTGAGCAAGCGTGTAAGAGTCACGTGAAATAACGTGCAGGCAGATGTAATAATGAACCAAACAAAAAAAGATGCATCAGTTTAAGTTGTCGAAACTCCACAACAACGGAGAAACAGAAAAATAATTGGAAAGGCTTTAGGATAAGTGAGAAAAAAAGACATAACATGCGGAGGATGATTAGAGAAAGAATACTAAGTTGTTAAGAGTTAGCAAGGAAATATGAAGTTACCATACTTAAGTCATTGTGATAGGGCTTTAGACGAGTCACTTGCTGTTTGCAGCAACTGGATTCTAACCACTATTGAAATCCAGAGCGACAGTGCAGCTACGCATGCTATCACGCAAATACATTTAATATGGAGTAGAGCGACCTTTGAAAACCAGGTTAGGTCGGTGAAGGGATAGATAAGTGAAACTAATATGAACCAATATCATTAGGGACTTGTTTCAAGATGAGATCGCAAAAATTCTAATGGGAAGTTGTGACTGATGGGCTAAACCAAGTCGTACGTGAGGACACGTACTCAACGATGGCACTGAATAAAGGTTGTGCCATATTGCGAAGTGACAGAAGTAGGAAACTGTGGATAGTTGAATTCCTGCCCAGTGGCTCAGTGGTAACGTGCTGGTAGCGGAACCTGAAGGGCCTGGGTTCCACTCCTACTAGGTTCAAAGGTGAGTACTTCTGGAGAACCCAATACTAGGACAAACCAGATGTCCAGCAGTCCCCGGGTTCTCAGTGGTTCTCAAGCTGATTTCATCCCATGATGAATCCCAAGATGAAACCAATAGAATTCGTCCAAACCTCCAAACTGAATCAGTGTCAAAACACTTTAATGGGACTTGTTCATAACTTATACCCGATATTTGGAAAATTGTACTATTCTATAAACAAAGCAATAGGAGAAATTCTAACTATGTAAACGATATCTCAAAATTTTAGATCTAATTTATATGACTGTGGCGAATAAACTGCGTCATCCAATAAAAAATGCTGTTTCACTGTGTTACACTCAGTAGAGTTATGCACTATCAGAGCACTTGAGTTTTACTCTAATGGTCAAAGAAGGGTTTCTATCGATCATTTGAGGTATATTTCAAACAACTTGTATCTTAAGAACCCACATTTCTTCAGTAATATAACTCGTAGGCATTCAGTCGACACCAAACAACAAAATAAGATCATTGAAAGCACAATACAAGAAATAAATTCAAATCTTTGGCGTCTTCTCAAGGTCACTGCATTCAGAAAACCTGATTAGTTTATTCGAAAAGACACAATGGCAAATCTACCATTACTAATGGTAAATTTATTTTTGTAATCCTATGGAGCTTTTTAAACATTCGCTGTGGTAATCTACACCAAGTTCCGATGTTGTTCTACCGATTTCCCATTCATTTTATTTACTTTGGTGCTAATCTGAGTCCGTTAGATTTACTTACGGCTTTTATTCATAACTCCTTTTTTTCAATTCTAGTGGAGTCCTGTTCTCATCTTCACAGTCTCCGTTCTAGGACATTCGCTCCACCATCCGGTGAATAGACAATCGTAAGATCACATTCAACCAATCGATCCGTTCACACTAATCGTGAACATTCTAAATTTAGGTTGCTTTTCACTTCACTCAATACTTTGTCAAACTGGTGACCATATGTACATGTTTTTCTGATAGGTATTTTGATGTTAAATAGTTTATAAATGAAAAAATTGCTTGAAGTCAATAACCACTGATTTGACTTACAGATGCTTTCTGATATGAACATACGAGATGTGAGGAACCAATTACTGAAGATGCCTTGAGTGATCACTATAACGGTAATGTCTGTAGGGGTTATTTCCCAGTGTTCAAATATCTTAATTACATAAAATAATATATTTCTTTGTGCGCTCATGTGTTTCGAAATATATTTTTCTGTCTTGATGAGACGTAGGGTGATGCGGTCTGGAGCACTTTTGTGTTAGGTTTCGATAATATTTCCTTTTGATTATCCTGTCATTTTAATTGTTTGCACACTTTGTGGTTATATTCCTAGAAAAATTTAATAGTTCAGATAAAGATGCCTTCAAATCATCTGTGTTTATACATGTATAAGAGATTTAGAAGTATGCTACCATTGAGTGTCACCATCTTCTTTCTTTAACAGTTTACTCTCATCTCTACTTAAATCCTTTTTAACAAGAATCCTAAGTTGTAACCGAGTGTCTAACCTTGCTGTCTCACTGCTCAACCTAGCGTTGAATAAACGGTATTATCAGCTGAACACAACTCTAGCTGCTAACTTTGACAATAGTGAACAAGTACTAAATCCAATACAACTGTTATAACCATGCACTGATCCACTGTTAGCATATTCATTTACATTCCTAAATGGTTTAGTGAAATACAATCATCGAACTGTTTTCACTTAAAGCATAATGTATTTTTTCTTAAAAAGAATAGACTTCAGCTAAGTATGTATCCTTTTTTAGGTACATCATAAAAATGTAAGCCCAGTGCCGACTGGAGCAGTTGAAATTACATGGGAGGAACAGCATCAACTTAATCTGCTTGGAGTAATTGTATGTATTGTATTATTTGTTATTGCAATTACAGTTTTAGAAATACACCATATGGTTGTGCACTGGAGTAAATTGGAATAAATTTCACTTATACTTAAATTTCCTAAATTGTTTTCATAAGAATAACTTCAGAAGAAACTATCTCACAAGATACTACTTGTATGAACTTTTGACAAGTAATCAACCAAGATGGAATAGATGTTAACAGTTTCGAACTTCCGGAGGATTCTTCAACGGAAAGATGAAATCTAAATTTCCGAGAAAGAAAACATATTTAAGACATACATCATAGATATTTTCTGGATTTTTGTATTTAGTTATACATAGGCGTCATTACACTGTTTCCATACAGTGTTAAAATGATTAATGAGTGAATTGTAAATATTCACAGCTGTTAGTGGGTTGAAAGCAATCTTCAGGAAGCCCTTTTCAGCCTAGGCTTTATGCTTTTTAGCACTCGTCAACAAGGCATATCTGCAACCTCGAAAGAACTGATATCTCCGGGAAAGTTCGAACCCCTGTCGCTCAGTGTTCCAGTTAGCGACGTTACTATTGAGCTATTCGGGCCACATTGATTAGTTACTAGAAGGAAACCAACTTCATGTACCATAGACGTTTTGGGAATGTGGTCACCAAGCTAGAAGACTCATCATTGAGGTGCACATTGGTGGATATTAGTTGGTTGTCGGCAACCTGAGGCGTTTCACCTGAAGTACAACAAACATTCTTGGGAAAACAAATGACATTAACAGTGTTTTTTGGAGCATGTTTTGATTTATTTTTAAATTTCCCTTCTTAGCCATTGCACTCTCATTGTAGAATGCCTAGTCACTATTTGTGAGCCAATTAAACTGGCGAATTCTCTATTCTGTTATTTTCGTATAAATATTCGCTCATCATTTCAGTGGTACCCAACAATTTGTGCAACACCTTCAGAAAGTTATCGATATTTGCAAAGCAGCACTTCGATAAATAAAGGCGTTCGGTACATTCCAATTCATCAGCTATGTCAAAAAGACCAATGAAACTAAAAAAATAAAGCTGGAAATCAAAAATTACGTTAAAAAAGCATCACTCAAGCAGCATACTTCTCAAAAAACATCTGCTCAAATAACTGCTCCACCGGTAACTTCATGAAGTAACTTTATCAAAAAAACCTACAAAAACATGCATTATATTACACCACATTTGAAAAAAAGAGGAAAATCACATATTTTCCTTGCAAAATTAGAACATTTCACACAACATTGTATACACTGGTGAGTGAATGGATAGCTAGCTGTTAACTTAAAAGTGGGTTTGGCAAACCGTATCACAAAGATACTACGAGCTACCTAGGTGCAAAACGTATTTCCCATAGGTCTTAACCTCCCAAAAACTTACGTCAACAGGAATAAACATGAAAAGCAAACAACGCTAATGAAAAAATTAAGACAGTATACAAAATGTAAACGTTCTATCGCCTACTACATAAGGTGTAATCAAACGTGTTTCCCACGGATGAATAGTGAAACCTTGCTGATGTTGCCTTTCCTGTGACGAGAGGTGGGTTAGAAAAGGTCACCTGTTTGACCACCCTCTACTATTACTAATCCAATTTGTTTTTCCGGTAACTCAGAAAGAACCAGCCTACCAGTGTGAGCAACCGAGAAGTGTCAACCACTTTTGTACATCTGTCAGTACTCAAGCTTCTTCAAATCATTATCAACCTTATAATCTTCACCATTCGAAGACATCACGTGCCAGGCCAGACCATCGAGTGGATCCCAAATGGAGAACGATGAGTTGGGCGTCTGAGCTCAGGGTGACATGGAGGAGATGGTGTGAGGAAGAAATTAAAGCTTCTGGGCAGATGTGGAGCCAGGTTCAAAAGATTTCAGAGAAGAGAGTGACATGGAGACGTGTTGTTGAAGCCGAATGTTCCACTAGGAACCCTATGTTCAAATAATACATTAGTAATAATTTAAGAATAGATAAGAAATTATAGTTTTGTTTGGTCGTTCATGTATGTGGATGATAGTGTAACATATTTGTCAGTTTCAGTGCAAAGTGTGTCAAATGATTGGGGATCAGATATGGTGAATGTATACAGCGTGGGGAGTGAAAATTAATAGTGAAGTTCAAAGTTTTATTGTGTCGAGCTAGTGATTAGATCAGAAAAGTACATGCATTTACCAGGAGAGCCGCAGTGGAGAAGATATATCACCACAAAACGGTCAAAATGTGAAACGGTTAACGCAATGAGTAATAATAATATGACAAATTGTTTTCGAACACTTACAGGTAGATTAAACTTCCGAATGGCTAGTGCTTCAAATGGCTTCCCAACAGGACTGACTGACGAAATCAACGAAGAATGTTGTACACAGATGCATCGGCTCAAATCCCCACACTACACAGTAGTACACACAGAACGGGTGGATGGAAAAAGCGTAATATCAAAGTTTTTTGAGAGAATAAACGATCTGAAGATAAAGCTTAGTATGAATGTTTGAGCTTTAGGCATCAAGGAGTGAATACATTTCCACCACTGTCAATGATTTTCACCCATGTCACCAAGGGTCATTAACCACTGATTGTTTTCCTCTCAGGAACCTCAACTAAGCAGTCAACATATCTCCATCCAACTCGAACTGGTAGTAAGATACTTCTTGAACTGCTTCTAAGTCTCGGCCTGGTCACTCTGAGCAATCTTCCAACCTCTCCCAACATTGCATGTCAAGGTTGGCAATGGATCAGTATGTACAGCATATGTCTAAGCCATTTCAGTCGACTTAAGTTCACAACCTTATCCATCGACTTCCCTGTTTTGCTTACTACCCTTCGCCTGACTTCAACACTGCTCACACGGTGATACCACCAAACGTGAGCAATGCTACGAAGACACCGATGATCAAAGCCTGTATTCGTTTCATGTCTTCTACCTTCAACAGCTATGTCTCAAAGCAGTAATAAGAGGGCAGAACGGACTGAAGTGCGGTATACTCGTCTTTTGATGGGTAGTCAGATATGTCACCGGCGCCACAGATGACGGAAGTCGGTAAATACCGAACGACACTTCTGTATCCAAGCTGAGGAGCCCTCAGAAACCAGCCCGCTCAAGCTGATACAACTCCCCAAGTAAGTGCAGTGGTCGACGTATTCCACCACCTCACTACTTATCATTAAACTGTGAGTACTTGCGGCACACCAGTTCTAGAGCATCAGCTTACATTTGAGAGGTATCACCGAAACGCATGCCAGCCAAACATACTCAGATTTCTGCTCAACACGTTCACAAGACCCTTAATTTCGTCAGCGTCTTCACCTAGTATGACAACATCGTATGCATACTTTAAGCCAATCACATGATCTCTAAGGGATAGGTCAATCCCCGTGAAGTCAGACATATATGAGGTTATGTCTATTAGTGCGTCAATGACGAAAGATAAATAGGAACGGTGTCCATGGGCATCCCTGTCGTCAATTCACATAACAACTCTTCATAAACCCTGACATGGCTGTGAGTTCAAGTGGAGAGCTTTGATTTGCGTTACATACTTGCTCGATACTCCTTTCAGAATCAGACACTGCCACAACACCTCACTGTTGAGTCACATGCCGCCTTCAGGTCAAGAAATATGGAGTGTGTTGGTCACTGGCCAGTATGTATGCCTGTGTTCCAGGACTTGTCTCAGGGTGCAAATATGATCGATACACCCTCTGGTTTCCATACACTGCTGACTGACAAATCAACGTAGGACCTCGCAAACAGGTGGGTCGGCTCAAGTTGCCATACACTACATAGTACTTCCGTCACTTTAATTTGCAACTTCGTACCTCCATCCTTGAGAACGTCGAGTAGCAAACTGTCAGGTCTTCCCGATTTGCATCGCTTCAGGTTCGATACAGCCTTCTCGACTTTAAAAAAAGTTGGAGGACCGACATCCACTTCCCATTCAGCTTCAAGCTGGATGTTGGGCAACTAAAACGTTGCCGAGGGTCATATGAACTATGCCTCCAAGTGTTCTGCCGCCTGTCCTTAGGAGGCGACCAGCGTCCCATCCTTTTCGGCGAAGTTTTCAATAACTATCGATTCCTTCTTACCAGTATCCTTAATGAACCCAAATAGTTACCAAGTATTTTGGGACGCTGATGCCTTCTCTATCTCTCTTCCGCTTTCGCCACCCACTACTGCTCGTGACCAACTCGACGACTCCTGATCAACTTACGTTTGAGTCGTTTTCGCTCTTCAACGTGGTCACAGCCAGCTGGAATCAGTTTTCTCACGTCAATCAGTTTTGATGACGTAGCGGAAATCCAATGACGTTTGGTAACCTTCAGGTGCAGGTTACTAACTGTCCTTACCGCTGTTTCTACGGCAGAATTAATACCATGACAAGTTTTCTTGGTATAAGAATTACTATCACGCTCAGATAAATGTTCAGCTAACTCCTGGTCAACTACATATCTGGGGTCCTCGTCTTCTAATCGAGCATAGACAGGCTTCACTGTCACTTGTTTCCTGCGACCAGTGAGACGCAGACATACACTAGCCCGTAATAGCGAGTGATCGCAGTCCAATTTCGCACTCTATAAACAGCGACATTCCTCCACGGGTAATATAATTTATCTGTGTCCATCGGTGGCTTGATGTCGGCGGACCCCATGTGAGACAATGCCTCTCCTTATGCCTAAAGTTAGGGCTGCCGAGATACAAATGATTGTCTGAACAAAAGTGCAACAGACTATCATCGTTGTTGGCCCGTTGGCATGGCATTTACTAAATACCCCGAAGGTGTCTTTACAATTCGCTCAGCTTTCCTATTTGAGCCTTAATGTCACCTGTCATTATGATTACATCTCAACGTTTTGTTTTCTGTAGCAAAATTGGTAACTGGTGATGGAATTCATTTTTTGCATCATCCGAACTGCAGTCAGTGGGTGCGTAGGTGGAGATATAGAACAGGCATCGGTCGGTTTCACTACCCTTCCTAGTTCTAACATATCCCTTCAGTCGAACAGCACATAGACGGCTGTCCTACGGTTCAATGCTATGCGTACACCAGTGAGTCCACGAGAGTTAGTCACTGGGTTTCCGGATAGTCGCAAGGTAAATTTTGAAGATTCAATATTATGACTGGATGAGGTCAATTTAATAACCACGCTCAGGTCCTGTATACGTGTTTCAGAGACACGGCACACGTCCATGACACAGGGTTCCAGAGTTTTGGTGATCGGTGAGTATTGTCCGATTTGGCATAGAGTTCGGACGTTGCAAGCTCCAATATGAAATCGATAGCGGGGTCATAGGAGACTAGGAATGAGATTTTGATAGCTTTGATCGTTAGCAGTGGTCGCAGGGTGAGACGGGGAAGGTGTAAGGATCTTAGAATTAGTATCAGGAGGTGAAGGTAAGGGAGGAGACAAAATCGATGAAGATACGTTATGTTTGATTCGATCTTTTATATTACTGGTAGCATGCTGGCGGTTTACACTTCCTGACTGCCTGCACTGTGGAAGGTTATTTCTTCTCAAAGTACTTGAAAGAAAGGAAGATTTGTGTGACTGCGGAACCCATGGGATATCTGCTTGAGGCCTGTCACACACAGCCGTTTTAGGATGTTTGGTTATTTTGATGCCGGATAGCAGAAACCTATACCACCGGCTCCGGAAGACAGGTGGAGTGTGTTATTTTTAGAGCCGACTTTAACTAACCCCTGTTTCGTTGAGAAGGCAGCATCTGCATGGCACTGATGGTCATCCATAGAAACACCTTACTGCTATCATACCCATGCCAACTAGTGGCAGTAGGATTTCGTCCTCAGACCCCCGTCATAACTGCTTTTTGTCTTACCACTACCCAGCAGACCTTTATGGCATGGTGGGACCTCCAAAGAATAAGGTTTTCACCAGTATAGCTCATTGAGTCATCGTGATATACAAGCCCGACCACCACATCAAGGTAGTAGCTATCAGCCGGATCCCTAATATTTCTTATAGATGGGCTTAAATGACGTTTGTACATCTATTTTGTGCCCCTTTTCAATAAGATGTTTAGCTGTTGAGCAGCTAGGACGTTTGTGTCCTAAAAAATTGGGTCAGGAGATTCGATTTGTTGCTGAAGCCGACTCGGGATGTGTTATGTTGCCTTTATTTTTCCCATGTATGCGTGACCACAAATACAGACAACTTACGTCTTAAGACATTTATTACTTTTATCAACCAATAATGTAAATCTTACACTTTAAGGTGTGACATTTCGGCAGATTGATGTTGTTCCTGTATGAAGCCTTTTGGGTTCCCTTTTAGCAGATATTTATGTGTCTGATGTTGAAAAGTCATCTGAAGATTTAATTGTAAAAGTTCCATTTTATGAAAGATATGTGGATGATATTTAATACATAAGTTATGATCCATGCTGTACTACTTCAGTACTGAATTGCATGAACGAGGTACACAACGGTACATGATGGTGGTTAAGTGTTCTCTCAGCTCTGATATCTTGTAGTTTACGTTTCATTAACAGGCTTCATGACATCTTCACCACTTACTTCAGAATGATGATAAGTGGTAATAATACACAACGACATCATGACTATCAACAAAACGGAAATCTCACCATAGTAGGCACAGACTTATCACCATTTCTTTCTGAGTACATAAATGTGGTTTCAATCGTTTGATGGCTACTATTTCAACGAAAAGTCAGAAGTTCAAATTAAACTTTGTATCATAAACATCTAGGCTTTAATTGTAACGAATTTTATTTTAAGCGATTTCTGTGTAACAAGTCCACACCAACTAACGATAGGGTGATAAGCAATGGTGCTGTTGAAGACTTTTCCACCTCAGTCAAAAATGCCTTGGATATGGTTAGAGATGCAGTCACACACCTTCCTTTCTATTTTCCAGTGTGTTTGCTTAGGCACGTACTTGTGATTCGGTATATGCAATCGGAAGTCGCATGAAAATGAGACTTGTAAACCTCAGTGAACAACCCCGCTTGGCGAAGTGCAATTAACCTAGCAGCAGGGTAGGTCCTCTTTAAGGCAGCATTTTTTCCCGTAAAAACATCATCACATTTGAAGCCGAGATTTAGGAAGGCGGACCTCTTCTGAAATATATCACACAGCACTTTCATTTGGCATTTTCTAATGGTTGTCAATAAAGTTTTGTGGACATGCGTTATTACGGTGGGATTTTCCAATAATAGTCATTTCCTCTTCTGGTGTCTCTTCCAAACAAAGATACCCTGGGCGGTCGAAGTGTTTTCGCTGGCCCTCTACTATAACTTATAGGACAAAAGTTGTTGAAATTGAGATACATTTTCCTCCATGAATCTTTACTTCGCGGGAAGACGAGAGGCAAAACATGGGATCATTTTTTTAAACACAAGGCAAATCGAGGGGAAATGCGGAGAATTGTTGTACTATAGTTCGTACAGACTCGAGATGTGATTGCTTAACTGTCACTACTCACACCTACCGTTTCCGTTCAGCTATCCAAGAGATTTTTTACTGACATTCGCTATAATTCCTTCTACATCGAAAACTTAAGCTGTGGTCCATCCGAATTGTGTTGTTGTTCTCGTCACACAGACACAATCAACATAGGACTTGGCACAACTGCGTCACGTTCCAAGCTATCACAAACATCAGCACAAAGAAAAATGTACTAGGATGAGAGGTGAAAAAGTAGAAAGATAGCAGTCAAAAGTGACACGAAGTTGCCAAGAGAGAGAAAACAAGAATAGCCGAATACTGAAATTCAATGTAATGATTAAAAAACGGTAACGTGTCGATACTTCTGCGCCACTGAAATCGATTCTGAGCCGTATCACCAAGGTTCTCGAACCACTGGTTCATGTTATCACGCGGACCCCCACCGGGAAATCTACACATCCCTACACTTCCCATACCAACAATCAAAGACTTTATCGACTAGTGCCGTGCTTAGTTTTGTCACATCCTACTTTCTCCGACATCAACTCACTTCAGTCAATGTTTTGCGACGAAGCAGATGACGACAGCATCCCTAACACATCAGTAACCTAAGTTAATGAAGGCTCACCACCTCCTCGACTGAATTTTACTCCTCTCCCTAAGGTGCCTTATCTGACTTCTGCGTTATCGACTTGGTGGTTCTAAGACACATAATCTATACTACGAAGGTAACGGTGGTCGAACACCTGTAACCTCCACCCTTAATGTCCATGCTTCATAGTCACACATTAGAACAAAGTGAACTGCAGCGTAGATCATTCAACACTTAAAGGACAATCAAGTGTCACGGTGGCGCCACAGACAGGATAAGTTCGCGAAAGTCAGACGATCCTCTTGTATCCGTGCAGAGATTTCGTCGATCACTAACACTTCAGGGTCGATACAACATCCTAAGTAATTAAAATGGTCGACGCGCTCAACCACTTCACTCTCGATTGTTAAACAAGGCACGAAAGAGCATTCCTGAAGCAGCAATTCGCACTTCGGTGACGGTAAAGTATCCCAAACGCTTTTAACTCGCCAATAAAGATATTCAGAAGGCGCTGCATTTTCTCAGTATCTTCATCTAAGTAGACTCGTTTGCATACCCTAGGTTCAATATAGACCCTCCTCTGAAATCAGACGACGAGAGAGTGACCTCTATATGTCCGTCTATGACAAAATTAAATAAGAATGGAGATAGTGGACATCCTTGATGGGAACCATTCGATGTACAAAACTTACCTGAGAACTCACCATCTCTTACCATTGGTTGTAGCACACCGAAGGGTGTCCGAGTGCAGAGCCTTCAGTGGGGGTAGTGTACTTAATTGGGAACCTTTTCATCATTGAGAGACACTGTCTAGTATCTAATGCCACCTTCAGTTCAAGAAGTACAACCAGTGTTGGACATCGGTGAGTGTACTTGTGCTCTAGGACCGGGAAGAGATCGAATATCTGACCTAAGCACCCACGACCAGGTCTTAAGGCTGTTTGACAATCATAGAACCTAGAATCCTAGACAATATGTTTGCCAGACTGATTCCACCCGTAACTATCGCCAGAGGATTTTTTCCCTCTCCTGAAGACTGTGACAGTCACTGATTGGGACCACTCAGATAGGAACATATCTGACTCCTATGCACTACCTGGCACTTCAGTTAACCTGACCAATAGTCCACCACCACTGTCCTTAAATGTCCCCGGTGTCAGTCCATCTGGTCCTGCTGTCTTTTCTCGTTTCAGATTACTTACGGCCTTTACAGTTTCGACAAGAGTCGGATACTCAACCTGAATCTTCCATTTCAAATCGGACTGGACAGAGGTTAACTGTTCGTTGAAGTGTTCTGCCTATCTTTCCAGTAGTCTCTCCTGTGAGTGGTCTGTATCCACAGTTGAGTTGAGATGATTGATGAATGATACATCAGCCAATGTCGCTATTTTTGTCTAGATTTCATGCTGGCCAGAAATAGACAGTTGTTTGAGAACAGTTGTAGCAGGTGATTGCTGTTATCTGTTAGTTCCGCAGGGATCCCGAAAGTGCCACCCAAGTGCCTTTTTGCCTGACTTAGCCTACCCACTTGTGCATTGAAACCACCTGCTACGACAGCCACGTCCGAACCTTTGGCTTTCAGTATGAGGTTAGGCAGTTTTTGGAGAAACTTATTCTTCACTTCATCCGAACTGCAGCCAATGAGTGTACAAATAAATATTATAAAGGGACAATGGTGACTTTGAATATTCTCTTTAGTCCTCATTGCGCTGTTCAGCCGAATGGCGTTCGAATGACTGTTAACCGGGACCCAGTCGAGCAGTGCAACTTCTGTCTTAGCACTTGATACTGTATCTACAACTGAAAGCTATAGAACCTGGGAGAGTAAATATTTCGAACTCACCATATTGACCAAGTGAGGTTAAGTGAATAACCACACTCTGGTCCTGCGTCCATGGTCTCACAAGCATAGCACACATCCATGGCACACAATGCCATAGTTTCGGTTAACGAAGCTTGTTGGCTGACTCGACGGAGAATGTGAATATTGTGAATATTGTAGTCTGCAGAGTGGTTTTAGGAGGCTTGTATGCTGTTCCGTGGTAATCGAGCGCTGGGCAAAATTAAAGATAGTGTAGGAATGTTGACCAGGAGACGTGAGTGAAGATTATAAGGTTGATAATGATTTGAAGAAGCTTGAGTACTGACAGATGTACAAAAGTGGTTGACACTTCTCGGTTGCTCACACTGGTAGGCTGGTTCTTTCTGAGTTACCGGAAAAACAAATTGGATTAGTAATAGTAGAGGGTGGTCAAACAGGTGACCTTTTCTAACCCACCTCTCGTCACAGGAAAGGCAACATCAGCAAGGTTTCACTATTCATCCGTGGGAAACACGTTTTGTCACACCCCATCCAGTCAGTGGTATTGCGAAAACATTCTAACTACTTATGCATAATTCTGAGGTCGTGTAATGGGTGTTTGAACATGATAGATGTCGACACTAGGTTGATAGCGAAACATCTGCTCCAATGGATAAGATTCGTCTCGAGTATACCAACTCAGAAGCTTCTATATCATCCGTTGTGTCATGCTTCTGGAAGTGGTTGGAAGTAGCAAGGAATTAGTTAGTCTGTGAAGCGAGGTTTGAGACATGAATTACTCTCAATCACAAATGAAATTCAAAATGACTGGCGTCCATGCTGTCGTTTCCTTGTCTTCCACTTCTCAGTATCAATACAAAAGCTTCGAGAGCTTTATAAGGGCATTCTACGTGACTGCTTTTCCTTCTCTGATAAATGTTCATATTCGTCACACTATACCTTCACATTTTCATAGTGTTATATTCTCTAAAGTGGAGCACTCATCCCTCCCCACTGCTTACCAAGTTTGCATCAAAATCATAAATACATGTATCTTTATGCTATTTCTCCGAGAAAGTCAGTGGGTAAAATCCAAGTATTTTATCTCTCATCATATATTTGGACGAAAAAAAGAAGCAATGAACTAGTTGTCTGAAAATTTCCCGAAGAAATCACCTTCAGTTAAAACACAGCCATAAATATCAGTGGTTGACAGTGAGTTCTGATCAATCGCATCAATTTTCATATCCCAGTAGAAGGGTAAAGTATGACGTGAAACTGAACTTTTTCCCCGTATGCGATCATAAGAGGGTGGTGGAGACACCCAGCTACCATCCTCGCGTTGCATATGACTACGGTCTGATGAAAAGTGATTTAAGTAGTCAACACCTGGGATAACGCGAAAGTATCTGAAAGGGAAAACAACGGCAAAATATTAGAATACGGATAGAAAAGGGGTGATTTATCATGACTGTCAGGCATGACCGTTGAAAGCAGATCTGAAGAGATTACAGGTTTCTGACCATATACCCTTTGGTGGCATTACTCACGTATGATGGAATCACCGTGTGGGGAATATCGAGGTTAGGCGTAGGGTACTAGGCGAGGAAGGCAAGTCAGTCACTCTAGTTGTGAACATTCCCCGACTGAGGTGGCTCGGACACATGTTGCACACGTCTAAGCACTCTTTATGCAGACCTGGAATGTTATCTGAAGTAGGATATTGTTGGAAGAAGGTTCATAGTGGTCACACTAAAACGTGTTATGATTCCAAGAAGTCTCTGACAGGCTTTCTTTTCTGTGTAGTGAGGTGCAGACTGTTCTGGTCGGCTTTACCAAAATAATAGACCAATGATTGGGGAACCTTGGTGAGATGAGAGAAAACCAGTCACAATCACGCAGATGTATTCACTCTTCGATGTATTCTCAGTAACCTTGATTATCAAATTACTGATCCTCTTATACGCTTTGTTTACCTTAACATCACTTTTTCCATCCACTTGTTCATTGCATGCTCCTGGGGAGTGTTGCAACTTGAACCGATGCACTTATGTGCAACGCTCTACGTTGATTTTGCCTGTATCTGGATCATTCTAAGTAGTCGCCCAACAATGAAAATTTGTGCCCACGACAAAATACCACGAGTCAGATATGTTAATAAAAATCATATCCATTAATTTGCATAACCTACACACTTCCATTATTCTCACTGAAACTTGTCCAATATGAACAATGTCGATGAAAAGTTTGTGCATTGAAGAATGAATGGATGCATTGTAAATACTTGGTTATCAATATTCACAAGGCGTTTAAGTCTAGGTGATAGGACTTCAACTATTGGCACAACTAGGCACAAATTCTGTTCGAAATATCATAAAAGTTACAAACTATTAGCTTTTGTAAACACTTACTACACACTATCTACGCAATAATTTCGAAATATACCTAACATATATTAACTTCACCCTTGTGTGGATATAGCTCATTGGCTTGATTATCATCTAGACTATCTGAGACAGCTGCGGTTTGGCAGACTTGTATTGATACAATACGTGGGACGGAAACCCGGAAACGTATTCGAACACCACTTTACCTACCAGGCCATCGTAGGAAAGTAGTATCATCCATCACATAAAAAGCGAGTCTAGAGCTTTAACCCGTGTATTCTTGCTACATTAAACCTTTATAACACCAACCATTTGCACAAAGGAATATAAACCGAATAAAAGTTATGGGTTGCCTCTAGATTTTTGTGCTGGCTTATGATTAATAGATGTGTTAACCGTGTATTGTTAATGCTGAAGTCAATGAACGCAACATCAATAAGCTATTTGGTGATATGTTTACCGACTTCAGTAAGGCTTTCGATAAAGTTTCGCACATCGGAATAATGATGCTCTTTAGTTTTGGATCTGACACCACAATGCAGGTCTAGATTAAAGGATTTCTATGCATTGGGAGACAGAATAAGAACAAACGTAACACTACCTAAGGGGTAACGTGTGAGAAGTAGGATTATTCAAAGAATGACACTGAGTCTTCTTTTCTTGATTAATTTCACCGAAACCATGAATAAAACTATCTCCGGTGCCATCAGTTATTGATAGAGTGAAATTATGGGAAATCATCCATAATGATCCAAACAGATATGCATTGCAGGAGAACTTACATGAACTATCCGAGTGGTTCATACATTGATGTCAGGAATTAGTTCGATCAAATAAAAAAGCTAACCATGCCTGGTTAACGAGTTCATTAGTTACTAGCCGGTACTAAGCCCGGGCATACAGAGAAGGTTGGGCATAGGGCCAGCAACCCTACCCCGCGAAACAATTCCAATCGCTAAAGAAACCTCGAAGCACAAACAAAATATAAAAAATAAAAACAATATTATTCCTCGCTGGAATCGGGTGGTGAAATGACGCTGGTTAGTTAAAGCCTTCGGGAAGCCAATTGGCCGATGTGTCTTCTCACTCTCGATGAAAGCGAAAGTAAACGTGGGGACATGGAATGTCCGCACCATGTTTGAACCCAGTAAGGCAGCCCAGATTGCAAAAGAGATGAGAATGTATCACACTGAAGTGCTTGGAATTTGCGAAAGCAGATGGAATGGGAGTGGACTCTCCAAACTGTCAACTGGAGAATCAATAATCTACTCCGGTCACCCAGACGCCAACCACGAGCACACTGAGGGAGTGGCTATCATGATGTCCTCAAGAGCATTGAAGGCTCTCATGCAGTGGGAACCAATCTCCTCCAGGATCATAACAGCAAGGTTCAACTCAAAAGGGCGGAAAGTCACAACCGTACAATGCCACGCTATGCACCTACAAATAATGAACATCAAGAGAAGAAGGAGGAATTTTGCAGACAACTGCAATCAACACTGGACAAGACCTCAGTTGGCAATACCAAAATTCTAATGGGTGACATGAATGCGAAACTGGGAGCGGGCAACACAGGAAGAGAACTAACCATGGGTCGAGAAGCGCTACGTAAAATGAACGAGAATGGAGAATTGTTTGCAGAACTCCGTGCATTCAACGATTTGATGATTGGAGGCAGTGTGTTTAAGCACAAGGATACCCACAAAGCGACATGGATTTCACCAGACACCAGGACACACTAAAAATCAGATCGACTTTATCTCAATCTCAAGAAAGTGGAGACGCAGCCTACTTGACACAAGGTCAAGAAGAGGAGCAGATGTAGGCTCAGACCACTATCTAGTTCAAGTCCAACATTCGGAAACTGAAGGGCGGAACTACAAAGGAAATCTTCACGGCAGCCATCGAGACAAAATGGGAGATATTGAGGACCATCCCTTAAGAGGCCTGTGTGGAAGAACACTGTAACTCTTTGAAAGCTATGTGGAAAAAAACCTGCATAACCGTATCAGGAAGGAAGAAGAAAGAAGACAAGGAATGGATCTCGGTGGACACATGGAAGCTGATGGAGGAGAGGAGGATGGTGAAGCAGTGCAGTGCAAGGATGCACGACGAGAAGAGGAACTGAGCACAATGTATAAAACACTGGACAAAGAAGTGAAGAAGAGTGCGCGCAAAGACAAAAGACACTTCCATGACACACTGGCAAGTGAAGCAGAACAGGCTGCCGGCTGGTAGGAGAGACCTGACAACATTGTATCAAATAACCAGGTTACTATCTGGGAAGATCAACACACATGAAACCAATAGATGATGAAGGAAATTTGATTACCAAAGAAGAGAAACAAAGGAAACGATGGGCCGACCACTTCAAAAAGCTCTTGAATCGACCACCACCACCACCTGCACTTCGTCCAGAACTACCAGCTGAAGACACAGAACTACAAGTGAACACAAATCCTCCGACAAAAATCGAAGTCCTGATCGCCATAAAGCTGCCGAAATGCGGGAAAGCAACAGAACTAGATGGAATCCCGCCAGAAGCACTGAGAGCAGACGCAGAGACAACAGCAGACATGCTCACACCACTACTGCAGAAGGTGTGGAAGGAAGGGAAGGAACCTGGCTAGTGATTGGAAGAAGGGTTACCTTGTCAAACTCCCGAAGAAGGGAGACCTAAGTCTTTGCAAGAACTGGTGCGGAATCACGCTCCTGTCCACCCAGAGCAAGCAAAATATTAAGCCGCATCATCCTGGAGAGACTAAAGGATGCGCTGGATTCAAAACTACGACCGGAACAGGCAGGCTTCGGGAAGTACAAATCATGTGCAGACCAAATTGCACAGCTAGGCATCATCATAGAACAGATCATAGAATGGCAGTCAATCCTCTACCTCAACTTCATCGACTTTGAGAAGGCCTTTGACAGCGTCGACCGAGAAGTAATTTGGCAGTTGCTTCGGCACTAGGGAATACCACAAACCTTTATCAACCTCATTCAACAACTATATGAAGACGCCACATGCCATGTAATTCACAATGGGAAGCTTAGCGATGCTTTTGAAGTGAAGACAGGAGTAAAATAAGGCTACCTACTATCACCCATGATATTCCTGATTGTAGTGGACTGGAACATGCAACAAACAGTGAGGAGTGAGAAGAGGGGGATACGCTGGACCGCGGAAAAGAACCTAGAAGATTTGGATTTTGCCGATGACTTGTGTCTGATGTCACACAAACTTGAAGATCTACAGGCGAAAACTAACAAGTTGACAGAAGAGGTGAGGCAGTGAAGACAGGACTTCAAGTGAATATAGAGAAGACAGAGGTGATGAAGATACCCACCAACAACAACAGAAAGCTCCAATCACCATCAACGGGAAAAACCTAAAGGAAGTAGCCTCCTTCACTTATCTAGTAAGCACTGTTTCAACTACAGGCAGCAACACAGACGAGGATGTCAAAGTCAGGATCGGAAAAGCAAGACAGGCTTTCATTAGCTCGAAACCAGTGTGGAAATCTTCTGCACTCAGCACGTGGAACAAGGTCTGGATTTTCAAGTCAGTGCTTCTGTATGGCTCAGAGACTTGGCGCGTTACGAAAGGGATTTCCAACAAACTACAGACATTCATCAACAACTGCCTACGCTGGCTCGTTACTGAAGATCAGATGGATTGCCAGAAAGAATAAGCAACAAGGAACTCTGGCCTGTCAACGAACCAACCAAAAACCTATCACCCAACAAATATGCAGAAGGAAGTCGAGATGGATTAGGCATACACTGAGAAGGCTGACTGGGGACATCACGCGTCAGGCCCTCGAGTAGAACCCGGGTGGGAAACGACGAGTTGGGTGTCCGAGGTGAGGGTGACATGGAGGAGATCGTGTGAGGAAGAAATGAAAGCTTCTGGGCTGTCGTGGAACCAGGCTCAAAAAATTTCAGATAACAGAGTGCACTGGAGACGTGCTAGTGAAGCCCTATGTCCCATTAGGAACCCAAGGGACAAATAATAATAATAAATAAAAAAAGCTATCTAATTGGTCGTTACCAGTACATAACAGATTGGATAACAGAATCTGACGTTCAAGAAATTGGAGATTTGGGAGTGACTGTCAGACACAGCTGTGAGATGTCTGCACATTGTAATGAATTTATAGGAAAAAGGTTTCCGGTGCTTCGGTCTCTTCATGTAGCTTTCAAATACTTTGATGAGGGAATATTCGGGATACTGTAACCATATTTGAGCGACGCCATCTCGAAAAGTGGATTCAAGTGGTCATTCCTTGCTTCATGAAAGACACTAAGGCATTGGGAGTCAACACTAAGATGGTGGCTGGTTTATTTAATCCCCGCCTACATGCACTTACAAAATGACTGAAACTGTTCCTATCATCTTACCGTAGGCAAAAGGGGTGACCTCAAACTAGCACTCAGTATACTAAACAATGATCACGGGATTGATGTCCTACTTTTTAACTCCCTCAATGGTCGATTATCTCTGAGGCCACCATAAGAAAATTCAAAAACCACAGTCGAACTGACTTCCCACACTTCTCACATAGTGGTCAATGACTGGAACTCCTTACCTGATTAATTGGTACTAGCTCCTTCGGTGAACGTATTTAGGCATGAACTAGATCTCAAAAAGGAAAATTACTGCAAGCATTAACACTTCCCACATTAGTCCAATATCCATATTACTGAAGACTGATAAAGAAAATAGAAATACAGCTACTGTAAGTTTCGTGAGTCTAAAAAGTAAGGCTATACTAAAAACAGCATATGCAAATCAAATTCAGAGACAATCTGTTGAAAAGAATTTTTTACATAATCGACCTCATAGTAGATTAATTAAAAACAACTGACCTGTGCAGTCTTTCTGGTAGACAGCTATTCCACCGTAATCCATGGGTAAAATACTGAACAAATGGGGTAGGGAAGGGTAGTAGCGAATCAAAATCATATACGACATATTTAGACACGCTTCCAAGAATAAGAAACACATGATAATCCTTAAAGGGTTATAATCTGATACCAGTACATACCCATACTATGAAATAGTCCATCTGCGGATCTCCTTTCACTTGTGAGAACAGGCCAACCTAATTGTTGGTGCGAAAGCTGCTGGCAACTTACAGATCTGTTTAAGTTGGACACAAATACAACATACGCGCTATTTGCTGAGTAGGATTCCTCCATGTATTCTAAGAGTTTGTACACATTCTCCTCACTTAGCCGACAAAAATAATAAAAACTTGGACACAAACCAATAGTTGGGGGTGTATGTAAGTTGCTCTTTGTTCATGTTGGTTAATAAAGGTTCTGCAAAGTTTTAAATAAAATATAAGGATTATGAAGCAGTGACTTAAATAATTCACACGCTTTAGTAAACTTAGTGGATATCACTTTCCAATTAGCATAAAGTTTCAAAACACTTTGGGGAATTCAGGAGCACTTACAAACTTCCGGAGAGTTCTTGGAGTTTTTCAGTTATTTTCTGTTAAACTTCATATTTCAATGGTTACTAAGTATTCAAACGCATCCTAATAGCAAAATCAATGCTACATCGAAAAATATCCCAAAATACGCATTTGAAAATGGAGGCAAAGTGATTTTTCATAAAATTTGCGCGCACTCTTAAGATCTTCCAAACATTTTAAGGGGAAATCATGGGCTTTGGCGAAGACATTGAACACATTTAGCTGCAACCCATGTTTTTGTTTAGCGTTTTGCCCAACTTTCCAAAGTGAAATAAATGCTAGCCGCGGCAGGACATTCTTACTACCCATATCTGATGACTAATGTTAGCAAAGACTGATGAACCTAGCAGAGGAATTTGTAGGATCAGAAACAAAACTTATGTAACTATACGGCATCCGAATACTCAAACAAACATCAGAAGTGGTATCGTGGGGAAATAAGGACTGGCTGACATTTAACGAGACAGCAAGCAGATTGCAAACTGAAGTAGACCAGTTAGAACACCAACAAGTCGGTAATAAGCTACAAGAAATAACTACTTGGAAATGAACACCTCTCACCAGTTACTTTCATTTTGTCCCCCTCCATAACAATAAAATATCGCACAGAAAATAAAACCAAATAGATACTGCAGAAACATTTTTAGTCACGCCGATCATTATGCCGAAAGTATTTGATAGTAATTATCAAGCGCAAATCAAGTAAAATATTATCTTAGAAATAGTCCGGAAACAATGATTGATCGACCGGATGAATGAGCATTTAATAAGAAACATGGAACTAAGATGAATTCGACGTTCAAACTTCAACATATAGAGGACGAACCATTATTATGTACTGTTGAGTCAGAAAAAAACCACTAAAGGAACGTATTCATAATTATTTACATCCTTCAATAGTGACATAAAATGATGAAGTATACGGTAAGTATCGATGTCAATGCATAGTTACGATAAAGGCCTATATGCTTTTGTGAGTAAAGGCTTCTCATGCTCCCTAGTCAATTGTTTATTCAGCTCAGTCGAAGAGAAGTGGGAAAAATTACTGTAAGATAACTGGGAAAAGTTTCCCTATATGCCACAACTAGTCTCCATTCTCCTTCTCCAGAATTCCCCCCAAAAGTTCTACACAATGATGCTAAATTAACCAGAATATCCCGGTAAATTGAAGCCTTCTAACCCTAATTTCCCTCTGAATAATCTTTGGTCTCCCGAAACCATAGTTTATAAACGTTTCCTCACGTTATCTTGTATAGGCAATTTGGTAAAATTTACTACAAGATCTTGCAGTATCCAAGATATCGTTTGCTTTTTTAAAATCCTCTACAAACATGTGCTTGGTAGATACGCAATCATATTCAGCGCACTGAATGCTCATGGAACTGAGCACCTAAGTGAAATTTTTTGACCAAAAAAGATGAAAAATTGTAGGTCCCGTATACGGAAAAGGATCATATATTTGATGAAAAATAACAAAGCACTGAAAATACTTTTAAAACATCTGTAGAATGAGTTGAAAAAATTGAAATGAAATATATATCAGACTACAAATTCAAAGCTATCTGTGCATAATACCTCATTATGCAGCTATTTAAAGTATGAAGACTATTACACTTACAAACTGTTTTAATGTCACTGCTGATCACCGATTATCACTTAACAATGTTACCAAAGGCTATAGATTAGGGGGTTAGCTTCATATTACGGAGGTGCCGCGCACTTGAAGGTTAATTCAGGGAAACTGAAGCGCATTCAAAATCTTACTCATTCACCCTAGAGTTTCGCCTCACCCCTTCGTTGTCCAACTCTGCCGTTTGTCAGTTATCTTTTATTATTAAATGTAAGTACATCCTATGTACTTGCTGAGTCGTTGGCTCACCTTTCTTCTCTTCCTTTTTCTTTTCTAGATTCTCATGGTCACCATCAGACTGACACTGCTATGCGCGCCCTCTGTAACAACGTGCCTATCTACAAGCCAGACGAAAACTTATCAACAACTGGTCGTTACCAACCCCACTAGTGCGCTACCTAGGAAGCTTAGGGCATTTGCCTTTGGCGGATCCCATCGTTGACAATCATTTCAAAGGCCGGCCTAGCAAAAGTGAACTAACCAATTCGGCTTCTGGATTTCCATTAGAAAGGCAAGTTTTCACAAACTAAAGAATTCTAATTAGCTATTTCAGTTGTTACGAAGGTAGCCTTCATAGTCACGCTTCGTTGCTCGTCACAGCTCTACATGAGTACTATTTTCTCCCAATATCTGATAGTTTTCTGTTGAAGGCTTGTTTATTTGTTTCTGTTGGTGTAGGGCGTATATTCAAGGATATAATGTTATCCCGGCTATTCGCCAGTTGGAAAAAAGTCAAGTCATCCTTGCAAATAATGCAAACGGTGTAGCATGCGTTTGTAATTGTGTTTTAAGTAGTATACACACTCCAGGTGTGTTGTATCTGCGAGCCAAATGGATACAGGTGGTCCGTTCTGAAAGAACGGTTCCATCACAGTATTTCATATGGACGAAAGGGGGTCTTCTCAACTGTCAGGCATATAACACCACCGTTGGTTTGCAGGATGCAGGATCTACTGGTCGTTTCCAGAGGCGGTATGCGTGGACTCAATCTATAAGACGCACAAAGCTGGGTATTGGTTCGCCTATAAGTTTTCCACCAGTCCAACTATTTATAACTGGCGGTTGGGCTGTGGCGACATCGTAATATAGGCAGGTAAGAGTGAAAAATGGCCTTTAACTCACGAGTGAAACGTGTGGTACGGATGGCACAAAGACTTAGAGATGGAATTACCAGCAAGCAGAATAAATGACGTCCAGTCTACTCACAGACTGTAATATGATTTTTGTGTTTACTCCAAAGGCTGAAGTCATTACTGTGCAAGGTGGGGGGTTTAGACTTTTAGAATTTCAGCCGCATAGTCTCGTCGCCCCAATGTTAGGTGTTAATGAAAAAACGGTCAAGACAAGTGCACAGAAAGATCAGTTAAACTTCCCTTTCAAACTGCCAACAGGTTCTTACAGTACCCTAAGTTAACTCCGCATATCACACGTTTAAGGGGAGCGGCGATTCCGCTGAAGCCTGACTCTTCCATCCAATTGGGGAGCTGGGGCTTACGGAAGATATGGGCAAGAACATGTGACCGGGGAAGACTCAAACCCCAACCAACTTAGACCGCATCATCACAAATGAAGAGTTCCTGGTCGACAACTTAACAATCTTTTCTCCCTTGAGCATGACTGACCACTTTGTTATCGGCTCCCAGTTTGTCTGTGAAACCAATCTAACCAGACCCTTCAATGAATGTCGGCTTAACACTCCTGCTTTTCTAATCGCACCGGAACAGATAGATCGGAAAGTTAACCATGTATAGCAGGAAATAAAAACCCTTTACAGATACAAGCTTGACAAGATTGTGTATGCATTCAGTCAGCATGTTCCTATTTCCAGACCAAAGTGCTTCAAGTCGCTTAAAGTAATGAGGAACTACACTCGCAAACCACTCAGGTTGAAGAAACACCACTGGCCTGAACACAAAGGGATTGGTACCGAAAATGCTAATGGAAAGTTCAAACAGTCAGGACATATGTACGAAGGTATTGGGAGCCAATCGGCAGCGGCATCAAGTTAGGCTCACAAACATGTTCCTTTCTAACCCCAGAAGTCTGTTCCGCCAAGCTGCTTCGTTCCGGCAGGCCAAAGAGGGAGTTTCCCGATTACTAGGTGCGAACGAACTGGCCAATAGCGACACCAAAGCAGCTAAGCTTCTGGACGACCAGTATCTGCAAATCCTTTCGTCATCGTCCACCTACTCAAGGGCTCACGAAAATCTCACTATCGAAGTAGGACTCCCGGTCGTCGACGTAAGCGTTGAGCTAGTACAGCGCAAACTGCTACCGCTCACCAAGTACACCTCCCCAAGACCAGATAAAATCCATCCGGTGGTACTTTGGGAAGAAGCTTCAATCTTGTCCGAATATTTGAGTGGATTATTGAGGAATTCTCTGAGTCAGGCGATGGTACCCAACCCTCGGAAGCTGGGCCACACGACGCCAATCTTCCACAGGGGGGGGACAACGAAGCAATACAAAGGAGTATCGACCGGTGACACCCCTACCCATTGCTTCTATAGTTATAGAATCACTAATCTACAGCGGACCGACGGATTTCCCCACAAAGACAAACTTCTTTGCGCCTCAACAACATGGATTTCATAAAGGGTACTCCTGCATTACCAACCTGCTGACTGCAGTGGATAAATAGACCAACACTGTTGACCATCGAGGACAGATTGACACTATCTACCTAGACTTTGCCAAGGGGTTTGATCGTGTGAATCGCGACCGCCTTATTGATAAACTGGAATCAGTCGGGGTTTGACCACCGCTCATTGGATGGTTGTCTTGATATCCACGAGGCCGTTCATTTAGAGTTCAAGTGGGCTTCTCTATATCTAAGGAGACAGAATACTCTGGTGGTGTTCCCCAAGATTCAGTACTAGGGCTTCTTCTTTTTCTAACATGCATAAACAACTTGCCTCAACATGCTTCTTCCGAAATCCTTCGTTTTGCCGACGACGTGAAACTGTGGAGAGGAACGAGAAATGAGGAAGACAGTGTTCCTCTACAGGAAAATATAACTCAACTTCACAACTGGGCAGCCAATAATGGGCTCGCATTTGATCCTGAAAAATACAAGGGGACATATGTAAAACACGGTGCATGTCATGTGTAAAGCCTCAACGGGATGGGGCTTGAAGTTTCACTGACGGAAATGGATTTGGGTGTCCAAGTCCCTGAAGACTACAAGCCCTATGCCAACTGTGGTAGAAATGCACTAAGCGAAAACTTCCCCCTAGTAACTCTCAGTCAAATTTCTGGGCACCTCGATTGTAGGTGCTTCCATCAAATTTTCAACAACTTCATACGACCTCACCTGGGGTTCGGGACAATCGTTTCCCCCCCCCCTCTTCAGGAGGACAAACTAAGCTTTGAACGCATCCAGAGGCCTTCGACAAAATCTGCTAGAGGACTTGGGTCGAAAACATAAGGAGGAAGACTAGCTGCGCCGAATCCGTATCGTCTAGAATTCAGGAGGCTAAGAGTAGACTTGATAATGACACAATATTCTGAGCACTCCTAGTCACCCACTCCATCACCTATTAAATCCTAGCTGTAGCACTAATCCTAGAGGACACACAGAAACTAACCCTGGAATATGGCAGGTTAGATACCAAGCACAACTTCTATTTCCTAAGAGTCGTTAAACCCTGGAACTCTCTTCCTACAGACGAGATCCAGGCTACTTCAGATGAATCCTTCGACCCCAAGTGGATATTTACTTGACATGTGGCTGGGATCTGCCAGAACCAATTGAATTTTCACATGTTAACCGCTACTTTTTCCTCTGTACACTGGTTAACAAACACAAGAAGTTGTGATTCACAGATTTTAGACTCGGAAGCCAGTTAGGAGAAAGCTTCCTTTCGGTCAGCATTCATTTGAGCCGTTTAAACCAAGTATCTGCAGCGACAACACCGCTGCTCTCATAAATATTCGCGCTACCACAGGGTGAGCTGCATGTATTTGGAAACGTTGTCATCAAATTCGACTTACTCATTGGGGTAACCACAGAAAGAGCTACGTGCAAAGTGCCTCAAAACCTCTTGAAACTGCGACCTTTTAAAGCTGGAACAAGACTGATGTGGATTTACGACGCCCCGAAAAATCTTCAGCATCGTCTCAGAAATCTGGCAAGTCAACACAGAACCAGCTAATCACTTTTAAGGACAGGTGATTACTTCTGGGGCGTGTCACCGTGAAGTTAGCCGACTTGCATGCGGAAAAATAGAAGAATTACTCAGTATTTCAACGGAAGGAAACCTTCTGATCACAATACCAATCAGCCGATAGTGGCTTGTGCCCGCTGCCTACAGATAGGTCTGTAGTGCACCGTCTTGGTACCGAAATAAGGCTAAGTTTAAGATGAATAAAAAAGAAAAGTACCCTAAGGATAACTAAATGATCACTTACAGCATCGTTAGGTAGCTTTAGTCCCATATATGTTGGTGTGTATGCATTCCGTCGTTGACGATGACCATTTCTGCGTATTCTTTGGGCTGGTGGGCAGCGACTATTTAAGAATTCCTAGCTATGCCAGACAAGCTAATATTATTCCCTTAATGTAACCTCTTTACCTTTGACTGATAAGTTAACTGTCTGTCTGAGCACTTTTTACCACATAGTTCCTTTTGTCCTTTGTTATCAGTACTTACACGCGGATAAGGCACTCATCAGTTCGGCATTGCGGCACATTGATTTACACTAGGTTGGCCAGGCGTTGAGCAATGGTAGCACAACCATACTTTTACAACTGGTTAGCCTAAATATTCCTTTATCATTCAGTGTCTAAGTTTTTCACACGGATACACACATACGTTTGCGTATTTTAAGATCTGTATCTAGAAGGGTCTTTCGTATTTTGCCCTTTATGCCCTCGTCCTTCCTGTTATACTTTGGCCGTTGCCTCCATCCATATCAGCTACTTCCGTCCCATAGCTCTATACGAAGCTGGAGCTCAAGAAGCTCCGACGCAGAGGGTTGTTACCGTCCAGCTTCCCACCTTTGGGTACATAGACCGCCAACCTGCAGAATTTCAATTCACCCCCAGGATAATAGCCATTCAAGGGGCCGGTACAAATTTGGCAGACACTAGCTTTCCGGAGAGCTTTACGGAAGAGATTTCCAATGTTTTTATGATACTAGTCCAAACTTTTATGACCACCTCATCAAACGCATTGCTCTAGCTGACCAACAGAAGGTGGAGGAATGTTTCTGGGATTGTAAGCGTCTACAAATGATGGGCCATATGCGACGGCTCGTCTCCAATTTCAAGGTCGACGGTGCCTTTCTAAAACAATTGAGGTTCCGGCTCTTCCGACGTCTGTCCAAGACAACTTTGCCCCTCTCCATCGGCTCCCGCTGGTGGCGTTATCTGAGGCTACGAGTGAAACCTCGCCTCCTACGCGGCCGCAACACGGACGGGCAGCGGCTACCAGCAAAACCACTGGTACGGGCCCCTGTGCAGGTGTATGCCCTCGGGCAGCTGTTCACACTTTCGACGTGCCGTCTCTACTGCTACATTGTATAACAAGATTCGCAGCATCTCCAAGGGGATAAAGGGACGTTGGTCGTCATGCAGCCATGTTTCCCCCCTGTATTCCTGATCCGTCCCAAAATGTCGTTACAGTCGGTCACAAACAAGGAACTCGCTACATAGAAAGTTTTGTCTTCACAGATGTTGTGTTTTCAAGACAAAAACGCACTAAACCCTGCGCTGTTGTCTTCAGGCAGCCGGTAGGCATGCACCCAAGCACATACTGGCGACTGAAGTCGCTGACAAACCTCTAACCTGTTGCCCCAAATTATATAAACGATCGCTGTTCGGGGAGACGCTGACCGGTGGACACTGGCGTCGAAGTTGCCAGATCTTGGCATCAGGTGTTCCAGAGACTTGACATTCTCGGAACAAACAGCATATATCAGATCCAAGTCACGCAAACTCTTGAGATGTATCATTCGTAACTTCTACAGCGCTGAATCACGGGTTCTACCCTATAAAGTGTGCATTCGCCCACTTTTAGAATATTGCCCGTTTGTTCTCAGTGGCCTCCACAGAAGTGAAAACTGAAAGTTGAAGGAGCACAACGTTACTTCACCTTCAGAACGTTAGGAACTGACTGTAATCTAGACTACACGTCCAGATGTGACATGTTAGAGTTAGAACCACTCCGGAAGAAAAGACTTAAACTGAACCTCATATTTTATCATAGGTTACTTCATCAGCACTTGCACTCTTATGGCCGCAAATCAAGCTAATTGTATCGTCTACGTACGATAAGCGCAACCACAAAGTATTGGTTGAAACTGAGTGTTGTAGGACGAGGTTGCGAGATAATTTCCTCCTCAATAAATTCTCACACATTTGGAACAGGCTTCCAGAAGAGACTCCGCACGGCAAGCCCGCTGAAACTTTTCCGCTCTTCACTTAATAAACCACTAATAAACGACGAGTCTATCGCTCAATTAGCCACCATCTATGCATCCTGTGCTAATGAGGATACACTTGGACCCCAAAATGTATGAAACAGAGCTATTAAAGCCCTCATGTTCCTCCTGCACTTATGGGTTGACGATTGCTTACAAGGGTGTGAGCACTGATTCCCCTCCTCACTATAATGAAGTTATGCACACAGATTCCCTCTCAAAGCTACTACAATACACCCCAAGTATAGAAAAGTTTTAAAAGTCTTATCATGGAAAAACTATGTGGCTAATCATACACACATACATGAAAATGTACATGAAGTTCGGATAGGTCCAAAAGTATAGTAACTTCTCTCCCTTCCAAGCTAGTCTGCGTGGTAATTCCCTTCCCCACATCTGCTCGTGCTTCTTCTTTCTTTTTTACTTTACAGCAACAGCTCGATGACGACATTCAATGCTAAATTTCAGCCCACTAAGTGGAAATAATACCTGCTGTTTAACTCCATGAATTACTGGACTGCCCCCAATCTTTCGCGGTTTCTGGAACATCTTCACAATCAACTCATCAGCTGGTCAAGACTCTTCTTGAGACGAGCCGTCTAAAGTTTCCCAACAGCCATAGTGGCACAAATATTCTGAACAAATAATCAAACGAGAGACTAATATACCTATTGGCTCGGAACATGACCTACCTGCAGTAATTTCATTACACGTTCCATAGTACTCTGTATCAAATGATCTTTTTAAGCAGAAGTTACCATGCATCAAATACACTTCTCGAATGGTGCTGCTTACGCTAATATGAATGATGCCTGAAGTTCATATATAACGCTGCCGTTTGGACTATCAACCGTCTCAACGTCTACCTTTATGTACTACTAGAAGTACCCCCAGTGGAATTAATGTATACTATCCTTAAACCACATGGTGAACTGGAAATGCATGGACTTAGACACTCACCTTGGTTATATAACTGCGGGTACTTACTGATACTCCAGATCGTATAAATGGGCCCTTTTTGGTTAGCAAAGCTAAAAACTGAAGAACTTTCTAGTGAACGGATGTTTATATTACTAAATAAGAAACTATGCAAATGGACTAATAACGCCGTCTGGTTATAACGCAAACTTCGAACATTGCTCGCTTCCTTCGTTGATAGTGAAACCTATCTGTGTAATGACAGACGGAAATCCATACCCATCTCTTCATTTGCTGCAAATTTTCACAAGTTTATGCATATCAATAACCTGCTATGTGAGTTATATAATTCCCGGCACTATTCTGTACACTTTCAAAATCATCATTTTGACTGTGCTTGTGAACTGGTATCTGTCATGTTAAATCCATTATATGGGAATGGGGATTTTTATTGTCTTCGCTTTGACGCACTGCATATGCTGAAAGTGGTATTTTTTGTATGTTTTTGATGGAGTTAAACGAACTCCCCTCTGTACTGTTTAGGACCCGTAAAATCTTGTAGATTTTTCGACATATATCAATGTGATGATGCCTGTAAACTGGCTTCTCTCATATTAAATTATTAATGTGAGAATAAAAATTTGTTTATTTATTTATTTAATCCCATCCAATACCGAAGGGCTACTACGGCTGACTTCCGTACAGCTCCGCGCTGCTAGCGATCCACCCATCACGATGTACGGTCGCGAGGTACTTGACCTTAACATTGGACTATGTTGTAAGTTTCGTTGGGTTTATATCACCACTAGGGTGAACACCGGTATACTTGGCACGTATCTCTCACAGAACTACCGGTTGCGGCGGATGCAGGTAACCACAACTTAACCCGTCCCGCAGTTGCGGTTTCTGCTTCCGGCGTCATCGCCGGTATTCTCTTCTTCAGCCTGGTGTGTTCCATCCCTAACATCCCACAACCCTGCTCTTTAATCGTCCAGTTATTTCTTGACATCTACAAGCTAAGAGTTGGCGTACCTTGCGTGATGTCTGATATTTCGCAGCACATAGCGACAACTGATCCACCAGCTCTTGCCAAATCGCGATGTTCATTTTAAGATAGACTGCAAGATGTCAAGGTGGAGTTTGAACATATTGTGGAAATGAATGCCATTAGACCCTCCAATGGCCCATAACTTCTCCTCTGCATGTAGTCCCTAAGGAAAATGGCATGGACTGGCGGCCTTGTGGTGACTGTCGAAGAATCAGCGCTAGAACCATCCTAGATTGCCACGCAGTGCCCCACATGCACAACTCCACTGCTATTCTGAGAGGTTTGACGGTCTTCGGCAAGCTTGACCTAACACGTGCCCATCATGAGATATCCGTTCATCTGGATGACAGCGAAGACGGCGGTCGTTACGCCGTTTGCCCAGCTTGAATTTCTCCACATGCCTTTTGGGTTGCGAAACGTGGCACAGGCTCTCTAGGGTCTCATCCACGACTTCTTGTACGGTCTGCATCTCGTTCATACTTACCTCGACGATATCCTTATCGTGAGCCAGGACGGAGATGACCATCGCATTCACTGGCAGGAAGTTTTGTAGGGCTTCTCAAACTCCCAGTTGCCGTCAGTCTGACCACGTGACAGCTTGGTGTCTGTTCACCGACCTCCCTTGGCCATATTATCGACAAGCGTGGCGTTAACCTGCTTCCTGAAAGGGTACAGGTGATTAGAAATTTTTTGGTACCGACGTCAATAATAGTAATAATAATGACAATATATCTCGAGCAGTGAATTATACGAACATATGGCATTCTGTAGGCAACATCGTTAAAAGTGGCGTGTACGTTCCAAGGAATGATGAGCGGTTATTAACTTACGGTCCCCCACCGGGTGCACATTTTGACTGAGTTAATCACCCTACTGATGGATAAGTGTGAACCTTTCAGCACGACTCCCTAGGCGTCAGAAGCATTTCACAAGATCAAAGGCACAACGGCAGGGGCCGCGATGTTGGTTCACCCAAAAATAAACAATTCCCTTAGCATTGTTGTCGATGCTGCTAACACGGCTATCGAAGATGAGCCGCAACAACTTTCTGACCAGGCTAAGATTCCACTTGCTTTCTCCTTCCGGAAGCTATCACACGCCGAATGCGGCACGGCACTTTTCTTCGCGAAGTTTTCGATATACATTCCTCAGTTGGGCATTTTCGTCACTGTGTTTAGGGCAGTGGTTTCGTAATATTTACCGGCCCCAGACCCTTGATTTACGTCCTATATACCACCAGGGATAGATATTCACCGAGCAAACTACCCTATCTGGACCACACTTCATGGTTCACCTCAGGCATCCATCGGACTTCCGGTGTGAAGAACTTCGTAGCAGATGCACTGTTTTGCATTTTTGGACCGCCAGTCTACCCCCGGACGATCGACTTGCAGAGTACTGTCAAATTTCAGGTTTCGGACAAGGAAAAACATAAACACAGTCTCCTTGACGATGCAGTGAGTACAACTCTTGAACATGGAGGGAACAATCCCCTGTGACGTGCCCACAGGGACCCCGAGGCCCGTTATGCGTTTCCCCTAAGTAACGTTTTTTGGTGCTGTCCATAACCGCTCACACCTCGGCATGCGTGGTACCGACCGGCTGACATCTGCCAGGTTTGTGTGACTGGTCACTGGTAGCGGTATTCGAAATTGGTCACGGTCATGCATCCACTGCCAACGTTCCTAGGTAGATCGACACAACGTTGCATCGTTTAGCACTTTCGTCAAACCAGATTCCCAAGTTGCGAATATCCATTTAGACATTTTGGCCCACTTCTATCATCTGACAGTTAGTCCTACCTACTGACATGTGTTGGTGAGTCCAGTCGCCGTCAAGAAGCCATCCCACCATCAAGCATTGCTGATGAAACAGTTGGTCCTAAGATAGGTGTCGTACATTCGGAACGGATGTAACCCCCACGCTTGACTGACAGGTAACTTCGTACGCAAGAGCCGTCGACTGCAACTCTGGACAAATAGAGAAGACCGAAGCTGAATAGGAGAGTTTGTTCCCCGAGAATGATAATCAGTTGATGAATTCAGAAGCATGTGAGTATGTACACAAACGAAATACGACCTTGCCTGCAAATAAAAGTGTTAACACAGCAAGAGCTGGGATTAATCAGTCAGCGAATCACGTTACAAAAGGGGACGGAAAATAAACTACCAGTCACGCTGTAAAATGCTGCGAAAGTCACAAGGTAAAAAACCCAAATCAGTAGCAATAATTGATGCAAACTGGGTCCTCTGAAACGAGGTTTATCACTTTGGATTCTCTTCCACCGTGACAACCAACCAAAGGCAATAATTTGACTATCCTACCTCCAGAAGCTGTTGAATCTATCAGGTCGCAAGCACATTCATACCACTGAAATTCCGACAATTCGGCATGACGCTTCCATTGGCATTTCACAGCTTCACCAATGGCAGTCAACAACGTGAAGTGGACCGAATCTCTGCCACTGGTTCTCCTCATCGCTCCCCCACACTTAAGACAGATATAGGGTGTACTGCAGCCAAGCTGGCTTCGGGACTCAACCTGCGTTTGTCGGGCGAACTGGTTGGTCCAGACTGTAATATACCAAATCCTTCCAGCCGTCATGCTTCAAGACGGTCGATAAGGCCATGCGCTGTCGCTTTTCTTACACGGTGAGTTCTTAAGTTTCAAACACGTTGCAAACTTTATGGTGCTTCTACTCCCCATCTACATATGCAGGTTCCAACAGCACACACCCCTCACTTTGGTAACCTTCAGATCTGACTGCAAATCCAAAGCGATTTACTATTAGGTCTCCATGCTCTTGGCCAAGAAGGAAAAGAGTCCACGAGGATGAGATTAAAGAACATCCGGGTACTCACTGACCATCCATCCCTTATGCAGGCCAATAGTTTTGGTCCACACTGACATGCATTCAAATATGAAGTGGTTGTAATCTAACGAAAGGAGCTCGCCGCTATGCACATTTTCATCCTGCGCTGTTGATGGTAACTTTGGTTGGCATGCATAATAACAGTAATAACAATTTATCCCCGAATTTAAAGGTGCATATCATTTTTACAGGCAGTTATAACATTTGGTGGTGAAAAATCTCTGGTAATGTTTTTTACCACCTTTTTTTCCTCCCAGTTAGTGAAACTCCCCAGTGTGAAAGAAAAAGGTTTTACATCACATACAAATGGTACACTCTACGTTAAATGCTGACCCACTGCTATGCGTTTAGGTTATCTGGCAGAAATAAAATTCATTTTTGATAAATACGTGAAAGCACTACTCTAAAAAGAAGAGGGAGTAATTCTGGGGTCAGTTCTCGAAAAAGCGATGCCTATCAAACTACTCAGGTGTTTACATTTGAAGGGTCGCTTATGTTGAAGGAAGTACCACGGCAGATTCAGTGCATTATTCAAAGGAGATGCATCTCCAGGTCCATCGAAACTTCAAGATATACTGTGAAGAAAATAATAAATAATATTGATAACAACATATCACCTCCCTGCTGAGGTGTCGTTTTTTATTCGTTTATGCGAAATTGAACATATTTCCACCATAGTCGCTATAACGCTCCGCATCGAGCTTACTAGCTTGGCAGGTAATCGTCAGATTCCCTTGAATTTCTAGGTCTGGTCAGATTCCTGGGTATTTCTCTGCATTGTTGCACACTGCTTACGGCTGCGGTGTAAGAAACTGCACCGGTCAACTATTCAAAGTAACACAGTGAAGAATATGTCCGATTCATCGTAAGACCGGATGAATAAATATCAAGAGGCTTCATGGAAATATCTTCATGTCATGCCATAAGGACACCCAGCACAGGTTACGCCACAGCAGAGGAGTCGCTTGGAGGCAGATGCAGTGATATTTAAGAATAGTGATGATGAAATATTGTAATTTCGATTTATTGTAGATTTCCGAGATTCTATCCACAACAAGAATAGAGAGACTAGAGCCGGAAACCAAGGCACAAGGAAGTCAATCACATGTCCGTTTTAGCCCATGTATATGGTATGTTATGCCTGCTGTTATATGTGTAATGCTTTTACAACGATAATGGGGCAGAAGTAGGCTGATTGGATTTAACTTAGCACTTGTCTAAGAGAAACTGTAAGCACCTAACGTTCAAAACAAGTATGATCTCTTCAGGCCCTTGAAAACTCAAAAACGGTTTTATTAAATGCAGGTAAGAGCCACTAAGTAGCCTAACTTGTAGTTACCTTGGCTAAAAGACGAAAGAGGAGTTTCAAAACTGGAAAACTGATTATCCTAAGCGAGTGATTTGTCAGGCAGTTCCTTCTGTTGGGCTGATATACATGAATAAGCATCCGAAAAGTTGCTTGCCATCCTCGCAGACACAAATGTCAATCACTTATTCAGGAAACATTTTGAGACAGCCAAAAACGTAAATTGTTTGCTTGTTGGATCTTATCAAGGCTGATGTGCCATGAATGAGCAGCGTAGCGCTGCATGATGAGTTATGTGCTATGGGTACCCAGCTGTATACCTCCGGTTAAGCCAGTCCGTGAAAGTACGAAGACCAGTACCAACTTCGAATATCGTCAAACTATGGGCCGTTTATTTTTAAGGCTAGTTGTTGATACAGCGGAACGATGGGAATACGAAAAATTCGACGGGGCAGCTGTATCGGAGCCAGGAAACTCTCTGGCTGAGCTAAGACTCAGAAACCACGATGCGAAGTTAGTGTAGGTTTGTGTAATAATTCTGATTATTTCGCCTCCAGGTTCAAAACAATAATAATATATTTCGAATAATAAATTATACGAACACATGTCCTTTTTCAGGCAGCTTCTGAATGTTATGAAAATATTCCAGTGAGCAGCAAATACTGTGGCAAGATTGCTGTAGGTAGACAGAGTGAAAACTATTGCGAACGAACAAGGGTAAGGCTTTCCATTTTGAGCATCACTGGCACTACTAAGCACTACATAGGTCCATTCTCTTTCGGAACATCATCTTGACCTCTGGATAACCTAGGCCAGTTTGGCCTTAGCCATAACGGAAAGCAAGTGGGAGGCACAAAAATACTATTGGCATACATAATCACACTTAGCATCCACCACCCATTCTCCCTTTCTCACTCACTGCTGCTTTTATCTATAGTTTACTCTTAATAAAATTGTGGTGATCACTTGTGACTGACAACTGGACACATTCACAACTGCGTGCAGTCTCTAAGTAATCCATAGGTAAGCGACAACTTCGCACGATGGCAGCCACAAAGAAAAAGGATACCAAACATCCCACACCATTGTGTATGACTTCTCCTTTACCTCACGGCGTGAGGTTATCTGATGCTCGGTCATTTATTAATTGCCTTCAATACTAGTTATCTAGCCCACATGTGCCGTACAGTGTTGCACATTTGGGTTGAAGTTTCAAACACCCATGATGGGTTTGACTTGATGTCATCGATAAACCCTTGTCTCGACAAACTGTAACTAACATTCAGCATTTCCTCGCAGATGCTGGTCAACTTGACTACCCGTGGTAGCTGGCGCAGTAAACTACACAATATCGAAACTCGCGCTACGCACGACGAAACCTTTTCATGTTGCCCACATGCACTTCCTGATACATATCTTAGCAACGCCAGTCGGATGACAACATCCACTTTCCAAACGGCTACGTTTATGTAGAGCAGCTCTGGCACGAACATCATCCTGAAACTCCCCGAAGTACAACTCTGCTAGTTCAAACCCGTGCGCTAACAGTAAATGAAAGCATCCTGATGGGGAAAGAACTGAATACAGTTTACGTGCCCGGTATTTCCCATACCACACCCATGCAAAATATGCTGCAGTTGTCTAGTACTGTTTGTACAGAAGTAATGTAAAGCTCAAACATGTTTGGTGACGTAACCCGTGCACCTCCTGAAGTACACAGCAGCTACAGGTATCACATATGGAATTTACAGGTGCACACGAATTGCTATACACGAGTGACAATTATGCTAATAATAATGTATTTCATGCAACATGAGTTACACGAAAACAAACCAGTTTACAGGTTTGATCATTTTGGTAACGTGAACTGACTGTTATGTACAATATCAAGCCATACATTAGTTACCGTTGTTCATGGCACATAAAAGATGCTCCTAGAGAAGGAACGTTAATGCTTTGCAGGAAGCAAAGAATAAAACAGATAAACACCAAGATAACTGTTCATCATACTGAGGCAAGGTCAGTTCGAAAATAGGAATTATTCGGCTATTGTGTGAATCTTCCAATATTCTTAGAGGTAAGGTGGGTTGTACGGCCGTGACCCTGGATTGTGCGCGTTCGTCACAAAGTTTTGATGGCATGATGGACGCTGAAAAATGGGGTCGCGGGGATTCCATGTGGATGAAGGGCTGGTTGGTTAAACCTGAAAAATGGATAACAAAGGCAAGCTGCACGAGAAATTTGAAACATGGGCACAAAAACACCACGCAGAAGTATATCAACCATGATACATGTTGGTGAGCTCACTGTACTGACTACAAAAGTTACTTGAAGAGGTATCCAGAACCAACTGTTTAGAGGTAAGCCCAAGTAGAAGAAGGTGAAAGTGCGCACGAAAGTAGTGGAGAGTAAACTGAAGCCGAAGGTGTCACTATAGAGTAAAGAGGTAAAGGATTTTGGACCAGGTATTCACTTGTGTAGAAAACCCACGTACAAAAGTTAAATGAAGTCATGAACATTTAAACAAAACCCGTGCTTTTCGCTATGGTGGTAGCCACGCTTTATACAGTCACGGGGGAGGGATTATCATGTTGCCGCATGTTGAGTGTTACCAAGTGGGCGCTATAGAGACAATATGGTGGCGCAGAGCGAGCCGAGCTAGTAGATCTGGCGGACTTTTTCCGGTAACCTTGTTTTTTTGCCATTATTTTGTCGTCATAGGTACAAGAGACGCAGGTTTCATGAAGATACTGTCATACAGGCAAGGGCAGTTCAAGTTTGTCTCCCCATCATCATGTTTATTGGTCAGTTATCACCATCTCTGCATATTTTCACGTTATTTTTTGAATACTTTTGTGCTAAGTCCAATAGCGGTGATGGTTATGGGGATATTTCCAGCTTACTGTTAGCTGGGTAAGACAGTGCATGCATTACAGACTCAGCCGCTCCATGGTGCTTACCACACATCAGGTAGTACAAAGGGTCTCAGCTTATCACAAAGAGACAAGGGAATGGTTGGCAATCGCTTATTTTGTAGGAGCGGTCAGGAGTAGCCGAACTACGGCAACGTTGAGATCAGGAACAGTAACCACCATCAAACACAATTATCACAAATTCGCGCAGAATAGTATGTGACTCGACGGAAATTATTCACCGTTTGGTAAACTCTCAGGTGGTTGCATTAAATTATTTCGTGTTGGACTCTAAACATTTGGTAGGCCAATAAGGAACATGCCCAGTCACCGATTGCCTTGTCACACAATGTTGGCTGAGGTGGGTCCAGGCTGGAAAGAGGCTCGAGGTGGCCAGACTAAAACATGGCACCAATGTATGAAGTCTCTGACTGTTGGTTTAAGCCATGTAGGGCGATGCGGACTAAGTGGCTGGGGTACACGGGACAAGAGGAACCAGTGGCTGGAGACCCTAGGTGATATGGCTCAGAACCGAAGTCAGTGGCGCAGATGTATACACACATTATCCTCATCTTAACAACGCTATACCGAATCTCACTATTTTGTCACTCCTCTTTCCTTTCTTCTCGTACTTTATGTTTCTTTTGACTGCATTCACTTATTTTCATCCTTCACCTCACAACCTTTCCACTTGGTGAACTGACTTGAGGTGTGGCAACTCGGACCGTTACGCAGTAATGCCTGGTCCTATGTTGGTGTTGATTAATTGAATAAAGAACATGGTGTCGTCTATGTAGGGTGCATTAAGAATCTTGCATACTCCAAGTTCGTTGGGGTAGTGTCCCAAGGTTGACTGAAACTGAGATATGGTCAAGCAGCACCGGACATCATGCGGCAGCTTATTCCGAATGTTAGCGCAACAAGTTGTGAAAAATGAAGAGTTGAGCTGTTTGAACGCATATGGTAGTGTAACCAGGCCGCCTTGGTCACTAAGATTGTAGGCTTTTTTGCTGGTGAACTTTAATGTATCCACATTGGGGGGCAATTTATGGCGTAGGGCTTTACAGAAAATGCTGAGGCTTGAATTTATTCGCCTTAACCGCAAGCGCTCCGATCGACTAGCATGATATCTGCCTCTGTATGAATTAGCGGGGGAAATAAGTCTGGTAAAGCGTCGTTGAGTTCTTCTATTTTCTAACCATCATTAGACCGAAAGCAACTAGGTGCAATAGGGCAGTATTCCAGTAGTGGTCATACACACATATAGAACCAGTTTGCTTCCATTCAGGCGAAACTCCCACTGGTTGAAGCCGGTGAGGCGGCTTGACTCGGAGCACTATGCCGTTCTGCAAAGTAGAGGTCACTGGAGTACCTTATTTCAGGGTCACAAGCGGTACTTCGCTGCTGGAGTGCAGTGTTGCCCGGTCGAATAATAATTGGCACGCTCCGTTCACTGGAGAGAATAAAGGTGGACTTCTGTGTATTCAAAGGCGGCAGCCACAAGTCACACCACCTTTGTAGCTTGTCAGAATCGTTTTGCATGATGGTATTGATGCCGCCTCATTGAATAGGGTGAAAAGCGTACACTACTTTCACGTCATCTGCAAAGAGAAAGGTTTTCCCTGATTGAAAGCAAGAGCATATATCATTTGTATACATCATAAAGAGGAGTCCCAGGACGGAGCCTTGGACAACTTCACTGGTGATATTTCTGGGAAGGGAATAGCGTGAACCTGTTTTGACAACTTATGTGCGGTTCAGCAGAAATGAGCCGATCCAGTCACGCAACTTTCCACTTACTCAAAATGAATTCAATTTCCGAAGAAGTGAGGGGTAATGCACTTTGTCGAAAGCTTTGGTGAAATCAAAGTAAAGGGAGACAACCACGCTTCCATCGTCTCTACTGTTAATTACGTGTCCGAAGAATTCTAGGTGACACGTGATACAAGATTTCTTAGACCGGAATCCATGCTGCCAGGAATCCATAAGTTCGCTGCCTGAAAAGTGGCTAAGTCTGCAGCCTTTCTTAGAGCACGGGGTAATATGACCAGTCTTCCATGCAACTGGAAAAGTGCTGGGGTTTAGGGACAGGCCGAATATTTTTGCTAGCGATATGAGAAAGTCCACGGTGCCATTTTTAACGAAAAGGCCAGGTATCCCATCTATTCCCCTACTAAGAGAGGGTTTCAGTGAGTTTATTGCCTCACGTTTGTTGCTCAGGTTAAACTCAACTTCCGAGATTTTATGTGCTGCAGCGTCGCTGAGTGTTGAAAGGTAGCAATTACGATCAATGAAGGAAAGGCTAACCATTACGCCCAGTAGTTCATAAATCTCAGTGGGGTCTGCAACAATCTTGTTGCCTAACTTCGGCATATTTAGCATGTCAGGTCTATTACAGAGTTCTATTCGCATGTTTCAGAATTTTATCCTCGTTAAAGATTTCACCTTTTCCTTTGTGAACCACCGGGTCGTCGTCACGGGCTGAGAAAACGTTTCTTCATTTTTGTTAGTTTTCGCCTGAGTGTGACTGGGATGTAGTCTTTGACGTTAACGTGCGACTTTTGTGCTTTCTTTGGGGTCACGTAGTTGAGACAGAAGTTTAGATTAAGATAGAAGTTCGCAAGAGAGTTGTTCAGATCAGCGGATGAAAAGAACTCGTCCCAATCTACGCAGAGTATTAAGCACTGTGGGCTCGGCTAATAGACGTCAACGAAGGTTCTGTGAAGGAGTATTATGGGCCTCAGCAATGTAGGAGTGCACCCATATGGTGCGAAAAGTTAACGGGATGCAACCTGGTGGCAACCTTCCGGGAATTCGCTGCCAGTGTGCATAGTGAATGGTGGTGTGTTGCTTGAAAAAATCGGGCCAAGTATGTTATTTCGTCAAGCACAGCCATTGACAACTTGAACCCATCCATTGGTCGCTGAGACTTGAAAAAATGGTTTGAAATGAGATGGTTCTTGCAGCATCTCTCATATGATACCCGGCATGTTAAAATCACCACTCGTTTGCGAAGCCGGAGCATACTCCTTCAACCATCTTTCCCAGACCGTGTCTTTCAGGCACATCACCCGTCTCAGCCCTCGAATGATACAGCTGACCTCTGTTTTAATAACTTGGAGCTCCACACTGCCTGTTGAGGGCAGTGACGCTTTAGACGTTGGAACATTGCGAATTTGGGTACCACTGTAGTCACTAGCGGTTCAGTCCTCTTCAAAGTAGTGTCCAGGATTAGTTAATTTGAGGCGAAGAATTTTTGGGTAGGAACATAGGTATTAGTGAATACTGTGAGCACAAAACTGTTAGGTAAACACGCGGGTTGCACTATGAATTGCAGCCGGGAGCTACCGGGGGTTAATATATTATCTGGGAATAATGGTAGTCATTCCAGTATTTAGATGCGCCAGATGTATATCAAACTGCTTATACTTTGAAATCCTACATTTTCAAGTGGCATAAGGTTGTGTTTCATGACGTGACCAGCTGCCAAATGGGAACGTCAAAATCATTCTGAAGATCACACACTCAACAGGCTTCAAGATAGGACGCGCCTCTTCAACTTCCCACCTCGTGGTGAGAGTTATCTTTACCTGTACAACATGGAGAGAAACTCTGTATGGCCCCGAGAGAAGTGTGTAGTTTCCTGCTGTCACTCGAAAATAACCCAAACAGCAGCACATTCTCAACTACATTTCCGAAATCAGTTAAGCTGATTACTTTTTACAAGTGAAGTTTCCTTTTAAACTGCCCACAGAAGTAAGGGGTTGTGCCCTGTCCGAGGTGCTTATTTTTTGAAATGAGCGGGATACAAAACGGATGAAGCGAGGCGAAAACTTTGAAGAGGATCACCTTAACTTTCTAAACATTTGAGCAATCATGTTCTGACAACCACTGCTTCAAAGGTATGCATATTTGCAAGCGAACACTTGGAGCGATCATGGCTAACTGTGTGGTGTAAGTAGCATGGCTATTTAAATGCTGCCCCTATGCTGATACTGCCTTTTTAATACCTAAAACTAATAACTGCACCAAAATGTGCGGTAACATTGAGGTCCACCGATAGTTTATCCCATTAGGTCAACATTTGACTCCAGAAATACTCCGACAAATAGACCAGCATCATGTCCTATTTGAAGCTGCTCAAACTTTAGTCGATTCTCAGGAATTGGGAACTGTGTTGGAAATACCGCGGAGAAATGAATGGCCTCAAAGCAACCATTCTTTGTGGTGAGACACTAGTCAATACTATGCTGGGGGAACCTGTGGCCAGCTAACTACTTACCGGGAACCTACTCATCCAACTAGGGTATTGACTGATTGGGCGATGTTGGTCACACAATCGTGCCTAGCCGTTTCCCATCCTTCAGGACAAAATATGCGGATAAACAGAAATGGTAGAAATGGGATCACTAACATCCCCAGGGGCACTAACGGGAACACAAAGGATGTTTAAACCCACTTCCAAAATATGATGTAAGCATGTGGGTGCTGCAATGACTGTTACGAGGTTGGAAAATTTGGATACCTCCTTCACTATCAAACCCAGTAGCGGATGTGACTCGGTTTACTCACGAGTTGGAAAAAGAATCAGGAAACTTGGCACCGCTAGAGCAAGAAGTCGAGTGAGGACTGACTGCGGCTTCTCAGATTTGTCGAGTTTCACTGAATTTGTTGCTCCGATTCTGGATAACTTTTTGCCTAAGGTCTATAGAGATTTTAACTCACTTGACCGCAGTTTTCTGGTCTCACTGAGTCATAGAAACGTGGTTAACTTTTCTACTCCTCTTGACAACAACCTAGACTTGTTACGTACGAATGAGCCTGGCCCGTAAATGGGTTTCACCGTTAAGTTCTGGTCACTGCACTGTAAGTTTTTTACTAAAGCGTGCGGCAGGTTATACACGAAGGCTTTATGATACCTTTCCAAGAAAGTCCAGTGCAGATGCTAGTCACGAGAGAATATGTTACGTTTGAGAAGCATGCTCATAGAACCAGACCAGGATATATTTGCTGATGACGTTTTAGATAACACTATCGCAAATGTCGTAAACCATTCCAGATTCTGTCTCGATATTTGCTGCTGTGCTGAAACATTCTACATGAGATTCAACAGACTTTACTCTCCTCATCTCAAGACGCTCCAGAGAGAAAAAGAAGGGGGTACTATACGTGAATGCTATTTTCAGCCAAAAGTTTCTGGCGTATAAGATCTCTTCCAATACATGGAAGCTATTTAAAGAAATTACTGGTAGGAGGCATATGACAATGAGGGCTTGTTCGTATGTCCGTCGTTAAACAATTCATTCATACGTCGGCAAGCTGATTTCATCCTTCCCAACGTCCAAGCCAAATGGAAAGCTGCCTTCACAGTTTTAGCACGCGTGATGTATTAAAAGGTCTGAAATCATTGAATCTAGGCTCTAGGCTCTGGTGGTGTTTCTAGCGGTGTAGCGTTGCACATTTCCCCGGAATCAATACCCTAGGGTTCGATGACATTCAACATTGATGCTGACCTCGATAGTCTAACTGGACTCGCTAGGCTGAAGACACCCGGTCAAGCATCCTCGCCATTTGGCACGCTGTCGTGTTACGTTGCACTGCTCGTATTAGACTCTCTAGCCAGTTAGTTGGAACGCTTCGGTATTTTGGCACAACCATCCAAATATACTGTTCCATCCTACTACGCTATTGTGTTCCTCCTTGGTCTCGTATTCGTGGGTATATAACAAGTTGGAATACTTAGTGATCGGCCTCTGCGTCTGTCGAGTTCGCACCAGGACAACTTCTAAAGTACTATATTTAGAAAATGTGCGGATATTTTATGTCATCCCCTCACAGATATCTTTAATGCACCGTTTTCTAAAAACGGAATGCCCACTGCTTAAAAGGAGATCAAAATTGTGTCTGTGCCTATGTTGTCCTCTGGATGAGATTTTACGTTTTGACCCGTCGCTACGACTTCCCTCTTTTTGAAGGCAGTGGAGAACTTACCTCTTTCGATTTAGTTTTCATTGGTGGTTTGCAGAGTTCCGAAACAGTTCGCTTACAAACACAGGAGAAGTATTTGAAATGCTGTTACAGCTAAGTATAAGAATCCGACTGCACCTTACCTGGTACGCATATTATTTGAGGAGAAAGGTACTAGAACAGAACTCACAGATAAACTTTGTAACATTCAACAGTCTCATTTTAATAATTCGATTAAAGACGTAAAATGTTCTGGTTTTTAATATTCTTCACATCAATTAAAACTTTTTAATAACACAATTCGAAATGCTTTAAAGGAGTAAAAACTTGCACATATCTTGCTTTTGTTCCAGTATATCTCGATGAGGATTCCAAATTGTGCCACAAGTCGTTTGGAATAAAGTGAATCATGACTGCTGCTGTTAAATCCGGTTATCCTGTGATCCAGACCTATTCCAGCCTTAGACGTGATTTGCTTTTAATGCAAGCATTTAATATTTCCCCTTGGTACGAAATTTCTGTGCAGTGATCTGCTGAACCAACATTGCATAAAATTTTCTAAAGTTCAAATTCTACCTTACTAAGAACTTATATCTGCCGAAATTTGAGACATTGGACTGTGAACACTCAGAACCCACAACACACATTGATGTTTTGTAGATTTTCGCTCATCTAAGATGAAAGACATGTCTTTTTTTCCAGAAACTGCGAGGAAAGTACTCTTGTGCTATTGCGATCAGTAGTTGTGTTTAACCTGTTCATACAGTCGTGCACGTGGGAAATTTGTCCGCGCGGAATATGTCGAATAATTCGCAGGTTAGTGTTATTCATTAATATCGGATACGCTTCTAATTTCTTATACTATTAGGTGCATATGGTTAGCTTATGTCATTTTCATAATGCAATTTTTGGCATTTAACTAGGAAATGAACAAACCATCAGCATTTTTTGTTGAACATCCCCATTAAATAACAAGGCACATAACAAGTAATGATAGATTTTCTCGTATTTGTTAGTCAAATTCACCTTCCTGCTCGTTCCATCAAATTTTGCCCTACAAGCTTGAATATCATTTTTTGTATGCCTGGAGAAGTGATGTGTGAAATGTACAAATTACGTAACTACAATCGCAGTCAGCATTTTCCCGGGAAGACGAGAGGCAAAACATGGGATCATTTTTTTAAACACAAGGCAAATCGAGGGGAAATGCGGAGAATTGTTGTACTATAGTTCGTACAGACTCGAGATGTGATTGCTTAACTGTCACTACTCACACCTACCGTTTCCGTTCAGCTATCCAAGAGATTTTTTACTGACATTCGCTATAATTCCTTCTACATCGAAAACTTAAGCTGTGGTCCATCCGAATTGTGTTGTTGTTCTCGTCACACAGACACAATCAACATAGGACTTGGCACAACTGCGTCACGTTCCAAGCTATCACAAACATCAGCACAAAGAAAAATGTACTAGGATGAGAGGTGAAAAAGTAGAAAGATAGCAGTCAAAAGTGACACGAAGTTGCCAAGAGAGAGAAAACAAGAATAGCCGAATACTGAAATTCAATGTAATGATTAAAAAACGGTAACGTGTCGATACTTCTGCGCCACTGAAATCGATTCTGAGCCGTATCACCAAGGTTCTCGAACCACTGGTTCATGTTATCACGCGGACCCCCACCGGGAAATCTACACATCCCTACACTTCCCATACCAACAATCAAAGACTTTATCGACTAGTGCCGTGCTTAGTTTTGTCACATCCTACTTTCTCCGACATCAACTCACTTCAGTCAATGTTTTGCGACGAAGCAGATGACGACAGCATCCCTAACACATCAGTAACCTAAGTTAATGAAGGCTCACCACCTCCTCGACTGAATTTTACTCCTCTCCCTAAGGTGCCTTATCTGACTTCTGCGTTATCGACTTGGTGGTTCTAAGACACATAATCTATACTACGAAGGTAACGGTGGTCGAACACCTGTAACCTCCACCCTTAATGTCCATGCTTCATAGTCACACATTAGAACAAAGTGAACTGCAGCGTAGATCATTCAACACTTAAAGGACAATCAAGTGTCACGGTGGCGCCACAGACAGGATAAGTTCGCGAAAGTCAGACGATCCTCTTGTATCCGTGCAGAGATTTCGTCGATCACTAACACTTCAGGGTCGATACAACATCCTAAGTAATTAAAATGGTCGACGCGCTCAACCACTTCACTCTCGATTGTTAAACAAGGCACGAAAGAGCATTCCTGAAGCAGCAATTCGCACTTCGGTGACGGTAAAGTATCCCAAACGCTTTTAACTCGCCAATAAAGATATTCAGAAGGCGCTGCATTTTCTCAGTATCTTCATCTAAGTAGACTCGTTTGCATACCCTAGGTTCAATATAGACCCTCCTCTGAAATCAGACGACGAGAGAGTGACCTCTATATGTCCGTCTATGACAAAATTAAATAAGAATGGAGATAGTGGACATCCTTGATGGGAACCATTCGATGTACAAAACTTACCTGAGAACTCACCATCTCTTACCATTGGTTGTAGCACACCGAAGGGTGTCCGAGTGCAGAGCCTTCAGTGGGGGTAGTGTACTTAATTGGGAACCTTTTCATCATTGAGAGACACTGTCTAGTATCTAATGCCACCTTCAGTTCAAGAAGTACAACCAGTGTTGGACATCGGTGAGTGTACTTGTGCTCTAGGACCGGGAAGAGATCGAATATCTGACCTAAGCACCCACGACCAGGTCTTAAGGCTGTTTGACAATCATAGAACCTAGAATCCTAGACAATATGTTTGCCAGACTGATTCCACCCGTAACTATCGCCAGAGGATTTTTTCCCTCTCCTGAAGACTGTGACAGTCACTGATTGGGACCACTCAGATAGGAACATATCTGACTCCTATGCACTACCTGGCACTTCAGTTAACCTGACCAATAGTCCACCACCACTGTCCTTAAATGTCCCCGGTGTCAGTCCATCTGGTCCTGCTGTCTTTTCTCGTTTCAGATTACTTACGGCCTTTACAGTTTCGACAAGAGTCGGATACTCAACCTGAATCTTCCATTTCAAATCGGACTGGACAGAGGTTAACTGTTCGTTGAAGTGTTCTGCCTATCTTTCCAGTAGTCTCTCCTGTGAGTGGTCTGTATCCACAGTTGAGTTGAGATGATTGATGAATGATACATCAGCCAATGTCGCTATTTTTGTCTAGATTTCATGCTGGCCAGAAATAGACAGTTGTTTGAGAACAGTTGTAGCAGGTGATTGCTGTTATCTGTTAGTTCCGCAGGGATCCCGAAAGTGCCACCCAAGTGCCTTTTTGCCTGACTTAGCCTACCCACTTGTGCATTGAAACCACCTGCTACGACAGCCACGTCCGAACCTTTGGCTTTCAGTATGAGGTTAGGCAGTTTTTGGAGAAACTTATTCTTCACTTCATCCGAACTGCAGCCAATGAGTGTACAAATAAATATTATAAAGGGACAATGGTGACTTTGAATATTCTCTTTAGTCCTCATTGCGCTGTTCAGCCGAATGGCGTTCGAATGACTGTTAACCGGGACCCAGTCGAGCAGTGCAACTTCTGTCTTAGCACTTGATACTGTATCTACAACTGAAAGCTATAGAACCTGGGAGAGTAAATATTTCGAACTCACCATATTGACCAAGTGAGGTTAAGTGAATAACCACACTCTGGTCCTGCGTCCATGGTCTCACAAGCATAGCACACATCCATGGCACACAATGCCATAGTTTCGGTTAACGAAGCTTGTTGGCTGACTCGACGGAGAATGTGAATATTGTAGTCTGCAGAGTGGTTTTAGGAGGCTTGTATGCTGTTCCGTGGTAATCGAGCGCTGGGCAAAATTAAAGATAGTGTAGGAATGTTGACCAGGAGACGTGAGTGAAGATTATAAGGTTGATAATGATTTGAAGAAGCTTGAGTACTGACAGATGTACAAAAGTGGTTGACACTTCTCGGTTGCTCACACTGGTAGGCTGGTTCTTTCTGAGTTACCGGAAAAACAAATTGGATTAGTAATAGTAGAGGGTGGTCAAACAGGTGACCTTTTCTAACCCACCTCTCGTCACAGGAAAGGCAACATCAGCAAGGTTTCACTATTCATCCGTGGGAAACACGTTTTGTCACACCCCATCCAGTCAGTGGTATTGCGAAAACATTCTAACTACTTATGCATAATTCTGAGGTCGTGTAATGGGTGTTTGAACATGATAGATGTCGACACTAGGTTGATAGCGAAACATCTGCTCCAATGGATAAGATTCGTCTCGAGTATACCAACTCAGAAGCTTCTATATCATCCGTTGTGTCATGCTTCTGGAAGTGGTTGGAAGTAGCAAGGAATTAGTTAGTCTGTGAAGCGAGGTTTGAGACATGAATTACTCTCAATCACAAATGAAATTCAAAATGACTGGCGTCCATGCTGTCGTTTCCTTGTCTTCCACTTCTCAGTATCAATACAAAAGCTTCGAGAGCTTTATAAGGGCATTCTACGTGACTGCTTTTCCTTCTCTGATAAATGTTCATATTCGTCACACTATACCTTCACATTTTCATAGTGTTATATTCTCTAAAGTGGAGCACTCATCCCTCCCCACTGCTTACCAAGTTTGCATCAAAATCATAAATACATGTATCTTTATGCTATTTCTCCGAGAAAGTCAGTGGGTAAAATCCAAGTATTTTATCTCTCATCATATATTTGGACGAAAAAAAGAAGCAATGAACTAGTTGTCTGAAAATTTCCCGAAGAAATCACCTTCAGTTAAAACACAGCCATAAATATCAGTGGTTGACAGTGAGTTCTGATCAATCGCATCAATTTTCATATCCCAGTAGAAGGGTAAAGTATGACGTGAAACTGAACTTTTTCCCCGTATGCGATCATAAGAGGGTGGTGGAGACACCCAGCTACCATCCTCGCGTTGCATATGACTACGGTCTGATGAAAAGTGATTTAAGTAGTCAACACCTGGGATAACGCGAAAGTATCTGAAAGGGAAAACAACGGCAAAATATTAGAATACGGATAGAAAAGGGGTGATTTATCATGACTGTCAGGCATGACCGTTGAAAGCAGATCTGAAGAGATTACAGGTTTCTGACCATATACCCTTTGGTGGCATTACTCACGTATGATGGAATCACCGTGTGGGGAATATCGAGGTTAGGCGTAGGGTACTAGGCAAAGAAGGCAGGTTAGTCTTCCAGCCTTCGATGTTGACTTTAACGAGGCTTAGATGCCTGTTTAGGTATGTGATAACTTGACTTGCCCAAGATATTTCGGCTGGTGTAGGTTCACATTTTTGACTTGTTTGTCGTCCATACTTAGTACTCGACGAATAACAAAATCACTCATTTGAATTTCACCTCACACTGGCGATGGGATAGAAGGTCAAAAGCATGTAGGCTTTCCATGTATCTTGAAAATGATCATGTCAGATCTACAGCAGAAGACAGCGGACTGCTGCTGAATGTTCTCGTCTATTGATAAGTGCCCGGGTATCACCTTAGCCAGACAGATGACATAAGGTGGAGTGTTAAAGGGACCCTACTACATATTTTCTACTTTTCGGTTTCTTTTATAAACCTGGGTACTGGTTGCTGCTTCCCCATCTCTCTCCACGACCACTAGCGGTGGTGTCGGAAACTGTTGGTCAATTGACGTTCCAGCCACTTTTGCTCCTCATTGTGGCCAGAGCTATACGAAGTGAGACGTCTCTTGTTAATCAGTTCAGATGAGGTTGCGAAAATCCACTGACTTACTCATCCTTTGAATGTAAGTTGTTAACTGTCTTTACAAGTGTTTCCTCAGCAACGTGATCGATCTGTGTTAGTCGTTGCTTTGGTTTTGGCCAACGTCAGATGAGACAGTCTCTCTATGCTAGCTGGAAACAAGTGATCACCAGAACGAAATGTAAAAGATGATCACCGTTGTCGACTCTTTATACAATGCTGTAGACACCCCAAAGATGCTTTTCCGATTAACTGAGCTTCAGTAATCGGGTGTTGAAGTCTCCTGCTAGTATAAACATTTGAACGTTTTCCTTTATGTAGCAAAATTGACAGGCTTCGATGCAACTCTTCCTTTGTATCATTCGCACTACATGCAGTCGCTGCGCAGGCGGCGATTACTAGTTGGCATTAAGATTTCACTACCCTTCCCAGTTAGTCTTCCTAACCATCGCGAGAAGCAGTGGTGGCGACAGCGAAAGAGGTGGAGAAGACTGTCATGAGGTGATGCTTTGTAATTCCTTAGGCATATTAGGGAAAATGGGTCATAAAAAAGAAATGGCCATCACCGGAAAAAATGGGACTCTAATAGTTTCTCAGAACATGGCTAAAACGTTGAGCATAACACTCTGGAACCCAGTTCAGTTAACCTACAGCAATGCTTGAGCTGCTCGGCCTTAAAAATACCCCACTCCCCCCTCTCGCGGCATGCCGATGCCTGCAGAAGAGATTCATGGTCGGATTCAAAAGCAAAAGCTATTTTGTAATGGACGATATGATACTCCGACGCGATACGATTAACGATAGGACGATGACTTCTCAACACGATACTCAGCTGACAATATGACTGAAAGTTTATTAACTTCGACCAAATAGTGCTATTATAACAGTCGTTCATATACTTTTCTAATAGAAAACAAAACAGCGTAAAAAGAAATTGTCAGCCTTTAGTATCATTAACCATGGTGAAAAGAAGTTACATTCCATGGGGCGAAAAAAACGTGCAAGCAAGGTTTACATTTTATAATGAAAATACGAACATATAAGTTGGGTTTTTAGGGATCGGTCATCCTTAACAAAAACGAAGATCTCAAGCTTGCCAAAAGGGCGGGTGTGACCAGCGTCAGGTAGATGTCTCATGAGCTCTGCAGTCATACACCCTCCCTTATTTTTCAGATACGTCAAAAAGAACTAGCCTTCCCCGATGTGGACGGCCAGGAGGTGTCAACCGCTGACGTGCTTTCAGTGGTATTAGACCCAATCAAACGTAACCTATCTTCCTCAGTTCTATCTTCTCTTTCGGCCTTACCTTATGACACTAATACTAAGCACCTAACACCTTCCTCAAACTCATTTTGCAACCGTTACCATCGAAACCTCATTCATAATCTCCTATGACCCCGCTATCGATTTCATATTGGAGCTTGCAACGTCCGAACTCTATGCCAAATCGGACAATACTCACCGATCACCAAAACTCTGGAACCCTGTGTCATGGACGTGTGCCGTGTCTCTGAAACACGTATACAGGACCTGAGCGTGGTTATTAAATTGACCTCATCCAGTCATAATATTGAATCTTCAAAATTTACCTTGCGACTATCCGGAAACCCAGTGACTAACTCTCGTGGACTCACTGGTGTACGCATAGCATTGAACCGTAGGACAGCCGTCTATGTGCTGTTCGACTGAAGGGATATGTTAGAACTAGGAAGGGTAGTGAAACCGACCGATGCCTGTTCTGTATCTCCACCTACGCACCCACTGACTGCAGTTCGGATGATGCAAAAAATGAATTCCATCACCAGTTACCAATTTTGCTACAGAAAACAAAACGTTGAGATGTAATCATAATGACAGGTGACATTAAGGCTCAAATAGGAAAGCTGAGCGAATTGTAAAGACACCTTCGGGGTATTTAGTAAATGCCATGCCAACGGGCCAACAACGATGATAGTCTGTTGCACTTTTGTTCAGACAATCATTTGTATCTCGGCAGCCCTAACTTTAGGCATAAGGAGAGGCATTGTCTCACATGGGGTCCGCCGACATCAAGCCACCGATGGACACAGATAAATTATATTACCCGTGGAGGAATGTCGCTGTTTATAGAGTGCGAAATTGGACTGCGATCACTCGCTATTACGGGCTAGTGTATGTCTGCGTCTCACTGGTCGCAGGAAACAAGTGACAGTGAAGCCTGTCTATGCTCGATTAGAAGACGAGGACCCCAGATATGTAGTTGACCAGGAGTTAGCTGAACATTTATCTGAGCGTGATAGTAATTCTTATACCAAGAAAACTTGTCATGGTATTAATTCTGCCGTAGAAACAGCGGTAAGGACAGTTAGTAACCTGCACCTGAAGGTTACCAAACGTCATTGGATTTCCGCTACGTCATCAAAACTGATTGACGTGAGAAAACTGATTCCAGCTGGCTGTGACCACGTTGAAGAGCGAAAACGACTCAAACGTAAGTTGATCAGGAGTCGTCGAGTTGGTCACGAGCAGTAGTGGGTGGCGAAAGCGGAAGAGAGATAGAGAAGGCATCAGCGTCCCAAAATACTTGGTAACTATTTGGGTTCATTAAGGATACTGGTAAGAAGGAATCGATAGTTATTGAAAACTTCGCCGAAAAGGATGGGACGCTGGTCGCCTCCTAAGGACAGGCGGCAGAACACTTGGAGGCATAGTTCATATGACCCTCGGCAACGTTTTAGTTGCCCAACATCCAGCTTGAAGCTGAATGGGAAGTGGATGTCGGTCCTCCAACTTTTTTTAAAGTCGAGAAGGCTGTATCGAACCTGAAGCGATGCAAATCGGGAAGACCTGACAGTTTGCTACTCGACGTTCTCAAGGATGGAGGTACGAAGTTGCAAATTAAGGTGACGGAAGTACTATGTAGTGTATGGCAACTTGAGCCGACCCACCTGTTTGCGAGGTCCTACGTTGATTTGTCAGTCAGCAGTGTATGGAAACCAGAGGGTGTATCGATCATATTTGCACCCTGAGACAAGTCCTGGAACACAGGCATACATACTGGCCAGTGACCAACACACTCCATATTTCTTGACCTGAAGGCGGCATGTGACTCAACAGTGAGGTGTTGTGGCAGTGTCTGATTCTGAAAGGAGTATCGAGCAAGTATGTAACGCAAATCAAAGCTCTCCACTTGAACTCACAGCCATGTCAGGGTTTATGAAGAGTTGTTATGTGAATTGACGACAGGGATGCCCATGGACACCGTTCCTATTTATCTTTCGTCATTGACGCACTAATAGACATAACCTCATATATGTCTGACTTCACGGGGATTGACCTGTCCCTTAGAGATCATGTGATTGGCTTAAAGTATGCATACGATGTTGTCATACTAGGTGAAGACGCTGACGAAATTAAGGGTCTTATGAACGTGTTGAGCAGAAATCTGAGTATGTTTGGCTGGCATGCGTTTCGGTGATACCTCTCAAATGTAAGCTGATGCTCTAGAACTGGTGTGCCGCAAGTACTCACAGTTTAATGATAAGTAGTGAGGTGGTGGAATACGTCGACCACTGCACTTACTTGGGGAGTTGTATCAGCTTGAGCGGGCTGGTTTCTGAGGGCTCCTCAGCTTGGATACAGAAGTGTCGTTCGGTATTTACCGACTTCCGTCATTTTTAGCGCGCATGAGGTATCCGGCTACCTTTCAAAGGAGTTCGTTATGCATTAAACAGCTGTGATACTTGGTCATCGAAACTGGACACGAAAACCCTGCAACTTCATGATCATGGATCTAGCTGTGGTATTTTTCACATGTTAAGGAATCATCACATGAGGAACGTCGAGGTTAGATGAAGGGTACCAGGCAAAGAAGGCAAGTTATTCGATTCAGTTGTGAACCTTCATCGACCAAGGTGACTTGGCCGGAGGACTGGTCTTCAGCGGTACCGCGGCTAACAATAGAGAGTGAAGTGGTTGAGTGTATTGACCACTTCACTTACCTGGGAAGTAGGATCGACCCCGGTGGGTTAGTTGCCGATGAGATTTCTGCACGGATACAAAAGGCTCGATTGACTTTTGCCAATTTGCGCCACCTGTGTCGCCGCCGTGATATTCGTTTGTCTATTAAGGGTGGCGTGTACTGCACAGCAGTCCGCTCTGTTCTACTGCATGGCTGTGAAACATGGCCATTGAAAGTGGAGGATACAAAAAAGCTTCAGGTGTTTGACCACCGTTGCCTTCGTAATATAGGACGTATTCCGTGGTGTCACCATGTGAGTAATGCAGAAGTCAGGTGTAGTTTTGGGGAGTAGAGGTAAGTCAGTTGACGAGGTTATGAACCTTCATCGACTGAGATGGTTGGGACACGTATTACGTATGCCTAGTCACCGATTGCCTTGTCACACAATGTTGGCTGAGGTGGGTCCAGGCTGGAAAGAGGCTCGAGGTGGCCAGACTAAAACATGGCACCAATGTATGAAGTCTCTGACTGTTGGTTTAAGCCATGTAGGACGATGCAGACTAGGTGGTTGGGATCGGCGGGACGAGAGGAACCAATGGTTGGAGACCCTAGGTGATATGGTTCAGAACCGAAGTCAGTGGCGCAGATGTATACACACATTATCCTCATCTTAACAACGCTATACCGAATCTCACTATTTTGTCACTCCTCTTTCCTTTCTTCTCGTACTTTATGTTTCTTTTGACTGCATTCACTTATCTTCATCCTTCACCTCACTACCTTTTTACTTGATGTGCTGATATGAGGTGTGGCAACTCGGACCGTTACGCAGTAATGCCTGGTCCTATGTTGATAATGATGATGATGATGAAGGTGACTTGGAGATGTACTGTGCATACTGAACCCCCGTCCACCTCAAAGTTCAGTGTTACCCGAATGAATGGGGCTGCAGGAAAGCTCGTAGGTAGCAGACTAAGGAATGGTATGAGTCCATGATGTATCTCAGGTTTTGTCTTAGCCGTATTGGAAGGTGTAAACTGGCTTGTTGGGATCCTCCATGTGATGGGAATCACTGGTTGGAGGAGATCTTTGGTGACATGACAGAAAACCGATCACAATGTCGCTGATCTATTCACTCTTTGTCGTCTTAAGTTTGACAACTTCGACTGACCATTTTTGAATTCCTCTTTCTATACACCTTTGTTCACTTTCACATCGGTCTCTTTCTACCCATTTGTTCACTTCATGCAACTGTGAAGCTTGACAACTTGAACCGATTTATTAGTGTGCGAGGTTCTTCTTTGGTTTAGTCTGTGTAACCATTTTTGCAGCAATTTCTTCGGGCGTTACCTTCAGATGAGTGGTGGTTAAACTAGATTTCGATATTCCATCTCTACTTAGTTATGGCGGAGGTCGGACTCACGTAACTATGTTACAGGTTTTCTGCACACTGATTTGTGTGATTTTGTAGTCTGTATTACTTGGTCACATTTTGTTCGTCAATTTTATTTGGAAATTATCTTTTGTAATACTGCTCAACTGTGCTTTATAGAATATTTATGGTATCAATAACTCAGCGGACACTTACTATGGGACCCTTTTCTCGCATTTATCCTATGGAATGGGCGAAGGCAATGCGTCCAACTCTCCTACTACTCCGAATGCAGAAAGTGCAGCTGCCGCTGCTTTGGCAGCAGCGGCTTCTGGAAGGAACAACTGGTCTAACGCGGATGGTTATAGTGCCGTTTCGAACATAATGACTGGTATGCGTGCACATCCTTCATCAATGACGAGTTGCTCGAACTCTGGGGATTTGTCAGAGTCTTCGTGTGGCATTCCATCCAGTTCTTTGGCGTCTCCTTATGCTGCAACTTTGTTAGCTGCAGTAGCTGCCGCTGCCGCTGCAGCTTATCCACTTCCTCAGGGTGCTGCAAGTACAGTTCCTGCTCCAACAGGGCGACAGTTTCTGCCAAATGCTTCGATGAATAACAGGGCGGCTGACTTCACAACTATGTATTACGGCTCTTCGCCAAGACCATCATCTGTCACTACAGCAAACCAACTTGGCGGACTTCTGGGTAATCTACCTAGTTGGCCCTTCACAGTTCCTCCAGCTCAGTATCCAAACCATTCATTTATAGAAAGATCTGGCGGTGCAGTTGTTCCGCTTGATGGTTGGACTTCTTCTAATGGACAGCAGTTGACCTTGTCACCTGCTTGTGGTGAAGCTGATTCGATCAACCACTTCGGTCAAGGTCCTACTGAAGCAAACGTGTTATCGAAGGATTCACATACTTATTACACCACATCTAATATGCGGGATGCTGTCTTTGCAGCACCAGTGTCTTATTCTCAACAACAGCATCAAATAAATGCAGACGATCCTGGTGTTTCATTCATTTATCCTCATCTAAATGCAAAGCCGGTATATCCGTTCCCATCTCATGTAACTCAGTCACATCTCGTGAATGGATTGCCTGGCGGTGCCTCAAATGTATTAGATCCATATGTTTCTGTAAATCAACACCAAAAAATCCCACAACTGGTCAATGAATTTAATCGGCTTAATGTTTGTCAAAGTATCGATATAGCAAACCGTAATGATAATGGAGTAAATCATTCTCATTCCCCTTTCTATGAAGGCTCAGTTGTTGGGAATGGGAATAATGTACAGCCAAAAAATACTTCATACACACAGGCACAGTGGTGTCATAGAAAAGAAAATAATGGAGTAAGTCAGTATGATTACATCATCTTATGTATTGTTTTTATCCGTGTTTATGATCATTTTAACGAATATTTGCTCTTTTTTCGTAAATTAAGAGCATTTTCGCCTAGACACTTGTTTATCGTGCCAATTTTCATTACGATCGTCAATACTATTTGTAGAAGTCCTCATGCAGAGCTTTTAGTACACTTCTTTATGGTCGTTATCATACACCGTGCAAAATACACCGCGTGTATTGACTTCTAGAATGCTAAGTTTTTTACTGTTGTTCAAGACTGTTTACAAGTCCTGCTAAAGAGTTGACCTCATAGTTTCCCAATATATTAGGTGCCGAGTGGAAAGTTGACATAAGGTATGTTTGTATAAATCAGCTTGTCTGAAATAAATAAGTGATTTCAATGTTTTGTACAAAAGTCTGGTTTGAGCTTCTTATTTCCCGAAGAAGCCCGCACCAGACTTCTGAACAAAACGTTGGAATTATTTCTTTCTTCAAGATTGGCCTACATTTCGTGAGTAAACAGGTTTCTAAACTATTCAGACAATCATTTTCATAATTTTGAAGTGCATATCTTATATTGTCTCCTAAAACTCGCATCTGTAGTGGTCGCTATTGGGAATTTCATGAATCTCCACATGTTCCCTTTTGTAATTTTCATCAGTTTTGTTTGGTTTAATGCCTGTGTTAGAGGATTTCCATGGTTAACTTACTGGAGTTTCATAGGGTTTTTTTGTTACTTAATTATTGAGTTCAAAATAATACTGCTTAAGTCTGTATCCGGAACATACCGAGATTTACAGCAGAATCATGAGCGAATAAGTTGTGAGGTATACCAGGTTTCAACCGATCGAAATTCCTACTTATTTCCTCTATACAATCATCTGAATGTAAGCAGCAAACAGTATTTTGTTTCTGATGTTCACTCAGTTCTTCAGAAAATAGAGAAGTCGGAATATGCACAAAATACGATCACCTACTTGCATGTACGATGACCTTTGCTACTTTCATACCTTTTTAAAGGCATATTCTCTGCTTATTTCATCTCTTCAGCCAATGTGATATTTACATGTATGATCATGTGCCTTTTTCTCAAAACTCCCAAACAAAATTACTCATTGTGATAGGTTTCAGGGATTTAGGGCTTCTCTGAAGGATCTGGAAAATCTTGTTGCACTCTATAACGGTTTCGATCGTATTTTTGTGTCAATATAAGCTCAAATGTGTCTCTATGTGCATTTTATGTAGACCTAGAAGGTTCCGATTGCCACGGGTTTATGTTTGTATGTGGAAGTATATCGTGTGAAACTATATTATTATTAATACTGGGAAACGTGTGTAAATTTAAACTCATCTTACAGCCTGTATGCGCATGCTTTTACCATATTGTAACTGGGTCGGTAAGATGAACACTTCAGAAAGCATACCAAAGAACCAGTATATGACTGTTATAAAGAAGACGGTGCGCAAAACTTACAGAATATGCTGTTCAGTCAATGAAATTCTAACCATGTCCAATGCTTGCTTACGAATTCGATAACTATTAACCCATCATGACTCAATGGGGTTACCTTATGAAGCATAGTCGAATGACTATGGAGATATAGAACTACTGGCCAAGTTCACTGTATTTATCACTTTGGATAAAATGATTACTCATTTATGCACAAAAGATGTGACGTAACTGGAGTGTTCTTGCAAAATAGAAACTAGCTGACCAAAGACCATTTCAAAGCTCAGTAGTTCACTGGAAAAAATCCACTGATCGTACGGTTACATTTATGTCCACTGTAACAGAAAAAGCCTAATTATGTGTGTTGAACTTAAGAGGTTAACGTGCTTTAAATTTTGAATTTTGCATGTAAACGTTATCACTGGAAGAGGATAAGTGTAATGATGATAATGAGAGGATACATTAAGTTCTGTCACTAGTATATTTAAGTTTGTTAACAATAAATGTGAATTTTGATGTTATTTGTAGATTAATAGCGCGCCTTCTATGGACCAATCAGAAAAGGCATCTAGATCACAACCTAGTTCAAGTGGTTATCCAGCAAATAGACTGACTACTTCATCTAACAATAGGTCTGCACAACCACCTGTTACTACATCCGTCAATAATTCACCACGCACTAAGACTTGGGCCAATATAGCTGGACAACCACCTAAGGGCTCAGCTGCAGTTCTTCAAAACTCTGTCGGATGGTCTACAAAAAGATCTCAACCGCATAATTTGTCTGCTACAAACAGGTCTTTTCAAACTACTGGGAGCTATCCGGCTGGCAGGACTAACTCCTTAATAACAAGTGCACCTAGCAGTAATGGACATGTAACACACCAGGAGAAAGCAAACGCAGGTGAAAAAGGAAGTTTACGTTCTTTGACGGAATCTAATTCTGAAATGAATAGTACACAAGTAAACAATGATGACCATTCTACTAATACATCGACATCTGCTCTGTTATCTTCAGACGAGTCTGCACAGGCCTTTCAACGTGAATCAGAAGCATTGCATCAGCGTTTAGCCAAAGTGATAAATCCGACTAACTTTGACACTCATATAGAAAAAGCTCGGTTTTTCGTGATCAAATCGTTTTCTGAAGATGATATACACCGGTCTATTAAATATTCTATCTGGTGTTCAACAGAATTGGGGAATAAGAAACTGGATACAGCTTTTGCAGAGGCCAATCATGCATATCCAATATATCTGTTTTTCTCAGTTAATGGATCTGGACACTTTTGTGGTATGGCAGAAATGGTTTCTCGAGTTGACTATAATGCTAGAGCTAGTGTTTGGGCTCAAGATAAGTGGCAGGGTAAATTTTCAGTCCGATGGATATTTGTAAAAGATGTACCCAATACTGCATTAAGACATATTCGTATTGAAACCAATGATAACAAACCCGTAACTCATTCACGTGACACTACAGAACTCCCATTAGAACGAGGTCGACAAGTCATGGAAGTACTTGCCACATATTCACATACATTGTCTATCTTCGATGATTTCTTTTATTATGATCAACGTGAAAGGCAAGAGGTAAGTTAGGTAGTTTCATCTAGTTGATAATAATAAATGCTACACTACACAATACATTATGCTTCTACTCCTTGTTTCCATACTAGATTGGATGAGGATTGAAATAGAAGTTATACTTCGTTTTAAGAGTATAAACTTAGTGCTAATCAACTGGAAATGTAGTATGCAGCAATTTTTCGGCTTCTCGTGGCTTCCTCATAGTGACGTATAAATACGCGTACTAGGAACGACGCATGTTCAAAGTTTAAGGATGTCAAAAAGAGTGATATTTTGTCACCGAATCTGTCTAAATCATATGGAGCAGCACTTATTCGTATCTATCAAGCTATAGCCCCCTAGGTTTATATTTGGTCCTAAACAGAAAATTTCGAATTTCACAATGAAAATTGAAGAGGCTATTGTCGTTATGATTCTTTCTATTCCTCGGTTTAAATCTATTTGGAAGTTGTTAAACCAATATGTAAATAAATGTTATAATTCAAATAGCATAACATTACTTATCTACGAACCAGTCCATTTGTTGATATTGTTACTGAACTAGTCAATATCAACATGGGACCAGGGGTTAATGCACAGCGGTCCGAGTTTCAGGTGATGAAACTAAGAAAGTATGGTTAGACCGGCTGCAGACGTAACCCATCTTCCTGGGTTTGATTTACTGCTAGTAATTAAATTCAAATAAATTGTCCATCAATACATTACTGAATTAATTATAGTGATTCTGTTAGGGATGCTTAATCCCTAAGAAAAACAAACTTATAATATGTGTATATAATCATTGTAAAATATGAACCTTATCTTCGAATCATGCAACGTTACTTACTTTTAACACCGGTTAAGATACTAAACACTGATTGGTCCATTTTGCACTTTTTCAAAAATGGACTAATCAGCGTTTAGTGTCCTAACCCACGGTAAAAAAGATCATTGCATGGTGCAAAAAGGGCGTGAAAATAAGATTTCATCTTCACAATGATAACATATACATAAGTTGGTTTTTCTCAGGGATTAGGCATCTCCAACAGATCCTAGTTATCTGTACTCAAATAACTTAATCTAAACATCTACATATTTATGTTTTGAGCAACCTGTCACGATAGCTGTACTCGACTGTGAATCGGATCATTTATTTGACCAGCTGTTCTACTATGATCATTGGGAGTGGGTTTGAACACGAGACTTGAGTTTAAGGCAAAGTATTTTCTAAGACTGTTCTTGAAAGCCGAGATTAATATGTAGCATTTAAAATCTGAAATTTACTTATTATAGTGAATAGCACTAACTAGTGGTTCCTTAAATTTTCAGCTGTATTACTTCTAGTCATATGGTCTTACTAATAAAGCAAAGACATATTGTGTTAAAGACAGTTGCTAGCCTACACCTGAAGGTTACCAAACGTCATTGGATTTCCGCTACGTCATCAAAACTGATTGACGTGAGAAAACTGATTCCAGCTGGCTGTGACCACGTTGAAGAGCGAAAACGACTCAAACGTAAGTTGATCAGGAGTCGTCGAGTTGGTCACGAGCAGTAGTGGGTGGCGAAAGCGGAAGAGAGATAGAGAAGGCATCAGCGTCCCAAAATACTTGGTAACTATTTGGGTTCATTAAGGATACTGGTAAGAAGGAATCGATAGTTATTGAAAACTTCGCCGAAAAGGATGGGACGCTGGTCGCCTCCTAAGGACAGGCGGCAGAACACTTGGAGGCATAGTTCATCTGACCGACCGATAGCTGCTACCTTGACGTGGTGGTCGGGCTTGCATATCACAATGACCCAACAATCTATGTTGGTGGAACACTTGTTCCCTCGAGGTCCTACCCTTCCAGAAAGGTCTATAGGATAGTAGTTAGACGGAAAGCAGTTACCGTTGTGGTGTAAATTACTACACTATGGTGGGAGTCTGAGGGCGAAGTCGTACTGCTGCTAGCTGGATGGGGTGTGACAGCAGTAAGGTGTTTCCCTTGGATGACCAGCAGTGCCATGCTGATGCTGCCTTCTCAGTGGAAGGGGGGGGTTAGAAAAGGTCGGCCCCAAAAATAACACACTCCACCACGCCCCACGGTCTGCCGGGCCGGCGGTGTTGGTTCACTTGTCGTTTCCTTTCGACCATCCGGCCCCAAAAATACAAAAGTTCAAAATAATCATACTCAAAAGGCTGGGTGTGACAGGCCTCAAGCAGATGTCCGATGGGCTCTGCGGTCACACAAATCTCTTTCAGGTACCTTAAGAAGAAATAGCCTTCCACGGTGTGGGCAGCCGGGAAGTGTCAACCGCCCTCACAACTCTGTCAGCACCCAAGTTTCTTCTGACTGCTATCCTCCTCCTCCATCATTACCTTCTAATCTTCCTTCACGTCTCTTAATTAATGATGCTGCATCATCTTCAATTTCTCCTACCTCTGCAGCCTTCGACAACGATCTGAGTCCACAGAACAGCATCCCTGGTCTCCTTAAACCACGCTCCAAATTACATATTGGAGCCTTCAATGTCCGCACCCTCCGTCAAATTGGCCAACAGGCTTCGTTGGCAAAGACTCTAGCAACTCGGGCCATGGATGTGTGCTGTGTTTGTGAGACACGCATACAGGACCCAAGTGTGGTTATTCACCTGACCTCTCCTGACCAATCTGGTGAATCTGCAAAATTCACCCTTCGAGTTTCTGGAGATTCGATAGCTAGCTCTCGTGGTCTTGCAGGTGTAGGTATAGCATTAAGCACCAGGGCAGAAAACTCACTACTAGACTGGATCCCAGTTGATAGTCGCCTCTGCGCTATGAGGCTGAACGGCACAGTGAGAACTAAAAGGAATAGTGAGACTCGCCGTTGTCTCTTTGTAATCTCTGCTTACGCACCCACTGACTGTAGTTCGGATGAAGTGAAGGACGAGTTCTACCATAAACTGTCTAACCTCCTCTCGAAAGCCAAACGTTCGGACGTAGTGGTTGTTGCAGGTGACCTCAACGCACAGGTGGGTAGACTGAGTGAGGCAGAAAGGCACTTAGGTGGCACTTTCGGAATCCCAGCTGAACGTACAGATAACGGTGATCGCCTATTACAACTATGCTCAGATAACCGCCTATTTTTAGCCAGCACAAATTTCAGACATAAAGAAAGGCACTGTCTGACCTGGCGTCCACCGAGCTCGACTCAGCGATGGACACAGATAGACCACATTGCTATTAGTCATCGCTGGAGAGGATCGGTGGAAGACTGCCGCTCCTTCTGGAGTACGTGTTTGGACAGCGATCATGCGTTGGTCCGAGCACGTATATGCCTGCGTCTCAATGGACGTAGAAAAAATTTGGCAACAAAACCACTACGAGTTCTGCTGGACAACGAAAACACCAAAGCCGTGTTCAGTGAGAAGTTGGCTAGGCAGTTATCGGAACAAAAGACTGTCACTCATCCAGAAGAAGCTTGGTGCCATCTTCAGTCTACTGTAAAAGCAGCACTGGAGACTGTAGCCGACTCCAAGATAATGGCTAAAAAGAGCCAGTGGATATCAGCAGCTTCTTCCAAACTAATGGATGCACGTGAATGCATCCCTGCAGGCTCTGAGTACAATGAAGAGCGAGCGCAACTTAAAAATAAACTGACGAAAAGTCTGCGCAACGATCGTGAACAGTGGTGGGCAGCAAAGGCTAAAGAGATGGAAAAGGCAGCGGCGATCGGTAACAGTAGACAGTTATTTAGACTTATTAAGGAGACTGGGGGGAAATGGTCAACAACAGTTAGTGAGGTTATAGCGGAGAAGGACGGATCTGCGATTCACTCGCAGGGAAGGCGACTGGGACGATGGGCAGAACACTTTGAGGAACAGTTTAACTGGCCTCCAGCCACCATTGCGCTGCCCGCTATCCAGTCGGACCCTGAATGGGACATAGAGACAGGTCCCCCAACACTAGAAGAAGTTGAGAAAGCGGTAGGTAGCCTGAAACGGGGAAGGGCAGCAGGACCAGACGGACTACCTGCTGAGGTATACAAGAATGGTGGTAGAGTTCTCTTAGTCAGGCTAACGGAAGTGTTAGCCAGTATATGGGAATCAAATACGATCCCCTCCGACTGGTCTAAGTCACTGATCATCCCAGTCTTCAAGAAAGGCGAGAAGTCCTCTTGTGATAACCACAGAGGAATCAGCCTGAACATAGTGTCTAAGATCCTAAGTTCTATAATTCTCCGACGCCTGAGTGGAGCTCGGGAACAGCAAGCCCGAGAAAACCAGGCAGGCTTTAGACCTGGCCGTGGATGTATCGACCAAATATTCACACTGCGCCAGGTCCTGGAACATAGGCATGCTTACAGACGCCCGACAATAGCTGTATTTCTCGACCTGAAGGCGGCATTTGACTCCGTTGATCGAGAAGTCTTATGGCAGTGTCTGTCACTGAAAGGCGTGCCTAGTAAGTACATCACCTTATTGAAAGCTCTCTACTCGAACACTTGTGGGCATGTTAGAGCCTATGGTGAGTTGTCCAGGGAGCTATACTCATCAAGTGGTGTCCGTCAAGGATGCCCACTATCCCCATTCTTATTTAATTTTATCATAGATATTCTTATGGAGGTTTCCCTCTCGTCACCTAATTACAAAGACGTTGACCGAATCACAGGTGAATTTTCCTTAGATCTAGAATATGCAGATGACATAGTCCTGTTAGGTGAAGACGCTGACAAGATGCAGAGTCTTCTGAACACTTTGAGTGGGAATTTGAGAATGTTTGGGATGCGATTTTCACCACCCAAATGCAAATTTTTGCTCCAGGACTGGTCTTCAGCGGTACCGCGGTTAACAATAGAGAGTGAAGTGGTTGAGTGTGTTGACCACTTCACTTACCTGGGAAGTAGGATCAACCCGGTGGGTTAGTTGCCGATGAGATTTCTGCACGGATACAAAAGGCTCGATTGGCTTTTGCCAATTTGCGCCACCTATGGCGCCGCCGTGATATTCGTTTGTCTATTAAGGGTCGCGTGTACTGCACAGCAGTCCGCTCTGTTCTACTGTATGGCTGTGAAACATGGCCATTGAAAGTGGAAGACACAAAAAGGTTCAGGTGTTTGACCACCGTTGCCTTCGTAGTATAGGACGTATTCCGTGGTGTCACCATGTGAGTAATGCAGAAGTTAGGTGTAGAGTTTTAGGGAGAAGAGGTAAGTCAGTCGACGAGGTTGTGAACCTTCATCGACTGAGATGGTTGGGACACGTACTACGTATGCCTAGTCACCGATTGCCTCGTCACACAATGTTGGCTGAGGTGGGTTCAGGCTGGAAAAAGGCCCGAGGTGGCCAGACTAAAACATGGCACCAATGTATGAAGTCTCTGACTGTTGGTTTAAGCCATGTAGGACGATGCAGACTAGGTGGTTGGGGTCGGCGGGACAAGAGGAACCAGTGGTTGGAGACCCTAGGTGATATGGCTCAGAACCGAAGTCAGTGGCGCAGATGTATACACACATTATCCTCATCTTAACAACGCTATACCGAATCTCACTATTTTGTCACTCCTCTTTCCTTTCTTCTCGTACTTTATATTTCTTTTGACTGCATTCACTTATCTTCATCCTTCACCTCACTACCTTTTTACTTGATGTGCTGATATGAGGTGTGGCAACTCGGACCGTTACGCAGTAATGCCTGGTCCTATGTTGATAATGATAATGATCATCTGATCCTCGGCAACGTTTTAGTTGCCCAACATCCAGCTTGAAGCTGAATGGGAAGTGGATGTCGGTCCTCCAACTTTTTTTAAAGTCGAGAAGGCTGTATCGAACCTGAAGCGATGCAAATCGGGAAGACCTGACAGTTTGCTACTCGACGTTCTCAAGGATGGAGGTACGAAGTTGCAAATTAAGGTGACGGAAGTACTATGTAGTGTATGGCAACTTGAGCCGACCCACCTGTTTGCGAGGTCCTACGTTGATTTGTCAGTCAGCAGTGTATGGAAACCAGAGGGTGTATCGATCATATTTGCACCCTGAGACAAGTCCTGGAACACAGGCATACATACTGGCCAGTGACCAACACACTCCATATTTCTTGACCTGAAGGCGGCATGTGACTCAACAGTGAGGTGTTGTGGCAGTGTCTGATTCTGAAAGGAGTATCGAGCAAGTATGTAACGCAAATCAAAGCTCTCCACTTGAACTCACAGCCATGTCAGGGTTTATGAAGAGTTGTTATGTGAATTGACGACAGGGATGCCCATGGACACCGTTCCTATTTATCTTTCGTCATTGACGCACTAATAGACATAACCTCATATATGTCTGACTTCACGGGGATTGACCTGTCCCTTAGAGATCATGTGATTGGCTTAAAGTATGCATACGATGTTGTCATACTAGGTGAAGACGCTGACGAAATTAAGGGTCTTGTGAACGTGTTGAGCAGAAATCTGAGTATGTTTGGCTGGCATGCGTTTCGGTGATACCTCTCAAATGTAAGCTGATGCTCTAGAACTGGTGTGCCGCAAGTACTCACAGTTTAATGATAAGTAGTGAGGTGGTGGAATACGTCGACCACTGCACTTACTTGGGGAGTTGTATCAGCTTGAGCGGGCTGGTTTCTGAGGGCTCCTCAGCTTGGATACAGAAGTGTCGTTCGGTATTTACCGACTTCCGTCATTTTTAGCGCGCATGAGGTATCCGGCTACCTTTCAAAGGAGTTCGTTATGCATTAAACAGCTGTGATACTTGGTCATCGAAACTGGACACGAAAACCCTGCAACTTCATGATCATGGATCTAGCTGTGGTATTTTTCACATGTTAAGGAATCATCACATGAGGAACGTCGAGGTTAGATGAAGGGTACCAGGCAAAGAAGGCAAGTTATTCGATTCAGTTGTGAACCTTCATCGACCAAGGTGACTTGGAGATGTACTGTGCATACTGAACCCCCGTCCACCTCAAAGTGCAGTGTTACCGGAATGAATGGGGCTGCAGGAAAGCTCGTAGGTAGCAGACTAAGGAATGGCATGAGTCCATGATGTGTCTGAGGTTTAGTCTTAGCCGTATTAGAAGGTGTAAACTGGTTACATATCTGACTTTCCATCAAAGACGAGTATACCGCACTTCAGTCCGTTCCGCCCTCTTATTACTGCTTTGAGACGTAGCTGTTGAAGGTAGAAGACATGAAACGAATACAGGCTTTGATCATCGGTGTCTTCGTAGCATTGCTCACGTTTGGTGGTATCACCGTGTGAGCAGTGTTGAAGTCAGGCGAAGGGTAGTAAGCAAAACAGGGAAGTCGATGGATAAGGTTGTGAACTTAAGTCGACTGAAATGGCTTAGACATATGCTGTACATACTGATCCATTGCCAACCTCGACTTTCGATGGTAGGTTAAGTTGAATTATGCTAGGAAGAGGGTTCAGGGTGGCCAGATCTAATGCGGAAGCAGTCCATGAAGCTTTTTTTATGTTAGTCTGAGTTGTGGTCGCCAAGACGACATAAATCAGTGGTTGAGGATTCTCGGTGACATTGCTAAAGTCTTCTAAAGCTTTAATATTTGAAGTGAACTTCATATTCTGCTTATTTGTTTTCTGACGCTACTTTTTCTTTTTTGGTATCACTTTCTGTGCACCTGTTCTTTGTATACATACTACTGTGATGTGTTGGGACTTGAGCCGATGCAACCTGTGTGCGAGTTTCTACGTTGGTTTTGTCAGTCATTCTTAATTTGTCCAGATTTTTTCTTTCAAGATGTTGATTTTGTACTGAATACGCTTACTGTTCACTTTGTCCGTGAGATTGCCCTTCCAACCAGTCGTTCGTCATTTCAAACCTTGTTTTACCTACTAATTTCTTGACAACCAGGAGGTTTGAGTTGCCACTATGATAAATGTGCCTCACTGCCGATTGCCCATGTTTACTAATCAAATTTCGATTCGATTTGTTTGCTTCAAAAGCTTTTAAACGGCTACGATGTACTTCTAATTCGTACTTATCATTTAGGGCTAATTCCGAAACGTGTCAATTTGGGAAATAATTTTGGTTCCGTAGCATATAAACAGGAACACCAATTGGATTGATGACAGCACGTAAACATTCGCCTTTGAACCGAAGAGCGTGTAGTAAAAATGACTTTATGTATGCGGAGGTTTATAGGGATTTTATTTGTTGGATATTGTTGTAGTATCGTTGAAAACCTAGGGACACTGGACAGATGTTTCGTCCTAGTATGGGACTCCCCAAAAGTATGCACCCACAGGATGTTCATGTCTCATGGCAAATGCGTTAGCCATCTATCCACTAGTTTGTAGCTCAGTGGTTCACAGTTTCCTACTTCTGTCGATTCGCGATATAGCACGACTATAACCCAAGGTCATTGGTTTGCATCCTCTTCACTTCCGACTGGTTAAGGCCCCAGGTAATGACTCATTGTTACTTCGGAACGTCTTTCTTGAAGCGTGTAACTAGTGAGCACTATACGGTAACTTAGCCGACCACTGCTCCTAGGTTTCTAATAGTTCTCCAACTGATGTCAGTTCGTGACGAACACTATCTCAAAAATACATAATCCTTCTCCATAATCTCTTGTAGCTTACATGTTATAGTCTTACGATGCATTCTCATACGTAGCTTCCCAACTATCTTCATCATCTTTTTTGTTTTACAGGGATTCCGTCGTAAAGAATTTAGTTCTCGACGAGGTTAGTTTAAAGACGACTAATTCATGCTAAGCGAATATTAGGTCGTGGATTTCTTGGCTTCACATTCGTTAGAAACATGTGCTACCTGAGTAATAAAACTGAACGGTCTGAACATTGCACCTTTCATCTTTCTTTACAGTTTTCTTTTTTTTTTGAAATCAGTGGTAGCTTCTGAATGACTGGATGAATTAGACTTCCTGCCCTCATATTCACATTTATAAGAGATAAACGAGCTTATTTAATTTACTATGAAATTCTTTAGTTATATATTCACTTATCTAATCATGGTATGTAGCCTCAGGATATTAGCTGATAAAATTTATCCTTGTCCTTCTAACCAAGTTCCAGTCACCGAGATGAACCTGTTCTACAGGTTGTGATTAGGCAAGAAATAAAGCTACCTGTGAATGTAGCTCCGTATATTATGATGTAATGCATGTACGTCTTTCTTCCATTGTGCAAGCAATCATGTTGACCATTTGCAATTTATAAAAACAATTTCATCTTTATATAATATATCACTTATTCTCTTTCCTCATTTCGTTTGTAAAACGCTCCTGAGACTACTGTTTTAACGATTCTTTCACTCATTACATAGGAGGTAAATGAACAGCAGTATTTACATCCTTTGCCAATTTAATAGTCGGTATTGTGTGAGACAGTATATTTGTTTTAAAAAAATCTTTCAACCAACAACTTGTTTTCTGTTCAGTTCTAATGAGTAACGTATATTTGTCTGTCGGCAAAACTTTAATGTATCTATCACTCTAGATGTCAGTAGTTGCTGCTACTTGAAGAATCACTAATAAAAAGGAAACATTTTATGATACCTGCTAGCCTACATTCATAGGAAACTGTGAAATAATTACAATAAAACGACAATATTCATTTCATTTATTTACTAATCACCCTACTCATGAACATAGACCACAATCATCCAATATTGTTCTTGCTCTAATTTCGAATTCCCTCAGAAACGTATACCATGTTGCGTCAAACTTCCAAATGCTCTGTCAATGTTATTTTAACTTGATTTCTTCGCACCTAGTTATCATTGTAGTGTTTTTAAACCTTTTTTTGTCAAGTTATTCTTTTTATTGATTATTATCAATATTAATAAACGTGATGGAAATATCAGAATGTAAAGGTAGATCAGTGGGTGGGTAGGTTCATTTTTAAACATTAGTTAAAATGACAAATGTCCATTGTGAAAGCAATCCTTATTTCCTGTTGCCTGGATGAAATATCTTTCAATCCCATTGTTTTGAGTAGTAACTTCCGACTCAGCGTTTTGTTTTGTTATCTGGATATTGTCGCAAATACGTGGATCGGTAGTGTGATGTTCCCATAGAAAAATGGACATCAGAATGTTTTCGGATAATAGTCGATTAGCTAAAAACAGTGGATCTAAATAAGATGACAGCTGTTCCACTGATTTCGGGCCGATACAATTAGCATTGTCATTTATTGTCCGTTCTTATTTCTCACTGTATTAGTAACCATGTCGAGATTTTTCACACAGTGCGGATCGCAGACTAAAACCTAGCTTTGCCGTAAACATAACGCTGATGAATAAACACTAATGTTCGAGGTAATGTTACTTTATTGAAATAGCCGTAAAACGTTTTCGAGTATACTCGCACAGATCACATTAGGCCTTCCCAAACTCACAGTGATGGGAGTAATTGACTGGGGTGTGTTAATTAGTTTCATTACTATCTGCGTCTCCACTAAGCGAAATGAATTGTATGAAATTCGCTGCGATTGAAGCATTATCTGGTATTTTGTTGAACTGGTCAAATTTCAGTCGTTGTACTGCAATATATCGGCGCTTCAGACGGGCAAGGCTACCTTCAGTGTATATTGTGTCGGGATTTTTAATTTTTAAAGCTATGTCTTGGTTATGTGCACTGTAAAAGCGTTCAGGTAGATTAATGGATAGCGAACCAAGAGCTTGTTTATGAAGTATGTGGTCTACGATTTGCTGCGTGACATATTCCAGATTCTGAAAGTAAAAAAACAATGCCAATTTTTGAAATGAAAAAGCCGCAACACGTATTACAGGAGGTTGCAAAAGTTGTGAACAAAAGGATAATGAAAGATAATGACGAGTCCATTCACTCACCTTACATGAAAAAATGTAACCAAACAGTAAAGTTTGTGAGGTAGTTTCATAGTAAGCGTATTGAAAAGACGTGTTCTATTGTCAGTGACCGAGTGAAACTAAAATAACCTAGTAGGTCTCTTCATCTTGTAGAAAAATTCTTCCTAGTAGAAATGTATAAAAAACTTAATCACTTTATTCGTTGCTACGGCAGTCTCTAGAGTCAACTCAACCAGTCGCTTACTAACTTATTAATCTGTTGTTGGTTAACGTTCCTAATGTGTAACCACATATTGGCTTTTTATCTGCACAGATAATCCAATCAAGTCTTAAGATAAGCTAAGTACTTCGGAATAACCAATGTACTAAGTGTTCTGATAATTGAAAGTCAAAATACCTCTGATTTTCTCGAGTCTACGTAGAATAGAACAAATAATGGGTATGACTTTGTTTTGTCATAAGCACACGGTGTGACAGTAATTTTGATCAGTAAGAGTGTGACTAAATACTCCACACTACCTGTCAGTTTTTTCAAAAGTACATTTACTGCCTGGGAATATGTGGTTCAAATGGAGTAAAGGTACTCGTGAACCTCCAGTCGATGCTAGTTGTTAGGGACGCAGTTACATTTGCTGGATGTCACTTGGAGTAAACAGTGACAAGACAGAAATCCTACGAACAGATGGGAGACATCAGCACCTGACAGCATGAAGTTTGTGGTAGCCTAATTCGAATGTTTCGTTTCCAAAGTCTTCCAAGCAATTCTATATCCCTTTCACGCATGAATTTGTTTAGAAAAAGTAATATGCAAAGAAGGCCAGTAAACTTACTTGTAAGTAATTAGATGATGAGACAACAGTAGGTTGAGTCGACTTGTTCGGTTTGATTTTCTTTGTTACATTGATGAGTAACCGCTTCAGTTGTGAAATTACAGACTCCATACAAATCAAGGTAGGTGAACCCCAGTAATGAGGCTCCATAATTATAAGTGGGTTGTCCCATCGCTGAGTTGACTGAGGTCGTTCAAACCTACTTATCATATCCGAAAGCAAACCATCTGGATACCGGTTAATCTATTTTTGAAAAGGACAACTAATATTGCGTGATTATGATAAGAAAGCAAGTTAGGCACCACTTTATTCGACTAATTAATAATAAGAATAGGAAAAAATATAAGTGGTTTTCATTTTGCAAACCATCTGATCATTTACCAATAACTCATTTCAAGTCAATGAAGCACAATGTAAAGGCTGTTGCTGTGATGAATGGGTAAATTGATTATTTGCACTGGTCATTTGCTAAGTACAACAATTAAATAGAATAATAAGCAACAAACAGATAACATTTAAATTTACTTTAGAATTCCATTCTTTAGATGTTTCGGCCGGAACATCACTGAGCAGAACAATGTGTTGGTGTTTATAAGATTTGGCCAGACAATAAAGTTCATATCTGTAACCTTTAATGTAATTAGGAGCATCCATGATTACTACAGTAGACTGACTTCGTGTAAGTGCACGTTCCACCTGTGACAAATAAATAAGACAGACTAGATGCATGTCAAAAATAAATTGTGAAGAATTACTAGGCTTAAAATGTATGTGGTTGGTCTACATTTGCCTAATTTTGTGGTTTATTGACAACGGACTCAATTCAAGCCATTTCACTTTGCTAGACAGTTTGCAGAATTACCAATAAACACTATCCAACTGGTATGACCATAGATTAGGCAAAATAAAGCAGTATAGCGTTACTCATTAGATTCGAGAATACGCAATTATTTGACTACGAGCAATGGTAATAACCACTTTCTTGTGAACGATATTTTTGATGGTGTAGAGTCCTCAGCACGTAATATTGCTAAAAAAATAATTAACTTGTAGCAAAACATTTCCAATAGGAATTATATTAGCAATTAAAAAATGTCAACCAATAAAGAGGTTCAGCAAAATTGAACATAGATAAAATAATTGACTATAACAACTTAGTGGTAGAAGTTCTAGAGTTTAGCACTCAATGACGCAGTTACTGCTGCGATAGAATTTCATACTTCAATAAATCAGTGCGTTCACAGACGTAGGAGTAAATCAACATCCTTGCAACGGCAATATAATAGCAGTTATTCGAGTCGAAAATTACCTTAAGAAAATGACAAATTACTATAATAGTTACAGATATATTAATGATGAAAAGATAATAAATACAAATATCTATGGGGATAGGCATAAGATGAAGGTTATGCAAATTTTTTAGTCATCACAATATTTTCAGATGATTATTTGAGTGTTGAAAACAGCAAGCAATGATTCACTAGATTGAGTGCACACATGTTCCCCTATAACCTATAAAATCAACTTTTAATTATTCATGCATCAAATTTAGTTTAAAAGAAGTGTCATTCCAGACTGATGGGGAGCTAGATAGTTATGTCTTCAGAGACACACACTAATAACATCTTTCTTGATATTGATTACTACCCAGTACGTATAGATCATGGATAATTTCGTAGTTCCTGATTGCTCATGCAATGGTATGTGAAGTGGATTTAGAGGTATCATCCAATGGTAAATGTTGAAATTCATAGATTATGGTTCATAGGTTTTACAACTGAACCAAATGTGACAGCACAAATTACTAAGACTGTACAACTTTCGAAAATAATATATATCATCGAGAGAGAAAATCTTGTTGATTGAACTATCTCTTCTCTTCGAAAGCCACAGAGTAGCGAGTATGAATGCAATGGAGATTCTAACATCATGGTATGAAATGAACAAGCGAGTAAGTTTTTACTTAAGTAGACATCATAGTTGCATAAGTAACACAGTTTTGTTCGGCAAAATTAATGATCAGAGAGTAAACATAGTAGTATTATTTTAAAAGAACAAATATATTCTTACTTCTGATTTGTGTTGACCGCGGAATTCACGTTCTCTTTGTGAATCAGAATAAACATCACATCTTATATCATAACCAGTTTTCCCAGATTCAATATTATTACTCTTGAATTCATCCACAATGATGACAGAGGAATCCGTGAGAATGCGTTTCAGTGATTCAGCTAGTAAAGCAGCAATTGTTGATTTACCTGAACAAGGATATCCGCATAACATGATCAACGGCATGTTTCACAGTTAGAAAACAAACAGTAGACAGACGAATACTACACTGAATTTAATTTAACACTGAAGACACATATTCACTTTTGAAGAAATAAAGTGAGAACTGTAAAGGAAAAGAACAATAGAAGGATTACTTGAAGTAAACAGTGACAATGCGTATGCATGATTTTACACGGAAAAATGCAACTTTTTACACTAAGAGCTCAGACGAGCACTAAACTACTACCTAATTTGAAAACCTTAATTGTTATGAATCTATTTATCGGGGAAAAATAGTGGGAACCATAAACTTCGACATTTAATATGTAAAGCAAGATCAAAGACTGGATACACAAAGTTAATATCACGATTAGGTGACATCGTATCTGTATATGAAGTCATCGAATCACAAATCTTTGCAAATATGAAATTCGATGCAGGCTTATGTACCACACATAATACGTTGCTACGACCTTTCTAAGTCGGAACAGGCAGGAAGTGATTCGAAAGAATGACCGAGCCAACTGGTTGTCAGAAGCTTGGACTGAAAAGACGTGGATACAAATAGCGAAGTCATTTCCCTGTTATTTATGATACTATGACAGTTGCGTACAGTCAAAATATAAGTGATGTCTGCGAATTTCACTAGAATTGAAATCTATCCTACATATGGCTCACTCAGTTCCCACTGGATATCACTTACAGTAAAACTGCCGAACCCATACTTTGTCTCCAAGCGATTAGGTTTCGTCATTTTGTGTCTTTTCCAGAATTCTCAATCCCCTTTCTTTCTCTCTTACTCTTGTCATTAGTGTTTCTCTTTTCATTTTCTAATCACAATAAAAATTATGAAGCGTATTGAGTACGATGAACATATAAACCAGGGTCAATATGATCCAGTCAGGCAGTAAATGACTGAATCAGATACCAGAAATGGTCCCAAGTGCATCGACCAAATATATTCAACCTGCTTCAGGTTCTCAACCACAGACGTGTACTCACTGGTACTACGCACTGCCTTCATTCCTTGACAGCCGCAATGCCAATGAGAGAAATGCGTGCTTTATATCAACATATCGAGAAGTAGGCTCTAGATTCGAAAACAGATAGGAGTGTTAAAACCTATGATCAGGTATCAGGTAGGTGAGTTGTGTACACAGAATGGTGTCTGTCAAAGGACATCCACTCTCTCCATTCTTGTTTCGCTTTGTCACAGATGTCATATGGAGGTCTCCTTCTCATCATATCACTTTATTGGGACTGGTCTTATCACGAGAGACCTCATAATAGACTTTCAGAACGCAGGTGATACGGTCCTGTTAAGTGAAGACCCAAAACGCAAATTCCTACTCCTGGATGAGTTTCCGCCTGTGTCTTATATAATAAATACTAGAGTGATGAGTGACTGAATGTGTTGACCACCTCACTTACTTGGGATGCCTGATGACAAAATCTCCGCATAGGAAGAAAGTGTTCGTTTGGCTTTCTCCAACCTACTGCATTTAAAATATCAGCGTGTTATCCGACTGTCTATTAAGAACCGAGTGTACTACAATTCAGTCCGCTGCGTTCTACGATAAGGCTGTGAAGCGTGGCCATTATAAGTGGATATGAAACTTCAGGTGCCTGACCACTGTCGCCTTCATAGCAAAAGCCATATATCCCTTACTACCTCATATCTGAACCCTACATATAGTAGATTATTTTGTACCTGGAAACCTAGTTCATCCCATAGTTGTAATTCTCTTTTCGCAATCATTTTAACCAGTCAAGAATTAGTAGAAATCTAATCGAAATGCTCCCAGTAGTTACATAGACATTCGTACACTAGGCAATGGGCCACACCCATTGTGTGCAAGCTAATGATACTATCTGATAGCCGAAACTTCAATGGATGAGACGGGGTTCGAACTCGAACCCATCGAGGGAAAGCCAACTACCTAAATCAATGAGCCATAGTTCCACTGAACAATTAGTGCTACATCATGATGAGAAAGAAATGCAATGTTTAAAAACAAAACTTGGAATAAAGTTGGTTTGGGTCAATGTGACAACTAAATCTATGGGTTGTTATTCCCCGATATTTTTAAATACCAAATGTCTGCAAAAAGTCAACACGAAGTCTTAACTGTGATTGCCTGCTTATTTGTATTCATTCAACGGAGTATGTCTCCAATCATCAACATGCTAATGCTCTTTTCAAAATACATACTAATTTTATTTGGAAAAATTATCATGACTTTGGTTCTAACCTGTTGGTTAACCCAATCAATTCACAGGTAAATGGATACGTTATAACTGTACAGACAATTTTTTACCGGTATATTGTTATTATTTGCATAAGTAAGGAAATATTGATTGCTTGCCTTTAGTCACGTGAGAACACTACTTTAAGATTGCTTTCATTAGAAAAATAGATGGATTTCCAAGTGGAAATCCTAACGTTTAACCTAGGTATACTGCTAGGCTTTTAATAAGGTGTGCAATTACATAAATTCCTTATGAAGCTGTGATACACTGAAAGCAATGCCTAGCATGACATCGGAACGAACGCCAACTAAAACACCAACCAGAAAATAATTCAATCTTAACAAGATATAAACTATTTCCTTTGAAAGCCACGAACGTGAAATGACCAAACACACTACAAGTACTGAACTTCTACTTTATAAGGCGGACAATCAAGAAAATCAAACACTGAAAGAAGGAAGACAGATAAATATCCATATACATACCAACAGAAGAATCACACTGTTTGCGTTGTAACCTATCCCATGCACGGACTTTTCGCTTACTAGTTGTATTCAAGCTAATTAACATCATGAAATATAATGCACAGTGGTACTGTTTAATAACTGCAGAGATTAGTTTGACGAAAAAGTTGATTGTCATTTGCTTTGCAATTAGTACAAGAGAAAGTATTCAGTTAACTGGTGTGGAAATAAAACACATACACAAGTTAGTTTTTCGTAACTTCGACGGAGAATTACAAACATTTATCTCTAATGGGTGAAATTCCGATTGTTATTTTCATCTAGACTGATTTCAGTTTAATTCACCATTTTTCTGTAAACACAAATACACACACCACTCACTAAATAGAATTGATAAGCACAATTTAAAGCGAAGAAAGTATAAGACAGATTCGACGAGGCAAAAAAGTATATAACCGATTGCTATGACACTCAATTACAAGGATAACCGGTCACAGTATTCACATGTTTGAGAAACTTCTATCATCAATGACAGTGCAAACAAACAATATTATTGCATGTATATGTGTGCACACTTTTAATCAACACCTAAAAAGGAAACATAATGTTCTTATTCCATTTTTTGGTTTATTAGATTTACCACACAGTGTAACAGTACTGTTTACTGAACTACGTTCCGGACATAATTTATTGTCCATAGTCATACCAAGATAACTACACAACTTTGAGATATCCTTTATATAGTCCTAATTTCCTCACTTCGAAATAGGCTTTGTAGGTTAAAAGATCCTACTGATGCAATTAAGCAGAATAACTTAGTTTACCAAAACCCTTGCAACGGTTGAAAGGTCAAATACATAGGTTAAAGTAGTCGACTAGGGTCAATTAGGCTATCCGAACACAAAAACCTAGCTAGGTCAAAATTGGCAGATCCTAGTAAGGTAACGGATTTGGAAAAATGTTCAGCCATAGCTATGCATGCGATTACACACCACCACATAATAGGATAGCATAGGGTGAAAATTCTTAAAGTTAACATAATAGGGTGAATCTTTGTTTATCGAATCAAAACCTAACACATGCAACAGGAATGACTCAGCGCCTGTTCCGGATATGTGGAAAATCTTACCATCCATATCACAAAGGGGGCGAGGAAATTAGGACTATATAAAGGATATCTCAAAGTTGTGTAGTTATCTTGATATGACTATGGACAATAAATTATGTCCGGAACGTAGTCCAGTAAACAGTACTGTTACACTGTGTGATAAATCTAATAGATCAGTGAATATGGAACTACATCCTACCACAGTGCACAAGTTTTACCGTTATATTAATAAAGTTCTTGTATCATCAATCACTCGACAGATTCTGCATTTCACACTATACATTATCAATAAATGAGCGAATATGTTGCGTATTTCTTCTACAGTACACTCACTAAGGTGCACTCAGCTGGATAATATGATTTCGACTGAAAACCAAAGTCTTCTGAACGTGAAATACAGTTAGGTATTATCTTTCAATCAAATCAAGCTAAATACCCCTATGTTCTATTAGTGATCATAGTTAAAAGCATCACCATAGAGATTACGTGAACGTTTTAGTGAAACGTTCAATCCACTGAATATTACAATGACTAAAAAAATATTAATATCTTTAACAAAAAATATATTTTGTAACGATAATCGTTAGGTAACAAGTCTCGTTAATTTAACCGATATAACTGAAAAAACAGAGATATGGTTAAGTCAGTTAAACACTAGGGTTGGCAAAACCGTGTAGACATTCACTTTTGTAAGTACTTTAATTTCCTTGTCACTAGGTAGAGAATAGATGTATTTCATAGTCTAGTCAATGAATAGATCAACACAAACAGGAGTATATGAACGGAGAAACGAGAGGAATACCACTATAGAAATCGGTTGGGAATTCCAAAAGAATAGGGTTTGAATATAGTCCCACTCTAGGCAAGTCAATTAAATCTGACTTAAACCAGGGATTTACAACCTCCAGTAATTTTTCTTACAGGTATGTCAGGAAAACAAATTGGCAACAGAATATCCATCACACTATATGCAAAAACAACAGAAAGAAAACGGCATATTTGTATAACGAATATATTTCCTGTACATCGGTCTCTAATCAGTATTTTGTACAAACACGCGTTTCATAGGAGCTTATATAGAATACAATGCAGATGAGTATATATTTTAAAAATATGTAAGCGAAGACTCTTATTGACTAAAGTGATTTCGCAATAAGCATACCACTAATCTGGATAGTGATACACTTTGATAGTTGAATCGGCTGAAGAGCTCAAAATATAATGAACAGGTTTTTCGCTTGCAGGTAGGTTGACTGCCGGAGCCCAATCAACATCTGTCACCATATCGGCATGTCCCATTAAATCATAAAGAGAAGCACGAGGATTGCGCGTATCCCAAAGACGAACACTACGGTCAATTGATCCAGTTACAAACTGATCATCCCTATGAGGTGCCCAAGCAACTGAAGTCAACCACCCTGTATGGCCTTGAAATCCGGAAAGTACTAGAGGTGCTGTATATTAGCAAAAACAAGTCAGAAATACAGGAATTAGCAAACATTTCAACAAATAAAAAGCGTGAAGTATCAATGCCGAAAAAACTGATTGGACACAAGCAAGAATACTGGAAGGGGAACTAACCCTGGTCAAAATGATAAACGCAAATAAATGGTCGCCCAAAGCCTCATATACAAGAACATATGGGGAAACAATAGCATTTAGTGAGTAAGACTGAGTAAAGTGAATATGAAACAATGACTCGCTGCTTGTAGTTCTAGACCCAGAAAGTTACACCTCATGTCTATGTTACTTAACGAGATAATACACGAATAAATTTGTTCCTTTCTATCACTATTACCCAATGTGATCAAAAGCATTCACTAGCAAACACATGTCTAAAGCATACGGTTCCAGAAAGCTTATTGTTTGTTGATTGTGCTTGGCTATTAAAGGTAAAGATTTAACTGGTCTCTGACGTGTTACCACTGAGTAAAGGATACCTATATTGGATTAGACCCTTTTGATGTACTACACGACATAGTGATTTTGCTCTTCTTCCATGATAAAGATGGTTGTTAGACGAAAAACATTGGAATTATTAACAGCAGTACTCTGATAGACGTTATTTTCTTGGAAATGTAAGAGTTTCTTTGAGGTAATGACAGTAACAATCTATTCAGCTGATATTTCTATCCAGATAACTAACGAGGCCGATTTCCTTCTGGCGAAAACTGGATAACACACTCTTGAAAGGAATTATCACTTATGTCCTAAGTAGCTTGATTAACAATATCCAAGGTTTTGGTTGTAGTGTTCTCAACGTTAGGTGATTTATTCCACTGAATGATTCGGTCAGACTCTGTAGAGAAAATTAAAAGATGTTCACAGAAGAGCAAAACGTCATGAATTCACTGAGTGCTCAACGAAAAAGGATGCAGATAATCTCCCTTTCACCTTACAATACTCAACCAAGATAGTGTTCACGAGTGTGTTTGGAAAGCGAGTCTATTGTGCTGTCAGAATACTGGGCTGCAAAAGAACGAGTGAACTTAGACATACAAAATGAGAAGACCTAGTACGTCAAGTTGTTCTCTACACCTTGACGAATTAGCTGTTGAGGGGGAAAGATGATCCGAATGTATTGTTCAGTGAATTTGACAAGTGTTTACACAGAATACCAATGGTGATGTTACTCTTGAACTCGAGTTTCAGTAGAACAATTTTTTTAATCTACATGGAACTGTTTCACAACAGACGTTTTCTCATACTTCGATATATGGATCTGGATGAGCAACCATTCTATATTACTATATCAGGAAAAGCTTTTAATTTATTTCTCACATTTTTATCAATACATATCTTTCTGATTCTTTAGCAGAGACAGCATAAAAGATTTCTCTTCCTGCTTAGAGATTCCTAGCTTTCTTTTCTAAGTAGTAGGCAATAAACCACATTTGTTGTTTAAGCGCTAGTGAAACTACCTGGCTAACCAAACCTCGGTAGGTGGAGCGGTGTTTGAACCCGTGACCCATACCTCCACCTTTTCCAAGTAGGCTTTCTATGGATGGACTTCCGAATGAATTTGTCAGGTCTTCCTTCAACTTTGAAGTTAAAGCAACCAAACGTCGAGTTTGACCCAGTTTTCAACAAAAGTGATTGGAGAATACCTGTCGTTGAGACTGTAAAGGAGGCTTACCACGTCTAATTTTCTTATAATAAATTATAGAGACGTCGTGTATATATATATATATATATATATATATATATATATATATATATATATATATATATAATGTGCAATAAATTGATTTTTTGTTGAAAGTAAGATGCTGTTTTCAAGTCTATCTGTTCAATAGGATCTATCTGACTCATCGTCTTTTTGAACTGGTTTCCATCATATGAAATGATTGGAATCTCCTTTATATAATCGGATTTACTTATCGGTACAATGCCGACATCTACATTTATGGGGATCATGATCAGACCTTCGCTTTTCTTCAACTGATTTTGACTACTTTTCAATGGAGCATGTCTTTAATTAGGTAAAAAAAAATTTATCCTACTGAAGCGCGAGTTTAAGAGTAACATCACCATTGGTATTCTGTGTAAACACTTGTCAAATTCACTGAACAATACATTCGGATCATCTTTCCCCCTCAACAGCTAATTCGTCAAGGTGTAGAGAACAACTTGACGTACTAGGTCTTCTCATTTTGTATGTCTAAGTTCACTCGTTCTTTTGCAGCCCAGTATTCTGACAGCACAATAGACTCGCTTTCCAAACACACTCGTGAACACTATCTTGGTTGAGTATTGTAAGGTGAAAGGGAGATTATCTGCAGCCTTTTTCGTTGAGCACTCAGTGAATTCACGACGTTTTGCTCTTCTTCAAATGGCGGGAGGATAAGATATCTTGTGCAACTGAAGCACTAATCATCTACAAACTCAAAAGAAATATGTGTAGGTCCTTTTTGCCATGGGCTTAAAATTGTCAGACCGCAATTCTTCGCTTTTAATTGTTTTGTAATTTCCAGAAAAAACATAACTATTGGATAGTCTCTCTTTTCTTGTCTTTCGTTAGAAAATTTTAGAGAATTTTACTCATATTACGTAATATTCCCAAACTACCTTGATGGTTTTTCCTTCATTGCTCTACGGACTCTGACGGTATATTCCTCCAGAACTTTTTAACGTTGGATTACATACTTAGGAATGTACAGCTAAGAAATGAGCTGTCGAAAAGATGATAATCTTTTCTGTAACAACTTTTTGTCCTTTCTAATGAAATGGAGACATTTCGAAACAGTGGAAATGTTTAGCAAGATGTCTTTACTTATTTAACATTACAACTTTGCAAGGAATTACACGGTTAGTGAGGTGACAGTTTAGTGAATGTGAAACAACTATCCCGATGCGTAACTTATCTTCAAAAATATACGACCAGAATAGTGATCACCACATCAGCTTGTAAATATATGAAAATAAGAATGCAAACGGATAGATAATCTCATAGAATTACCTTCGGCTCGTGGGTCATATATTCGAACACAGTTGTCGGAGGAAGCTGTCAAAATGCCTCGATAAGCAACATCTGCATCATGTAATGCATGGTTAGACAATATACATCGGACCTCAACACCGCTATTGCCTTTAACCGCTTCGCAGTCCCAAATACGTAAGCTGTGATCCCAACTGACAGATAATAACTGGTTTCCTCTAGGCTTCACCTCATTATCATTATGATAATGGGAAGGTAGCCAACAAACGCGTGTGACAGTTTCTCGATGTCCAGCCAATGTGATTAATGGGATCTAAATTGTTTTTCAATACAAGAAATCACACGATCTTATAGTTCACTTAACACAATCGACAAATTAAATATTACTTGAAATAAGGATTTGGTTGTTTTCGGAAAAAAGACTTATGCACTTCTTGTGCAAACACAGTCATTAATGACTTTTATTCGACTAATATAAACCTATAATAACCTAAATATCTATAAGGAATTTTAAAATTGCGTACCTTGAGCTGCAAGTTGCACCTTTTCACGTGGTTAATGATTATGGTACAAAGGAAATTAAAAACCATTGATAAACGCATAATCCAATACAAAGAATTAGAATTTATATGAATCCTGATCAAGATTCGATCAGATAGTTTATTTTTACAAATACTGGGCACTATGTGAAAAGTTGACATTAAATATTTATTATTACTACTGTACTCAAACTTTAGCGCTTTGAAATAACTAATACACAGATTTCAGAGTCTAAAAAACTGCAAATCTACCAATCCTACTTATTGTGCCTACAAAATACAGCAAATATCACGTTCATAGACCAGATATTGCACTACACAGCGCAAAACTCCGGTAACATATGCGAATCGATCGGTGAGTATCAACATACGAGACGACATCACTTCAAAATAGTGCAGGTTGCCGCATCTCACTTGAGTACATCGAGCGACAAGACACCAACAAAATCAAATATACGAAACAGGTTACTATGTAGTCAAAGGTGGTAGAAAGTCATGAAAACCGAATAAGAAACGAGGAAATAATGGGAATGGATAACACATTTCAGGTGATAGTGATGTGTAGATACTTCTGTGTCACTGAGATCGACTCTAAGCCATGTCACCTAGTATCTTCAATCACGCCGACTCCAATTGTAAAGTTTACATTTCCCTACATAGCTCACACCAACGGTCTGAGACTCTATGAACTGATGCTGTTTTAGTCTGGTTGCCCCCAGCATTTTACCCGTGTAAATTTACATCAACTAACATTGCACGACTAGGCAAACAGTGACCAGGAATACGCAACACATTTCACAAACATCTGAGATGAATGGGGTTCACAACCTCACCAACTGACCTACCTCCCCTGACTAAAGTTCTACGCCTGACTTCTGCGTCATGCAAGTGTTGGCACCAGAACACACAGCTTTTACAACGAAGGCGACAGTGATCAGGCACCTGAAGTTTCATATCCACTTATAATGGCCACGCTTCACAACCTTATCGTAGAACGCAGCGGACTGAATTGTAGTACACTCGGTTCTTAATAGACAGTCGGATAACACGCTGATATTTTAAATGCAGTAGGTTGGAGAAAGCCAAACGAACACTTTCTTCCTATGCGGAGATTTTGTCATCAGGCATCCCAAGTAAGTGAGGTGGTCAACACATTCAGTCACTCATCACTCTAGTATTTATTATATAAGGCACAGGCGGAAACTCATCCAGGAGTAGGAATTTGCGTTTTGGGTCTTCACTTAACAGGACCGTATCACCTGCGTTCTGAAGGTCTATTATGAGGTCTCTCGTGATAAGACCAGTCCCAATAAAGTGATATGATGAGAAGGAGACCTCCATATGACATCTGTGACAAAGCGAAACAAGAATGGAGAGAGTGGATGTCCTTTGACAGACACCATTCTGTGTACACAACTCACCTACCTGATACCTGATCATAGGTTTTAACACTCCTATCTGTTTTCGAATCTAGAGCCTACTTCTCGATATGTTGATACAAAGTACGCATTTCTCTCATTGGCATTGCGGCTGTCAAGGAATGAAGGCAGTGCGTAGTACCAGTGAGTGGTTGAGAACCTGAAGCAGGTTGAATGTTCTACTACCTAAACATTCGATAAATTTTATAGGTCTTATTCTCTAAAGAAGCGATTTCCACGAAGTCATAAAACATAAAAAAACTTCGTCTACCTCATTGGGATTTTACAAATATATTTCATTTATATGTATTAGGATACAGCCTGATGAGATCTAAATGAAAACAATAGTTTTCACTCTCATATCTCATTCTGGTTTCAGTCAAGGAAAGGAAATACTAGGTGAAAAAAATTCAAAACTTTACACATGATATAGTCCTTATAGAGTGGAATAATAATGAAAGACAAAAACCGGTCAGCAAAATGGTGATATATATATATAGTCTTACCCTCGTAGGCGTTTTTGTTGTTGACTTTCGTACATGTGCAATACCACCAGTTTCTTCAGATAAATCCGTGGATTCAGTTGCTTTAAAAATAAAAAAGGGTTGTACAGTTAATAATAAAATAAATGTTATACGGGTTTATCGGCAGTTTTTTGCCTTCAAAAGCCCTTGTATGCGTTTCCAGCCTCTGCCAGGTAAGTACAATTTATTGCCTTTACATGGCGGGGATGTTTCCACAGAAGTAAAAGAGCGACAGTGAATGTCCATCGCTTAACACCGGGTTGGTGGATACTGAGGGTTCACCTAGGGGAGTCGGAAAATCCCGATTCTAAACCAGTGGTGCATATGGGCTCCAAGTCCCAGAAGGAACGGCTGGCTCATGAATCTATCTTGGTCACTGGCAATCATGGAAATGCACTTCCTGATGTTGCTTCACTGCCTTGTAGATTAGACTTCAAGTCGAAGGTTCAGGAAGTGATCCTCTAATACAGCCATCTGCTTCGGTCTGCGCATCCGGGTAGTATCTCAGCTCTCACGTAACATATGAAATTATAATATATTATGGAAACTTTAAAGCGCTCACTTAACTTTTCTGAAAATATTCAGGCCTTCTGCACCGCAAACACTATAACTAACTGTTTAATCTATTATCATCATATTATTGTTGTTGTTTTTACATAAGAACCGTATCTATTATTACTTTCGCTTTTGTCTTTAGCTTCACTTCACTTAGCTACTCCCCATTACTTAAACTTCTGGTTTGTCTGTACTGTTTTGGGTCACTAAACAGCTGCCCCCATAAAGCTGTCCTCCAGTATGCCATCTGACATAGCTAGCCTGAAACCGCACACTGTTTAAGCTCGCCATCCTCAAAGTTCGCACCTCGATGCAGATCGGACAACAGGGAGGTTCGGCTAAGACTCTACAAAGCCTCACTGTTGATGTATGTTGCATCTCATAGATCTGCATCCAAGATTCCAGTGAAGTACTTCGAATAAATTCCCCATCTGTAAGCTTGTAAAGAATGTTTGATGTGCACTTATCGAGGGACCCTGTGGCATCGCCAACCAGCCTAGTTGGTGCCGCACTAAACGCAATAGCCGAAGCCTCCCTACTCTACTGGATCCACATCAACAGTCGTTTGTGTGCTGTTAAGCTAGAAGGTTCATATCGAGTAGAAAGTAAGTGGCAAGAGAGATGACGTCTCTTTGTCACCCTTGTCTATGCTCCGATGGACTGCAGCCCGGGTCCAATCAATGATGAATTCTATCATCAACTGAGTTACCTCAACCAGATGCGCTCGACAGATATTCTAATACTAGCTGGGGACTTGAATGAGCAGGTCGAGCGTCTAGGCTCAAAGGAGAGTCATTCAGATGGCCAATGGGGAATAGTTAGCCCCAGGTAGGATAATGGGGATCGTCTTCTGCAGCTTTTCGCAGATTATAACCTATTTCTAGCCAGCACCAACTTTCGGCACAGCCATCACTATTGTGATACTTGGTGTCCTCCTTCTGCCACTCAAGCTTGAAGTCAAATAGATTATACTGAAACCAGCTACAGATGGCGTGAGTGTATACAGGACTGCCATTCTATATAAAGTACTTGTATGGATTCTGATCACGCATTAGTATTTTCTAAGCTCATCCTACGTCTTTGTGATCATTAAAGCGGTTGTCTTAAACAGGTCAATGCAAGCAAATCAATCGCACCTGACATTGCAGTTAAATATCAATTTGAATTAGATTCAAGGCTAGATACCGATACCAAAGAAAGCGTAGACGAGTATTGGGTGCGCTTGCAAGAAGCCATGAAAATGGCGAATAAATCCGCTTGAGGCTTGGAAGGACGTCTCTCTAATAAACACTGGGTTTCTGCGAGCTCCCTGCAACTTCTTGACGTACGTCAAACCATTTCGGGTGATAACTAGTACGATGGTTCGCTTACGTCTCTTACGTGGAAGATTACACAACGCTTACACGAGGACCGTGAGGTTTCGGGGTCAGAACACGCGAGTCACATGGAAGCAGCAGCTGCATCAAGCAATAGTCAGAAGACGTTCCAGTTCATCCGAGCCATCGGCTGCAAGAAGCCTGGTGTCAGTAAGAAAGTCTGTGAAGCAGATGGTACGCTGATAAACAATCTTCAAAGACGCCTAGAACGTAGGTCGGAACACTTCAAAAAGAGGTTTACCTGGCCCAATGCTCCAGCGTTTTCAGCTTCAGTGTATCGTCCTGCATGGTCAGTTAACACTGACCCACCTAACGAAGCGGCAGCCCATAAGGAACTCCAAGTTCCAAACGCCCAGAAAACTTACCCCGGCTCTTTCTAAGGATGGGGGAAAGACTGCAGTCAGGGAACTGACTAGATTGTTTGGGAAGGTATGGCAGACTGACACTGTTTCATCATCACTCTGGAATGAGGTCATCAATGTGCTCATCTTTAAAAAGGGTCTACGTAATGTATGTGACAATTACCGGAGTACTAGTCCATTACCAGTGCGTCAAAAATATTGGCTGCTATCATACTTTGCAAAACGCGTGAGAAACTGACTGTTGAGCAGGAGGCTAGGTCTCGTTCAGTTCATGAATGCATTGGTCATGTGTTTGCCCTCTACCAGATTTTTGAACATCGCCAAACGTAATGCAGGCCAACAACCATTTTCTTTTTTGACATTAGGGCTACCTTCGATTCGCTGAACACAGCTGTGCTCTGGAATTGTCTGTTAGAGAGGGGCGCGTTTGAGAAATTTATTGACATCGTGAAAGCCCCTATATAACAACACCTCAGGTAAAATGAGGACATACAACCACCTGTTTCCATTGTTCCAAAACAGCAGTGCGATTAGGCAGGGTTGCCCGATTTCTTCATCCCTCATTAACTTTGCCACCAATGACATTCTTGGAACAGCTCTGAAGGTGGTGTAGATCTACTACCCGAGGAACGAGTATTCGACCTTGAATATGTGAACGACACCGTCTTACTGTGCGATAACACACAGGTCACTCAAATCACACTTAATCAGTTGGCGATTAGTGTCCGTAAGTATGGTATTTGCTTTCCGCAATCAAAGTACAAAGTACTTTTGCAAGATTCGAAGAAGCTTGTGTCTGCGCTCACCCTCGATGGTGAGCCGTTGAAAGTAGTCGAAAAGTTTGTGTAACTGGGTAGCTATGTGAGTGGTGAAATTCCCAACCGCATACCGAAAGCGAGAGTGACATATGTCAATCTGGGCCACCTTCGGTGCCGTTACATCGTTAGTCTGTCTACAAAAGGTCGAGTTTACAACGTTTCGGTGCGAGAAGCTTCGCCCTACGGCTGTGAAACCTGGTTTCTTCGAGGTGAGGATGTGCGACGACTCTATGTTCGATCATCGTTATCTCCGTAGGATCCCCTGCATCTGGTGGCAACACCATTTACGCAATTCTGAGATACGACAGCGTGTGTTTGGGCTTGATGAAGATCATCATTCAATAAATAAAGTTAGATGAAAAGACCGGCTGCGGTGGTTTGCACATGTGTTACGCATGTCTTCCCAACGGCTTCCACACCGTTCATTGTTTGCTAGCTCTGGGACTGGGTGGAAGAGCAGGGATGGTCAGTGTATGACGTGGCACCGTGGGATGACAGATAGTCGTATCGGGTTAACATCTGTTGGTGCATTACCGACTTCCTGGACGGGGTCCGAGAGACCATCCAACTCAGTGGCTTGAGACGTCATCAGATATGGCTCAAGATCGAAACCAGTGGAGGTCATATGTTGTAGCTTCTTTCTATCTTAAGCTGCTGAAAAGTAATGAGTGTTTTGGTTGGAATATATTTTATTGGTCTGCCCTTCTAATCATTCTATTCTTATCGTGCCTTTCTTTTTTATTTATCTACTTTGCTTTATGTCTTCATAATTTTGTTATATTATCTTGTATGGTGCATTTTTTCGGCGTCCTTGGTATATCATGTTTGTGTTCTAATCAATAAATAAATATAATAAACTGGTAATTTTTAGACTGATAAAAGGCTTAAGCATATTTACTACAGACACGCATACCTGCAGACCACAGCTTGATAGTCCCATCCCAAGATCCTGTGGCGAAATGTGTTGCACTGTTATCAGATCCATCGAGCGGGCGTGCTGCTGCAGTCATCACAGTTTCAGAATGTCCACGGCAAACAGCAAGACAGTTGATTGTATTAGACTTGATATCCCAGCACCAAATCTGAGCAGTTTGGTCAAACCCACCAGATACAAAAACTGCCTTGCCTTCAGTTTGATCTGAAATATTTTCATAAAGCACGATAAGTTACAAATTAAATGTGATTAGACAGTTTGAAATAAAACACCAATGTTTTTAAATTTTATCAATAGCAAATGGTGCCAATTCAAACTACTGAGATATGGCTCATTAACCCATATACCACACTATTAATGAGTGAGACTACACACTAAAACTCACTTCACCTACATAGGCATGGTCAGACAGGCAATGATATTATCAACCTTAATGCATCAAGTGTAACTTGACGCTTAGTTTGAATGGAGTTCTGTAGTGTGAATGCTTACAACTTGGTAATTACGTTAAGTCTATTAAGGTAGAGTTACACCTACTGCAAAGCGCCATGGCACTACGCAGCTGTTCAAACCTTAGGAGTTCAAGTGATGTTCTAACCCGTGATCCCAGAAGTAGAAATTTCAGTCACCAAGCAACCTAGCTACAGATGGATATATTTTAAAAGACCAAACAAACAAGGCCGAATTTTCCTCGATGAAGTATCTAAGAATAACTCTCTATAATATGTACGTATTTGTAGGAATAAAGTGTTTATATAACCACCGAAAATCAGCAATGGGTTCTGGGTGCGAGTCTCAGTGGGAACAATACTCGCTGGGGTGCAGGTACATCTAGCTGATGAGTCCCAAATAGGACGAAACGCGAGGCCTGGATTGCACTGCTAGTCACCAAGATGAATATAATGCGCAATATAACGTAATGCAGTAAGTCACCCATGATTTTCTAAGATAGCTGAATTTCAGCTTCTCATGACAAATACAAGTGACTGATGACATCGTTATGTATGGTTTCTACCGAACATGTAATGGTATGGCTCAGTGATCTAGGTGCTTAACTTCCGACCGATGGGCAGTGGGTTTCAACTCTGCCCCATCAACCGAAGCCTGGGCAACCAGGTAGTACCATTAGCCTCACATAAAAGGTCTGGCTCATTGCCTACTGCAGTAAAGTGAACTTGGTTGCTGACTGCATTTCGAACTTTCTGATTCTACTGAACAACATTTACTACTGCCACAACTAATTTGTGTTGAACAAAGACTTCCAGACCCGACCGATAGCTGCTACCTTGACATGGTGGTCGGGCTTGCATATCACAATGACCCAACAATCTATGTTGGTGGAACACTTGTTCCCTCGAGGTCCTACCCTTCCAGAAAGGTCTATAGGATAGTAGTTAGACGGAAAGCAGTTACCGTTATAGTGTAAATTACTACACTATGATGGGAGTCTGAGGGCGAAGTCGTACTGCTGTTAGCCGGATGGGGTGTGACAGCAGTAAGGTGTTTCCCTTGGATGACCAGCAGTGCCAAGCTGATGCTGCCTTCTCAGTGGAAGGGGGGTTAGAAAAGGTCGGCCCCAAAAATAACACACTCCACCACGCCCCACGGTCTGCCGGGCCGGCGGTGTTGGTTCACTTGTCGTTTCCTTTCGCTCATCCGGCCCCAAAAATACAAAAATTCAAAATAATCATACTCAAAAGGCTGGGTGTGACAGGCCTCAAGCAGATGTCCGATGGGCTCTGCAATCACACAAATCTCTTTCAGGTACCTTAAGAAGAAATAGCCTTCCACGGTGTGGGTAGACGGAAAGTGTTAACCGCCCTCACAACTTTGTCAACAATCAAGTTTCGTCAGACGGCTATCCACCTCCCTCATCATTACCTTCTAATCTTCCTTCACGTCTCTCAACTAACGATACTACATCATCTTCAATTTCTCCTAGCTCTGTAGCCTTCGACAACGATCTGAATCCACAGAACAACATCCCTGATCTCCTTAAACCACGCTCCAAATTACGTATTGGAGCCTTCAGTGTCCGCACCCTCCGTCAAATTGGTCAACAGGCTTCGTTAGCAAAGATTCTAGCAACTCGGGCCATGGATGTGTGCTGTGTTTGTGAGACACGCATACAGGATTCAAGTGTGGTTATTCACTTGACCTCTCCCGGCCAATCTGATAAATCCCCGAAATTCAACCTTCGAGTTTCTGCAGATTCGATAGCTAGCTCTCGCGGTCTTGCAGGTGTAGGCATAGCACTAAGCACTAGAGTAGAAAGCTCACTACTAGACCAGATCCCAGTTGATAGTTGCCTCTGAGCTCTCCAGCTGAACGGCACAGTGAGAACTAAAAGGAACAGTGAAACTCGCCGTTGTCTCTTTGTAATCTCTGCTTACGCACCCACTGACTGTAGTTCGGATGAAGTGAAGGACGAATTCTACCGTAAACTGTCTAACCTCCTCTCAAAAGTCAAACGCTCAGATGTGGTGGGTGTTGCAGGTGATTTAAATGCACAGGTAGGTAGACTGAGTGAGGCAGAAAGGCACTTAGGTGGCACTTTCATGGTCCCAGTTGAATGTACAGATAACGGTGATCGCCTACTACAGCTGTGCTCAGATAATCACCTATTTTTAGCCAGCACCAATTTCAGACATAAAGTAAGGCACTGCCTGACATGGCGTCCACCGGGCTCAATTCAGCGATGAACACAGATAGACCACACTGCTATCAGTTATCGCTGAAGAGAATCGGTGGAAGACTGCCGCTCCTTCTGGAGCACGTGTTTGGATATCAACCATCCGTTGGTCTGAGCGCATATATGCCTGCGTCTTAATAGACGTAATGAATATTTGGTAACAAAACCACTACGAGTGAAGCTCGACAACGAAAACACCAAAGCCGTATTCAGTGAGAAGTTGACTAGGCAGTAATCGGAACAAAAGACTATCACTCATCCAAAAGAAGCTTGGAGCCATCTCCAGTCTGCTGTAAAAGCAGCGCTGAAGACCGTAGCCGACTTCGAATTAGTGGCTAAAAAGAGCTAGTGGATATCAACAGCTTCTCCCAAACCAATGGATGCACATGAACGCATCCCTGCAGACTCCGTGTACGATGAAGAGCGAACACAACTTAAAAGTAGATTGAGAAAAAGTCTACGCAACGACCGCGAACAGTGATGGGCAGCAAAGGCTAAAGAGTTGGAAAAGGCAGCAGTGACTGGTAGCAGTAGACAGTTATTCAGACTTATTAAGGAAACTGGGGAGGGGGGGGGGAAGGTCAACAACAGTTAGTGAAACTTTAGCAGAGAAGAACGCATCTGCGATTCACTCCCAGAAGAGACGACTAGGACGATAGGCACAACGCTTCGAGGAACAACTTAAGTGGCCTCCAGCCACCACTGCGTTGCCTGCTATCCAGTCGAACCTTGAATGGAAGGTTGAGATAGGCTTCCCAACACTTGAAGAAGTCAAAAAAGTAGTAGGTAACTTGAAACGAGGATGGGCGGCAGGACCATACGAACTACCTGCTGAGGTATACAAGGATGGTGGTGGAGTGCTCGTAGTCAGGTTAACGGAATTGTTAACTGGTATATAGTAATCAAATATGATCCCCTCTGACTGGTCTAAATCACTGATTATTCCAGTATTCAAGAAAGGCGAGAAGTCCTCTTGTGATAACCACAGAGGAATCAGCCTGATGGACATAGTGTCTAAGATTCTTGGTTCCATAATTCTTCGACTCCTGAGTGGAGCTGGGGGACAGCAAACCCGAGAAAACTAGAGAGGCTTTAAAACCAGCAGTGGGTGTGTCGACCAAATAGTCACACTGCGCCAGGCTCTGACACACAAACACGCTTACCGACGACCCACACTAGCTGCATTTCTCGATCTGAAGACGGCTATAGAATCCGTGGATCGTACAAGTCTTATGGTGATGTCTCTTACTGAAAGGCATGCCGAGTAACTACATCTTCTTATTGAAGGCTCTCTAATAAAACACTTGTGGGCGTGTTAAAGCCTATGATGAGATATCCCGGGAGCTGTACTCGTAGAGTGACGTTCGTCAAGACTGCCCACTATCTCCATTCTTATTTAATTTTATTATAGATATTCTCATGAAGGTCTCCCTCTCGTCACACAGGGGTTGACGTAGTTGTGGGAAAATTTCCGTTAAACCTAGAATTAGAATACGCAGATGACATAGTCCTGTTAGGTGAAGACGCTGACAAGATGCAGAGTCTTCTGGACACTTTGAGTGACAATTTGAGAATGTTTGGGATGAGTTTCTCACCACCCATATGCAAATTATTGCTCCAGGATTGGTCCTCAACGTTGCCTCGGTGGTTGAGTGTGTCGATCACTTCACTTACCTGGGAAGTAGGGTCAGCCCTGGTGGCTTAGCGGCTGACGAAATTTCTGCACGAATACAAAACGGTAGGTTGACTTTTGTCAACTTACGCCACCTGTGGCGCCGCTGTATCAGCTGAATATCGAGTTGAGAAGTCATTGTTAATCGTATTCGTCTCGGAGTGTTGCATCTTTATATATATATATATATATATATATATATATATATATATATATATATATATATATATATATATATATATATATATATATATATATATATATATATATATATATATATATATATATATATATATATATATATATATATATATATATATATATATATATATATATATATATAGCATAGGATCATAACAGTGGCGACGGGCATGGGATCAAAAATGGACTCTTCGAAGTTGGACAAATTTCTCGAACGACAGATGATTATCGGGTTAATGACTCAGTCCAGAATTTTCTGCACCTGAATCATTGAACTCTATGCTTGCTATATCAGCCCCTACAGTAGACGGAATCGCAACCAGTATCACAGAATTTTATTATGATCCTGATGTTAACGTGACTTCCGATACTTGGTTCCGAAGGTATGAAGACTACTTCAGAGTTGATTTGCTGGTCAAGATGATTCATGGAAAGTTCGTCTCCTTCTTCGAAAACTTGGTCCATCCGAATTAGATCAGTATTGCAACATAATACTGCCACAGAAACCAAGAGATCGCTCTTTCGGTACCACGATACAGACCCTGAGACAACATTTTGGTGATCGTTCGTCTCTTTTCAATGTCAGGTATCGTTGTCTTAAACTGGTCATGAACGCGAACGACGATTTCCCCACCCATGTTGGCACTGTTAGTCGCAAATGCGAAAAATTCAAGCTGAAGTCCATCACCAATGACCAATTCAAATCGTTGATACTCATATGCAACCTTTAATCGCCAAAGTTCGCAGATATTAGAATGAGACTGCTAAATCGGTTGGAGCGAGAACCAACACTAACGTTGAATGATATTGCTGCTGAATATCAACGAATGGTGAACCTACAACGGGATAAAAGTTTAGTCCAATCCGGATGCCATGGTGATCATGAAGTGCATGCGGTTCGCCAGATATCTAATTCCTCTGCACCATTTTCTGGCCAAAAGACCCCTGGTTCTTTGTCTCTGTTTCGCCATCCCAACAGCTCATACAATACTAAAAGAAACACGAAGAAGACCCCTCCGTCCCCCTGTTGGCATTGTGGTGCATGGCATTGCATTAAATCTTGCCCTTGTAAGCAGAATAAATGCAGAGATTGTAATACTGTGGGTCAAAAAAAACGGATATTGCAGGCAGCCCTCATCACAAGGAATAGGCAGATCACCATCCAGTCACCGTCGAAGATCGAAGTCTCGACCAGTCGGCAAATCTCTTAGTCTTACTGCTGCTTTTCGAGCACACGCACCAGTACGGAGAAAATATATCACCGTCCAGATATATAACCATTCAGTACGACTACAAATCGACACAGCTTCCGATACTACGATTATTTCCAAGAAGCTATGGTGGAAGATTAGTCGACCTCCTGTCCAGAAGACTGTACAAACTGCTATTAGCGAATGCGGTGACCTATTACCACTAACAGGTCAGTTATCATGTACTGTATCTTTTCACGATATTTCGATAAACGGAGTTTGTTTTCTATCTGACGCAGATTTAAACCTCCTGGGTCTCAATTGGTTTGAAAAGCTTGGTCTCTCGGATATACCTCTACGTGCCGTTTGCAGTCAGATCAAACATCCTCTGACAATCGCTGATATAAGCCAACGTTTTCCAAATGTATTCAAACCTGGTCTCGGTCGCTGCACAGTATCTCAAGCTTTCCTCCGCCTTCGAGACGACGCCAAACATGTTTTCCAGCCCAAGAGACCCGTGCCTTATACATCATTACCACAAATCGATGCAGAAATCTCGTCTGGAAAAACAAGGTGTTCTCACACCAGTTTCTTACTCTGCATGGGCGGCTTCTATTGTGGTTGTCAGAAAACCAAATGGCTTTATTCGCATATGTGAAGATTTTTGTACGGGACTTAATGCAGCACTGGAATAGCATCACTATCTACTTCCAACACCGGAGGATATTTCTACTGTTCTCAACGGCGGTACATGCTTCTCTAAAATTGACCTGGCCGACGCGTGTCTACAAATCGAGGTGGCACCAGAATGCCGAGAATTATTAACAATTAGCACACATCGTGGATTATACCAGTACAACTGCCTCCCATTTGAAAACAGCTCCAGCAATTTTCCAATAAATAATAGACACCATATTATCGGGTATACCCGGGGTAGCTGCATATCTGGATGGTATTCTCATTGTTGCGACCTCCTCAGAACAGATACAAAACCGATTGGATCAGATGCTGAAACGAATAGAAGATAACCGGTTCCGTCTTCGTCCCGAAAAATGTCAGTTCAACCTACATTCAGTCAAATATATGGGGTTTATTTTTTATGCTTCCGGTCGCCGACCAGACCCCGAAAATATTCGCACCATACAGCAAATGCCAGAACCAACTGATATACCCTCCCTACGGTCATTTTTGGGACTGATTACGTATTATTCAGCATTCTTACCCTCATTGCATGCTGTGAAGACGCCGTTAAATCACCTCCTTGGTAAAGATTTTCCGTGGCAGTGGACCAAAGAATGTGCAACAGCCTCCCGTCAGCTGAAGTCTATGTTATCATCCAACCTTTTGCTGACCCATCATGACCCACGGCTGCCAATCGTTATAGCCGCAGATGCTTCGTCACATGAAGTTGGGGCTGCAATCCTACATGTCTTCCCAGATGGTAAAGAGAAGGCCATCATGTATGCTTCTCGAAAGCTGTCTATCCTGGAGCGGAAATATAGTCAAATTGAGAAAGAAGCCCTGGCCATTGTTTTCGCCGTCCGTCATTTCCATAAGCTGGTCTATGACCGTAAATTTACGCTACTTACAGACCACAAACCGCTGCTGGCTATTTTTGGTTCAAAATCTGGTGTTTTGGTTCACTCTGAAAATCATCTACAACTAAGGGCCCCAACGTTACTAGGATATGCTTTTGACACTCAGTTCCGACGCACCCAAGATTTCGGCCGAGCCTTGTCCCACCTTATAAGCGAATATTCTACGACCAACGAAGAAAAAGTTATTGCAACAGTTTCAACAGATTTCGCAGCTTTTGACTTAACCGCAGCCATCAGAGCGCTTCCAGTCACCGCAGACGATATCCAGATGGCTACATGCAAGGACAAAACACTACAGCGTGCAATCCGACTTGTTCTCACCCGATGGCCGAAAGAAACGTTCACAGCTACATCATCGCCGAAACTCCCTATGTATTGTCAACGATTGCCTTATGTTTGGAAACCGGGTCACAGTCCCTACATCTCTTCGTGACCAAATCCTAGATCAGTTTCATTTGGGTCACCTTGGTATCGAACTCATGAAGTCAATCGCTCGCAGCTACGTGTATTGGCCGCGGATGGACCAAAAAATTACAGATTGTGTCAAACGGTGTTCAGAATGTCAACAAACCGCCAAGCATCCTCCAAGACTATCACCCGTGCCCTGACCAGAGCTCGAAAGCCCATGGTCTAAAATTCATGTTGATCTCGCCAGACCGATTGGTGGAAACCATTACCTTATTTTGGTAGACGCCTACTCAAAATGGCCAGAAATCGCACTTTTTAATCCACCGAATACCACAAAAACGTTAAAAGCCCACTCCAATATCTTCTGTTGCCACAGCCTTCCAGAAACTATCGTATCTGACAACGGTCCCCAGTTAACCTCTACGGAATTTAAAGACTTCTGTCGTCGACGTGCCATGCAACATATGCTATCACCACTATACCACCCTCAGTCCAATGGACAAGCGGAGCGTTTTGTCGATAAATTTAAAAGGGCTCTACTGAAAGCACTGGGGGGGGAGGTACATCACTGGACACAATTCCTACTTATGTACCGAAAAACAGCAAACGACTCAATCCTAAATCACCAGAGTCCATCAAAAGCACTGATGGGGAGAAAGTTACGTACGACCCATGATGCTTTGATTCCGAAAGAACGGCCAAAAAAGGTTACCAACAGGTCAAAAGTATTTCGAGATCGAAACGCCAGTATTCGCCAGAGACTACAGACCGGGGCACAAAAAATGGAATGAAGGAGTAATTATCGGCAGGCGCGACTGCGTGATATATGATGTCGCAGTGGGAACAGAAACTTGGGTGAGACATAAAAATCAACTGCGATACCGAGCACAACTAGTCGAAGAAACAAAACCCAACGGCACCTCAATAGAAATCCTACTGGATACGTTCTCGGTACCACTCACAGATGTCCAGGAACCCTCAAAACCTCCAATAAACAAAGAACTACTACCCGACGTTGGTCATATCGGCGCAGAAATCGAACAGTTCGGTTCCGGTTGAATCCCAAGTAAAAACCTAATTTATTTCCAGATAAAGGGGGAGAGGCTAGGGTTGGTCAATCCCTAAGATAACTAACTCGTAATATTTTTGCATTATAACTGTAAAGTTTAGGCCTTATTCACGCCCTTTTTGCGGCATCTAACGTGTCTTATTTTTAATGCAGTTTAGAAATGCTAAATGCTGATTGGTCCACTTTACACTTTGAATATGTTATTTTGTTTTCTCTGGCCAAGGCCATCTAAGAATAGATAAACGACTGAGTTTTCACTTATTGAATTCTGTTGGAGTAAATAAATTTTCAATCTCATCCTCTTCTTCGGATGTCAGCTGAATATCGAGTTCAGAAGTCATTGTTTTATCGTTGATCGTATTCGTCTCGGAGCGTTGCATCGTTACACATAAGATAGCGTAGGATCATAACACCGTGATATCCGATTGTCTATTAAGCATCGCGTGTACTGCACAACAGTCCGCTCTGTTCTATTGTATAGCTGTATAGCCATTGAAGGTGGAAGACATGAGAAGGCTTCAGGTGTTTGACCACCGTTGCCTTCGAAGTATTCCATGGTGTCACCACGTGAGTAATGCAGAAGTTAGGTGTACAGTTTTGGGGAGAAGAGGTAAAACAGTTGACACGGTTGTGAACCTTCATCGACTAAGACGGTTGGGACATGTGTTACGTATGCCTAGTCGCCGATTACCTCATCACACAATGTTGGCTGAGGTGGGTCCAGGCTGGGGAAAGGCTCGAGGCGGCCAGACTCAAACATGACATCAATGTATGAAGTTTTTGATTGTTGGTTTGAGCCATGTGAGGCGATGCAGACTAGCCAGCTGGGGTCCGCGGGACAAGAAGAACCAGTTGCTGGAGACTCTAGCGGATATAGCTCAGAACCGAAGTCAGTGGCGCAGATGTATACACACATTATCTTCATCTTAACAATATACCGATGCTCACTATTCTCTCATTCTTCCTTTCTCTTCTTTCGTACTTTATATTCCTTTTGACTGAGTTTTCTTTTCTTCATCTTTCACCTCACTACCTTTCTACTTGATGTACTGATATGAGGTGTGGCAACTCGGACCGTTACGCAGTAATGCCTCGTCCTATGTTGATGATGATGAAGACTTTCAGAGGTGATGTAGTCGACACCATTATGCATAGTTTCGAAGACGACTAAACTCGGCATGTAATATTTTTAACTGAACATTGTAAACCACAATATGGGTGAAACAGCTTGATTCTAAACTTCAGTGTGTCAAAGAAATAAAACGATAATAGCATTCCTCTGTAACTCAGAATGAGTCACCTTTGAAAAACTTCGAGTTAAAAACAATGTACATTTAAGGTGCTTCATTGGGTTGATGAAAAGAGATATGTATGGGTACACCAAATAAAATTTTGCATAATGCAACAAATATACACACTAAATCCTACAAATTGTAACGGCACATGAAAAAGCTTACTTAAATTGATCCATTCCACACATTTAACTTTATCTTCTAGTTCCATTGAGAAAACAATGTTTTTACTATCTATGCCCCAAATGTGTATTGTACCATCATATCCACCCGTCAGAATGCTAAACTCAGAAAAACAATGGAAAGAATTTAGTTTAACCTGATAAGTATCGAATATCAAAGAAACAATTCTCAGAAAAAGGAGGAACCTACTTTACATTACGAACTGTTTGAATATTAGAGCATAACATATAAGATGTACTCAAGTTATTATACCTTCATCTACGAGTGACATATGATTAAAGTTGTAATTTCCGTAATGGGAGTTAAAATATATGTTTCGCTCTATGAGACCCAACCATCCATCCAAATCAACATAGGACGAGGCATTACTGCGTAACGGTCCGAGTTGCCACACCTCATATCAGTACATCAAGTAGAAAGGTAGTGAGGTGAAAGATGAAGAAAAGAAAACTCAGTCAAAAGGAATATAAAGTACGAAAGAAGAGAAAGGAAGAATGAGAGAATAGTGAGCATCGGTATATTGTTAAGATGAAGATAATGTGTGTATACATCTGCGCCACTGACTTCGGTTCTGAGCTATATCCGCTAGAGTCTCCAGCAACTGGTTCTTCTTGTCCCGCGGACCCCAGCTGGCTAGTCTGCATCGCCTCACATGGCTCAAACCAACAGTCAAAGACTTCATGCCCCATCAACTGAGGTTTGATGGCTCATGCTTTACTGCACGGATGGGCACAAGGCTACTGAGTGCGTTTTGATCTCTCGCCTAACACTAATTATTTTGAATATAACTGATTGTAACTTTTTAAGACAGACGATGTCTTGCTGCAGTCGCCGGGTTTGTGAATTATCTTGATTTAAATGAACTGTGAAGTCTTTCATTAAAGTTTAATAATGTCAAAACGGCAACACATCCACCCAGAAATCTAATCTAGAACGAGGGTAGGATGAGCCCGCTCATCACGTTATTAAAAAAATCGTTAATAGCTCACGTCCGGGAAATCCTACTGACTAGCTTTAAATGGTGTGTTTCTACAAAAGTGAAAAAATGAAAGAGAATTATCAGTACTCGTTATCGGATTGGAGAGTACGGAGCGTCCACAAATGGTGAGCATGGGTTCTAAGATCTGGAACAAATGAATGACGTGCGAAACTAACTGGTTACCGACAATAATAACAATGCAGCACCAAATGTTACTTTGCTGCCTTATGAATTGCACTCCGAGTTAAACGTTATGGTACTTTTCTTTTAAGATAATCACATGCTTCTGCTTCAAGCCCCACACAACCCATGAGAAAGCAACACTCCGAGGATTTTCAGGCGACTACTTACCGTAGGCACGTTACTTAGGCTAACAACCGTACTCGCCTGCTGTCAGAATAGACCGAAGAGAGGCAAGGACCTACAAGGAGCTCACAGAGACCCAGTCGTTATTAGCGGGATGTTTTTCGAAGCCACAATTAGCTCTACTCACTATTTTTTGCTTCGTCTTGTAGGTGCAGTGAAAACTCACCAATACATTTTGAAGTATCAACAGCTACGCCTGAATCTAACTCGGTTTGGTACTGAGCTGTACTACTGAAAGCAAGTAATTTGCTGACGTCAACTAACAGACATAAATCAAAGTAGAACTTGGCACAGAAGTGTGTCGGTTCGAATTGTCACACTTTACAACAGCATGCAAAGAAAAAAATTGGGTAAAAAAAAAGAAATATTAAGGTAGAAGTATGCGAGGACTAAGGAAATAAGTAGACGAAGCTTAATGAAAATGTTCAAGACCGTAAAGAGGATGAAGAGGGAATACATCCGAGACAATGTGACCGATTCTCAACTACATCACAGAGAATTTCCAGCAGACGAGTCCTACTGTTTCGAGAACCCTATCCAGGCAACCCAGTCAACTCACACCAACAGATACCTTATGGACTGATCCATACCGTGGTTTCGCCTTCCTTAGCCTTTCAGTCCAATCCTACTACAGCTGACAATCGCCAGTTGACTCGGTATGCAAAACACGCCTAAAATATCTAAGTCTGCGGAAGTTTACAGCTTCATTAAGTGACTTATAATTTTTGACTAGAAATCGAAATTTAACATTGATGTTGCTTACCCAGTGATCCCAACACACACAAGCAATGATAGGAAGGTGTGGTAAAAACTTAGAACCTTTTCATACCCGCTAAGACGACAATTTCTCAGCGATACGATAGAACACAGTGAACTGTTGTATAGTATTATCGTCTTATGATCTATACTTGAATATCTCCCCAGCGTCATAGATGAAAGAAATTAACAAATCTGCAACTAACCTTATAATTCCAAGCTGAAATTTCTCAGCCCGTTAGGGCTGATGCAACTCCCTAAGTGAAGTGGTCAGCGCATTCTACCACTCCACTACCTATCCTTAGACTGGGAGCAGTTACAGGCCAGTTCTGAAGCATTATCTTACAACTCACAGGTGCGGAACGTATGCCAAACATATTTAGATTTCTGTTAAATGCGTTCAGAAAACCCTGCATTTTGTCAGCGTTTTAACCTAACAGTTTAATATCGTCTGCGTACTCCAAGTCAACTAGGCACCCTTCATAGAGCATATCAATCCCTGTGAAGTCAAACCTACTTAAGACTGTCTATTGTTATGGTAGCAGCGAACATCCCTGGTGGACACCAGTAGTTGTCATCAATTCAGATGACAACTCCCTATTAGCCCTTACATAGCCACATGAGTTCCAGCAGAGAGCTTTGATAGGCATTATATACTTGCTCGATACTCCCTTCACCGTCAGACACTGTCACAACACCTCTCGGCCAACAGAGTCAAATGTCACTCTCAAATCAAGAAATATGACAAGTGTCGGCCGCCAGTAAGTATGCCTGTGTCCCATAACTTGTCGGTGAGAAACTGGTCGATGCACCCCTGTGCAGCTCCTAAACTTGGCCGGTTTCCTCGAGCTCCCTGTTCAAGGGCTCCAGTTAGATATCAGAAAACCATGGACCCCAACAACTCTCCCTTTCTGTAGACTGGGATGATCAGTGAAGCAAACCAGTCTGACGGAACTACCTCTGATTCGCATACACACGAATGCGTGTGGGCTCACTTTACTAAATCAGTACGTTTTCTCACCAAGAAATGTGCCATTGAAACCTATTATGATTTCTGTTATTGAAACTTAGCAGTCGCATGCATTGTCGTGCACCAGGCTTTCAGTTACACCTACCTCGTAAATATTAAAGATTTTACCTGGCTGCCCAAACCTTAAATGCAGTGGAGTTTTAATCCATGACCCAATGGTAAGAAGTTAACTGCCTACACCAATGGGTCACAATTCCATTGCTTCCATAAGTGAAAATCGGCTTTATGCGGTTTCGAGCGGGTTATACTTTGAGATGATGGAAAAGATTTGTAGCTCAGAATGATGATAGTGGTTTGCTGTTCTCTGAGCTTTGATATTTTGTTGTGAACGTTTCATCACTAGGCATAGCGACACCTTCAGCACTAACTTCATGAGGAAGTGAAGCACAATCGAATATTACAATATTACAAAGCTTCAAGAGAATTTCTAGAAGTATGGCATTCAAACGAAATGTCAATCAACAGACATGTGAATATAGACCCATTCTACAATTTACTTAGGAAGAAAACAGTCATCCATCAACCAGGGGCAAGTTGACCATACAAATCAATAATGATGCATATTGTGATATCAAACAGTACAATTTATATAATGATGTGAGTGAATAAATTTAAGGTTAAAGAGGTTAGGGTGTGATAAAAAAATTCTTTCCCAACTCGCAAATGGACAATATTCAAGGCCGATGGGATATTCGATCATGCTTCGCTTCTTCATGAAGTTAGTGCTGAAGATGTCACGAAGCCTAGTGATGAAATGTTCAAAAAACATCAAAGCTCAGAGAACACCAAATCACCAACAAGGTTATACTTTTCTATATCCGGACTTGAGTATAGTCCGAGACTGTTTTTAGTGGTTAAACTGAAGCCAAACCTCTTAAACATTTCACTAAATGAACTAGATATTTTACACGCTAGTTTAAGTTCATTTATGAAGGAGAATACGGTTTTTGAATACCTTAGTTTTCTAATCTCTTCTTTCCCTGGACGTACTGACATTAATTGTGGCAAATTAAACTGATAAATAACTACGTTGGACACTATATGATCTACTTTCAGTTTTTTTCCCTTTCAACTCACCACTTTACAATGATCTCTTTCCAATTTGCAATCGATAGCTGCTACCTTGACGTGGTGGTCGGGCTTGCATATCACAATGACCCAACGAGCTATGCTGGTGGAACGCTTGTTCCCTCGAGGTCCTACCATACCAGAAAGGTCTGTTGGGTAGTGGTTAGACGAAAAGCAGTTACCGTCATAGTGTAAATTGCTACACTATGATGGGGGTCTGAGGGCGAAGTCGTACTGCTGCTAGCTGGATGGGGTGTGACAGCAGTAAGGTGTTTCCCTTGGATGACCAGCAGTGCCAAGCTGATGCTGCCTTCTCAGTGGAAGGGGGGGTTAGAAAAGGTCGGCCCCAAAAATAACACACTCCACCACGCCCCACGGTCTGCCGGGCCGGCGGTGTTGGTTCACTTGTCGTTTCCTTTCGCTCATCCGGCCCCAAAAATACAAAAATTCAAAATAATCATACTCAAAAGGCTGGGTGTGACAGGCCTCAAGCAGATGTCCGATGGGCTCTGCGGTCACACAAATCTCTTTCAGGTACCTTAAGAAGAAATAGCCTTCCACGGTGTGGGCAGCCGGGAAGTGTCAACCGCCCTCACAACTCTGTCAGCACCCAAGTTTCTTCTGACTGCTATCCTCCTCCTCCATCATTACCTTCTAATCTTCCTTCACGTCTCTTAATTAATGATGCTGCATCATCTTCAATTTCTCCTACCTCTGCAGCCTTCGACAACGATCTGAGTCCACAGAACAGTGTCCCTGGTCTCCTTAAACCACGCTCCAAATTACATATTGGAGCCTTCAATGTCCGCACCCTCCGTCAAATTGGCCAACAGGCTTCGTTGGCAAAGACTCTAGCAACTCGAGGCATGGATGTGTGCTGTGTTTGTGAGACACGCATACAGGACCCAAGTGTGGTTATTCACCTGACCTCTCCTGACCAATCTGGTGAATCTGCAAAATTCACCCTTCGAGTTTCTGGAGATTCGATAGCTAGCTCTCGTGGTCTTGCAGGTGTAGGTATAGCATTAAGCACCAGGGCAGAAAACTCACTACTAGACTGGATCCCAGTTGATAGTCGCCTCTGCGCTATGAGGCTGAACGGCACAGTGAGAACTAAAAGGAATAGTGAGACTCGCCGTTGTCTCTTTGTAATCTCTGCTTACGCACCCACTGACTGTAGTTCGGATGAAGTGAAGGACGAGTTCTACCATAAACTGTCTAACCTCCTCTCGAAAGCCAAACGTTCGGACGTAGTGGTTGTTGCAGGTGACCTCAACGCACAGGTGGGTAGACTGAGTGAGGCAGAAAGGCACTTAGGTGGCACTTTCGGAATCCCAGCTGAACGTACAGATAACGGTGATCGCCTATTACAACTATGCTCAGATAACCGCCTATTTTTAGCCAGCACAAATTTCAGACATAAAGAAAGGCACTGTCTGACCTGGCGTCCACCGAGCTCGACTCAGCGATGGACACAGATAGACCACATTGCTATTAGTCATCGCTGGAGAGGATCGGTGGAAGACTGCCGCTCCTTCTGGAGTACGTGTTTGGACAGCGATCATGCGTTGGTCCGAGCACGTATATGCCTGCGTCTCAATGGACGTAGAAAAAATTTGGCAACAAAACCACTACGAGTTCTGCTGGACAACGAAAACACCAAAGCCGTGTTCAGTGAGAAGTTGGCTAGGCAGTTATCGGAACAAAAGACTGTCACTCATCCAGAAGAAGCTTGGTGCCATCTTCAGTCTACTGTAAAAGCAGCACTGGAGACTGTAGCCGACTCCAAGATAATGGCTAAAAAGAGCCAGTGGATATCAGCAGCTTCTTCCAAACTAATGGATGCACGTGAATGCATCCCTGCAGGCTCTGAGTACAATGAAGAGCGAGCGCAACTTAAAAATAAACTGACGAAAAGTCTGCGCAACGATCGTGAACAGTGGTGGGCAGCAAAGGCTAAAGAGATGGAAAAGGCAGCGGCGATCGGTAACAGTAGACAGTTATTTAGACTTATTAAGGAGACTGGGGGGAAATGGTCAACAACAGTTAGTGAGGTTATAGCGGAGAAGGACGGATCGCGATTCACTCGCAGGGAAGGCGACTGGGACGATGGGCAGAACACTTTGAGGAACAGTTTAACTGGCCTCCAGCCACCATTGCGCTGCCCGCTATCCAGTCGGACCCTGAATGGGACATAGAGACAGGTCCCCCAACACTAGAAGAAGTTGAGAAAGCGGTAGGTAGCCTGAAACGGGAAGGGCAGCAGGACCAGACGGACTACCTGCTGAGGTATACAAGAATGGTGGTAGAGTTCTCTTAGTCAGGCTAACGGAAGTGTTAGCCAGTATATGGGAATCAAATACGATCCCCTCCGACTGGTCTAAGTCACTCATCATCCCAGTCTTCAAGAAAGGCGAGAAGTCCTCTTGTGATAACCACAGAGGAATCAGCCTGACAAACATAGTGTCTAAGATCCTAAGTTCTATAATTCTCCGACGCCTGAGTGGAGCTCGGGAACAGCAAGCCCGAGAAAACCAGGCAGGCTTTAGACCTGGCCGTGGATGTATCGACCAAATATTCACACTGCGCCAGGTCCTGGAACATAGGCATGCTTACAGACGCCCGACAATAGCTGTATTTCTCGACCTGAAGGCGGCATTTGACTCCGTTGATCGAGAAGTCTTATGGCAGTGTCTGTCACTGAAAGGCGTGCCTAGTAAGTACATCACCTTATTGAAAGCTCTCTACTCGAACACTTGTGGGCATGTTAGAGCCTATGGTGAGTTGTCCAGGGAGCTATACTCATCAAGTGGTGTCCGTCAAGGATGCCCACTATCCCCATTCTTATTTAATTTTATCATAGATATTCTTATGGAGGTTTCCCTCTCGTCACCTAATTACAAAGACGTTGACCGGACCACAGGTGAATTTTCCTTAGATCTAGAATATGCAGATGACATAGTCCTGTTAGGTGAAGACGCTGACAAGATGCAGAGTCTTCTGAACACTTTGAGTGGGAATTTGAGAATGTTTGGGATGCGATTTTCACCACCCAAATGCAAATTTTTGCTCCAGGACTGGTCTTCAGCGGTACCGCGGTTAACAATAGAGAGTGAAGTGGTTGAGTGTGTTGACCACTTCACTTACCTGGGAAGTAGGATCAACTCCGGTGGGTTAGTTGCCGATGAGATTTCTGCACGGATACAAAAGGCTCGATTGGCTTTTGCCAATTTGCGCCACCTATGGCGCCGCCGTGATATTCGTTTGTCTATTAAGGGTCGCGTGTACTGCACAGCAGTCCGCTCTGTTCTACTGTATGGCTGTGAAACATGGCCATTGAAAGTGGAAGACATGAGAAGGTTACAGGTATTTGACCACCGTTGCCTTCGTAGTATAGGACGTATTCCGTGGTGTCACCATGTGAGTAATGCAGAAGTTAGGTGTAGAGTTTTAGGGAGAAGAGGTAAGTCAGTCGACGAGGTTGTGAACCTTCATCGACTGAGATGGTTGGGACACGTACTACGTATGCCTAGTCACCGATTGCCTCGTCACACAATGTTGGCTGAGGTGGGTTCAGGCTGGAAAAAGGCCCGAGGTGGCCAGACTAAAACATGGCACCAATGTATGAAGTCTCTGACTGTTGGTTTAAGCCATGTAGGACGATGCAGACTAGGTGGTTGGGGTCCACGGGACAAGAGGAACCAGTGGTTGGAGACCCTAGGTGATATGGCTCAGAACCGAAGTCAGTGGCGCAGATGTATACACACATTATCCTCATCTTAACAACGCTATACCGAATCTCACTATTTTGTCACTCCTCTTTCCTTTCTTCTCATACTTTATATTTCTTTTGACTGCATTCACTTATCTTCATCCTTCACCTCACTACCTTTTTACTTGATGTGCTGATATGAGGTGTGGCAACTCGGACCGTTACGCAGTAATGCCTGGTCCTATGTTGATAATGATGATGATGAATTTGCAATCGAACTGAACAGTATGTAACTAGTGTAAAACTTTCAGCATTTGCAAAGCAAGAGCAAAAACATGCACACACCTAGTAACGGTTGAATTTAGGGACTGTGGTTGAGTATAACTACACCATATAATGTATTTTCGAGATGGGTGGGGATTTTTTCTAAATTTAGAAGTAGTATTCATCATAGACTGACACCAGTTCGGGGACGATTAAAAATCTGGGAGCACTGGACAGCTGTTTCGTCCTAGTATGGGACTCCTCAGCAGCACGCACCATATAAATTGGTTTGACAGAGCACACAGTGAAACAGTATCACTAATCAAATAATTCATGCTTTTCAAAAGAGCAGAATATTTCTTCGTAACAGACAGACTACAGCTGTTTAGTACAAGTGGCAGTTATATAGTCATGTACTGTCGACAAGGACAAGCTAGTTGATGAGACATAAGCTGCTAGAAACACATAACAATTAATGTTCTTTAGTTAAACCGAACGCTGACAATGAATCTAGGAATAAGGATGCAAATTTAAAATGTAAGTACGGGAGTTTCTTAAGAATGCTGAGTACACCCAGTAGGAACGACAATATGAGTTCCCTTCTAGACTCATAAAAACGACTTGAGGATCTACTTTTCAACACTCGATTCAATTGGTATGACAGAACTTAAATAAATAAGTAACGTATCCTACACAACGTAAACAGTTAAGTTTAAGTGGGATAGTTGCATTGATAGAAATACAAGGAGAAAAGATTTGTAATCTTAAGTAATGCAGGAATATATATCCAGATGAAATCAGTGGGATCATATACATTTTGGTATTCTGGCAACAGTCAAAATCTGGCAAGTAATCCTTTGAAGAAACTTACTATTTATCGCGTCGTTTGACGCAACTTATCAGGTCATCCTGCACATATTCTTTTTCATATTTTGGAGGTCCTTGTTTCGGGCAAAATTCAATATCGATAGTTTCCTGGAACAAATATTCACAGAGTGGAAACGAACATACAGATAAAATTTGTTTTTCTGATAAGTAGTCGTGTAAACTTGTGATCAGAATCTCGTTGTCAACCAGAAAAGTAAAATCCGGGTATGCTCTCGTTTCTCCACTTTCTATACAGTGAAATTTATGAAAGAAAAATCATACCATCTAGCAGAACCTTCACCAATCTATTAAGCTCCACAGCAGTCGTTTGCCGGGGTACTGAGACAGGTGCAGATGAGACGTAATACCTAATAACATTTTGTGAAATGAAAAATAAGTAACTACTGCTTAGATTTGGTGTAGAACGAAATTTGAATATCCTGATCCATTTGCACGTCGAGTAGCGTCGTCCTTAAACCTGTCGCGACACGAGAACAAGGGGTGCAAAAAAATGTCGGAACAGAAGAAGCTTTCCCTTAGCTGGCTTCCACGTCTAGAACCCGTGAATCACTGCTCGTTGTGGTTGTTAGCCCGCTTACAAGTATCCAACTGGCTTTTAAGGGATTCATACGAAGTAGCCTGGATCACGTTTGTAGGAGGAGTGTTCCAGGGTTTAACAATTCTTAGGGAATAGAAGTTTTGCCTCATATCTAATCCGCCATGTCCCAGGCTTAATCTCTGTATGTGTCCTCCAAGATTAGTGTTACAGCTAGGATTTAATAAGTGACGGAGTGGGTGACTAGGAGTGCCCAGAATGTTATGTCATTATCAAGTCTACTCTTAGCATTCGGAATTCTAGAGGATACACATCCAGCACAATCAGTCGTTTTTCGTATGTCTTAGACCCAAGTCCTTGAACAGATTTGATTCAGAGCCTCTGGGTGCGTTTCGAAGCCCAGTTTAGCCTTCTGAAGAATACGAGCAAAGATGATGGTCACGAACACCAGGTGAGGCCGTATGAAGCTGTTGAAAATTTGATGCAAGCACCTACAATCGAACTGCCCGAAAATTTGTCTCAGAGGTGCTAAGGCCAAGTTTTCGCCCAGTACGTTTCTGTCACAGTTGGCACAGGACTTGTAGTCTTCAGAGACTTCGACACCCAGATCCTTTCCCGTCAGTGAAACTTCAAGCCCCATCCCGTTGAGGCTTTACAGTGTTTTACACATATCCCCTTGTATTTTTCAGGATCAAATGCGAGCCCATTATTGGCTGCCCAGTTGTGAGGTTGAGTTATATTTTCCTGTAGAGGAACACTGTCTTCCTCATTTCTCGTTCCTCTCCACAGTTTCACGTCGTCAGTAAAACGAAGGATTTCGGAAGAAGCCTGTTGAGGCAAGTTGTTTATGCATGTCAGAAAAAGAAGAAGCCCTAGTACTGAATCTTGGGAACACCACCAGAGTATTCTGTCTCTTTAGACATAGAGAAGCCCACTTGAACTCTAAATGAACGGCCTCGTAGATATCAAGACAACCATTCAAAGAGCGGCGGTCAAACCCCGACTAATTCCAGTTTATCAATAAGGCGGTCGCGATTCACACGATCAAACCCTTTGGCAAAGTCTAGGTAGATAGTGTCAATCTGTCCTCGATGGTCAACAGTGTTAGTCTATCTATCCACTGCAGTCAGCAGGTTGGTAATGCAGGAGTACCCTTCATGAAATCCATGTTGTTGAGGCGCAAAGAAGTTTGTCTTTGTGGGGAAATCCCTCGGTCTGCTGTAGATTAGTGATTCTATAACTATAGAAGCAATGGGTAGGGGTGTCACCGGTCGATACTCCTTTGTATTGCTTCGTTGTCCCCCCCCTGTGGAAGATTGGCGTCGTGTGGCCCAGCTTCCGAGGGTCGGGTACTATCGCCTGACTCAGAGAATTCCTCAATAATCCACTCAAATATTCGGACAAGATTGAAGCTCCTTCCCAAAGTACCACCGGATGGATTTTAGCCGGTCATGGAGAGGTGTATTTGGTGGGTGGTAGCAGTTTGCGCTGTACTAGCTCAACGCTTACGTCGACGACCGGGAGTCCTACTTCGATAGTGAGATATTCGTGAGCCCTTGAGTAGGTGGACGATGACGAAAGGATTTGCAGATACTGGTCGTCCAGGAGCTTAGCTGCTTTGGTGTCGTTATTGGCCAGTTCGTTAGCACCTAGTAATCGGGAAACTCCCTCTTTGGCCTGCCGGAACGAAGCAGCTTGGCGGAACAGACTTCTGGGGTTAGAAAGGAACATGTTTGTGAGCCTAACTTGATGCCGCTACCGATCGGCTCCCAATACCTTAGTACACATGCTTCCTGTCTGTTTTACTAATCTGTTTGTTCAGTGCCAGTCCGTATGCCTCCTACTCAGTGGTATCTCTCCAACCTAATTCAAAACAAAACACCAAATGTTTTAAGTCGTTCAACAGTGCGGGTGTGAGGAGCTGGTTGGTTTTCATCTTTTGGTCTGGTCGCTATACTGCTACACTGACATCGTTCCCTCGTGATGACCGCCACGTTGCAGACAAAGTTCGTCTGTTTGAGCTACATGCCTGATGGCCAGTCTTGTGGGTCATGACAAGGTCGACTCTTTTTCCGTGATGGCCCAAAGTAAATAGATTTATGTCGCAGCCTTTCAGAATATCCCTGTCTTCTTAGTCCTGTGGTTGATCTTGTGGTACTTTCTCAAGGAAGTTGGAGCCTGCCGTGAGTATTGGGAGCACAACCTCACTGAGGACTTGCAGGTGCGGCCATATTTAAGATTTGAAATCTGTGAGAAACGGTCAAGGGATGAAAGCACCGAGCTGTCTAAGCGGAGAGTTAAAAGAGTTTTTCACTTTGTCTGCATTTCTTTGTGTTTTGGGCTGTTGTTCGGAGTGTCCGAGAAGTTGAGCCTTAAATCTTTCCCGTGGATACCTTGGCGACAGCTCAGGTATTCAACTTTCGTCGGAATTCAGGCATCTTTACCTCCTGGACACTGGTGTGCATTACCTCTTACTTTTCCACGTTGACGCTCATTCTTTTCTTCGACAACCAGAGTTCTAGTAGCCGCAGGTCATTTAGGAGTGCTGTAAAGTTAGCCTCTTCATTTACTACCCTCCACACTAGTTCGTAATCAGAGAAAAGGAGGATGAGTGAAGGAATTTTGTGCAATGGATCGTTGATGAACAAGAGGGGCAGCAGTCCCAGAATTGCCCCTTAGTACACCCGGGACGTTGATGGTTTTCGCTCCCACCATATTTTGTTTACTTTAACGCAGAACCGTCTGCCCTCTAAATATCCTTTTAACCAAGAAGGTAGGGGTTCACTTAAGCTTACTAAGGTGATCCTGTTGAAGCAGGAGCGTGGACAGGACACAGCCAACTGCTTTAGCTGGGTCTAAAAAATAACGTGTGGTGGTTCTCGTTCTTCCCACCTAAACGCCTAGTCAACCCAGGCAGGTAGTCAGTAAGTTAGTAGAACATGAATGTCCACTTCAAAAGCCGTGCTGACCAGGCTGGTAGGTATTCGCCCTGTTAAAGAATCTAGAAATCTGGTCTTTCATCGGGCTTTCTAGTGCTTTGAATGGAATCCGTCTTCGGGCGCCAAAACGTCTTCGATCTCCCCCTTTGAATATGGGTTGCAGGACCACACATTTCTGTTCGTTAAGGAGTCTGCCTGACTGTCAAGTGCTTGAAGAAGTCCGTTGCTCGGTTTCACGGGGGCGTCGGTGGATTTGTTTATGACACCGGTCTCAGGTCGTGGCAACCGAGGAACTTCTCCTGAGAGAACCTGAATGGTTTCTTCAGCGCTTTTTTCCGTCTGACAGGGGTATGGCAAAGGTATTCATTGCTTGTGGCCTTATCAATCTCATGTCATGGTACACCGGTTTGGTGCCAGAAGTACTAATTTACACCTCGAAATGCACGATCAGAAGATCAGCTCTCTCTGGGACCGGTGATAAAGTTAATTTATTTGCTGGTTGACTACTTTTTGGCATGGAGGAGTACAGGTTCTCGGGGTCACTTTGTGACCCCCTGGTCCAGTTTGTTTGATGGCTTAACCTACCGCTAAGAATTCCTGTGCTGCAATGGTTGCGAATAATTTGGCAGTTTGGGGGGCTGGACCCCCTGCGTGATGGACGCTATTTAAACCAAACCTGATGTTTTGGTCTAAGAGAGGCCCTTCATCCCGCTTCCAGCCATGAGGTTCAAGCTAACGACCAACATGTTGCCTGCATCCAGGGATGTCGTGTATCTGTAGTTGCAGAACTTCATCAGCTGTCACGAAGATCATTACCGAGTGATCACCGGGACCAAGGGGGGGCTGAATACTTATGCTGTCGATGAGAGGATCCTCTTTCCCAGAGCGTGGTCCAGGTGTGGTGCATCTCCTTCAGGCTCCCAACGTGTGGCACTACCCACGTTCTCTGAGAGAACGGCAGTCATCATTGCGCTCTTCGGCTCCCAAACGAAGGGTCTACGGAGACTCGTTCCCGTTTCGAAGATGATGGACAGAATGCTGAAGTCACGGGTGGTGATCAAGAAGTCGTAATCCGCAGATGAGGTTGCCAACATTGCCGTCATGTACACCCCCACAAGTGCAAGAAAACCTAGTGAGGGACAGACAAATATTTGTACTTAACAACAATCGCTTTTTCGCAGACAACACGTTGTGGAACCCTCAGCATATGATATTTCAAACAGTTTGCTGCCTGTACTACATTCTTAAAAGAAGTGACATTTATGCCTGAGTGGTGTTAATAGTTGCATCAATGTGTAGGAGGAAGCTGGTAGTAAATAAGCGTCTGGTCTGGACCCGAGGATGGGTACATGATGAGATGTAGCTTTAGGGGTTGTATTTCAGTCGGCCAGCACAGAAATTCGCAATTCGAGATGGGTATCCTAAACATGTGTCCTAGAATGTGTCTACAGCGTACCTGCTACCTTTAACAATCATGAGATTACACCGATTACAGCTCTGGAAAATGCATCTGCCCTTCCATCTGATCACAAGATCATGTGAGGTGACTTTAAACTACCTGAAACTAAGTGGGATCCACTTACTGGTCCAGCTAGGTACAACGACGTTTCCCATTTACCAGCTGTTTTTGTATGGAAGCAAATTGTTACTACTGCAAGAGGTGACAACGTATTGGACTTAATATTTTGCCACAGCATGGTTCCTATTTTGGCAAATGTAGGCTCCAAGTTCCTAGAGAGTGATCAAAAGACGGCGTTATGCACACTACCACTTCCTGCAACTAGTGCTTCAGTTGGTAAGACGGATTGGTGGCAGATGTGTCCAATGATTAGGTGCACTGACTGGGGATCATTCTTCTCCACTACAGACCTCAAATTAACCATTGATATGTTTTATCACAACTCTAAAACCTGTCTCGATACCATAGTTCCATTGAAAAGTTTCAAAAAAGTGCCACCAAACAATAAGCCATATATACCTCCCAATGCTCGATGAAAGTTACGCAAACTCTTAACAAGATACTGCAGACATCACGACATCGATGCACTTCAGTTGATTCTTGGTACTCTTAACTCTATCTGGCACAACCATGATTTGCGTTTGAAGAATGAAGAGAGTCGTGCACTAGCTAGCTCACCTAGAGTATGTGTTCTCTCGGCACCCCTTAAGAGGTGACCCAGTTGCACAAAACATGACACTCCTCTTATCCACGACACCAGAGCTTATAATAATCCCGTGGATATGTGTGAAATATTCGGCGACTTATTTGCATTTAGTTATCTGGAACACACAACCTTTCCGTGTAACACTAATACGGTTTGTACCATTAAAGGCTATTCTTCTCATCCGCTAAGGACAAAAGATGCAGTTGAATTTACATATTCTAACATTCACCGAGCTATTAAGGCGCTAAAGTGCCCCAGCAACGCTGGCACAGACGGAGTATCACCACATTTCTTTAAATTTGGTGGTCCTGATATTCCATTATTATTACTGAAAATGTTTTCTGTCTTTGGAATCTTTCACATAACCTGATATCTGGAAAACATCGTCCGTACCACTTAAATGTAAATCTGGTTCAGAAACACTAAACAGTAACTACAGGCCGATAAATACTACGTCCGTAGTTTCTAGAATTATGGAGAAAGTTATTGAGGAAAGCATTCTTCAGTACATGCCTAGTAGCAATATCATTACATCGAGCCAACATAGGTTCCTAAAATCGAGGTCCTGTATAACTTGCTATCTCAACTTCTTTAACCTCATAGCCACTTCGCGCGACCGACACCAATTAGTCCTTGTACTCTGTCTGGGCAACTCAAAGGCTGTTAATAAGTAAGTTGATGTCAATGGAAATTGACCGTCCACCATTGGGATGGATCAAGTCTTTTCTCAGTAATCGTACTCAAGTGGTGAAGGTAGATTAGCACACTTCAAAGCCTGGGCCGATCACCTCCGGTGTAGTTTAAGGCAGTGTAGAAGGTCCCTTTCTCTCTACTTTACATGTCAGTGACATCTTCAGCTGCTTTAGGTACGGTAAACTATTCCTGATTGTCGACGACCCAAAAGTTGCGCACACATCCGCCTGTGAAAATTTATCCCGCTTCCAAGCACTAATACAAAGGGAGCTTGATACAATATCCGCACGGTCTGCTGCTTGGAAACTGCGGTCCAATATAAGTAAGTGTGGTTAGACATATTCTGGTGCTCCATCGGTGGACATCCGACCGCATCTTCGGTCTACGAAACCAAACGTGCATGTGGCCTTGAACTAAGATATCCAAGAAACTTCACATTTTCTGAACAGGTGGCATCGCAGACTCGTAAATCCAGGATCCTAATGGGTTGCATAGTTCGTAACTTTCACTTCAAAGGAGTCGAGTTACTGCCCTATAAAACCTGAGTACGCCCACCACTTGAATATTGTCCATTTATATTGAGTGATTTCCGTATAAAAGGCAAACAAAAAAGGAGGGTGTACAAAAGTATTTCACAACCAGATTATTAGGACGCGATTGCAAACAGGACTACAGCCCCAGATGAAAGACCCTAAGTCTGGAACCACTTTGAATGAGACGACTCAAAACTAACCTGACGCTTCTCCAATGTGTCATACAAACTCACTTTTACAGCCAGCGGTTGGTTTCAGTTAGAACACAACGGTCGGTACTACGCCCGCAGGGTCACCCTTCAAATCCGGCTTGTGCGCAAACTCCTTCACCGTCAAATTCTCTCAGTTGCGAAACGGACTTCTTGCTAGAGCGAAGGGCTCCGAATCAACCTCCGAATTTGGTCGGTTGCTAGTTAACTCCTTGTCAGCTGTTAACTTTTCCGGCTTACCAAATACTCCAACAGTACTATTTACGACATTTGGTATGCCAGGCCCCCTTAATGTATAGTGGGACATCCACCACACCTACACTGGCCCTTCAAACGAAGCATTGGGAAAACTTCCAAAAGTTATGACCTCAAACTAACGGCACATTCTGCCGTGCCCGACATGATGATCAAAAACAGAAGTTCTACATTACATGACAGCATGAAATTTGAGTTCTTAAGTACACAATAGAAAAAGCACACACAATGAATGCCACAATAAGGAAGTCCTAAAAGTCCGCTTAGCCCACTCAAACAAGTCTATCGCTTGTGGATGCCGGAGTCGGGAAAGTAAAGATACTTGGCTACCAGCGTAACATTCATCAAGCTTATGAAGCTCCGCTGTAGAATGGTATTAAGATGCATGAATTATGCAGTTCTGGATACATCAGTGAAATACAGTGAGTAAACAGTTTGTGCGTAGCCTCCGCCACAAACTTTTCATCATCATCTCAAGCAAGAAGTAGATGCTGCCACGATGGAAGTATTATCTTCCGTCTTCGTTTTTTTCACTTCAGGTAATGTATGTAGTGTTAATGCGAAGGCAGCACTCCCACTTGTTTAACTTATAGACTTTCTGAGCACCTAACGTGCTGAGACTTTTCATTATATGAACATGCAGCACTTATATCTTCTGGTGGCAATACGTGGGGACTGAGATTATCCTCCGTGAATATATGTAATTTGTATAGGAACTTACTCATACCTGTAAAAATGGCATGTCCTTGCATGTCCAGGGGTAATAATAATTATTTTTATCATCATAATAAGGCGCCGTACTTTCGAGCATTCACAAGCCCATTTCCATCCGACTTAATAGATTCTCTTTGTCCTGCTTTTAGCTCGGTAAACGATGAAAACGTGAAAATGTTTCAAAACTGCGCGTGATACGTTCAGAGGACATATTTTAAAGATTAAAGCAGGCAGGAAGGTAAGGATTTTATATTTGTTAGAAAATGTTTAGCAGCTAAGGGTTTAAGCTGGCCGGCTGCATGACTGCGGGAAGGTGTTTGACGCCGCGAGGGATGAGGTAGCACCGTAAAGATTTCGAGAACCAGATGGGGGCCACGCTACTGCTAGTTGGCCTTGAATGAGCCATTCCACCCCCCGCTCTGAGCTCTGTGCCCCTGAGGCAATGCTCTCCGCCGGTGGTATGCGTCCCTGTGCCGAAGTGTCCGACCACAGCCAGGATTCTGTCACAAATATGTTGTCAGAGTAAGGGTGTTCGTGGAGAGTTCTCACCTCTGCTGCTTTCCCTCTTAGTCCCTTAACATTGCCGCTTATACATGTTAGGGCTTGCTCGATGGGAGGAAAGGGCTGGTTGGATACTCCCTCGACAGAAGCACGCAGGTGGTTGGCCCCGGGACTCTTGAGATTTTCAAAGATACTAGCAAACGTGGTGGCTTGTCTCAGGGTGGCCAGCTACCTCGATAAAAGCGATACGGTGACACAGAGAGAGGAGAAAGCTATGGGATCTGGCGGCAGTAGGCCTACATTTGACCGTCAAACTGTCCTCCCTCTACCAACGTTGAGTCAATCGATACAGTAACGATGAACAAGGCGACTGAGTTGGTCATCCTACCACTTAAATCCATTGAGAGCTGCACACCCGGGTTCCTAGCGCGTCTATCATGGAGTTTTTCTGGTCGCCTCTTCGTCACTGTCTCTGGGACGATTAGGCTGTTTCGTCAAGGGTCGGGCGGGAGGTCCCTTTCTCCAAGTGCTTCGCGTTTTCTGTAACTGAGTTAGGGATGAGTAAATCTGACCTAAAGTGTCCTCCGTGTACGGTGCCGTGTGGGTAGCTACAGACTTAATTCCACTTTACAATTCCTTTATGTTACCTACTGGTACCGACCCCACTTTGTTAGACTACTTTGGCAGCCTTTTTGTGGTGTAGAGTGGCCCTTCAAGGTTTTTAATATGGAATGCTGGGAGATTTCTTCACTCTGGACAGATGTACTGAAACCGTTTGGATCCTTATCAATTCGATCACTTTTGGTACTACTGAGGTGCCTTGCTGTCACAGCGGCAGTGTCTCTAGGGATGAAGCAAATTGCATGTTAATAACCGGTCATCCACAGATGCAACTTCAACGCGAATACCATAGTCATCAGGTGTCATGGTACAACTTGCTTCCCTTGGATATGTTTTAACAGTTTGCAATGAACTACTTGTGGCCACCTTATTCATGTGCTCACCAAGCAATTTCCCCATTTGAGGATTAGTCCGACCCCTACTTAGGAGTGAAACTACCTTGTGGCGCAATGGGGCTACTCGTCGTCACCTGTGTGGTAGCCATTGATATCCTGGACGCTGAAGGTTGCTAGTTATTTAGAAGATCGATGTTTGCCCCCACCTTTAATTGGCTCTGCACACCGTTTGCAGCGCATTAGCATTTAGCAGTGATAAAGGGCTCAAAGATTGAATACAGCCGAATGACCGGATGTCTAAAGGAGAGCAATTTATGTCGGCTCACTTCCAGATACCTGTCCCTTGGTCCAGTGCGCTTGGCCAACGCATCTAACCGTGACCCCCAGGCGCTTAAATAGAGCCGGAAAAGATGTTTCCTAGGTAATCTCTAGACGGAACTGAAAGGCATGCAGTTGGGTAGCTGAAACGACAGAGAACCGTTTACAGAAAGAAGATCGGCGGATTCCAAAAAAATTATGACACTGGTTTTACGTGATTAAGACGTATGCAGACGACCACATGGTATTCAAGTGCGTGCAAACACAAGTGTAGCAAAACTGTGGTTCTGACAGGCGGAATGCTAAGAAAGAAGGTTTCCTAATGTAAAGTACTTCCAGGTCGGAGGGACTCAAGCTGTTCACATGTGTTTTTGAAGCGCGCGCAACTAGCTCCCAGTTTTTAGACACAGGGGAGGAGGATGGAGTAATATTTTAATTCCCACTACTTGCACAGCAACTGTGACCTCTTCTAGATGTGAAACAATGAGTGGAAAGCGATAAAAACGACAACTATACCGGAGGGTTTCACTAGCCTTTGGCAAAAAGACAGAGTCTTACGACTTAAGAAGATTAGATGGCGTTATCTAGCAAATCCAAATGGGATATGCAATGGCTAGTTGAAGATGTGAGCCGGTGTAAGCCACCATAACACCCAGGGAAAGGTCAAATTTATATGTTCGCCTCCGCTTCCACTAAGCCTAATTCGGAGTCAACCTCGCCTTGTTAACTAGTTCACTAGTTACTAGCCGATCCTAAGCTCGGATGTAGGGGGAAGGTTGGTCATAGGCCTAAAAACCCCACCCAAAAAAACCAATCGAAACTTGAAAGACTCCAAAACACAGAAAAAATGTAAAAAATAATAAATAAACTTATTCCTCGCTCGAATAGGGGAGACGAAATGACAACGGATGGTGAAAGCCTTCGGGAAGCCAATTCGCCGATATGTTTTCTCTCTCGTTGAGAGCGAAAGTAAAAAAGGGGACATGGAGTGTCCACACCATGTTTGAAGCTGTCTGGCAAGGCTGCTCAAGTTGCAAAAGAGATGGAAAGGTAGGGCGCAGTAGTGCCAGGAGTCTGCTAAAGCAGATGGCATGGAACTGAGCTCTCCAAATTGTAAACTAGAGAATCAGTAATCTACTCCAATATTGTCACACAGACGACAACCACGAGCACACTGAGGGAGCGGCTGACATGATATCCCCATTGGCATCGAACGCTCTCATGTAGTCAAAAATAATCCCCTACGGGATCAAGATCATGACAGCAAGATTCAACTCAAAAGGAAGAAAAGTTACAATCATGCAATGCCAATGCTACGCACCTACACATGGTGTGGGTCAAGAGAAGAAGGGTGCATTCTACAGAAAACTGAAATCTGCAATGAACAAAACCTCAGTTGGCAACATCATAAGTGTAATGTATGCAGCGATATGAATTCATAACTGGGAGCGCAAAATACGATAAGAGAACTGAATAAATGATCAAGGTAAAAGCCTTCAAGGAAGCTGGTGACCATGGACCACAGTTAAAATCCAACACGCAGAAATTGAACTGAAGGATAAAACAACAAAATACGAATTCCCGACAGTCATCAGAAAAAATGGGAAACACTGAGCAACATCTCCGAGGAAAACCACAAAGCCATGTTAGAAAAGAAGAAGGAAAAAGACACGAAACGCACCTCGAAGGACACAGTGAAGCTGAGGGAGGAAGAAGATAAAAACGGTGATAGCGAAGATGAACAAGAGCAGGAATGCACAACGAAAAGAGGAACTGAACACAACCTATAAAACAATACACTGGACAAAGAAGTGAAGAAGAATGCACGGAAAGACAAAAGACACTTCTACGATACACTGGCAAGTGAAGCAGAACAGGTTGCAGGTAGGGGAGACAGAGGCCTGACAACATTATATCAAATAACCAGGATACTTAGTATCTCGGGCAAGATCAACGCAGACGAAACCAATGAAAGATGGTGAAGGAAAGCTAGTGACCAAAGAGGAGAAACAAAAGAAACAAGGAGCTGACCACTTCACAAAGCTCTTGAATCGACCACCACCACCATTACCTACAACTCGTCCAGAAATGCCACCAGCAATGGAAGAACTACAAGTGAACACAGTCCCTCCGACAAAAGCCGAAGTCCTGAGCGCCATCAACTTGTTGAAATCCGGGGAAGTAGCAGGACTGGATGGAATTCCTACAGAGGCACTGAAAACAAGTGTAGAAGGTTTAGAAGGGGGGAAGGAAAATTACCTGGTGGTTGATTGGAAGAAGGGGTACGTGGTAGACCGAAGTCTTTGCCAGAACTGGCGAATAACCATGCTCCTGGAGAGACTAAAAGATGCTCTCAATTGGAAATTACGACCGGAACGGTCTGGCTGGCTGGCTGAGTGACTGACTGGCTGGCTGAGTGACTGACTGGCTGGCTAACTGACTGACTTACTCCAGGAAGAACAAATCATGTGCGGATCAAATTACAACGCTACACTACTCTACGCATATCCATAGAACAGAGCATAGAACGGTAGTCAACTCTCCACCTTACCTGAACTTCATCGATTTTGAAAAGGCCCTCGACAGCGTAGACCGAGAGGTAATTTGGCAGGCAGCTGCTTCAACACTACGGTTTCAGTGCCACAAATCTTTATCAACCTCATCCAACAGCTATATGCTAAATGATGAGGCCGCATGCCAAGTGATCCACAATCGAAAGTCCACTGACGCCTCTGAAATGAAGGCAGGCAGGAGTAAGACGAGGCTGCCTACTATCACCGATGATCCTCCTGATTGTGGTCGACTGGACTGGAGAGGATCATGCAGCAAACTGTGAGGAGTGAGAAAATGGGCATATACTGTCTGGATCGATGAAAAGAGCCTAGAAGACTTGGGTTTCGCAGATGACGATTGATGTCTAATGTCGCACAAGCTCGAAGATCCACAGGCAGAAACCAACAAGTTGACGGAAGAGACGAGACAGCGAAAACGGGACTTCAAGTGAACGTGAGTGTAGAGAAGACGGAGTTGATGAGGATACCCAACGAAGAACAGCACCAACAACAAGCATCAATCATCATGAAGGGGAGAAACCTAAAGGAAGTAGTCTTTTTCACCTATCTATGCAGCATCGTTTCAATTACAGGCGGTGGGACAGATGAGGACGTCAAAGCCAGAGTCGGGAAGGCAAAATAAACCCTCATCAATCTGAAATCAGTGTGGATGTCTACTGCACTGCACCGAGCTGGACTCAGTATAAAGTACAAGACCTGACTTTCCAGCATTGATATCAGTCAAGTAGGCGCTTTTATATGGTTCAGAAACTTGGCGCGTTATTAGAAGCACCTCCATCGAACTTTAGACGTTCATCAACAGCTGCCGCCCACGCTCACCCGATACTGGGGATCAGGTAGATGGCCGGGAAGAATAGACAATAAGGGATTCGCTCTCGCCTGGCAACGAATCAACCAAAAGCCCATTGCCTAACAAATATGCCGGAGAAAGTGTAGGTGTACTGGATTAGGCATGCATCGAGAAGACCGTTTGGGGAAATCGCGCGCCGGATGATGCCAGGCCGCCGAGCGGAGCCAGAAGGGAAAGCGACGAGTTGGGCGTCCAAGGCGGGGGTGACATGGAGCAGATGGTGTGAAGAGGTAATGAAAGCTTGTGGACAGTGGTGTAGATGGGTTGAAGAGACTCCAAAATGAGTGAAATGGGGGGCATGCTGCTGTAGCCCTATGTTTCCCCAGGAACCCAAGGGGCAAATAATATTAATGATGGCAATTCAAGGTCAGACACTTAGTCAGATCTCACGGACTCACGAAGCGTCTATCGCTTTGTGGGTTCAGAAAAGTTGGAGCGCGAAGTCCAGCACCGATAAAAATGTATGATTGGGTGAACCTGGTCTTTGGCTGTGATGTATGAGACACCCTTTGTCAACAGATTGTTTGTCTCAACATTTCTGAGCCAGTCGGGTGAGGAATGCGAGTTCCGAGTTTCGGAAATGACTCCACAATGCTTGAAGCACTATTGCTTACCTTGGCCCTGTTGGTTGCCACGTGCTTATTTCTAGCATTTCGTTTTGAGATGAGTTGGGAAAACTTGTATTTGGACGTAGTAGTTGCAGCTTCCCCACAGATGTCTGTCACTTCACATAAAACACTCAATACATGCACCTAACACTCTGTTGGCACGACAAGTGGAGGCAAACGTGGTCAAACTTGGAATATTTTCATTTGCATGATCCTACTAAATGAAGTGTAAAACACAGCACAGCAATCCCAGCCGGTATTATCCTTGAATTATTATCTGTAAGAAATTAACTCCAGGTCCTGACATACCGTTTAAATTAATGGCAACACCCTTTGAGTCTTTCGAAATGTCCGTGGCATCTTTTGTATTCTGGTAAAGGGACGTTAATGAGAAAGAACTGTTTAAATGGTTTCGGTATGTGTGGATTCACTTATGGATGACTGGCGACATCAACCGAAATTCGACGCCGATTGCGTAATCCCGTAGGAAATTGGAACCCCTAGCCTACCAAGTGCAACTGAAAGGTGGAAAATAACGTCTCGAATGCTCAGCATGACAGTTTCTACCATTTATGAAAATTCAGGCCTTAGGATGAGGTAATGCTTGACTTGTGTGCGTTAATCGTCGTCATAGGTAGTTCGAAAGTGTGGCGGGGAATTTGACTGGGGCAACACGCAGTGCATAATTTAAGCTACCGATAAAAAATATCTTGGCAATCCTGAACGTCAGTTTTTTTCATCTCTCCGCCAGTAAATGATTTCCATAGTGCCAACCGCCATGATCAACTATGGACCGTTTTCGTCAGGTAAATGACGGGTTGTCCTCAAGCTTACTGAACGTCGTGGAATAAATACAACAAGGATCACACTTTCTTCAAATTTGTGAACACTTCAGTGCTTGTCTTAGCTTAGCCATGAGAAGACGAGAATCGGTAGATACTTTCTACTTGAAACCCAGGGTCTACATACACATCAGGAAAGCTGGGAGTTGTCATGATACTCTGCTACTTTGCTACGTTTCTGGCGTAAAGTAAAATTTGGTTGAGGACTTCAGGACAATAACGATATAAAACTTTTGGCAAATGGCTTAGAGTGAATCCAAGCGGTTAGTAACGAGATGAGAGAGGTTACGCTCCACTACCATCCGTCTCTGGAAGTTCCTTTAAATATCAACCCATGCACAGAATGATTGATGGGTCAAAGATGGAAGTTAATGTGGGTGGACATGCTAGTCATTGGTGACTGAACTCACGCTTTCGCGAAGATAAGTGCCAGCCTGGCCATTATTATCCCGGAAAATTGGCTCACTTCTAAGATCAGTGACAGTGGAACACATTCACAAGGACTCATCCTGCTTCAGGTTAGCAGATTATCGCTTAGAGATGTCGGCCTTATCCCTCATGTGAAGAATACCATAACTGTAGGATCCATAAAAACGACTCCGCAAAGAAGTGGGATATGTAAAATGATGCGTTGTCGACTAAGATGCAAAGGACAAGACGAAAACTTAGTCATGGTACATCGTAACCCAAAATTCATTGCGGCAGACTTCCCCTGAAAAGCACACTCTTTAGAAAAAGAACTGCAGATGATTGGTTGTAGGAGACTTCAATCCACAACCAGTTGACTGGCTAAGCCTGAAAACGGGGGCACCAGGTAATTCGTCCGATCATCGGTCAATTGAAATATCACTTTCCTCGGTCCTAACGCAAGACACTGTGACAGCAGCTTGACACGGTTGTCAGGATGGTCCATTGGTTCTAGACCCATTATTGCCCGATGCAGATGCTGTAACCTTCCTTTGACGCCCTGCGCCCATTAGTTACAGCGATCACGCAATGATCATCCTCAGATTCTTAGTAGCCATTTCGTGCTTGGCTGAAATCTTAGCCAGATGCAATGTGTGGAAAGCGAACGTGGTAGCCACTAACTCAACAGCCACTTTGGGGAGTGGACAGTCAATGAAGGAGCCTTAGTTGCGGCTGCATGGTGCTCCTTCTAGCGGTTACATGCACAGGGGACTCGTCCATTTAGTCCACGGACTGTCATGAAGCGACAAAACATTGGCCTCCAAGGATAAACCGCGAAATCCGAAGTTTACCACAGCGTGAAAAATGCGTTGATCTTCCCACTCACTTTGGTACCTCTGAGAAGAAGGAGCATTGCAAGTGATTTCAAAATAAATGCACCGCTGCTATCCACTAGTCTCAAATGTGATTTGAAACACGTCTTGACCAGTTTGTGTTGCAGCACCCGAGTAGGTTATTTTCTTATGTAAACTATAGGAATATGACATATCGTGGTATCCCCTTCCTAATCAAAGAGACAGGAATTGATTTCATTTTTGAAGATGATAAGATCGAAGTTAAGACCATGGTGACCACGTATACTAAGATTTGCCGAATCGTTGGCTATACACGAATTGAAATCACCTTTATGTATACAAAAACAGTTTGTTTTTACACTACACCTACCTTGGTAAACTTTGTTTTCTTACCAAGAATAGGATCAACTATCTCATTTTTCCGATTTGTTCTCATCCTTCTTAGTTTTAATCCCCTATTATATTAATTGTTGTACTTATCCACCTACTCTGTGGTTTAATATAAATTGACTTGGCAAGTGAATGTGTAATCGAATCGTTCGAAGTGTGTCGCATGATGTAGCACATTGTTGAGATAAACTTCGTCTTTTAATTACGCTATCAAAATTCATAAAATGGACCAATTGTTCCAAAACCAACAAAAATGTACATACATCCATTATCCGCAAAATAATTTCCAAGCAACTTAAAATCGTACTTACTCTTTATCACTATTGAACCTTTATTGCATGTATTGATGAGCTTTTAGGATTTGTTCTGGTACGAACTTGACAAACGCAAAGACCAATCACTAATTATTCGGACTTGTTATATACCCACGAATACGCGAACAAGGAAGAACACAATAGCGTAGTCGGATGGAATAGTATATTTGGGTGGTAGTGCCAAAATACCCATGCGTTCCAACTAACTGGCTAGAGAGTCGAATACGAGCAGTGTAACGTAACACGACAGCGTGCTAAATGGTGAGGATGCTTGACCGGGTGCCTTCAGCTTAGCGAGTCCAGTTAAACTATCAAGGTCAGCATCAATGTCGAAAGTCGTCAAACCCTAAGGTATTGATTTTGAGGAAGTGTGTGACGTTACAAGCTTATAATCGGTGATACTAATGATGACGAACCTACTAAGATAATTAATTAACTACGTTTACACACATGAACAGACCTTCTAAATATGATGTTCATATACCAAATGAATGTCTTTAAACAGAATATGGTTCATATATTTTTCTACATTCACTCCTTATCGGCGCCTGAGTGGAAATTCTTTTATTTCTTCCCAAAAACAAGATGAAAGTTATCAAAAGTGGATAGGTACATTATTTTTAAGTTTGCGCATGGTGGATAAACTTAGGGGTCCCCTGGGGTTTCGGTTTATCTCGACAGTCTCTGAGGACCGGACGGCAATAATAACCACAAATGTTAATATAGGTATAAAACTTGGGCACTGCAGTATAATTGTTCTTTATTTACTTGACACACTAAATGATATTAACGTAGAAATGAATGGAAAAATCACCAATAAGCAGTTTAATTCGATGCTGTTTCGGTTCACAGAAACCATCATAATTAATGGGTAGAAGCCTGATCTTTGTACTGAAAAGGACTCCATAGTCAACCTACAACTACTTATGTGGGAAACAACGTTTCTCACCTTTTCTCTTCATCCCTCTTTTTTCATGTCTTAGTGATGAGTGTGACTCACTGGTTCTTATTTTAGTTACTGTTTTTACTATTATTTGTTATACTGTTTCCTAATCATGACCGATAATGTACCGTTTTATCCCAAACAAACAAATCAAGCTATCCAATTGCTTTTCAGTGGATTTTTAACGAATTTTGACTTCTGAAGTAAAGATTTATGCATTTCAGTAATTTTTTATAATTTCTGTGTAAGCAGCTGAATGCAGAATGCATTGAGATACAATGTACACTTCAAAATGTATTCTTATTGCTCACTTCATATTCGTGAAGGAAACTGAATGCACGGAACTTTTAAGAAAAGATGAGAAAAACAAATCAACATAATGTCTACTGGACTGCGTATGCAATAACTTCAGCAGCTCATTAGTAACGCCGAAACGAGAAGTCCAGACCAAAGATCTTTTTTAGACGGTTTCCACCACAGATCCCTCTAAACAGGAAAATCACATCATTGCAAGGAAGCATTTGCCTGGTTTGATTCACATTGGCTCAGATCTTCAGTGAGAACTGCTTTGACACCAACCACTGCTTCCGGAATAAAAATCGTTTTGACATGTATTCTCCTCCAGCATAGTGTTTAGCACAAACTGAGAAAGTGTTTGAGTTTTCACAGGTTAACTTTTTACTTGCCCCCTGAAACTTCGCATTAATAAAAGAAGCAGTAGAATGCAGGAAGATTATAAAATATAGTAGTGCGGAAGAAATATGGTAGCAAAATGCATAAACATTTATTCCGTGGATCCTCATCAGCTGCATTATTATTTATTTATTTGTTTTCCCCTTGGGTTCCTAGTGGAATATACGGCTTCAGTAGCACGCCTCCATTGTACTCTGTTCTCAGCAGTCTTTTGGATCTTTCTCCACCACTCCCCACAAGCTTTCATTTCTTCTTCACAAGATATCCATGTCACCCTCAAAAGCCCAACTCGTCGTTTTCCCCCTTGGATTCCACTCAAGGGCCTGGCGCGTGATGTCCCCAATCTCCTTCTCAGCGTATGCCCAATCTACCTCCACTTTCTTCTGCATACTTGTTAAGCAATAGGTTCTTGGTTGGTTCGTTCTCACACTCCCTTGTTGATTATTATGTCTGGCCATCTGATTTGATCTTCACTATCGACTGAGTGTAGGCGACTGCTGTTCATGTATCACTGTAGTTTGTTAGAAATGATTTTCGTAACGCGGTAAGTCTCTCAACCATCACATTGAAGCACTCAATTGACTGACATTAGTGTTGAAAATCCAGATCTTGCTCACCCTTTATGCTGAGTGTAGCAGATCTCCACACTGATTTCAGATTAATAAAAGCCTGTCTTGCTGTCTTTCCGATCATGGTTTTGACATCCTCGTCTCTGCCACCGCCTGTAGTTGAAACGATGATACCTAGATGGGTGAAAAAGACTACTTCCTTTAGGTTTCTCCCCTTCATGATGATTGATGCTTGTTGTTGGTGCTGTTCTTCGTTGGGTATCCTCATCAACTCCGTCTTCTCTACACTCACGTTCACTTGAAGTCCCGTTTTCGCTGTCTCGTCTCTTCCGTCAACTTGTTGGTTTCTGCCTGTGGATCTTCGAGCTTGTGCGACATTAGACATCAATCGTCATCTGCGAAACCCAAGTCTTCTAGGCTCTTTTCATCGATCCAGACAGTATATGCCCATTTTCTCACTCCTCACAGTTTGCTGCATGATCCTCTCCAGTCCAGTCGACCACAATCAGGAGGATCATCGGTGATAGTAGGCAGCCTCGTCTTACTCCTGCCTGCCTTCATTTCAGAGGCGTCAGTGGACTTTCGATTGTGGATCACTTGGCATGCGGCCTCATCATTTAGCATATAGCTGTTGGATGAGGTTGATAAAGATTTGTGGCACTGAAACCGTAGTGTTGAAGCAGCTGCCTGCCAAATTACCTCTCGGTCTACGCTGTCGAGGGCCTTTTCAAAATCGATGAAGTTCAGGTAAGGTGGAGAGTTGACTACCGCTCTATGCTCTGTTCTATGGATATGCGTAGAGTAGTGTAGCGTTGTAATTTGATCCGCACATGATTTGTTCTTCCTGGAGTAAGTCAGTCAGTTAGCCAGCCAGTCAGTCACTCAGCCAGCCAGTCAGTCACTCAGCCAGCCAGCCAGACCGTCCCGGTCGTAATTTCCAATTGAGAGCATCTTTTAGTCTCTCCAGGAGCATGGTTATTCGCCAGTTCTGGCAAAGACTTCGGTCTACCACGTACCCCTTCTTCCAATCAACCACCAGGTAATTTTCCTTCCCCCCTTCTAAACCTTCTACACTTGTTTTCAGTGCCTCTGTAGGAATTCCATCCAGTCCTGCTACTTCCCCGGATTTCAACAAGTTGATGGCGCTCAGGACTTCGGCTTTTGTCGGAGGGACTGTGTTCACTTGTAGTTCTTCCATTGCTGGTGGCATTTCTGGACGAGTTGTAGGTAATGGTGGTGGTGGTCGATTCAAGAGCTTTGTGAAGTGGTCAGCTCCTTGTTTCTTTTGTTTCTCCTCTTTGGTCACTAGCTTTCCTTCACCATCTTTCATTGGTTTCGTCTGCGTTGATCTTGCCCGAGATACTAAGTATCCTGGTTATTTGATATAATGTTGTCAGGCCTCTGTCTCCCCTACCTGCAACCTGTTCTGCTTCACTTGCCAGTGTATCGTAGAAGTGTCTTTTGTCTTTCCGTGCATTCTTCTTCACTTCTTTGTCCAGTGTATTGTTTTATAGGTTGTGTTCAGTTCCTCTTTTCGTTGTGCATCCTGGCACTGCACTGGTTTATCTTCTGCTTCACCATCACCATCTTCCTCTCCTCCATCAATTTCCCTGTGTCCATCAACATCCATTGCTTGTCTCATTTCCTCTCCCTTCCTAAAACGGTAATGAAAGTCTCTTTTCACATCTCTTTCAAAGAGTTCCAGTGTTCTTCCACGCAGGTTGCTTCGGGGGTGTTACTCAGTGTCTACCATTTCGTCCTGATGACTGACATGAAGATGTCCTTTGAAGTTTCGTCCTTCACTTTCTCTTCTGTGTGTTAAACTTGAACTATGGTCTGTCACCAACTTCTTTCAAGGCGTACAACTTGGTTTGAAAGGTTCTTTGCACTAGATAGTGGTCTGAATCTACATCTGCTCCTCTTCTTTATCTTGTGTCCATTAGTCTGTGTCTCCACTTTCTTCACGTTGAGATGAAGTCGATCTGTTTTTAGTGTGTCCTGATGTCCGCTGAAATCCATGTCGCTTTGTGAATATCCTTGTGTTTTTGTACACAGTCCTTCCAATCACCAGATCGTTGTATGCGCCAAAATCTGCAAACAGTTCTCCACTCTCGTTCATTTCACTGAGTGCTTCTCGACCCACGATTGGTTCTCTTCCTGTGTTGTCTGCTCCGGATTCGGCATTCACGTCGCCCATTAGGATTTTGCTGTCACCAACTGGAATCTTGTCTAGTACTGAATGCAGTTGTCTGTAGAATTCCTCCTTCTCCTCTTGATCCACATCATTTGTAAGTGCATAGCATAGCATTGAACGATTGCGAGTCTCCTTCCTTTTGAGTTGAATCTTACTATCGTGAGTCTGCAGGAGGGGATTGGTTCCCACTGCATGAGAGCTTTCGATGATCTTGGAAACATCATGATGGCCACTCCCTCCGTCTGCTAGTGGTTGTCGTCTGTATGACAATGTGGGAGTAGATTATTGACTGTGTGGTTGATAGTTTGGAGATTCCACTTCCATTCCATCTGCTTTCAAAGATTCATAACACTCCTATCCCATATCTTCTCATTTCTTTTGCAATCTGGGTAGCCTTGCCAGCCAGCTTCAAACATGGTGCGAACATTCCATATCCCCATGTTTACTTTCGTTTTCATCAAGAGGGAGAGAGAGAGAGAGAGGACACATTGGCGAATCGGCTTCCAGAAGGCTTTCAGCAACCGGCGTCATTTCGTCTCTCTGATTCCAGCAAGGAATAAGTTTATTTCTATTTTTTATAATTTTTTTAGCGATTGGATTGATTTTTCGGGTTAGGGTTGCTAGCCGCAAGCTCAACCTTCCCTCTTTACCCCTAGCTTAGGACCGGCTAGTTGACTAGTTAACCAGCTGCTTTACTACTTGGAAAAGAGACTGAATATGATAAAGGTAAATTGTAGAACGTACTTTCATACACATGACAAGGGTTTATTGATTACGTTTTAAGATAAAGATATAGGGTGATAAAATGTAGCAATAGAAAACAAAATTTGTTTAGAATGTTCCCAGTTTGGCCATTTATAGAATGATTGAAGCAAAAACTATTCTAGAAGAGATGATGAAATTTGTGAATGGGTTGAAAACAATGGTATTGTAAAACTAACAAACAGTTTACTTCATTCATTGCCTAAGTCCATTAAGAGGTTAGGAAATTTTTATTAGCTTGCAAAATAAGACGAGGAGATATCAGGAAATAAGCACGTTGAAAAAAAAAGCAGAGAGACAAGAAGTCATGAAATTACTTAATCTTAATTATTGAAAAACAAGGTTATCAAGGGACTACACAGTTGAGGACATATACTGAGTTGATTTATTTGAGTTGACCCTGATAACTTTGTTTTAAACATTTAGTGTAATAATTCAACTACTTAGTGTGAATGGGTTACTATCGGGTTAAAGTTAGGCTTTACTCACGACACCTAGTAATAAGCTTATATAAAAATATATTATTTCCCGTTATTCTGTTTAAAAAGAGTAGGTTTTTTGTACTAAGGTAAATTCCTATTCCATATTAGATTTGTTTATCTAATATAGCACACAGTGACTGATGATATTGTGAGCATAAACTACTTCTCATAAGCACACCAGTGTAATCATACAGCTTTCGATATCTGATTTTTATAGTCCTATCATCTCGTATTCTTTGTTTTTATTGATAGTAAAATTTTCCACATCTGCGGTATACCTGTTGCATCATTCTTTTAACAAATCAACACCCAACACATGCAATAAAAATAACGGAACATCTATACCGGAGACATGGAAAATTTTACTGCCAATAAAAACAAAGAATATAAGATGATAGGGCTGTATAAGTTTGATGCCAAAAGTTGTATGATTACTTTGATATGATTCTGAACAATAATCTATACTTGAGAATTTATCAAGTAAGTAATACCATATCTTTATCGTTTGCAGGATAATCAGGCAAATTAAAAGTACTTATAAAAAAACCAAACAACTCGAAACCGCTGAGATGTAAATCACCATATAAATTCGTAGACCAACAAGGCAGAAGTTTCACAGCTTCACTTTTAAATCAATCCTATTGTGAAGTGACTTTAAAGACCACTCTAGCAACGACTGAAATAACCAATTAGATTTCTTTATTTCTACTGAAATGGTTATTTTCTTCACAAAATACAGGACTCTAATGGGTAACTTCATTATTTGCAAGAGTGACGTTTAGAATCACTCCTATTTTGTGTTTAATATAATCTTACTATACAGTTTAATATTATATTGGGTAAATGAATTGGATCTTGTCTATTGTCTATCTACTGTGTTTTTATTCACTGAAAATCGCTTTCATGGTGTATTATTATTATTATTATTATTATTACATAGTGTCGATGATTATCACAGTTATAGGCTAAGCTTGATTTTGATAGTTTCATGGATCGAAAAAAAGTGATTCATGCAAAGGATAACCATTATTTGTCAATTATCTTGACATTTTGTTACGCTTTAGGTTAATTTACTTACTTCAACTAATTATTATGAATTTAACAACGATAGAGACTTTCTTTCTATTTGTTATCAATACTAAATTAATCATTCAATTTAAAGATTATCGTAGTATAAAGAACTGCACAGCACCACCATTGTTTACATGATTAGGTGGACCAGTGTTTAGTTAACGAGGATACAAGTTACCAGAATTTTTGTTTTCAATAAATACCCATAAAGAACCTCGCAATATACAAATCTTCTAAATAAACAAGTGTGAGGCTTATATTCACTTCAAAAGACAATCTGATTCATATAAGGTCAAACAGTTTTCTTCTGTTTACTCAAAAATTACAACTAAGTTCTATAATTCATTTTCTCATTGTGAATGAACATCTCAGGACTCTATGAACTTAAATTCTGTACCTAAATGTACTCACCAATAAAATTATGTTCTTTAGATTAGTGAAGATATTTTTTATCATAACCAGTGCAAAATGTTTGAAGTTAGTAAACTTCGATCGGTATAAAATGGTTTGCGAAAACTTAAAACTATTGAAAATGATTAATAAATTCATTTCTTATCTAAAAAAAAATTGTTACCTATTGACATCAGTGATCAAATAAAGGGAGATACTTTCAAAATAATACTAACTGAAGTGTGGCTTATGTCATTATTACATCTTAAAAGACTGTAACATAAGGCATTAACAATAAAAGTTATGTTCCATATTAGATTTGTTTATTTGATTTATAACACATAGTGATCTAGTACTATTTACTTAATGACGTTTCGAGCATAAATTATCACTCATAATCATATCAATGTAATCACACTACTTTTGACAGTTGATTTTTATAGTTACGTCACTTCATATGAGTTGTTTTTATTGCCTACCAATTCACTTAAGTGGTTGAAAATGAACAAGGAGAACTACCTATGCTGGGTTGCAGAATAAAACGAAGAACAGACGGTGGCTTGGATACTACTGTCTGCAGAAAACCAACACATTCCAACAGGTAACTAGACTTCAAGTCATCCCATCCAATGTCAGTTAAGGCAGGATTAGTCAAATGTCTAAATGATAGAGCTAGAAAACTGACTAGTCAGAGCAAGAACCTAAACAAGGAATTGAAACACTTAAAAGAAGCTCTAATAGTTAGTAATTATCCTCCGCAGTTTATTAAAAAATTCTTACGGACATACAAAAAACGAAAAAATAACAGTCACACGAGTGTGACTAATAACGACAACACAAGCAAAAAGGAGTTCACAGCCTCCATTATATTACCCTGTAAGGAGGGTACCTCAGAAACTATGTAGAATCCTCAACAAAGCTGGAATTAGGGTGGCACTTAAACCTACAACTCACTTAGAGATAAACTTTGTCGGCTGGCTTAAGGATCCGATAGAACCAATTAAGCAAAATAATCTAATCTACCAAATTTCATGTAATGACTGTGATTCAAGTCAAGTATATAGGTCAAACTAGTCAGTTGGGGTCTGTTCGAACAGCCGAACATAGGAATTTAGCTAAATATAGAATATCAGAACCTATCACCCAACAAATATGCAGAAGAAAGTGGGGATGGATTGGACTGAATATAAGCTGAGAAGGAAGACGGTTTAGTGACATCACACATCAGATGAGACTAGGCCAGCCCATCGAGTGGAACCCAAATGGGAAACGATGAGTTGGGCATCTGAGCTGGGGTGACATGGAGGAGATAGTATGAGAAAGAAATGAAAGCTTGTGAGCAGTGGTGGAGCTAGGTTGAGAAGACTGCAGAGAAGAGGTTGAAATGGCGACTTGCTACTGTAGCCCTATAGTTTCGCTAGGAACTCACGGGACAAATAATAATATTAATATTTCGAATAATTAAAAATTTATGACACAGTACACATCAAATCTCGGAATTTATGATCATGAAAGTATAACCGTAACAATAATTGCGAAAAGCATGGAATATATGTAACCAGTGAGCTGAATAGCAATGTACATATATATATATATATATATATATATATATATATATATATATATAATGCAAACGCTGATAACTGTTTCCAAAGAACTTGGCATATGATTTTGGGTATGACAATCAGGTTTAGAGAAAAACAAATAAATCAAGTGTAGGGGATTATAATGATGAGTACAGTTGAATAAAAGATCCACGGGTTGAGGGTGGATACAAAATTATTCCTTTTCATATTAGATTTGTTTATTTGATTTATTATACAGTGAAACAGTATTACTTACTTGACGTTTCGAGCATAAATTATTCCTCATAATCATATCAATGTAATCACACTACTTTCGATATCTGAGCTTTATGGTCCTGTCACCTCATATTATTTGTTTCTATTGGTAGTAAAATTTTCTATCTAATGAGTGCGAAGTCAAGTGTTTAGGTGAGCTAGAATAGCTGGACACAGGAATTCAGCTAAATATCGAACGAGAGTCCCCAGTAAGCTCAATAGTCTAGAATAAACTCGGCTATTGCAACGCACGCATTAACACACAACCACACAGTAGAATGGGATAAAGCCTCTGTACTTGAGTCAGTCCAATATAATTAGGTGGAGAGAGAGATTGATTACTGAATCTTTGTTTATCGAACCAATACCCAACCCAACACATGTAATAGAAATCACTCAACACCTTTACCAGAGATATGGAAAATTCTACTAGCAATACAAACAAATAATATGAGGTGACTGGACTATAAAGCTCAGATATCGAAAGTAGTATGATCACATTGATGATTATGAGGAATAATTTATGCTCGAAACATCATCAAGTAAATAATATTGTATCACTGTGTTATAAATCAAAGAAATCTAAATGGAATTAAATTCTACCACAGTGCCCAAGTTTTGCACCTATATTAATGAAAATTATGCTGTTATCCAAATTTTCACTAAGACCTGCTGTTTTGTTAATTTTCTTATTTTCCTAAAAGGTATAGACTATCTTTATTGATTCGCGAATAGTCTTAAAGTTAGAAGCCTACGAATGGAATCTAACTGCTCTCACCTTTTGCTTATTTTTTGCTTCGGTGAAGGAAGTCAATAAGAGAAACTATACAGTAGAATGACTAGACCAGACAATCTGAGACTGAAATATATGGAGTTTGTTAGTGGTCAATGATGTCAGTATATAAAATAATATCTTGCTACTTTTAAGACTAACCTGAAAGCAGTGTGACATTCATGACACATTTTAGATCAGAGCTTGTTTCGCAGATATGGTGCGGTGGTTATTTATGTAGTATTAAGCTTCCAAGGTTAATCAAATCAAGCAAAATATTAATTCAACTTTCGTGTATAACTAATTCAAGGTATCTAATGCAATAAATAACATTAACTATAGTTGATAGTATATCCAGACACTTAGTATTTAATGTACACTTCTACCGATAAAAGTATGACCTAGGTTTGTAATTAAGCATGATTAACTAGTCCTTCAGTACAGAGACCAGTTGTCAATGAATAACCTTGATACCACTTTAAAAAAAATCATAACTTTTCTAAAAAAATATTCGTGAATAATAGTTCACTCTATCAAAAAATGTTATCATCAATCAACAAATAATTAAAATATACAGTTACTAGAATGACTCCACTGAACAATGAAAATGCTTTAAATTGTTGACAGATTTGATCATTGATCAGTAATGATAACACTGATCATTGGACAGTAAGTGATATGTTGGACACCAACAGTGACAGGAAGATATCTTTCTTTATCAACATTTTTAACAGCAACAACAACAACACTCAAAATAGGATTCACCACTTAGCAGATTCTGTGCACATATCCATGGCCATTGTACCACTTTTAGAAGGACTTCTGTACAGGCTGTTAACTTTTCTGAACATGGATTGCAAATAATCAGTAGTATATATATCCATGACACGAGAAGTGATACAGGTATAGCAAGAATAATTAAGGTTATTGCCCATAATGTACTGTTACAACACCGTTTGCATTTAGAAGTCATGAAATCAAAACAGCAAGACAATTCTTGTTAAGATGATAAAAAGAATTTAAATGATATTGTACAAATCAGGCATATTGTTGAAGTACTTCATTGGCTAAGAAATTGAATCATTATAAATCAACTTTGATAAAAGATCAATAGTCATTAGTAATTGAACCTGAATAAACACAATCAGTCAAATTAGAGGAAAATAATTGGATTATTGAACATTTTAAGTGTAGTTTAGTTTTAAGAAAATTGTTTCACATTTATGTAATGTACTTTTATCTGTAATAGTGATTTATTGTACTTTATATAATGAGTAAGTTTCAGTTTAAATGACTCGTGTAGACGAGAACAACTCACTGAAAGAAATTATTAGAAAATGTTATCAACAAAAGAAAATGGTGGGGTATGGTGTCAAACCAGTTAACTTATCAAGTATTTTGTACAGCTTAAATTATCAGTAGCAGTAAGCAATGAGAAGTGAAACTTAAATTTCGCTGTTTCGTGTATTTTATCAATCGAAAATCTTCTGTTTAATATTACTCTCAACACCTTCATAATAAGCCCTAAAATATCTCATCAGATAATATATTTATTTATATATTAGTGATGGATATTGGCTACCAGTGGAACCCTGTTTGGGACTTGTCAGCTGGATGTATCTGCCCGTTAGTGAGTGATGTTCTTCTCACTGAGACTTGAACTCGGGACCGATCGACTACAAGCGATAACATTAATATGCTTGTTCGATTATAAATCAAATATTAGTGAAGAAAAAGATTTTCTAAGGTCACCACCTAGCAAACGGTTTCAGGATACTGAAGTCTGTTTCAAAAATGAAAATGTAAATCACGAAATACTATGCATTAAACTAATTGATCACCAAGATGAAATCATTTTTCAGCTTGCTGCAGAAAATCCTTAAGTTTAGTCAAAATAAACAGTAAACTGAATGATCAAGAATTTCATTGTATTAAGTTTAGAAGTTAATTAGTTGACAGTAGTTTCAACAAGTTTGGAATTAGGCCTCATATCTCTTAGTACTCCCAAGTAAGCTTTATCTGTAAGAGTTAAGAATAGGTATACATCTTTAAAATTCTGAGATCATCTTGTTTGTTGCCCGCCTCCCCCTCTAAGAAGAAATGCTATTAGCACTTGTTTATCATTTGTTCAGTAAAAAGTAAGCAATGGCATGCAGTATAGTCTTAAAATTTGATCTAGCTCCATAGACCCAATAGGCATTGTGATAATTAAGTAGATTATATTGGCAGAGTAAAGCACTATGTTTGATATCTAGTGATCAGAAGTAACCGCCAAAATGCTCTCAAATTAGGCTTCCTGCTTGTTTGAACTCTTATGAAAGATACTGACTAACTCTAAGGAAACTTACATTTTATCACAGTCTAAAAGGTAAGTTTTCCGGGGCGTTGGTTTAGGGTATTATCACTCAGAAAGCCGGATAGAAAATTTCTTTAAAACTGGTGACATGGAATAAGCATGATTCTTAAGTGATATTGAAGTTACATTCATAACTCTCTACGATTACGCTTCAAGCAGTTTGTTGGCTTACACTTCATGCCTTTTGAATTCAGTTTTACTTCTGTTTTCTGATTATCGCCAGACGAAAAGGTCACAGGCAGCATGTACATATTCAATTCGCCTTGTTGGCTATGGATAGATACCTTGAAAAAATAAGTTCAGTAGTCATCCTTGTGAACAGTCGTTAGACTAAACACACTTAACTCGTTTATTCCGTCGCTGTCATCCAGTCATGAGTTGCACTAAAAACCGTTTTTATTCATACTAATCATTCTCACATTAAATCATGTTGGTAAAATGTTGTTAGTTCTTCGCAAGTTTATAAGGCTCATTCATATTCATTCGAGATTTCATCTTCGGAAGTGTAGGGTTTCGTTGAAAACAGGAAAGGAAAGAAATCAAATGTAGAAATAGCCTGGTTAAGTTGCATTCTATGAGTTAAGTTACTGAGTATCGAAGCTCTCATTGTCTTTATAGATAACGTTATCAACACTAACTTAAACACATTGAAGAAAGACTTTGAAAGCTACATGACTAAGCCATCTAGCTCAGGGACCACAAAGCAACCAAGATCATCCATCTGAGCTGCAAATATCCCCTGTCATATGAGAATACGTTATACCAAATAAACAGTATGTGAATGATGGTTAGTATATTAGCCTGCTTTGAAGTACGTCATCCTTAAAACTGTACAGTAATTTGAAAGTGTAAACGAGATTTCACTTCTGATCATTTCCTCTATGTTTTGGCCATATCTCTCAAGCTCAAAACTGAGAGAATCTATCAAATAGCCATGCCTCATTGTATGCTACATCTGGTACAAAAATTTATTGAATAATTTATCATGTTTTAACATTCATTAACCTCGCCTAGTTTACTAGCCGGTCCTAAGCCCGGGATAAAGAGGGAAGGTTGAGCTTGCGGCTAGCAACCCTAACCCGAAAAATCAATCCAATCGCTAAAAAAATTATAAAAAATAGAAATAAACTTATTCCTCGCTGGAATCGGAGAGACGAAATGACGCCGGTTGCTGAAAGCCTTCTGGAAGCCGATTCGCCAATGTGTCCTCTCTCTCTCTCTCTCTCTCTCTCCCTCTTGATGAAAACGAAAGTAAACATGGGGATATGGAATGTCCGCACCATTTTCGAAGCTGGCTGGCAAGGCTGTCCAGAAATGCCACCAGCAATGGAAGAACTACAAGTGAACACAGTCCCTCCGACAAAAGCCGAAGTCCTGAGCGCCATCAACTTGTTGAAATCCGGGGAAGTAGCAGGACTGGATGGAATTCCTACAGAGGCACTGAAAACAAGTGTAGAAGGTTTAGAAGGGGGAAGGAAAATTACCTGGTGGTTGATTGGAAGAAGGGGTACGTGGTAGACCGAAGTCTTTGCCAGAACTGGCGAATAACCATGCTCCTGGAGAGACTAAAAGATGCTCTCAATTGGAAATTACGACCGGAACGGTCTGGCTGGCTGGCTGAGTGACTGGCTGACTTCAGGAAGAACAAATCATGTGCGGATCAAATTACAACGCTACACTACTCTACGCATATCCATAGAACAGAGCATAGAACGGTAGTCAACTCTCCACCTTACCTGAACTTCATCGATTTTGAAAAGGCCCTCGACAGCGTAGACTGAGAGGTTATTTGGCAGGCAGCTGCTTCAACACTACGGTTTCAGTGCCACAAATCTTTATCAACCTCATCCAACAGCTATATGCTAAATGATGAGGCCGCATGCCAAGTGATCCACAATCGAAAGTCCACTGACGCCTCTGAAATGAAGGCAGGCAGGAGTAAGACGAGGCTGCCTACTATCACCGATGATCCTCCTGATTGTGGTCGACTGGACTGGAGAGGATCATGCAGCAAACTGTGAGGAGTGAGAAAATGGGCATATACTGTCTGGATCGATGAAAAGAGCCTAGAAGACTTGGGTTTCGCAGATGACGATTGATGTCTAATGTCGCACAAGCTCGAAGATCCACAGGCAGAAACCAACAAGTTGACGGAAGAGACGAGACAGCGAAAACGGGACTTCAAGTGAACGTGAGTGTAGAGAAGACGGAGTTGATGAGGATACCCAACGAAGAACAGCACCAACAACAAGCATCAATCATCATGAAGGGGAGAAACCTAAAGGAAGTAGTCTTTTTCACCCATCTAGGTATCATCGTTTCAACTACAGGCGGTGGCAGAGACGAGGATGTCAAAACCATGATCGGAAAGACAGCAAGACAGGCTTTTATTAATCTGAAATCAGTGTGGAGATCTGCTACACTCAGCATAAAGGGTGAGCAAGATCTGGATTTTCAACACTAATGTCAGTCAATTGAGTGCTTCAATGTGATGGTTGAGAGACTTACCGCGTTACGCAAAGCATTTCCAACAAACTACAGTCATTCATGAACAGCAGTCGCCTACGGTCACTTGATACTTAAGATCAGATGGATTGCGAGAAAGAATATGCAACAAGGAACTCTGGCCTGGCAACGAACCAACCGCGAACCTTCCGCTCAAGAAATATGCTGGATAGAGGTGAGATGGGTTGCATTTTGAAATAGTGGAGAATATTTTTAGCTCAGCCGGATGGTCTTAGTTGTATTGTGTTCTCTGAGCTGGGTTGTTTATTCGTGAAGCTTTCATCGTCTTTCTAGACGACACCATCAGCACTAACTTCGGTATGAATTGAGCTGTCAATATCTTTTCGTGAGTGATTTAGTAGACTGCCCTGACGAAGTGGTTTGTGATTGGTTGTTTCCTTTGATTGTTGTGTCATTGAGTGTATAGATTTTCCTGTTGGTTGTTGTTCTGGTTGGCCTCTGACCTTTCAGGCGTTTATCATTTTTCTTACTGGTAGATAGATTGGGTCTATGTCTATAAATTTGTTGATTGCTGACTGACTGACCTGAATGCCAAGCTTCTAGGAATTCTCTGATATTCTTTGTATTCCCTCTATCCAAAATTTCTACATTATCGAAACTGTATTTATGGCCATATTTATCCACGTGCATTGAAATGATGATGATTGATCGGATTGGACATATACTGCGAAGACCATTTGAGGACATCACGCGCCAGGCTGTCGTGTGGAACGCAAATGGGAAATGACGAATTGGGTATCCTAGGGTGACATGGAGGAGATGGTGTCAGGAAGAAAAGAAAACTTATGGGCAGTCATGGAGTCAGGTTAAAAAGACTGCAGATAATAGAGTGAAATGACGACTTGCTACTGAAGCCGTATGTTCGTTCCACTAGGAACCCGTGGGACAAATAATCAAAAAAACATTCATTGCGACAAAAAGATTAGGTGAATGTAATTAAAGAAGTACCTCATCTTTTAAAAAATAAAAGATGTTCTAAAACCAGACGAATTTACAACGACAGTGAATATTTGCAACTCAAAATAAATGCTCTGAAATGGAATGACTGATAAATATTAAAAGGATAGAAACATATTACTTACTAACACTAGTAGTACGAGAAGACATCAATAGATTTATGTCTACTCATTTCTGTTTATCATCTAACTTTTGGTCTTTCGAACAAACTATCACACCTTCAGGACATTTATTACCACCTAACGCAATCCATTTTGGGATGATACTCTTTTAGTACTCTTTATTTAAGCCGAATTTTTTATCCTTGGTGCCACAGCTACTCAAGGTAATGACGTAGTTCATTCTCTTTTAAAAAATGATTAGTTTCTTTTTCTATTTCTTCTTTTGAGAGAATTCTGCATGATTTCAACGAGCTTCGGTATGTTTTGTCTAAGCGTGAAAATAAGAAATCTGTGGAAGAGATAAATAAACTTTTATTTAAGATAGCTAGCAGTCTATTTTTATCCCTTTGGTACATCATGATTTCACCTTTTGAAATAGTGGAATATTTCGGCCATTCGGTTGTATTTCAGTAGTCAAAACTATTATTCCTTCGGAAACTAGTTCCCTTTAATCATAGTCATTAGTTAGTGAAATATTGAAACAAAATCTGTTCACTCAGTTAAACAAAGAACTTACCCACATATACCTCATTTTGTCACTTACTTTGGTTCAAGTAGCCAAGAATGAGATAAAGAACGAGGGTTTTTTGATAAAATGATCAGTAAGTATTTGAGTAGTATCAGTGGATATTAGTACAGAGAATGTGGTACAAATTCTGAAAAAATTTCCAAGTCACATTAATTCTCAACATCAGACAATAAGTATGGTTTGTATTTATGTAAGCCACAGAGCATTTGAAGTGAAATAATTTCAAACATGCTGTGACTTACACAAATACAAACTATGTCTACTGTCAGTCTTTTACCCAGCCTCCAAATATTTGGCATACTACTCGATCAAATTTTGATCATAGATCTTATAAATCAGACATAAGATCGATAAAAATATTTGTTAATTTTTTGTAGAGTAACGTGGAATCCAGAATGAAAACTCTGGCGTAGTACCATTAACGCATCTACTGTACAACCCATAGAGATGCCATGAAGTACTAAGTCTATTCACGAAAACATTATCTTCGTATATCGCACTGTACTGTGTATTAAAGTATATCTTTTTATGCATATGCATAGTATATATATATATATATATATATATATATATATATATATATATATATATATACGTATATATTCATGAACCTCGCCTGGTTAACTAGTTTACTAGTTACTAGCCGGTCCTAAGCCCGGGTAAAGAGGGAAGGTTGGGCATAGGGCTAGCAACCCTACCCCGTAAAACAAATCTAACCGCTAAAGAAACTTCAAAGCACAAACAAAATATAAAAAATGAAAACAAACTTATTCCCCGCTGGAATCGGAGAGGCGAAATGACGCCAGTTGGTGAAAGCCTTCGGGAAGCCAATTGGCCGATGTGTCTTCTCTCGATGAAAGCGAAAGTAAACGTGGGGACATGGAATGTGCTTGGGATTTGCGAAAGCAGATGGAATGGGAGTGGACTCTCCAAACTGTCAACTGGAGAATCAATAATCTACTCCGGTCACCCAGACGCCAACCACGAGCACACTGAGGGAGTGGCTATCATGATGTCCTCAAGAGCATCGAAGGCTCTCATGCAGTGGGAACCAATCTCCTCCAGGATCATGTCAGCAAGATTCAACTCAAAAGGAAGAAAGGTCACAATCATACAATGTTATGCACCTACAAATAATGCAGAGCAAGAGAAAAAGGAGGAATTCTACAGACAACTTCAGTCAACACTGGACAAGACGTCAGTTGGCGATATCAAAATTCTAATGGGCGACATGAATGCCAAACTGGGAGGGGACAACACGGGAAGAGAACTAACCATGGGTCGAGAGGCGCTAGGTGAAATGAATGAGAATGGAGAATTGTTTGCAGAATTCTGTGCATTCAACGATTTGGTGATTGGAGGCAGTGTGTTCAGGCACAAGGATATCCACAAAGCGACATGGATTTCACCAGATGGACACACTAAAAACCAAATCGACTTTATCTCAATCTCAAGAAAATGGAGACGCAGTCTACTTAACACAAGGTCAAGAAGAGGAGCAGATGTAGGTTCAGACCACTATCTAGTGCAAGGAACCTTCCAAATCAAGTTAAAAGCCTTCAAGGAAGCTGGTGATAGACCTCAATTCAAGTACAACACTCGGAAACTGAAGGATGAAACTACAAAGGAGATCTTCAAAGCAGCCATCAAGACAAAATGGGAGACGTCGAGGGACATCCCTGAAGAAACCTGTGTAGAAGAACACTGGAAGTCTTTGAAAGCTATGTGGAAAGAAACCTGCACAACAGTATTAGGAAGGAAGAAGAAAGAAGACAAGGAATGGATCTCGACGGATACCTGGAAGCTGATAGAGGAGAGGAGGATGGTGAAGCAGAAGATAAACCAGTGCAAGGATGCTCAACGACAAGAGGAACTGAGCACAATGTATAAAACACTGGATAAAGAAGTGAAGAAGAGTGCACGCAAAGACAAACGACACTTCTACGACACACTGGCAAGTGAAGCAGAACAGGCTGCAGGTAAGAGAGACCTGACGACATTGTATCAAATAACCAGGTTGCTATCAGGGAAGAGACCAACACAGATGAAACCAATAAAAGATGAAGAAGGAAATTTAATTACAAAAGAAGAGAAACAGAGGAAACGATGGGCCGACCACTTCAAGAAGCTCTTGAATCGACCACCACCTGCACTTCGTCCAGAAATACCACCTGCAGCCGCTGAATTACAAGTGAACATAAATCCCCCAACGAAAATGGAAGTCCTGAACGCCATAAAGCTACTGAAATGCGGGAAAGCAGCAGGACCAGATGGAATACCGCCAGAAGCACTGAGAACAGATGCAGAGACAACAGCGGACATGCTCACACCACTATTGCAGAAGGTGTGGAGGAAGAGAAGGTACCTGACGATTGGAAGAAGGGTTACCTTGTCAAACTGCCGAAGAAGGGAGACCTCAGTGCTTGCAAGAACTGGCGAGGAATCACTCTCCTATCCACCCCAAGTAAAATATTAAGCCGCATCATCCTGGAGAGGCTTAAAGACGCACTGGATTCAAAACTGCGACCGGAACAGGCAGGCTTCAGGAAGTACAAATCATGTGCTGACCAAATTGCAACGCTTCGTATCATCATAGAACAGAGCGTAGAATGGCAATCAGCTCTATACCTCAACTTCATCGACTTTGAGAAGGCCTTTGACAGCGTCGACCGAGAAGTAATTTGGAAACTGCTTCAATACTACGGAGTACCGCAAACCTTTATCCGCCTCATTCAACAACTATATGAAGATGCCACATGCCAAGTAATCCACAATGGGAAGCTCAGTGATGCCTTTGAAGTGAAGACAGGAGTGAAACAAGGTTGCCTACTATCCCCCATGATATTCCTAATTGTGGTGGACTGGATCATGCAGCAAACAGTAGGCAGCGAGAAGAGGGGGATACACTGGACGACGGAAAAGAACCTAGAAGACTTGGATTTCGCCGATGACTTATGCCTAATGTCACATAAACTTGAAGATCTGCAGGCAAAAACTAACAAGTTGACAGAGGAGGCAGCTAAGACGGGACTTCAGGTGAATATAGAGAAGACAGAAGTGATGAAGATACCGCACCACCACCATCAACAACAACAACAACAAACTCCAATCACCGTCAACGGGAGAAACTTGAAGGAAGTAACCTCCTTCACTTATCTAGGAAGCACTGTTTCAACTACAGGCGGGACGGACGAGGACGTCAAAGTCAGAATCGGAAAAGCAAGACAGGCATTCATTAGCCTGAAACCAGTGTGGAGATCTTCTGCACTCAGCATGCGGAACAAGATACGGATTTTCAACACCAACGTCAAGTCAGTGCTCTTGTATGGCTCAGAGACTTGGCGCGTCACGAAAGGCATTTCCAATAAACTACAGACATTCATCAACAACTGCTTACGCTCGCTGCTGAAGATCAGATGGCCAGAAAAAATAAGCAACAAGGAACTCTGGGAACGAACCAACCAAGAACCTATCACGCAACAAATATGCAGGAAGAAGTGGAGATGGATTGGGCATACACTGAGAAGGCCGACTGAGGACATCACGCGTCAGGCCCTCGAGTGGAATCCCCATGGGAAGCGACGAGTTGGACGTCCGAGGGTGACATGGAGGAGGTCGTGCGAGGAGGAAATGAGAGCTTCTGGGCTGTCGTGGAACCAGGTTCAAAAGATCTCAGAGAACAGAGGTCACTGGAGGCGTGCTACTGAAGCCCTATGTTCCACTAGGAACCCAAGGGACTAATAATAATAAATAAATAATAATATATATTCATGTATATGCTGGAAAGTTACATTCATCAAGAGTGCTGAAATACATTTAAATGTATTTAGAACAATCAGTATTCAAGAATAACCGGATAGTTAGCTTCAATCATCTGACTAGTGTTTATCATCATAGATCACTGAACTGGTCAGTAACGTTTTCTTAAGCTTCAGTAGACGACTTTATTTCACATTCCACATAGTAAAGCAATACCTGTTTGTAGAATAAGGTTGACGGTTTACAATCGGCTGAAAATACTTTAGACAAATAAAAGCCACTAGTGATGAATATATTCATGACTAGAAAGCCTCATCACTAATTAATGAAGGCTTCAAGAGTTTCAACTATCAAACTTCAGAGGAGCTAAACTGTGAAAACGATAATAGAAAAAATAACTTTTCATTTTGAAAAAGGCTGACGTTCAGAGAGGATTTTTTTCTTTAAAAACGATTCCCTTTATACAACAGTTATTCGTTAGTTGGTATAAAATACGTTGAAACGAAATACATTAGAGAAATTTGCTGATAGATTACTGTCGTACAGAGATTTTAGTGTTCAACTGATCAATTGAAGCTGAGCTGCTGACACTACCAACTAATCAACCTATACTGATTATAGTAGTTCCCCAGTATTACATTTAGTCACCCGTTTATAATTTCTAGCTCACTGGTGTTACAGACTATGACTTGGCAAGTAGCGCGTGCACTTGCAGATAAGCTAATAAAAAAATGTGAGGGACATTCAGTGTCCACTGGTATTTCGCATTTATTCCACTAGAATAGGATTTCTGATGTTTATTTAATAATAATAACGATAACGACTTTATCTGAAGTAAAATATCTGATACAGTATAGGATTCTCAGCATATAATGAAATCACAAATCTACTTCTAAAACAATATTTCTAAACAAAATGCTCATGGTATCTGAATGATTTTTGTAATAACAATATCAAAGGTAATAATGTGAAGCAGCTGTTTTTTGCTGAATTAACGTCTGGTGTTTAGTGGTGGTGGTTCATTCAGCCGGTAGAAGAGTGTACTATTCAATATAGGTATTAGAAGAATAGAAATATGATGTGATTTTGTGTACTTAAAAGTCCATTCCCTTTTAATATGACATTTTCCTTTCGTTTTGTTATTACCTCGAAAAACGCCTAGTTCAGAACATTTTAGAAATCCGTTAGAGTACTTGCTACATTTGGAGGACATATTTCAGAGATTAAAACGAACTGAAAGGAAATAAGTTAATATAATATGTTTGGTGGAAAATCTCATTAATAGCCCAAAGTTCAAGCAGACCACCAGATAAGTAAGCAATTAAAATGAAGAAGCTACCATGAATTTGAAATTCACATTCTGAATAAAAATAAACTTTTAAACAATATTAATTATCACACAAACACAGTTGCAATGTTACTTAATACGCAATTACTTGTTTACTTACAAAATTTGAGGGAATAGCTAATGTGTTCCATCTTAATAATGACAATAGTCAAATTCATCCCTAGCTATGAATGTATCTTTATGCTATTTCCGGGGAAGTATTCGTGATTAACACTTTCAGCTGCTCTGTCTGTTTGAGAAATCCATAGCGAGCCACTCATATACATTTCCAATGTCTATTATGGATTCGACTAATCGACCAAAAATGAGCACATTGGTTTTATTATCCCACTTAGAATAATGAACAGTTCGTTTGTTAGTCACAGTATCACCAACTGCAGCATATCACAAGTTTGTTGACTAAGCTATAGAGTACTCAAAATTCATTTTCCTAGGCCAACATAAAACATATCTGAAAGTCAGCACCTAATTTAGTAAGCCAAAGATTTTATTATTTAGGTTTACTAACGACTGATTTCCAATGTAGTCTACAATAATACGTTTCAGTTTGAGAATTGATTGACTTCACAGTTACGGAGAAAAAGTAACTCATTATTACTCGAAATTAGTGTATTGCGGCAGTCGCCAATTCTCAAATACGTATCAAAATCTACCCTAGACAGTTCACTGTAAAATACTAAGTAATTTTTCTAGCTTATTTATTCTGCAGGAATATCCTAAGAATTGGGAGAACTATTTCTAAAGGTTTTAACACTAACGCCATTTCTACAGTTTGATTAGAAGACGAAGTTTATCTAACTACGCTGCCAAAATTCATAAAAGTGACTAACTAACACCATTATTAGACAAGTATTCTAGTGGGAAAAACAGTAGGAGTAGTTTACACATAGGTTACTCACTGGTGACCACCTTTTGTGCATAACCCAGTTCTATGACGAGTCAGTCATGGTCTGAACAGTTAAGTGGTCAAGTCTTTGAATTGACCTCTGACCGATACAGGTTAAAATCATCAAGAGGGCACCAGTTTTCTCAGAGTCACAGATGCACTTAGTTAATGAGTACTAACCTGCGTGAAACTTAGGTTCAGAGCTCTCTGATGATTGACTGACATTAATTAACACGAAATAATATAGTTACTTTTTAAGCAACTGAATGGAGTTGAAAAGAAGCTAGGTGGAATAATTAGTAATACAGGTATTAAAAAAAGTTAGAAAGATGGGCTAAAAAGTATTGTTTGCATACCGTACTCAACAGAGGCTTCGAAAAAATGAAAATGGATACCTGCAAACTGTTGAGGTATGTAGACTAGAGAGCCACAAAGGAAGAATAAAAGAGAGATTAGTTCATGATAATAAATAAATAAACTATTTAATATTATGATAAATTAAACATCAAGATTTTGTAGGAGGATAAATCCAAAACAGATTCGGCCAGAAAACCATCATCGAAAAGAAAAAGGGTGAAAATTTACTTAACTGGAGGAAGACAAACTGATAACTACTTCTTTTGAGTACGTAACTCCGGTAGCAAACCTTCGATAGACATTAAACAATATAATAACAATCATTATGCTGACTATCTGAGATAGCCGTGGTTTGGCAGACTAGAACTGACACTGAGTGAGAATTCAGGGTGAAATGAAAATTTGAACACAAAGGGATCCGAACCAGTGATAGTCAGAATGATAACAAATATGATGCTCCCCCTTTTCAATCCAGCTAGGTTTGGATTGGGATGAGAAGTACTGACTGGGCAGCCAGTATGAGTACGGTTAAGAAATAGTAACGCGTCACGAACTCACATGGTAGTCGGGTAGAAACCTTGGTGATTGAAGCGAAATAAAAGTCTCCTCAGAATTCGAGGAGCACCGGACCGGAAACCCGGTAGTCGCTGGTTGAAATCCGACCGCGGTCCAAATTTTCATTTCACCTTCAGTCATCATCCAGTCTAAATAATAATAATAATGGTTAGCATTACTAAGGTGAGTATACACCACTTATACAAACACCAATAAGTATTTAACGGTTACATAATGATGGGTAGTGACAATCGTCATCATTTGCCAACAATGATGGTGTTGTACATAAGAGTTGTTGTACTTCATGGTATATGTCGGTTATTCCTCTTCATCAATTCATTCATTAGATAAGGATATTTAGTCCGGTTTTCTGAAACATATATTGAAACATAGAGTGAATGTTAATATTGTTTGTCTTCACCACAATAAGGGTAAATTTGTGGAACCCACCATTCCTTCAGTTACTGTTGTCAAATTTTCCGTCATTGTTGGTAGTTTCATGCCTTTCTGGGTTGATAATTTTTATATTCTTGCACTGATTTGAGATAACTTCAGTTATATATGTAGGGGTGCTTCTACAATAATCTTCAGATTTGACACCCTGATATTCTTTCACTTTCTGGATAAAACGAAAAGGCGGCAGGATAACAGAAAGTGAATCGCAACGTCGACCAATATATACAAAATACAAGGGTTTATATAAACTTGCACTGGCTTAGTCTATTTTCAGGCCTTACTAGATATAAATCCTATTGATTTTTCGTCTCTTCAATCAACCTCATACTTACACGTTGATCCACATATTTTTTCCGAAACTTCTAAGCAAAACGACTGGCTGATAAAGGCTTCAGACATATACGACTTCTTATGAAGATTTTCCAAACTTTCTGCACACTATAACAATATTGAATTTACATGCATCTCGAAATATATTTATTCTGTTTTCGGATGCATTTGTGCAGCTAGTGTATATAAGACAGAATCAATCAGCTGTTCGCTTTGTAGAATGGCCAGGAAAGATTTGGCTAAAAACCCAGTCTCGCATGAAAGTAAGTTCATTCTTGAACCATTTTATTTTTTAGCTGGTTATGATTTCCACCTAACCAGGTTCAGTGTTGATGTAGTAAGTATTTTTCTACTGATATTTTTAACAAATGACCAGAAGATCTTTTGTTAAAGGATGGTATTTTTTGGAGAAGCTGATTATAAACTGATATAACAAATTTGAACTGGAATTGATGGTGGGGTTTCTTTTAATTCCATACTGGTTAGAGGTTAAGTGGCAGCTCTCTGTAAAGAAAAGAAAGAGCGAAACATGAAAAAGAGCTTACGATATGAGAAAGTTTATGATAAATTTTCCATGTTTATACATTTTAGTGTATGTATGAAAGCGTTTGCAAGCTCTACTTCTTGCTAATGTACTCACGATGAGTTTCTATTACATATTATTCATACTAAAACATGTTGATGTAGTATTTTTATACTTCCATCCTAAAATAGTTTAAGATATGTCAGAGGCTTTATGTGACAGTGGTTGATAGAACGGCTGGATTTTCCATGTGATCGGATATAATTCCAGAAGTCGTATGGTCTACCTTCATATCAAAATAATACCATAAATGTGTACAGTTTTCTATGAACAGCCGTTTCTCAGAAGTTTTGGAAGCTCATGGTACGACTACCCAGAGATGATGTAATGTGAACAATAGACTGAGTATAGCTGAAACGACTGAATTTTTTGCATTCATCAATTATCTTGGATAATTTCAAGGTACCTGATTCTTTTCACTTGTCCATAAGGTGTTGGAAACACCTGAAGACTGTTTGGCACATGCAAATGCCTCCTCAGATACGCAAAACTTTACATGCATGAATGGCTGTCACAGAAATAGTGATACTAATAAAAAAGGATTAAGGTTTGAATGATAATGATGAGCCATATTAATAATTGAAGGTGACAGACATATTGTGTCAAACGTTGTTGTATCAAATTCCCAATCAAGAACGCATAACCTACACATTCGGATTTGATACAAATAAGGTGAAACAAATCTGAACAAATGGTAAGCGTCAACAGAATGGGCAAAGTAACAGAGAGAAATGAGATGCATATTCCGGTGTTCACAAGCAGTGCAGCGCTGATGTCTGCTCAATGAAAGTGCATTAAAATCATAAGAAGACAGATGGATATGGTTCTTCTCATACTTATATCATGTATTAACCAACCAGATAGTCATGCACAAAAGTGATTTTGAGCTATACCTCATCAGAAAAAAGTAGTATGTGCATACAGTTGACCTATTGCTGTCACATTCATCACATTTTTTTTCTTTTAAGCACCTTTCACAATTTGACTCTTAAATTAGTTTCTAGCATCTGTTGTCCCCTTACTTGTTTTCAGTGAAAGTCAAACGTTCTCGACTTCGGTTTTGTTTTTGCCTTTCAGAATAGCCTTGTTAACTTCTAAAAAATTGTGAACTTGAAAACACTGACAACATTCTTCTTTAACTACTTTTCTCCAAATTAAAAACTGTTGGTAACTAATACCTTTTGAGCTGTTCACTAATCTGTAAGGGCTGCACTGTTAATAATTGTGAAATCAGGTGCTAGATGAGAAAATGCTTCAGAAATTATGGTTATCATGCTTACAAACGCAAAATGCATGATCATGGTTTCAAAATCTCATCATATCCTTTATTAACTAATGTATAGATATACATCTACTCATCAAGAACTGAAGAAATCCGTGTCATAATACTAGGGATGGAATGTGCTAATGAAAGTGATACTTTTGTTTCCCAAGTTGCTTTTAAAACGTATTTTAATAAAAAGTTATTCTAGCAGTGTTGTAAGCGTCTTGTTTGATATAATTCGATTTGGATATCTATATAAGTACAACAAACTAGTACAATCTCCGCATAAGTGCATATTATACTTCTGATTGTTGCAAACTGAATAGATGCATCTTATTTATATATGGGCGGTTTTCGCTCTTTATTCTTAAATGGTCATTTAGTTATACGATAGTGTTCTGCTGAAATTCTTTCTTTATCTCTATCATCAGAAATAAGCAGCACGTTTAGAACACATTCAGAGTATAAAGTTTCTGTAAGTAACCAAATTTGCAATCTTCACCGGTTTCCACGTAGTCTATTTAACGAAATGCAAAGCTAGGGATCCAGATACATTACAAAACTTCCCCGCAGTCACCGAAAATATTATTACTTATCTGCTAAAATGATCTTCAGAAAGATAAGCTTTCATGTGTTTATCATCAAGAATAACTGTAGTCTAACAAATTCATCTAAGGGATAGTGCACTGGATCGGAATATTTCGTTGGTAGTCAGAACTCTTCTGACTAAGTAAGGCTCTGTATCAGATCATCTTGAAGAACAAGTGTATTCATATCACTTTTTAAAGCAAAAATTGTTGTTAATACGTCAATGAACGAAAGTTTTATAGGCTGTACTACCAGAAATAACTAGTGACATCACTTTCCTAAAGTCCTGTCACTCTTCTTTCTTAGTCAACAAGTTTGCTAGTTGCGTGTTGGTTTTCTCAAATCTATTTTGTTCTAATTTAATACATAGATAACTGCTTTTCTACTTGCGTACATTTCAATCCAAAACTCTAAACAAGTGTATGATTAGATTTGGTTAGTAAGTATTCTGGGAAGAGGTTATTATCGAAAGCTACTAAGTGCTATCTGTTACCTTACAGTCTTCTTCCTAAAATTTGAGAGAAAAGAGCACACGTAGTCTAGAAGTTGTATACATTTCGTCACTATATGCAACAGAAATGATGCGCATGACGATCTCCTATAGTTCATTAAGTAAGAAATCAAACTCTCAGATGAATGCTGAGAATCATAAGTACAACCACATTTTAATCCTTTCTCATGTTACTTGTATATCTGGCCTACAAGATACACCACCGCTTATTGTCGAGATTTACTTGATAATCAAGGTTACTGCACGAGATTCATGTACAGTCTAAAAAGATATTCCTGATCGACTTTTTGTGATTCCTGGATGTGTAACAGTGATATTTCTGACTTGAACAGAGATACAGGTAATGATCACTTCTGTTTGACTAGAATGTTATAGATCTTATCCAGACCGATAGATGCTAAAAAAGTACAGAACAACTACAACTAAGGTAAAAGGCAAACGAGAAAGTATTTGAAAAGTTGTAATTGTTTGCATTTGTCGATAACCAATATATATATATATATATATATATATATATATATATATATATATATATATAAACAAAATTAAATTTATTATTGTGATATTAATGAGTAAAATATTTGTAAAGATATTTGAATCAAGTTACATGGAGCACGCAAAGAGATTCTCCAACCGGAACACTGAAATATGAAATAAGACATTTCAGCGTTCAGAAATAAAATAAAAGTAATTGCGATAAAAGTGACGAACGTTGCGTGTTCAATAGTCTTTTTCTAGAATCCCATAATTAGTACCCGCTAAGTTTGACGGCTGAATTATGAAATTGTTATGGTTTAGTAATCATGAAAACTAATAACAGAATAAGGAAAAATGAGAGCTAAACAAAAATTTACAGGCCCTAGATGAAAACAGTGTTTGAAGGACCGTAAACTAATAAATACGAGTATGCATTAACATTGTTTAGTGTAAAATAAGTCTAATGTAAATATGATGCATAAAGTATGGTCTAAATAGAGGAATAATAAAATCATGGTTACTTGCATGTAACACTTCAGCCTGTGAACACTTTTATGTTTTTCTGTAGGAGTTTCACTTAGTACAGTTTATGCCGATATGACAAACTTGTTAATTGGTTTTGGAGAGTCATCGATGAACCGAAGGCTTTACCCGATCGATGCTAACAGTATCTGCCTTGTTGAAGTTGTTGATAGTGACAACTTTATCACTTCTAAAACGACTGAATTGCTTCTGAAGATAGACGGAGAATGCAGAAACGTTGGCGTACAGAATAGGCTATTGGCTGCAGAACAGCGGCACCATCTGGGACAAAGAGATGGTAAAAGCTATTTGGCCGTAGAAGAAGACATAGTTTATTAAACGAGTTTAGTAGCGGATAGTCTTTTATTGCTTGTACTTTGTCTACAACTGGGTTTATCAGTTTATCAGTTTATCAGTTAAATATCCTAAGAATTTCAATGACCTTTTTTAAAATTCACTATTACGGAGGTTAAACGCTATCCGGTGTCTGTCTAATCTTTCGTACGCAGCTTTTAGATGGTTCATGTGTACTGTCTCGTCTAAACTGATGACGACTAAGTCATGAATCTACTTATATACAGAGCGTTCACGGAGGACCTGACCTATTAAATGTTGAAACTTTCTAGCTTTGTTCATGAGTCAAAAAGGCATTCGAAAGAATTCGTATAAAACAAAAACAGTAGTAATGGCTATCTTCGGGATAGGAAGACTTTAAAGGCCACCCCAGCAGCGGCCAAAATAACCAGTTAGGTTCCTTAATTTCGGCTGGAAAGGCAGATTTCCATAAAATAGAGAAATCTAATTGGCTATCTCAGTTGTTACTAGGGTGGTCTTTAAAGTCGCCTTTGGGATATCTTCTAGATTAATAGGAATATAGTGGTAGGCCGCAACGAGGTCTGATGTAATATCGGTACATAGGATAATGTAAAGATATTTTAATAAAGTTACTTAGGGCTAACAATTATTTTTTATTGTACTGTACTTTTCCGACATTGTTAAGGGAGTAATTTTGTTGCATAATGCTATTATGGGTTGCGAATCTAACCTTATATGACTTGTCACATATTTTCGTAGAAAAATTATAAACTCTGAGCTGTACTTATTTCAAAACTGGTGGAAAGTTCGAAGTTTAGGGTAATGTGGCATATTTTTGGATACATTTAAGCTGGCTGACAATTTCTCCACTAATCTTAGTCAGTTAGTAATTGAAAGTGTGAAGGTAACATAACTTTCTAAATATGGGTTGTACATAACACAGGATCAGGCTATTTACCAGGGAAAGCCATTTAACAGCTGTATAGGTGTTCAGCATCCAGAAGCCCTACTCCTGCAAGATGGATAAACACTGATGGTATAATATTCCTCCCTGCAGTAAAAACGAAACCCCAAATACTTGTCTGTTGATTAGTGAAAAGTCTAGTCATTTCCAATCATATAATTTAATCGGCCTGAAAAAAACTTTTAATAAGGTTATATCTTTGTCAGAAAAGAACTAAAGTCTGTAAATACAAAAACCTATTTCATCAGAAAACCATTTGGAAAGTCAAATTAGGATCGTATTTTATCACTTTCATTTGAAATTCTTATCGTCCTTACACATCTGTTGATAATATATTGCATTTTTAAACACAAGTTGTATGAAAAATGAAACTGGATATGGAGCTAAGTCGGAGAACACTTCTACTTTTGTGATTAACATATAACCGTGTTAAAACGTTAATTTATTTAGAAAGAATTTGTGGATATTTATCCAAGAAGTGGCACATACCTTCGTTATAGTAAATGTACCTACCTGTGTTCACTTTAGTGAGGAGTTATGTTTGCATTTTTCACAGGTAAACCATAAGAACTATTTAAGGGGATGTAAACTTCAATCAAATCACTCCTCATCCAGATCACAGTATCTTCAATATCATGGTCTTTCAGGACATCATTGCTCAAAGTGAACAAATCTTCCCCTTGAGATTACTAAATGTATCCAGCTCTAAGAAATGTGATCAGTGAAGCAAGCAGAAGGGCTTCACTGAGTCCTCTTCAACATATTTGAAGGAGGCTCTCCATTTCACGACATTCAGAACACATCAGTTTCCAACACCTGCGATATAATATTCCTAGGTTGAATTATGATGCATTGCTTTACGTAATACTCAGTGCCATTTCAAGACCACAAAACGGTGTGAAGCGCTGAATTCGAATGACATCATTTTATTTCATATAACACTGTGTTTTTTTTACAGTGTTCAAATTTCTCAAATCATCTGAATAGATGAAATAGTAACTATTTACTCCTCACATGAGCCCATTTATTGACATGCATGTCCTTTATCTTACAACAGTGAAAAGGTAAATGCAGCATGATGTTGAATGACTTTAAAAGAGTTTCACCATGCTCCCTCAAACTTACAATTTCTCGGTTAAAATCTCAGTATATTTCCCTACGTCTCGTTTATTATACCCAGAATTATGTGGTTCAATGAAAACGAAATAATTCACACTTTCATAAGAAGAGCAGTGTTCATTTCCACTGGTGTGAATCTCCAAAACTGTGGTGAAAGATGATGCCAGAAGATGACCGAAAAGCAGTCAACAAAAAATAGACCACAGTCGGTGATATAAGAATTTAAGTATGGCATTCCGCAAACGCTGCCGCTGCAATAGTGAGTGAAACAACATGTGAAACTTTTCGATAAAAGAAATGGATGACTCCATCATATGAAGAAAAACTGAACACATACAGTTTACAGATTATATAGTCCAAATTCTTTCAATGTAACCCGTTAGTATTCGCATCAGGACGTAATAAAATATAAGGAGTCACCTTAAGCTTACTGCCCAATCTGGTTGAGAAGTAACCAATCCCATCCATTCAGGGTATGATATAAATCAAAGAAACTCGTGCTTCAAATCACTACACATCAAACATATCCATTTCGGCTAAATGTACAGCACATACTTCCTTCATTCATCATATCACATTCTACTCTCTCCAAGGACAGCTAATGTTTCTATCACGTACCACGTTCTCTCAACTATAAGCAAACAACTCTAATAACTGATTGATTGGGAAGAAAGTCGGTTTCTAACCTACATGGATCAATGAAAGAGAGTCGAAAGTCTTCCACCATGATATCAATAAAACACAAACAATCAGAAATGTGAATCACCCTGGGATATAATTTCACCAAATTTTCACTAAAATACCACTTTAAGTCTAGTTCCAGTGGGACTGAATACTTTATTTTAAATTAGAGTAATTCAGATTATTGGTAAGTATGCGACCGAAATCTAATGAATAAATCCTCACATAATTCTGATAAATCAGTCTGTAAATTGTATTCAAATCTCGAAACAAGTGTCTGTGTCAACGATCAAGAGTAAAGGCAGTGAAATGGATTCCCTTCACTGTATAATACTTATCGTTTTCGCTCTACATTGTTAATATCTTATCCACGTTGTGAATGTTTCATGGGGTTAATTAATAATACTCACCTGCATATATATGCTATTGATGATCTTGAGTTTTCAGGAAACTGAATCCTTAGTTTGCCTACATCTCATTTCATATCCCCCCACGATTTGTTTCATTGGACTTCTACAAAATATTCCGGTAGAAGCAGACTGCCAAGGGATTGGGATTGACCGAAGACAAATCCATATTTCACAGCCACTGGTCGGTAGACATCAAAACCCATTACAATACTCAACTCCAATGATTTTGCACCCATCCTGACACACACAGTGGTGACTGAATCAGGTAGTGGACAGAAAAGTCTTCATGATATGGCCAAACCAAGATACGCATCTAACCAGTAGAGCGTTCTAACCATCAGCTCGAATGATTCTAGAAGTGTATAGCCTATATTCACACGCCAAAAAATGTAAGAAATCAGAAACTAAAAACCCTAGATGATTTTACTAAACAGTTACCACGGTGGAGAAAATCATTTCAATCTTTTTGTTTCTCTACGCCTTCAATGGTTTATCAACCACTCACTATTTAATTGTGTTGGATTTTGTGCTCTTTTCAGCATTTTCTGTTGATTCCCCTCGCCTGTATGTGTGTGTGCTAGTTGTGGTATTGATTAGTTGGAGTCAACTCAATTTTGTGCACCTGTCTGTTTAAATGCACAGCGTTATCTGACGTTAGCATATTTCAAACCACATGGCTCATTCTCATTTATCAAAAAAAATATCTTAACTAAAATGTCAATCAATTCACTGAAAAAATATTTTAGTTTTCAGCTGTGAAAGACATTGTTTATGGATGGAATGCATTTACTGAATACGTGACTACCTCATAACTTTTGTTGCCTTTGCTATGCTTGGAAAATAAAGTTATATGTTTAATTTTTGTTTGAAAGTTAGTAAATCGGTGAATTTGAGACATGAAATTACTGGATGACAGTCGCGATTGCCATGTTTCGTATCATCACATCACATCAATATACAAGGCAACAAGAGGAACGAAGAAGAAATACAGATGAAGTGACAAAAGGTTGTGTAAAGCTGTCAAACAAGAAACGGTTAGATGATGTTCAATATGTGGTATTGCGATGAAGTGGACTATATATGATGGGTGAATCTCCACCACTGAGGTCAATTCTGAGCCATATCATTAGAAGTCTGCAAACATCGGTTTACGTTGTTGTTTGAACTCTGATCTGGATGTCTCAGTTTACTGAATGGCTGATACCGGAAGTCAGAAACTTCATGAGATTGTGTCATGTGCTGGCATAAATACCCTCAGCCTTTTACCAGCTTCCTCGAACTTCACTTCTCAGGGTGGATAGTGGCTGAACATACGTGACTCGTGAACTTCTAAATTAAGTGAAACGGCTATTACACTCAGTTATTTTACTCCTTATTCATGGATGATATATCAGCAGAGACTGTCTCTGATGTAAGTGTTTGTGTAGATTTCAAAGTTATCACTCAAAATGTTCAAAGGCCCCAGAACCTTGTCAACTTCTTACCCAACACTATCATATTATTTACGTGCTTTAATCTAACCTAGCTGCCTTTAGAACTGGCATGGCCTCCCTATATGTGTAATGAAGTCACCTCTATGGGCTTGAAGCTTGGCACAAGGCCTAACAGATATAGATACAACCCGTTTTTGAATCCGTCCTGACTTGTGTCACTGATTTTACTGGCATGTCCTAAAACAGCAGTGGCACGTTTCCCTATTCTTTCCAGTCTTTACTGTGTGTTCGGGTCACACAGTGTACAGACGACTGTCGATTTGAAGGTGGATGACATTCAAGTGAGACTGGACGGCTGATAAAGGTATGAATATGGTCGAAACTTCTAGACTGCTGACATCATGGAGTGTCACTTCTTCATCAGTGGCTTAAGGATAACATTGATAAAGGAGAAAAGGATAAATTGCGTAGATTCGAGAAATCCATTTGCTTTCATTCCGTGTTTAGGCTTCCCAACAATCCACTTATGGAAATGCTCAGCAGCATATTAGAAAGTAAGTGTAGGTGAAAACATTCACTTCCAGTGGGAACAGCTAGACAGGCAGTTGTCGAAGTGGTGAACTGTGGATTCAAAAATGTAGTAGAATAATTGTGTCCAAGGAAAGGGCACTTGTGTTGTCTATTATGAATGTCGACTGCATGAATAAATGAAAATAGTTCATCTTCATATTTATCTACTCATATCGTCTGTTTTGAGGTGATGAAATCTTCGAGCACGGGCAGTCACCAAACCTGCTGTAATCGTCACAACAGGCAAGTGATGCCTCACATTTCCATAGACTGCTTATGAAGATACCTTGTAGCTAATTATGCATAAGTGCTAAGCAATGTCTATTCGTAATGTGTGAATAAAGGAAAATTTCTTTTGATGAATCTACCCATGTTTAGTAGGATAACACAATATTTGTTGCCTTCGTGACGAAACAGTATTCACTGGATTGAAAAAGCCAACTGCACTTTTGTAGACTTGACATGAATTTCATAACCCACTGATAAGCGAAAATGACGTAATACGAATAAATTTACTGTGAACAGTACTTTCCAACAGCTGACCATCAAACGTATTCAAATATCTGAATCAACAAAATATGCCACAGATTGGTGAAAACACGCTGGACTATGATTTCTAGAGAACAGCATTCCGTGTACGTTCTCAATAACTGTTATGCTAGACTAAAGGCAAAGAGTCTTCCAGGCGACATAACATGCATAAAAGAGAACAAAATGTAAGCATGAAAACCCATCAAATAGTTTCATATAAGAAGGTGGTCTCTGGATAGATTACTCCGAGTATTCTATGGGGCTTTCACTCGTAGAAACGCTGTTTTGTGCAGCTGAAGGTAGGTCTACAACACGGTTGTCTGTAGAGCAGATGGGCGCATGCTTTGCGTTACAACAATATGCTTCCGCTGTTCCTGTCAGCCTTATTCTTATCCAGAAGACAGCAGGTGGATAAATGGACTTCTTTTTAGATGTCACAATTCATGGCTCCACCCAGTGCTTCTTAATGCTTGTTGATGATTGTGTGTGAATGACTGCTATCAAATAGACATTTTCAACAACTAACGGTTCTTCTTCTCAAACCTTCTCTGGTTCGATGAATGTCACATGTTTGGTTCTATCAAAGTACATTGACTAAACTTAGGTCGACAGCGAATTCCGTCAACAGATATGCTTTAGAGTGGGTCCTTTCTACAAGCAGTTATTTTGATGGAAAGTAATTTTGACTTCTGACTGCCTTTTACGAAAAAATGGCTGGTGGGTTATCTGTTCAGTAAACAATTTTGACACCGTTATCTCACTTTTTGAATGATGTACCCGAATTGTTACTTTGCATCATGCAGAACTGCCATTACCATTGAAGTGGTGTTATTCTCATCATGAACTGAAAATGCAGCACACGTGATTTAAGGAAGCTACTGTCAAGTTGAGATGTGTGTAGCGCGAAACATTTGGGTGCATTTCTGAACCATGTGAACGAGACTTATTTCACAGTTGTGAGGTGAATATATTTCATTCATGTCTAGAGAGCGGTGTTGGCTTAGCTTTGATGTTTATGACTACTCTACTGATCGTTTTCGCTTCCAACCTTTTCCAGATATTTCAGCACACAGCACTGAATGTCGGCTGATATTTGTATATTCGCACATCCATTCAGTGTTTGAAACTGACCTGATGCAAAGCATATCTATTTCACACTATATTGACTTACTCTAAGCTAAATGTATGGGTTACCAACAAAATTGTCTACTGGCAGTTGACAGATTACTATCAGTTGTTGAATATTTTCAACTGATTCCGACCAACCGGTCGCACTGACGAGCATTTCTACGAGGATTTTGCAATGGATGGTCATGAGGTTTGCTTCATTTGCGAGTAAGTTCTTAGTAGGGTCAATGTCAAAACTTCTTGGTGGACAACAGCTTTCCTTTCCACAATTTTTCGCCTTATCTCATATGTTTCACCTCTAGTAAATGGATATGTGGACGTGTCAATCACCAATTCAGCATAATTATGTTGCAACGTGCTGATTTATAATATCATTTTAAGGGAAAACCGCCGAGTTTCTCCTTTGAAACATGTCAGTAAGACGTCACATTTCACGAATCGTTATGATACTATTCTTCAGGCTGTCTGCTTCTACACTGGTAACACCACTTTGTAGTTGCGTCGGGCTGTTGAACTGCCCAACTCTCCTATTAGATCCGATCAGAATGATATACATTTCATTAGTGATAGTGCAGTACAGATTTGTCAGCCTGCTATTTGCTTTCAGTGGCCTAACATGTACACATATACACACTCAGGTGTAAACTGAATCAATCTATATTTCCAGTCGACACCTGCTAAAAACTTGCAATCAACTAAATATGTCACCCTTTAAAAACAAGGGAGTGGCATTCTTGATATTTTGATTATTTTTGGGTGTTTGTTACACACACGTCTACCATGAGCTGTTCTATGCTAAGCGGATTTGCTTGTAGCTACAACGGGACTAAAAGTGGTATTTTAGTGAAAATTTGGTGAAATTATATCCCAGGGTGATTCACATTTCTGATTGTTTGTGTTTTATTCATATCATGGTGGAAGACTTTCGACTCTCTTTCATTGATCCATGTAGGTTAGAAACCGACTTTCTTCCCAATCAATTCTCTCGCATATATATTAATAATCAGTTATTAGAGTTGTTTGCTTATAGTTGAGAGAACGTGGTACGTGACAGAAACATTAGCTGTCCTTGGAGAGAGTAGAATGTGATGTGATGAATGAAAGAAGTCGCATCAAACTCATTCATTTCGGCTACGGTACACTCAGTTGAAATATATTGGCTTTTAAAACTGAATATCAAAGTTACTCTGCTTTCTGAATCTTTGAATATAGTTTCAGAGTCTAATATTTCATGTTTTCATCTGCTGAATCACTTTGATTTTGTCTCGATATAGTAACTCATTTCCAACTTCTTATCACTTTACGTGAATAACGTTCCTTTGTGAAGCTTGTCCAACTGGTTTACGGCTCGAATAATATAGCTTGGTGTTATATTAATGGGTTACTGGAGAGCAATCAATTTCATGTTGTCTATTCTTGAGAGCTGACTAGATTCTACCGATCACTATACAATGTCGCCAACAAGCGCTGCATTTTGATGGATGTCAGTTAGTTGAAAGCAGTCGACAGGAAGCTCTAAACCTAGGCTTCGTACTTGTTACCCACTGTGAGCAGAGCATTCTTGCGGCCACGGGTGAAGTGATGCCCTCTATGAAAATGGAACTCGCGTCAACCAGGAGGTAAGTCGTGGCCCGAATAGCTCAGTGGTAATGTCGCTGATAACAACACTGGACTATTGAGGTTCGTATCTCAGAGCTGACATGGGTTCCATAGCAGATGTAAGTACACCTCGCTGACGACTGTGAACAAGCACGAAACGTAGATTTAAGAGATTTCTGCTAATCACCTCCAGCTAACTAACATAGCTTAATATTCTCAATGTTTAAAGAAAACTGCCACTGACATTTTCCAAATAAACATTAACCTACAGCACATTTAGCCGATCAAGATTCTTAAAATTCGTACTCAAAATAAAAGTACGTTCATGACAGCAAATAAAGATTGAACTTCACCATGAAAACATTCCTTGCTTACGAGAAACTGGTATCTCTATTGAGTTAACTGAATTGTTTTACAGTCTTCTCATACTACAGCAATTATTTATTACTAGAAGGAAATTAAAAGAGGTTTCAGATTAATATTTACTCAGTACTTTAAATTGATTATACCTATTATATGATATATATATCTTAGCATGAAGATTTGAGGTTATGAAACTGTTGTTCGGAAAGCGTAGTACTATATTGATTAGTGATTTCTGCATGTCCTTAAAACAGTATGACCCCACCATATGTTCTCGAGTAAAATACATCACTGATATTCTTTACTATTTCTTACCATAACACAATTTTAAGGCCTACAATATAAGTACATTTCAAACTATTAAAAGAAGAGCTCTCAAATACATTATTTTCACTTAGTTCACAGATATATCACACTCATAAAACAGTTTGAGTAGATTAACTATCTGATCTACTCATACTCATATTCTCTGTCGACTGGCACCGTTTCTAGAACGGCAGGGTAATGAACAAAACATGAAGCTTCAAAGAGTTTATAAAAACATCTTCAATCTTTTCATCCTATCAAAATGATGAGTGGATTTAACCAAATAAATATATTCTATGCTGTTATCGAATGACTGAATACAAGACTAAAACTGATAAAGTTCTAACCAACCAGGAAATACTGGTACACAAACAGTTTTTACATTTCTGCTGGCAAAATTTCAAACTCTCTTCCTTTTATATTCTTCGCTCAACTTAAGGTTATCGATTCTATGAGCGATCCAATGATATGCTTGGCTAGCATTTCCATATTTTCATTGACATCCGTTTTTCAAATATAAAATGTTTTTAAGTGAGTGTGTGTATGTGTGAAACAATATCATCAGCACAGACTTTAGAAACCAGTGGACTATACGAATTTATATATTTGCAATATTCCAGTGATTGTAATAATTTCATGCAGTTTTTTGTTATGCTTTGTTCTTCTTTATTACTTAAGAGGCTGCTAATTCTATTTACTGCACTGATATATGTGAATAACGCGTAAAACTAAATTCACAATGTGCGCTTTAGAGAATTTTTCTTACTCCTTTACAAAATCAGTGCAACCACTGATATTCAACACTTCTCAGTGTTGTCAACCTTTATTTGTGCAGTTAGAACTCCACTCTGAACCTTCAGACGTAATCTCTCCTACCTATGATAACTGATATTTACAGATGAGTGTTAGCAGCATGTTCTTCTGTACATAAGAACAACTGGAGCGAATGATATAGTATATTTGTGGCTCCTGATAGTGATGTGCAGGGGGAGGGAATTGACCTGAACGGCTACCGAAATTCAGGTGAACCTTTTCAACTGAGGACAAGATGAACCAATATGAAGGCTATAGCTATTCACGTATTCTGCTCACTTCGCTAACTTACCATACAATATTTTAATTTGTACCATAATTTTTACCACCAGAAATCATTTTTAGAAATAGGTGAAGTTTCGGGGAGTAAAACTAATACATTATAAGAGCAGGTGGTTCATCAATCGGACCCATTTCTGAAAATCAGCGGACGTAAACCACTTTTCGAAATGCACAACTATTGATTAAACATGTTTATCACACGTATGTAACATATTCCTATTTTTAATTGAACAGTTTAGTCTTCAGAGCTTTAAAATGATCAGATAACTCGAACAACTTGTCCTACAACACATTTTCAGATGAAAAAATTTTATTCAACAACGCTTTTGTCTTTCTTGAAATTGGAAGTGTAACGATGAAGAGCCGAAGTGACCATAAAGGCATGAAAACGCTTTGTAAACTCATGAAAAGTTATTTATTACCTTCAAAAAGCGAAAATTCTACAACACAAAGTACCAAGACTAGAGGTTTGATTTCATGAATATTAAGTCAAACTTAGAAAACTTTCTCGTACCAATCAGTAAGGCTAACTAAAAATCCTATGTATGTATTTTATTCAACAAACAGTGAATTACACACAATAAATCTGCCAACTGAAGAATGTTTTACTAGCGAGATACCACGCTGTCTAATCATGTCTCATCGTATGTAATTTGAAATAAAACAGGTTTTATTGTAATACATCAAGTAGTATGTTCAAATATTTCACTGGGTAGCTACATCAGCTCCAATGCATTGAATTTTTTAACAATAAACTTCTAATTTAAAAGTAACAGGAATTGGGTTAGGATAAGCTCACATTCAAAGACGTCTGTTCTAACTTAGAAACACGGTCACTGAGGTCGGATTAGTGGGATAAAAAGTAGCCACAATGTAGTCCCCTAGCTTTCAGTTTTAAAATATAAGCAGGAGGCCGGTTACTTTCTAACAACAACTATATATACTAACAAGGATTAACGGAATAATTCATCAGTGTATCTTATTTCTACAGCACTGAATGGTACGATGTTGAATAACTGATAGAGTGAAACGTTATCACAGTATAAGGTGACTGGATGAATGCATCAAATCATAAAAATTATCAATGTTTTATAATTAAAAAAAAAACACTGTGTACAAACAGAAACTGTCATGACAAATTAACAATATTATTATTAATAACAATATATATGTTAGTTATTCATGCATAACATATTGTACAAGTTGTTAGCACATTTTTTCACATGCGATAGTCTTCTTCATACAGAAAAATGGTAACTCTGCGCCTTTCAGCAATCCATCGGTAGCTTTCATGCATGCATCGAAACATGAACGAAATATTGAGAATATGACAAACAGGAATGCACAGAAAAATCCCACTGGCAATGATAACAGAAATACTAAAAACCATGCTACACCCCAGCCAATATCAGGACATTTACATGCCATTGGTAATTAGATATTATTGTATATGCCTCTTTTGTTTCACTTTTTTCCAATTAATTTGATAGAAACTTTGCTGGTAAACATTTAGACTCATCTTACTTTTATAGAGTGCACTATTCGACTGAAGTAGTTTCAATGAATTGGTAAATTTAAACAGCGAATCACAATTTAGCTAAGTGCTTATCATAAGTGTAATATGTGCACACTGTGTAATAGTGAGTTTGTGTATTTTTTCTTTTAGTTATGTGTATGTGTGTTTGTGGTCCACTAATCTTGTTAATTTCAGCCCTAATATTTTATGCATGTTTTGATGATCATCCAGTTTTGATAATTTGATTTGTCTTTTCAGAACAATAATATCGTCTTTCGCAGATAATCAAGAAAAATTTTCAATCTTCTGTTTTACTCCGCTCTCATCTAAAGAGTTTGATAGATGCGATAGCACCGTATTTCTCAAGGATAAAATAGGATCACTTAGAACGCTGAATGTGGCTTGCCTTCTATCCGTTTATTAAACTAATAGTTTACTTTATTGCCATTGACTATGCAACAGAAAACTGTATGCAGTTAAACAATAATGATATTTTAACAGAGATCCCTTATACATCAAAAGGTTTTCGAAGACTACAGTAGAGCATCTAAGGTGCAAAGCCCATCACAATTCAATTTCGGCAGAAATATGCTGACTCCATCCTCCTTAGACTAACCAGAGTTCATCTTACAGAAATCAATCAAATCAAGTTCGAAACACAAGAGCCAATCGTCTGCTTTAATAAACCTACACATTTCAATAGCTTATATTTGATGTTTTGCTGAGTTGTTTCCAAAAAAAATATTGTTAAGAATGCAGTTTGGAGATTGAATATAGCTCCATTCCAAGTACTTGCGAAGTATATTATTGCACTAATGGGGAACGAATGCTTTTTAACTGGTACACAAATTAATTTCAGTAGGAAATTAAATAAGCTCGTAATTCACTTACCTAAGCCCAAAATCGTAACTGCCTCAAATGAAAGATATGCAAAGCTAAATGGTAGCTAGAGGTTTTTATTCAGAAACTTAATAAGTAATATAATGTGAATTCATCTGTTACTTCAAACAAGTAGGTTTGTCTAGAATGATTACACTAAAGCTGTTTAAACAGCCTATGTGATGCAAATACTATTTGGATCCATTTACCTAAAAAGTTTATTCTCCGAAAAAAGAACACATATATGATAAAGAGAAGTGTGTAACGTTGAGACCAGGATCACTTTCGTTAAATGAAAATAAAATCCCTCTACGAAGTGGTCTAGACAAACAATTTACGCTGCCTATAGTATTTCTTTCAAACTTCATTATTGATGCAAAACATTAGTCTACTTTAATTACAAGTTGTAGCATCAAACTAAGCGCATTTCTATAGAAATGGGTATCGTGACTGCGTACCCAATTGGATAATTCTCCAGTGTCTGAGGCGATAGGCTCTGGCTTTGAATCTCAGTAAGAAAAAAGTCACAGGAAGACAGCCATATCCAAGTAATGAATCACAGATAGAATGAAATGCTTGTTGTGGATTCTACTGCTAGCTAATATTCATCATTACTGTCCAATCAGTTAAGAATAAAACTAAGAGGCTAGATAGGTGTTCCTTAAGTTCATCAGAAGAACATTCGGTATCTAAACCTGGTGTAGAATTTTCGCAAAAAATTTCATAGTACCCTAAAATTAGAGTGCAGAGTGAAAATGTCTTAAGCAGACTGATAGTTTTAGTGCTTTTTCATTTGACTCAAGAAATGATGTAGAAGACTGAGTATTCTGTGATTAACTGAGTGTTTATTTTGAATTGGTAAGAGCTGGATAATCCAAACGTTTAGTTACATGTTTGTATGACAATCACAGCTCGATAAATAAATTTATGACCTTTAATTTTAACTTTGCAGTCCAGTTCAAAACTGGCCTATATCTGTCCTAGCACAGTTACACCGTATCATCTGCCCATGACGGTGAAATGACTGTTTTGAGTAGTCAGTGGTGGACTCGGAAGCGACGGTACATGTATTTCTAGATAATCTAAGAGCAGAGTGAGCACTTTTTCTCCTATCTGTTGGTGAATAGACTCCTGGTTAATGATTTGGATATCAACAAGATGTTAAGGTTAAAATCGCAATAGTTGGATTAATAACTGGTAAACTAGACTATTGCTTGGCAGAATTAGCGACAGGGGTTTGCTCCGAATACCATATATTCATCTGTCAACATTCCACTTGCATCCTCTGCGTGGTTGTAGATTACCGACTGTACTGTAAAAGAAGGATTGCACACAAAGTAGCTTTTGATAATTCATAAACACAACACCACGACTATATAAATGGTATTGGAAAATCTGCGAACCTAAAATAATAAACCATGTTCAATGATGCTAAAATTGAACTAATGATGATGGGAAACACGATCCTGACTAAAACTACCTTGGTCAAGGATGCAATTACTCTACATAGACTGTGCTTGATTTTTTTAACTTTAAGGTAAACACATTCATTAAAAGAACAACTCATGGAAGGAAGCTTTATTTAAATCAGATTGACTGTAAAAGCTAATTAAACACTTACTTGATAAAAATATTCTTTTCACGTTAGTAAAAACATTATTCGTACCTAAGTTAAGTAATATTTGTAACCAAGATTTGAAAAAGACCTCCGCAGCTTATTAGGACTATAAAGAATGCATTCAACAGTTAGATCGAGGTTCTGAAATTCAAATGAAGACAATGGTTTTGGTTTATCCTGACGTATTTATTGGCATTATAAACACTGTGGAACAATACAAAATCTATGCTTTACTTGCCATGACAACAATGGCTCAATGAGAGTTTCCGTTTCACAATGCAACAAAGTGTGAATATTCAGAGAATCTTAACTCCTTGCCGGTAAAGCTCACGATTTTTTGTGGTGTATGTGCAAAACATTGTCCAGAAAGGTGCACATCTCCCGTTCGTGCAGATAGCCTATCTACTGGTTAGTTTCTTACTTTATATCGAATAAGCTTTACACTTTTCCAATATTGCCATCTCATGATCGACACAGTTTTACTGGAGTTGGCTCATCGGTTTAGGAAGATAACTTTCAGCTAACTGGTCACGAGTGTGAACACCGTTCCAGTTATCGAGGTTTGGACAAGCCTCACACAATATGTGTGGCTCATTGCCAACCACATGAATTTGCAGAAGGTTGCTCGATGGATTCCCAATCCGATAGTTTTACCGAGGAACTGTGAAAAGTTGAACGATCTGTAGGAACAGTGGAGACACAAATACATGAAATCGAGACTATGGTGTTCCATACATCGATGCTATGCGCAAACTATGGTAAGGTTATATAGTTCAGAGAACACAACGTCATAAAGGCAAGGTCATCATACTGAGTTATAGGTCTAGTAAGCTGTACGTTTTATGGAAAATGTAAATTTTTAACTGAGGCAAATGTTTTGACGTTTGCATCGTTAGCCTGCTTACTCCAAAGTCAGCAACATGTTGCAATTCTGCTGGATATGCAAGATGTGTTTAATGTCTGATAATCAGGTGGAAAAATGAAGTAGTATTGCGTGTTAAATACTAGAAATCGTATCATGTCCAAGTTGTAAGAGTACAGTTTACCAAAGTGTAACACTCAAATAATTAAATTTCTCAGGGAGCTTGGTTCACAATCACATGCTAACCGACCTATTGCTTAATTCACTAAACTTGGAATTATGACAGGTGGTTGTTAAGTAGGTTTTGGTCGCATGGGTATTGATCTTGTTTCTCTGTTGAGTTATACTAGTGACTTTACTACATTCATGAAACAGTCAATGGTATCAAAATCACAAATTCATACCAGTAGTTTAAATGTTCTTCGCAACTTCCTTTACACTAGCAATGGAAGAAGCAACAAATAAAAACCCATGAGTCCGTGGTGCAACTGTTGTTAATTTCATACAAACAGTTCGAATTTCTCCATTTCATCCTCTGAGATTTATTTCATACTATCAACGAGGAATCATCTATTCGTCTTCGTAACTAGAGGTGGAATTCAGAACGCACGTTTCGTTTTATTAGAGACTCGTCAGCTGAAGGTACCTCCACACCTGTGAGCGTTGTTCTTACTGAGACTAGGACACAGTACCCAACGCTTCAAATGCCGAAGCGTTACTCACCACGCCAGTGGGACATGGAAGCGACCTCGTGTGTGACGGGTATCAATTTTCACTTTGGTACTTGTAACTTCCCGTTGCTATACTGAATCACCCAGCTATTACAGTATAAAAAATGTCCTCTAGTTTACTAAATACATCAAAATGACATACAAAAACATTTTTAAGTGCTGCCCCTTGTGCCTCACAAACTACTTTACAACATTTACCTTTAATTCAACACTCTTGAGAATCGATTACTGTCGACCGACGCAGAATTTCAGTAGCTACCGAAATGTTGGAACATAGCTATCTGAATTTCTGTGGTCCATGGTGATGTCATCAGTCTATGATAAGAAGTCTCTTCAAATCATTTCCTTTTCTATAACTATTAACACTTCTGATGTTCGAACTCTCCCACTGTTGGCTGGTTTGGTTTGAATTGGTTGGCCTTTTTTGAAATATGGGCTCCTACGCAAATGTACTGATATAACTGCTGATTTCATTTTGATATCAAGGTTCCACAGTGGCTAGCAGTGGAACCCAGGATGCGTGTTTCGTCCTACCTGGGACTCATCATATGGGTGTAACGGGATCCTGTTAAACAAGGAGCAGCGATTGTAACTCAGTCGTCTCTTGCATAACAATCCCAAGTCTGAAGCAATAGATTTTGGATTTTAGTTTCGATAAGAAAACTGTTATTCATTGGGTTGCAGGCACAAACCCGTGTATTTCATTGATGGCCGCTATTCAGTCCTGATTGCTAATAACTTTTTCGGTCAACATGAAACATGCTGTTGTTTATTGTTGTCACATTCTCAAGATTACAACTATCCAAATAAGCAATCGACACCTCACACTTTTAAACATTAGTCTCTTTTATATATTTGGTTAGAAACAATTAGAAGACGCAGTTTGTCCGAGAAGTATTTAACTTTAAGCCATACATTTTAAACAATTTTATACCACTTATGCTTTTCAAAACATTTTATGTAAGAAATGGAAATAGAAAAGGAAAAACTATGACAACAAGAAAGGTGACAAAAGAAGAATGATAAGTTTCAAAACCAACCTTCATGGTAGGACAAGTATAACTGGGCAGGTTTAGGGTAAATAAGAAAGTTTACCAAAATGACCAGAAAAGTAGCTGGATTTATAAACATCGATAACTCATGGAGGTAGATAACTAAATTCATCCATTATAAAACATTATTGATAAAGGCCTCAGAATTAATAATAAAAACATGCATTACAAATTAGTATGAAAACCGTCAGGGGAGAATAATTAAGTAACTTTGATTAAATCTATAGGCCACCCTGGCAACAAGCGGAATAACCAACTAGACTTCTCTATTTTATGAAAATCTGCCTTTTCAGCTGAAATGGAGATACCTAATTGGTTATTTCGATTATTGCTAAGGCGGCCTTTAAAGTCACTCGTAACTTTTAAGATCACCATAAAAAATAGTGAAATAGTCGACTAGGTTTCAGTGTTTTAAGAAAAGCTATCCCTTTAGTTAGAATATAGGTACCTAATTGGTTATTTCAGCAGTTGTTTGGGTGGCCTCTAAATGTGTTCAAATCCTGAGCCCTTATTGGTTATTTCACCAGTTGTTAGTGCGAACTTTTCAAGTTACTCTCAAAAACAGTTTGTCTCTGTAATAAACCTACCCTTATCTTTTCCTTGTATCAGTTTCAAAACTTACTATTCTTCATTCACTACCTTGTTAAATATTACCTACCATACTTTGGGAGTTATGTCTTTAAATAGTCATGTGATACCTGGGTCTTCTTACCGCAGGTTCAAAAGTAGGGTAACTTTAATCGTCACCCTAACAACTGATGAGACAACCAATTACATTCCTTTATGGACAAGTACTTTCCCAGGAGAAATACAGAAGCATGATTGGTCATTTTAGCGGTTGCTAGAGTGGTATTTTAAGTTACTTCAAAAGTAGATCAGACCAGTTATATGTTTCGATTTCAAAAAGATATGATTAATTTAAACATATTAGTATGAAGTGAATAAGGTTGAAGGTGTCGATCTGATTAGAATTTAGTGGTAGAGGGGCAAACTGCTCTTTTCCGGGTTTATAAATCTTAGGTTCAAGTTCATAAATTATCAATACTTCAGACCAATGAAGGGCTCCAAACGTCAAAGTTTTGTTCGCTTCCCCAGTAGTCTTCAGTCATTAATGAAAACACCATTATATTTAAGAGCGAAGTAAACTAATCTCTATCAAAATGTATATGCTTTTGTTATAGATATTTAATCCACTCGTGCAAACGATAACTACTTTATTAATTTATTATTTGATTTCTCCAATAAAAGTTTATTTAAAGAAGTGGCCTATTATTTTAAAGTATCATCTTATGCCTTGTAAATTGTTGCCACTTAATTGCATCGTTATTGCTAACGGTCAATGAAAAACAGTTTTCTCGTCCTTACTGAAATTTGAATTTAATTTGACCCCAATTTTTTAATGCATTGATTTATAGTAACTGTAAATACTTTTCAGTAAAATAGCAATTCAGTCTGGAGGTTTGTGGAGACTTATTAATTGATTCCACGTTGGAATTCATGACGGAATGATATCAAATTTTGAGGGGGTTGTGGAGATTTGGAAATATTTCAAGTTGTTATTCATCGAAGACTGACATCATTTGGAGGAACAAAGGAAACCTGGGAGCACTGGACAGCCAGCATACTAGGACGAAACAGCTGTCCAGTGCTCCCAGGTTTCCTTTGTTCCTCCAACTGATGTCAGTCTTCGATGAATAACAACTTGGAATGATATCAGTCGGAGGAATATTGGAATCTTGGGGGCACCGGACAGTTGTTTCGTCCCAGTACCGGGCTCCTCAGAAGTGCTCACCCGTGACCCTGCCAGAGATCGAACCCAAGACTTACAGGTTCCGCAGCCAGCGTTATATGGGGTCAGTATAAATTGGTTTGCAACCGAATCTATGTAATAGCTATTAGGGCATTTAAATAGTATTTTCGCTCATGAGTGTTAAACTAAACTTTTCACTTTATGTTCATCATTAGTACAGATATCTCCAAGACAACGTCTTTCTGAGATTTGCGTTAACCCAGTTGGGAGTCTCCGTTCCAAGAAACTATTTTTACAACATGATTTGCACTCAGAGACAAAGACACTATCAAGTACACACCATTTTTGATACTTGAAGGTGGTTATTCGGAAGCTATGAGGCTGAACTTATTGGCACTCATTAGGCTGGTGTCTCCGCAACTCCGGAGAAACTAATGTTTCTCTAAAGATTCAGAAATTTACCATTTAGTTTAGAAGTCAAAGAGTCTACTACCAGTCTTTGCTGGCTATATCTTACTCCCATGGGGCTGCATTATGCACGTAAATAGACACCCATAATATGTTTAAGTTTTCTGCAATACTATAAGTAAGTGAAGTGACCCAACACTGTGTTTGACTATGTTCAAACTTATGAATCATTCAACAAGATGACTTAGATCTAGGAAACACTGAAAGAGTTCGGTTGGCCCAATGGTTTTGATAGCTGTATCAGTTAACATCAGCTGACAGATCTCTGCACATAATAATTTATTTGCCTTGTGGAGTGTATATAATCAGGGGATTTTCGTAAGAAAACTAACTCACTGATTATTACAACAATATGTAAATAGATTGTGACCTAAAGACAAGCCTGTATCCCTACGACGATGAACTACATACACATCACTCATCATAAAAGCCATCAAATTATTCACTTAATAAACGAATTTGATTCATTCAATCTTAAATTTAAACTAGATTGGATTGTCAGAAATTGAAGTCAAAAGATACTTTAAAATATGTTCGAATTTAGGCAGTTGTTTGTGTCTATATTTTTTTGAAATAACTTCTAAACTAGTTAGATTTTTATTATAAATCGATAGGTTGTAAAAGGGTTGTGTAAACTTTAATAACACTACTAAAAGCATTTGATCTAAATAATCACCTGATGTATACACTCACATTTAATCGATATTGTGATTTTTTATCAAAGAGGAAGTATTGATTAGTGTTTAATACTACTCTAGTTTTTGATCAGTTGAAAAGACTGTGTCACTATCTAAGCAGCTGAAGATTTCAAAGGTGAAAAAGTTCACTTAGGTCATCCAGAGTGTATTCTAATTTAAGTGACCGAGTGGAAGTGACTGAATAATACGAAATACGAGAAAGCTACTAACGCAATGAGACACAGACTGAATACGAATAACAACTGTTCTCCCTCACAACTTCATAATTCAATGAGCCACAAACATCAGAAGACTAAGACTGGTCTGTGATTATGAGGAAGGCATTTTCTTCGATATTTTTATACAGTTTTTCTTCACAAAATAAAGGTACTAGGTCAGAAGTTGGACAACTATTCTGATTGGTCAGCTGAAGGACAAAGTTTTCCAATTAGGTTAGCACTGCACACACAATAGCATGAAACAAGATTGAAATCCTAAACTTCCGCCTTAGCGGCTGACTTCAATTTCAACCACTTCATATCAGTAACTTTGTGATCATCGCAATTGTATCACTTGGAAAGATTTATTCACATATTAATTCTTTCTACATTTTTAAACTTGACCCAGCATTACGTGATGTGTGATTGACGTCTACTGCTAAAAATTCATAGAAATCCAGTTTCATTCGTGTCGGTAGTCATCAAAAATGGCGGAGTGACTTTAAAAGTCACTCTAACAACCGCTGAGACAACCAGTCGCGCCTCTTTTTTTTCTATGAAAAACTACCTTCCTAACCTAACTACAGAAATCTGATTAGTTATTCAAACAGTCATTAAAGTGACCTTTAAAGTCACTCAAAATGGTGCATCAATAGTGATAAACAGAAGTCCGATTACTAGTGACTGTTCATAGAAAAACTAACTGGGCATTTTGAAAGAAAGATTTTCTAGAGACTACAATCATACTTATTAGCACAGCAGTGTTGAATAGTAACTGAGACTCCGAGTCGATAGAGTCAAGACTAATAAGAAATGTGTAGATTCATTTTCACTAAAAACAGTAAGAAAAAAGTCATTGAGAGCAAGAGATCATTGAATAAGTTGCTGGTTGATCTTGCGATGACGATTCACTGAAAGCCTAAATTGCAGGTGAACCTAAGATAAACACAGCTACATATAAAGCTATTTCAAATACATCGTATAAGGTGTATTTTTATTTGTGTAATCCCGGCGAAGTATATTAGAACAAATAAGAAAATAAACAAATATTTTGTAGTATTCCTCATCGTTTCAATCTTGCTAGGAGGATCTTTTTCAAGAGTATGAATCTGACATTAAGTTCTCAGGTTAATATGCAAGTCTTTTATAACAGAAGATGGTGACCTTTACGATCATCCAATTGCATTCTAGTATGGAGCAAAAATCACTGTAATACAGGTGAGTGAATAAGCAATTTAATCAGAAAGGCTTTTTCCAGTTGTGCGAGTAAGGTGGAACAAAAATAGGGTGGAGAAATTTAGTTTGTCGATGAAAAGTACAATGGGTTGTGAGTCATCAAAGGTGAGGATGAATAGATTACTACTTTGGAAGGATGAATATTTGAACATCGGACAATATATAATAAATAAATGAAAATAATGATAAAGGTATTTCTGACAACATTTGAAGTATGAGTGATAACAAAATGGATTCTGTAATATATAGGATGGTTAGTAGAATGTATATAACTCAGAAAGGAAAGGAAAATTAATAAATGTAGTAGATCAATAAAGTGTTATGTAATAGGAATAGACAAGTTGTTAAAATGCATATATACATATTGACGTGATTAAGACGATTCAGCGAAATGACACCGGAAAATATTCAAGCAACAGTAAATTCGGAATAAATCATGTGGAGTGAAATAATTGTGTTCTACCTTCTCTTCATATATTATTTACAACTGTCTATGCGAGTCATTAATATTTGTCAATTTGTGGGATGTCTAACACTTCTTTTCTGTTGACCGAAGGGTACGAACAGATGTGCAAAGCTTCTGCAGTGGCCCACTCTTTGCAAGAAAAAAAGCTTTTTTACAAGACTTTTGTCTTTTCGAATGATATTTTATGATCTAAATATAAGGCGTGAACCGCTATAGCAGAGCTTTTTTCAAGTTTTTCCAGACCATAGGAATTTTTTGCAAATTCAACCGTGTTCAGCTAGACATGTTAGTACTTGGCGTGATGTTTCTCTAATGTATGTGGTATTGCATTCACTAGTCTACCTTATAAACACAGTTCTGTTGTTCTAAATGCGGAATCGGCTTTTAATTTACACAGGTGTGAGTGTAATGTGTTCATCAGCTTAAAAAATACTCTGATGTTGTAACTATTAGGGATACTGTAATTAGAAGACGTAGATTATCTGAAAAATGTGATATATTTGCGCTATACATTTCGAACAATCTGATCATACATTTACTTGTTAAGGAATTATACATGAAAACTGGAAGTGGGGGGAAGGACAAATATGACATCTGAAAAGGTGAAGCTGGAGTTTTATAAATCTTGTATTTCAAGTTACACTTTTCGCAGACATTCTTATAAAACCTTGCGTTTCACAAAATTCCAAGCAAATGTCTCAAACGTCGTTCGACTCGCTATATCTCATATTGATAGTTGCAGTGAGAAGTTAAATGGATTAGTTGAACTTCACGTTCATTCTTCATATGTGCTGTCTGATATTTCGTTAATTTGTCATATCAAGTTCGTCAATTTTAGTAGTTCTGTCAGCATTAAATCAAAGGAGAAGACAATACGAAATCTGTCAAAACTCTGTATAAATGAATCTCATGTTATCTCATTCCCAATTAATCCAGATAAATATGTGACTAATGTATCCTCCTCGGATTCACTTTTTCGGTTCCCCATACAAAAGTTTCGGATTTCGCTACTGATGTCCAATTTGAAAGTCTCATTGATGAGTTACTTCCCCTTACTCCATTCGCCTCAGATAATCAGAGTTGGTTGAAGGCTAAACTAGTGGATATTGCCCATCAATTCCACAGTTGAGGCCCAAGACAAAGAAATATCCTAACTTCGCAACATTTCAAAGCCCTTAAAGGACCTCGAAATAGATATGATGTAATCACTCCTAAACCCGATAAAGGGTCAGATGTGGTCATGATGAAAAAATGGGATTACAAAAACAAGATGATGTCCATTCTTAGTGATGAAAGTAAATTTATGGCTGATGTTCCATCGGACGACCTTAGAAAATTAGAATGCAAAGTGACATCTAGTCTGCTAAAACTCTTCAATATCAATGCTATCAGCAAACCTCAAACCATAGGGGTCTGAGCTACCTAATCTGTATGGATTACCCAAAATTCATATAGATAATAATCCTTTACGCTCTATACTTTCCATGTTCCGTTCACCTACAGATAAATCGACAAAACGGTTAGCAAAAACTTCAATTCTTATTCGAAACGAGTTATGTAAGTTTTCTTTTAAAGATACTTTTGAACTTGTTGATTATGTAAGTGATATTAATATCAAAGATAAGAGGTCGTACTCATTTGATATTAACTCCTGATTTGCTGTTGTAACCCTAATTAAAACCATTGACATTCTTTGTGACCATATATCTTCCAGTTATCCTTCTTTCCCTATCCCCTCAACGTGTTTGAGAGAGCGGTTATTATTGTGTACTGATAAAGTTCATTTCACATTTGAAGGTGAACAATTTCGACAAATAGATGGTGTGGCCATGGGAAGTTCCCTAGGACCACTGCTAACTGATATTTACATGTCACACAATGAAGGCTTGACCGATGATCTCATGAAGCAAGCATGAAGATGAGACATGTTTGTTAGAAGGATTTAACATCGTTCAAAACAACATAAGCTTAACATGTGAAGAAGAGAAAGAAAACCGTCTGCCGTTCTCGGATATATTCCCAAGTCGTAGAAATGATGGTTTAATAAAACGATCGATTTACAGGAAACCCACTTGGACAGATCAGCACTTAAGTTTCCAATACAAGCCCAATACAAGCGAGGTTTGGTAACTTGTCCATTTAAGAGGATCCAGCGTATTTGTGCGGAGGACTCAATGGATGATGATATCAAAATACTAACGGGAACTATTAGTGGAAGATGGATATCCATTGAAGTTCATATACCGCTGCAAAAATTAGCAAGGATTCAAACATAATCTATACTCTGTTTCGAAGAAATGCGTTTACATGGCGTTACCATACAGAGGAGAATCTAACAGCATGATATTAAAACGAAGGTTAAGGTCTACTGTTAGCAAAACGTACTATTCAACTAAGCATATCGTAGTTGAGAAGACCGAACACTTACTGCAACATAGACCTCAACGCTGTATAAACGATTGCATCACATCCCACTGCGTTTATAAATTTGCATGTGTGTGTGGACAAACATACATAAGGAGGACTAATCGTGATGTACACTTGAGGGTAGGGGAACATGTCCCAAAATGGCTACGAAAGCAGCTGGATTCACAAACATCGATAAGCGCAAGTGGCAGACAACCGTCATCATCCATTGCAAAATATATCATTGATAAGTCACAGGATTGATATTAAAACAGCCTTTACAATTTTGTATGGAAACTGTCAGGGGCGTATACTTAAGTTTGTTGAGGCGCTAGCCATAAATCAATTTAACCTCCAACTACGTGTGCAAAACCAGTCTATCCCTACACTAGGCCTACCTTAGTAATGCTTATTTTACCAAGGTTGTCTTCAAATCTCAGCTTTTTCCCTTTCATTATCTTTCTTATTATTGAATTCCTTTATGTCATATTAGTCTTTCCCCCACTTCCAGTTTTCATATATAATTCCTTAACAAGTAAATGTATGATCAGATTGTTCGAAATGTATAGCGCAAATATATCACATTTTTCAGATAATCTACGTCTTCTAATTATATTATCCAAATTCATAAAAGAAACTAATCGTTTCAAAATATTGAGGATATGACTTACTTCCTCTGATGTGGATGTTCAACAAGAAAGTGCTATAGTACTTATCCAATTTTTATAGCTTGGCTATTCCGTATCTTTATTCGATAAACTTTTTTCTCTCCTTTTTAATAGCCTTTCCTGATGGTTGTTTGGTTTTAAGACTTCTGGAACAAGTTGCCTATCTGGTTTCCGAGATTACACTTTATTTGGCATCCTTTGTGATCTCGTCAACAGATTTTTGGCAACGTTTAACTTAGTTTCCAATGGGTGAGCCTAATCGAAGTCAAGGTGCTGGTCAGAATGTGCATCTTTTCGATAGACATCAATATCAAGTGTCCCATCATTGTTTTGTATCGCCTTGTAGCCTAAGAAAGCAAGAGTTCTGAATTCTGTTTTTAGTTCATATGTGAATTATATAGCATTGAAACGTCTGTTAAGGTATTCGAAAAGATTTCCTAGACCTTGTCTTTTGGTTATGATGAAGGTGTCGTCAACGTACCTTCACCATATTCTTGGTTTTAAATTATGTTGTCTAAGTAGGTCTGATTCTGCTGTGTGTATGTATAGATTAGCCACAATAGGTGAGGCAGGTGAACCCATTGCTACCCGACTGACTTGACAATAAAGGTTTCCTTGAAAAGTAAAAAAGGTTGAGATTAAACATTATCTCAGTAAATCATAGCTTTCACTGGTGGAAATATTCCATCTGAGTGATAAAGAAGTATCCGACTCTAATAAAAATCTAACAGCTTGTATGCTTTCATCAATCAGAATATTTGTATACAGAGAAACAACGTCAAAGCTAAACATTGTTTCATCATCTTCAATGGTTGTTTGTAATAACTTGTGCTTAAAGCCTAATGGATTTTTAATGATAATTACCAAGTTGTCTGGTAATAGTTTAAAGACTTTCATAATTGTATCAGACAACATTATCAGCATTAAAAAGGAAAACGGGTGAGATATATAGATGTCAAACCCAGCAACTTTGTAAAGCATGGAGAATATGACCAGAAGGTGTGGATAATTTTTTCGTTGGATACGATATAACTTTATTTTCAGGTTAATAAAAAAAACCATTTGTCAGAGACTGGGAATGAAAATCAGCATAGGTGTTTCGTCCGAAATGAACCTCATCAACAGCAGGCATTTAGCAGTCAGTGTTTCGGTTATTCTACCAAGAAATAGAGCCAAAACCCATCATCCGCAAATAAAAGAGCTTTTTATAAATCTATAAACAAACTGCAAAAGTCACCCTTGAAAATGCAGATGGGTCAGTCAATTTGTAGAATGTCTTCAAAACGGCATTCAGACTTCTGAAAGACTATATACTCGGTGTTGCTGATTAACTTACCAAACATTTACCACTTCCTGCTACGTAGACTGATGGGGATAGTGGCAAAGAGAAACATAGGTTAAACAGTGTGTATAAAATTAGGCATCGCAACTATGAGAGACGAAACGCATACAGTCTATTGTTCCAGCAGAATAATGAATTATTGATTCGGCGACTTCAGATTTTCTTTGTCATCTACTTACCTGCTAACAAATTTGAAAGCGTAATAGACTGGCGGTTAAGTGAGACACTAGTCAACAAATGCCCGTACATAGGAACAACCTGTGTGATACTGACAAAAATTGGTAAACACTAGCAACTTCAGCGTTAATTTCATCAAGGTTAACAAACAAAACGGAGGTAGAAAGTGTTTATACACTCAGTGAAAACCAATGACTAGAAATGAAGTTATTGGGACAAATTGCTGAGGTATTTATACATGAATTCGACAGTTGAGCTTTAAAGCTTAACTTTATGGTTGGTTTCCTTACAAATGTCTTAAAAGAATATTTCTAGCAGATACATTCCATATTACATATTCACTAGAGGGAGAAAAAAAAGACTGATCAGTGTCTGGACTAACTGCCAGTATGATATAACGCTTTCAAAGTGTTTCATACTTAATGTTTAGAATATCCAAGCAAATGATGTTTTCTTTGTCATGCACTACTAGTCAGGCAACTAGAACCGAAGGATTTACAGGGTGATTTCAAAGGTAACTGACGAAATAACTAATCAGATTTCAGAATTTCAACTCGATAGTTTCTCAAAAAAAATGCAATTGGTTATCTCGGCAGTTGATAGGGTGGTCTTCAAAGTCACTCGATTTACACAATAGAAAACCTTTATTTTTCGAATATATGCTTCAGTTTACATGATTTCCTATCTGGTTAACTTATACATGTTGGTATGGTGTTTTGGACTGTCAGCTTCGCTGTACTACTGATTTAGCCTTCTGTGAAATCAACATAAAGAGTCAATATTTCATTATAAATGAATACTTTTATTCACGTGTGGAACTTGATAAGAATCTGTCACACGCACAAAAAATTGATATCACTATTAATACTCGAATTTACTGTTATTTTGATAACAAGTTACTAACTTTTTAATTGATCTGTCTCAATCAAGCCTTTTCTTACTACTGAGATCAATTAAATTTACGATAGTTGTAAATCTCTAAGCTTCTGTCTATTGTGTGTATAAAACAACCTTAAAATAGACTGATGAGGCTTTAAAATTTTCAAAAAGCTGTGTTGAATTCGGATAAAATGTTTATTGATGAAGTCTTAAGTTTTCATTCTGAAGAGGCAAGTAGTAGAACAGGAGTACTGGGATTTTTTTAAGGTTCTATGCTTCAGTGTTCTCCTTGCCTTCAGCAAATCTATCTGCATTGGTTAAGGCATACACTTAAACGAAGAGATCAATTATAGTCTATGAGAACGGAAAAAAAGCTTATAAACTTAAGTTGTTATCGTAGACTGACATCAGCTGGAGGAACAAAGGAAACCTGGAAGCACTGGACAGCTGTTTCGTCCTAGCATGGGACTCCTCAGCAGTGCGCACCCACGACCCCACCAGCAGGGATCGAACCCGCCACCTTCAGGTTCCGCGGCCAGCACGTTACCATTGAGCCACTGCGTCAGAATCCAGTGCTCCATATTTCCAACTTCTGTTAGCTCACGATATATAGCGCTAACCGCCACCCAATGTCAACGCTGAGTATCTGTGCTCATGGCTATCAGGCTTTGACTCCACCGGTCACGACTTCTCATTGGAACTTCGGGAATACTTCTCGAAGCTAGTCACCAATGAGCAAACTTAAACTTAAGTTTTTCGACACAGATTGACTCATTTCTGTTGATAAACTTTAGTCAATAGCAAATGACCTCAATCTTCTAAACCACCAATTCTGTTGGCTCACAAACTATCTGTCTCTTTCGAGGTCCTGTATATTTTTACATCACACAATCTGTAATTACAATTTTGCATGATTTCAATGATATATTTCTATTGTATCAGCTGACGTTAACTACCACAATGTTCAGGATACTATCATATTTCAATATGTAATCACGTGGAAGAAAGCATAGAGTGTTCAGTGCTTTTATATAACTGAGCATCATCCTGAAATTTACTAATCAAAAAACAGGATTCAATAAGGTTTGATATACGACGAGTAAATTCATTTTGAGTTTATAAGATTCGAAATAATCAATATGATTAGTTATATTTCATTGACTGGTTTACAAAAAAGAACTGACAAGTCAATGTCAGTCTGTTATGAACACCCTAGATTGCTGCTAATCAATTGTGATTTCAAGTTCGCTGGAGATGAAGTCGAATCCAAGTTGTATTTCACAGTGTTGTTGACCAGAAAACCTACAATCATGGTGAGATCAATAGTTTTATTGCAATATCCATAAAAAAAGTCCTATTTCTAACTGGTGTCCATCGGTAAACAGTAAAATCCTGCCATCAGTTAACACTTGCCACTTAAGAGATGTACATATAACAGATCGATGTAGCACAATCACTGAAGTTGCCTGAGCCAAGAGGTGTTGATCTGAGATCTGCGTGAGAACGAAATTATGTACTGATCAACAGACACATTCAGTTAACAAACCATGAAAAAACGTTAGCGAACATTATCAATAAACCTATCAGTCTTCATCAAATCAAAAACCATAAACTTTGATAGAGGCAAGGTGATAACAGGAGGATTATTATTGAAAATATCTGAGATAGTTGTGGTTCTGCCAACTGGTGCAACTGATACGAGGTGAGGTATGGAGATAAAATGAAAACCTGCGTAGCACCAAGTTTACCAGCCCGGTGACAGAACAAATGAGCAAAAAGACCAACCTTCAGACGGATCATTTTCCCTTCAGTCATCACTGGTATCGAAAAATAGGATTTGTAATATGGCAGCTTTTAAACATAATGTGTTCGTATACAGCATAAAAATATTAGCATTCAACATTGCAATAAGCAAAATTTTTACAATATTTTTCCAAGTAAGAAAACAAACACATTCCATATATTGTTAAAGCGGTAACGAGATAGATAAAGAAGTCAATAACCAATTTCACTCTAACATTTATTACACTTAACGTTATCACCATGTAATCTTTTGTCAACCCGTGAGATGGGCAAGCAGAAAATCGAAGCTAAGGCTGATTCATAACGTAAGCTAAAAATATTCACCACAAAAACCTAATCACTATCTTTTTATAAAAGTGATCTATAACGTGAAAAAAGAAAAATCTGCCAACAATTACGTCCCTTAAAAGAGTGTGAAGTGCACTAACAACCTTACTAGAAGCCTATTAAAGGCTGAAAGGGTAAACCAACCGAAGAGTAAGCAAAGTATGGGAGTTAACGTCTCAAAGTTTATTACTATTATATGTCCTTTAGGTTCCTAGTGTAACATATGGCTTCAGTAGCACGTCTCCATGTCACCCTCGGAAGCCTAACTCATCGTTTCCCATTTGGACTCCACTCGAAGGCCTGGCCTGGCGCGTGATGTCCACGAATGGTCTTCTCAGTGTATGCCCAGTACAATCCACCTATACTTTCTGCATATTTGTTGGGAGATGGATTCTTGGTTGGTTCGCTGCCAGCCAGAATGAGTTCCTTATTGATTATTCTTTCTGGCCATTTGATCTTCAGTATTGAGCGTAGGCAGTTGTTGACGAATGTCTGTATTTTGTTGGAAATGCTCTTCGTAACGCGGCAAGTCTCTCAGCCATCACATAGAGGCACTGACTTGACTGACATTAGTGTTGAGGATCTGGATCTTGTTCACGCTTCATGCTGAGTGCAGTAGATCTCCACACTGGTTTCAGATTAACAAAGGCCTGTTTAGCTTTTCCGATCCTGGCTTTGACATTCTCATCTGTGCCACCAGTCTCTGAAACGATGCAGCCTTGTCTAGGTAGGTGAAAGAGACCACTTCCTTTAGGTTTCTCCTGTTCATGGTGATTGGTGCTTGTTGTTGGTGCTGTTCTTCGTTGGGTATCTTCATTACCTCCGTCTTCTCTACATTCACGTTCACTTGAAGTCCCGTTTTCGCTGGCTCGTCTCTTCTGTCAACTTGTTAGTTCTCGACTGTGGATCTTCGAGTTTGTGAGACATTAAACATAAATCATCGACGAAATCCAAATCTTCTAGGCTCTTTTCATCGGCCAAACAGCGTGTGCCCATCTCGCTCCCCACATTTTCTTGCATGATCCAATTCAGTAGACCACAATCACAAAGATCATAGGTGATAGTAGGCAATCTTGTCTTACTTCTTTCTTCACTTCAGAGGCATCGCTGAGGTTTCCATTGTGAATCGTTTGGCGTATGGCGTTTTCATATAGGTGATGAATGAGGCTGAAAAAGCTTTGTGACACTAAAAACGTAGTGTTGAAACAGCTGCCAAATTACTTTTTGATCGACACTGTCGAAGGCATTTTCAAAATCGATAAAGTTATGGTAGAAAGTTGACTGCCATTCTATACTCTGTTCTTTGATTATGCGTAGCGTTGCAATTCGGTCCGCACATGAATTGTCCTTCTTGAAGCCAGCCGGTTTCGGTCGTTATTTCGAATCCAGAGCACCTTTTATTCCCTCCAGTATAATGCGGCACAACAGTTTGCTTATGATGGACAGGAGCATGATTTCGCGCCAGTTCTTGCACAGACTTCGGTTTCCCTCCTTTGGAAGTTTGACAAGGTAGCCCTTCTTTTAGCCAATCAGCAGGTACATTTTCTTCCTTCATTACTTTCAAACCTTGTGCAATATTGATGTGAGCGTGTCCGCTGTTGTCTCTGCGCGTTTTCAGTACTTCTGACGGGATTCCATCTGATCCTGCTGCTTTACCGGATTTCAGCAATTTTGTGGTATTCAGGACTTCCGCTTTTGTCAGAGGGCTTATGTTCACTTGTAGTTCTGTGGCTGGGCTGCTGGTGGTATTTCTGGACGAGTTGCAGGTGGTGGCAGTGTTCGATTAGAGTTTTCTGAAGTGGTCAGCCCATTGTTTCCTTTGTTTCTCCTCTTTGGTAACTAGCTTTCCTTCACTATCTTTCACTGGTTTCGTCTGCATTGATCTCTCCTCTCCCATATAGTAACCTGGTTATTTGATATAGTGTTGTCAGGTCTCTCCCACATGCAGCCTGTTCTGCTTCACTTGCCAGTGTGTCGTAGAAGTGTCTTTCGTCTTTCCGTTCACTCGTCTTCATTTCTTTGTCCAGTGTAGTGTTTTATAAGTTGTATTCAGTTCCTATTTTTTTGTTTATCCTTGCCTAGCATTGCACTGGTTCATTTTCATCTTCTGCTTCACCATCCTCCTCTCCTGTATCAGCTTCCATGTGTCCGTCAAGATCCATTCATAGTCTTGCCTCTTCTTTTTCTTTGCTTCCTAATACACTTATGATGGTTTCTTTCCACATAGCTTTCAAAGAGTTGCAGCGTTCTTATGTGCAGGTTCCTTCAGGGATGTTACTAAATATCTCACCTTTTATTCTGATGGCTGATGCAAAAATGTCGTTTGTAGTCTCGTCCTTCAGTTTCTCTTCTGGGTGTTGAACTTGAACTGTGGTCTATCACCAGCTTCTTTAAATTGAAGGCATTCAACTCGATTTTGAAGGTTCCTTGCACTACACAGCACGTGGTCTAAACATACATCTGTTCCTCTTCTTCAGCTGCATCTCGATCTTCACTTTCTGTACATTGAAATGAAGTCAAACTGACTTTTAGTGTGTCCTGGTTTCTGGTGAAATCCATATCACTTTTTAATATCGTTGTGCTTGTACACACTACCTCAAATCACCAAGTCGTTGAATCAAAAAAGTCTGCAAACAGTTCTCCATTCTCCTTCATCATTTCACCGAGTGTTTCTCGACCCATGATTGGTTCTCTTCCTGTCTTGTCTTCTCCCAATTTGCCATTCATGTTACCCATTAGAATTTTGATATCGCTGTCGCCATCTGGTGTCTTGTCACGTACTGATTGCAGTCGTCTATAAAATTCCTCCTTCTCTTCTTCATCTGTATTATTTGTAGGTGCATAGCGTAGCATTGTGTGATCGTGACTTTCTTTCCTTTTGAGTTGAATCTTGCTGTCATGATTCCGATGCTGGAGGAGGAGATTGGTTTCCACTGCATGAGGTGCCTTCGATGCTGTTGGGGATATCATGACAGCCAACCCGTCTATATGCTTGTGGTTGTCATCTGGGTGACAATATAAGAGTAGATTAGATTATTGACTCCTCTCCAGTTGACAGTTTGGAGAGTCCACTTCCATTCCATCTGCAGATTCTTTGCAGATTCCCAGCCTGGCACTTCTATGCTTTACCTTCTCATCTCTTTGGCAATTTGGGCAGCCTTGCTAGGTTAATACATGGTGCGAACATTCTATGTCCCCATCCTTTCTTTTGCTTTCATCGAGAGAAGACATATTGGCCAGTTGGCTTCCCGAAGAATTTCATCAACTGGCATCATTTCGTCTCTCTGATTCCAGCGAGGAATAAGTTTGTTTTTATTTTTTATATTTTCTTTGTGAGTTGAAGTTTCTGTAGCGGTTGGATTGATTTTATGGGGTAGAGTTGCTAGCTCTACGCCCAACCTTCCCTCTTTATCCGGGCTTGGGATCGGTTAGTAACTAGTAAACTAGTTACCGAAACATATGAATATTCCGTATAGAGTAAATTAAGCGAAAATTTTGTAGTGTCGAAAAGCTGTGTGGAAGTACAGTACGATCAGACGAAAAGCTGAAGCCAAGATCAGTGCTGTACTTCAGAAGAGCGATTAAATATGTCAAACCAAGTGCGTGGTTCCCTTTGATATTCATCTCTATATCACAATCAATATTCATCAATTTTATTAGCAGGTCTTCAGTTTGTTGAAGGTTTAAGTTTCAGTACAGAGGAAACTGTCTCAATATATTAATCAAAAGCCAGAATATTTTCTGCTGACTTTTTTTCCACTTCTGATAGTTATCACTTTCCAATAGGGTTACAAATATGACAAGTGTCCAGTTCCTTTTTACTAACTGATGTCGATCAAAAAACGTTAGACAAAATGTTTACCTACTTATAAACGTTGCAAGTAGACACAAAATATTACAAGGTATTTCTCAATGCAAGATTTTCATGCAACTAATGGAAGTGTTGATCCAAACCAAACAAAATACCATGTTTATTGGTAAAAGGCACATTCAAAAATCATACTATGTCATTCACGAAAGGGCATAATTTCTCACTAATAACTTCTTGGCCGTATTTTAGAGGTCTATACTTGACAAGCAGAATCCTAGCTTATTTCACATATCCTTTCTAAAATTGTTTGAAATTTAGCGTAAAAACAGCCTAACTCATTGAATAATTATTATTTTAACGTTTAGCAATTATCGGGTAATCGAACTAAGTGGCACTTATTAGTTAAGTAAACGCCAACTAATTTATTTTCAGATTTAGATGAATTACATTGTTTAATGAAATCTCCTGAATTGGTTATCAGTCAGTAAATGTCAACTTCAGATATGTCATTACTGAGCAACTCATCACATTTCTAAGCCTTCTGTCAGTACAATAAAGCATACAGCAACAGTGAGGAGGGTAGAGAGGCTGATATAATGTTATTAAGAGACCTGGAAGATAGAAACACAGGAAGAAAAGAAGTTACAAGAAATGACGAAACGTGGTGCAACGACAAAGATGAAGATAATGTGCAGATGGATGAGTCATACCACCTCAATTTTTCCCTTATCCATTCTGGTTGTCACGTAGATGCTAGTTTTGAAGTCTGCATTTCTTCGTACGTCTTAGAAGAACACTCAGGGACATTACGTGCCGATGCTATGTGTTAGCATGACCATCCTTGACTTTTTAGCAGCTACATCTAATCCAGACATCTCGTTATGAGGCCGACAACGAATAAAAATGCCGAAAACATATCCCAGAGACTTCAGATAGTATCTAACTTGCTCAGGTGATGGTTCTATAACACATGGATGATGACAAGGAGGTAACATTAGTAGGATGATGTGAGTACAAGGAGAAAAGTGACAATTATCAACAGTGCCCACTAGCGAGATTACGGTGAATGAAGCGCAAGACATCAGTTTCTCCGCATGTAGTTAACTTGATCGGCTGTGCAAATTAGTAAATCTGATTCAACAAATCGAAATGCTTGAACTCCTCTCATTTGGACCAATAAACATGACGGGTTGGTGATAAAAAGAATGAAATCAGGTGATTGCAGGAATACTAGTTCAAGAAAAGAATGAGATAGGGATAACACCAACTCAGATGATAAATTTCACCGCATCTGTATTTAATAACCGAAATGTTCAAGTCATATGCTTAAAAATTATACTTTCGTTCATAAGGCCATGAAAAATCGAAGTCAATCATAAAAATTCTACATTTTTGGTTAGTGTTCTGTTAGCTGGGTTATTTAAAAATCTTCTGATAAAGAATGATCCAGTTAAATCTTATCGTAAGAGTTCTGCCATCGAACCAGAACAACTTGCGAAATGTGTCATGAAAAAGGGACCTGAAATACTGTATTACACAATCTCCTGAGATATTCTTTCGGTAAGGCGATGGACTTCAGAATCTGCTGTAATAACATAGTCCTCAGTTCTGCAAAGCTACCGTCTTAATTCTCAACTCAGAATTTGGTATAATTCTGTACCGGTCGAGGTTTCCAAACGTACAGTTGACTGTCTATGTGGAAATTACTAAGGGAAAGGACAAAAGAATATAAAACGGTAATACGACTAGGCGTCATCAAAAATTATGCAAAAGAAAAGAGATAAAGAGCATGCGGAAATTCAGTGATTGGTCATCGCAGAGCAACCAATTTCATGTTGTTTAGTCTCAAGTGTTGACTGAACTCTAGTGATCATTTTGCACTGTGGTCACTAAGATATGAAACTTAGGATTGATGCACATTCTAATTGGTGTTAGCTGGTTGGAGGCAAACAATAGGGAACTTTGATCTAGGTTTCGTACTTTTCGGCACTAGTCGGTAAGGCCTATCTAAAACTCCAGGGGGACTGATTTCCCCTCAGATATTCAAATCTATGTCACGCAATTTTAAAGTTACAGATTGTATAGCTGAAAGTTGTTACTCTACAGTTGCCGATCAACGTCCCTTATCCAGTCCTACAAATGGCTTATAGCGGTATGAATAACTGCATTAAATTCTTTGACTGTAGAACTGGGTGACAGTGGTTCAAATTTTCAACGAGATGTTAGTTCCTTTGAGGTTGCAGATATGCCTTGCTGAAACTTGTAGACACTGTTATGAGGAGGAGGTTACAGTTGATGTAGTACGCCAAATGTAGCAGTCTCCAAATGAGTCAAAGCGGTTTACTTTCATACCTAAAACTGATAACCCTAGCAGAATGCATAGTACGAATAAGAGGAAAAAGGGTACATATATCTAATACATTTTCTAAACCTTACACATATATAAATAAATAATCCAAAGTTAGTTATTTACAAATCTGCACGGCGAAAAAAAACAATAAGTTACTAGAATGAAAATGAATAAAATATCTTCAGATAATGGTTATTTCTTAAACGACCCACTGAAATAAAAATTAAATCTATATCACAGACTTGTATAAGCACGCAAATATAACCCATGTAACAACTGCACTTTCAGCATAGGAATAAATGCGTAGCCCAAGCGCGAATTTGACATGATCACCACGACAACCAAGTATATCTCGACACATTTGAGAACGTAAGCAACTGCGTAGTATCCTTTGCGGATTATGATGAAATAGCTTTACGAAAAAAGAATCGGTAGGAGAAAGTTTGTTGAAAATTTTTCTATGAGTATAGAATCATTACTCAGTTGAATTACTTCGTAAGTCTTAATAAATTGCACTGAAATTGCAGAAATAACTCTAGTGATAATAATTACAGCTGAGTGAACAACATTAGTCCGTTATAGTCTTGAATAATGACCTCACACTTAATCCCATTTGGCATCATTGCTGACCCTTATAAAACAATGTTTTTAACAAGTTCCTGTATGTGATTCCTGGTTCGAACCTCGCCGCGGTTCAAATTCTCATTTCCCCTTCATTCCTCACCCAGTGTCAATAGTAGTCTGCTAAACCACATCTATCTCAGATGTTTAGAATGATAATTAATATGATGCTCCCCCTCTCTAGTTCGGTTAGATTTTGATTTGCATGCTAAGTCCTGACTAGGCAGCCAGTGTGAGTACGACCAAGTGGTAGTAACAAGTCACGAATTCACATAGTAGTTGAGCCTCGTAGTTCAGTTGGTAGAGTACTAGGCCGGAAACCCAGCAGTCGCTGGTTCGAATTCAGCCGTAGTCCAAATTTTTATTTCACTTTCAATCATCACCCAGTATTAATACTAGTCTGCCAAACCATGGCTATCTCGGACAGTCAGAATGATAGTTATATAGTAAAGCTTTAATGGAAAGAATCATTAGATTAAAGTTGAAACACTTCTTGTCGGAGAGTCAGTATACTGCCTAACCAAAGAAGTATGTAGTAGTGTACTGAATGCTATAATTAACATAGATTAATGAAAGTAAGGCGCTTCAGTTCACGTCAACTAGCACTATTGTTTATTACACCCAATTAAATCTTGATTAAATTATGACTGAATTTTGAATTAACTTTAAGGTGATGAAAATCATTCGATTATGGCAAGTTTCATTGGTGATTGTATTAGATTCGTTTTCGACTTTATTGGTTCTCTGATATAAGTGGATCCAATGAACAACTTTTAAAAAATTATACATGTCACTTCAATATTCCGGACAATTGAGTGAGTTATTCACTGCACAACGGGAGCATTAACAGAGTTTCCGATGAAAACCTCCTCGGAAAAGCGCTAATAAGTAATATGTCTTACAAACTGTTTATATGAATCTACAGATTTTCCAAACCAAATCACATAGTGAACTAATTATGTTGTTCAGCGTAATGTCTCACTTTTTCTAAAAATTAAACATCCTATTACCTCAATCTTTTGTTTTAAAAAGTCTTTCTTCACTTCCTACTATCTTTTTTCTATCACTATATTGTTCAATTTGATTCCGCTGTAAAGTAATTTAAACTAATAGACCTATGGTTCGAACGCTGAAAACAGCTAGTGAATAGTCTCTTATTCTAAGCAATATTTCTATTATTATCAATCTGTATAGGAAATTTCTAGTGATTTCTCAACTTAAAATACCCCACGAAACGATTTGATAAACTGTTTACACTAAAGGTTATTTACAGCTTTCCCTGCTATGGGATATAATTTTCACACACTTCTAAGATATCTCGTCGATTCCACTTTTTTATTAGCCTGTCTAATATGTCAAATAAATCTGGATATCTTCATGTATCTGTTTGCACAAAAACATCTCAATCTGTCAAGTCTCAGGAAAATTGTGGTTGACAATACAGTTGGGTATCGGATAATAACGACAGGATATGATTGGCTTCTAGTTGCGTAGTCAGTACGCCGAAGGAATTCTACTGGAACCAAGTTCCTTAGTTCTCGTTATATTAAGGTCGAATAGGTTAGTCTCATTTTGCCTGCTTACACCATTAGAAGATGCATCAGCAGATAAATAAAACTATTAAGCTGTAATAACATCTATTTGACATAGCAATAAAAAGCTGAGGTAAATTTACACCCACCCATATAAACGAGTCATAAATGCTTTATGAATATATGAATCTCAGCAAAAAAAACACCAAGTAACAATGCATGTATACAAATGAAACCATAACCTACCTGAATAGGATAAGATTTAAATATGAAATCTTTAGGTACATAACGATGGATTGAAGAAATAATTAAGTCATTTTCCAATTGATCATTTACTTGTCCAGTGTTATCATGATAACAATAATTCGACAGTCTTTTTTGATCAGTTTCATATGACGAAATCAAAGGAAGCAATAACTGTTCCAGTGTATTGTCCCACTCCCAAAGATAATTATTATCACAGCCTAACTTTTCTATACGCCATTTATCAGCTAAACAACGCAAGTTTTCACGACAGTGAATTGTTATTTCATCGAGGTTTTGAATAGGAGGATTCAATTTTCTCAGGTATAAACTTGAGTGTTTATGTACTGTCTGAATAACTTCAGATGACATAGAACGCCATTTTGATGAATCCTTATGTTTAAAGATGTTAAACAAAATACACAACGATTAATACAAATCAAGTAATATAAGCGTTCAAACAAAAAGTTTAATGTGGAGAGTATGCAAACAGCCCATCACAACATGTAGACTTACTGCAACCTTATGCCTATGTAGAGTATTTTATTTGTTATCACTCCCAATTTCATGCATAGTATTAATTCATTCATAGACATTCAAATCAAGTTTAGAAGTTGAGGAGAACAAAAAGATCAATGGTAGCAGAACCAGATGCTTTGAATACTATAAAATATTATGTTTATGATTTCAACAAGGAAAACAACCAAAATATACAACGCACTTTTATAAATTTGACAAGGATATAGATTATTGAGATGAAGGATAACATAACTGTAGGTCTATGAAAACTGATCAAAGTTAATGAAATTCTTATGTCTGTACAAAGACTAACCATTTATCGAAGAAAAGAAAGAATATTCTAGAAAGAGAGGTCAACTTCTAGAATTCATCACTCCACATATATGTTGTTTTCTATTTCAACCAACATATGCTTGTCAAACTCATAGAAGTACGCTGTATTATCATGAACATACAAGCAATTTGTCGAACTTAGACATATCTGGTGCATACGACATTCATCCGTCTACTTTAACAAAACTTTCGTCAAGTACACTTCATCAACCCCAACACTTTTTGCAAGTGTATCCGACATCATTAGGTAGGTCTGATTCCTATATACTGAACGCAAAATTTAAAGACTGTTTGCTTCTGATAAATATTTGTGAGCTAAAATAAATTAATGTTACTCCACAGAATGCTATTTTCGAGAGTGCCAGTCAGGTGCATTGCGGAAATGAGATTTATGAAGATTGCACCCAAACACCAGCAGAAATCGAGAAAGCGGTTGGTCTATTGAAACGAGGAAGGGCAGAAGATCTAGATGGACTAGTTCCTGAGGTATATAAAGACGGTGGCAGAGTGATTTTAGTCAACTGAAGTATTAACTAGTATTTGGGAGTCAAATATGATCCTCTCTGACTGATCTCAGTCACTGGTGAAGAGTATTTGTAGCTCAGGTGGATAGTCTTGGTTGCATTGTGTTCTCTGAGCTGGGTTGTTTAATTGCGGAGCTTCCATCGCACTGATAATTTTGTCTATAAAGACAATGAAAGCTCTGCGTTTAAACAATCCAGCTCAGAGAACACAATATAACTAAGACTGGTTAACTAAGTCTTCGAAAAAGACGAGAAATCCCCTTGTGATAACCACAGAGGAATCAGCCTGACGAACATAGTATCTAAGATATTAGGTTCTATAATCATAAGACGCCTGAGTGGAGCTCGGGAAGAGCAAGCCTGAGGAAACCAGACAGGTTTCACACCTAGTCGTGGGTGTATTGACCAAATATTCACACTCTGACAGGTTCTAGAACATAGGCGCGCTTATCAACGCCTGATAATCGCCTTATTTCTCGACCTGAATACGGTATTCGACTCCGTCGATCAAGAAGTCTTCTGGCAGTGCCTCTCATTGAAAGCGTTACCGAATAAGTAAACCCCTCTATTTAAGGCTCTTTACTCGAAAACTTGTGGGAGTGTTGGAGCCTATGGTGAGATAGAGGGTGAGTTGTGTACTTCAAGTGGCCCTCCGTCAAGGATACCCACTCTCTCCAGTCCTATTCACTTTTACCATAGATGTTCTTATGGAGGTCTCCTTCTCGACATCCAACCACACAGGATTAACCTAGTCACAGGAGAATTTTTGGTAGACCTAGAATACACAGATGATAAAGTTCTGTTAGGTGAAGACGCTGAGAAGATGCAGTCATCTAGACACCCTGAGTTGCAATTTAAGAATGTTTGGGATGTGTTTCTCGCCACTCAAGTGCAAATTGTTGCTCCAAGACTGGTTTTCGACGCTACCCTGACTAACAATAGAGAGTGAAGAGATTGAAGGCCTTAAACACTTCATTTATTTGGGTCAGTGGTCAACAAACTCTCTGTACAGACAAAAAAGACTCGGTTGGCTTTTGCCAACTTACGCCATCTGTGGCGCCGCCGCGATATCCGATTGTCTATTAAGGGTTTAGTTTACTTGACTGCAGCCCGGTCTGTTCTACTGTAAGCTTTTAAAACATGGCTATTAAGGATAGAAAACATAAGAAGGCTTCAGGTGTTTAACTACCGCTACCTTCATATTATATGCCGTGTTTTGTGGTGTCACCATGTGAGTAATGCAGAAGTCAGGCGTTGAGTTTTGGGCAGCAGAGGTTAGTCAGCTGATGCTGTTGTGGACCTTCATCGACTGAGACGGCTGCAGCTAGTTTTGCGTATGTTATCAGTATATGCATGAATATATACATATAATCTCAATGCTTTAGAAATCGGCTAACAGATTCTCATTAAAGTACAGTAAAATTACCTTTAGGTTAAATAGGCAATCCATTACTTTATCAGTTGACTGAATGTTGGCATAAAACGAGGTGTGGTTATATATGCAACCGATTGTACAGAATGGAGAGGGGTATATCGTTTGATCACAACATCCAGCTATATGGATATAACGACATCCAGTAATTGAATCCCAAAATGTGATTTTGTGATAATCATCCTGGAAATTAGAGTTGAAGAAATGAGCAATACATCATGTATCATGTATGATACAACTACTGTGTGAGCGACAATTTTGTCTAGTAGAGAGAGAGAGAGAGAGAGAGAACTAGAAGAACAACTTTAACAGGTCTATCAGGTCATTGAGTTACTTCTACTGAGGTAGCTACAACACATGTTAAACACGACTAACAGTCATCTACTCCAGCACACCATATTAGCTGCAATTGGGTCAGGTCGGATTGTTGTTTAGAATGATATGAGGTAATGTAGCCATCCTAGTAAATTTTTGCAACAGTACTGAAATACGATAATCATAGATTCCTCATTATTAGAATCGAACTTTATCACAACATTGCAGATAGGTCCACTTTCCGTCTCCATCTAAAAATCTTTGTTATCATCCACCCCTATTCATTTTTTTAACATATTTTGAATAGAGATGAAGGAACGATTGGAGCGGAATAGGACAGATCCATGATGGTGGTTCAACGCTCTCTGGCAATTTATCATGAGAGTTTCATCAACAGAATTGGTGATATCCTCAGCACTAACCTCATAAAGGAGTAAGGTAATGTTTGAAATTTACAAGGATGATAAGATAGTATTTTTCTTGAGTGTTGTCCAACGGAGGTTGAGGAAGGGATTTTTGTCCCACCTTGACCTCTTTGACCTTAAATTTCATTCCGTTAAGCTCATTTACTATCATCCTTATCCTGAGCTACAAATCTTTCTAACATTACTTCAAGATAGATTCATTTCTATTTTTTTGTTTCATTGCTTTTGATGACTGAATTTACCATTAGTTTCGCTTTCTATGTATCCTGTCAATAACCTTCACTTTAGTGTGATGTTCACAAGTTGGACTGATAAGTGACTGCAGCAAGTTCGATGTCTCTTATGTCTGTCTGTCCTCCAAACTATGCAGCGAACAACTGTGTTAAGCAACTGAACGTGAAATAAACGTCTAGATAGTGTTTGTCTGGCAATATTTCAGGAAAAACAACTGAAAATCCTGTCTTACTGAGTCAAATTAGCAATTGTGTTAAACAGCTCATAGAGTTACATTTATCTTGATAACTATCAGAGGAATCTAGGAACCACGTTTCATCTTATCTGAGACTCATCAGCTGGATGTCCCTGCATCCCAGTGAGTGATGTTGTTTCCACCCAGTTTCGAACCCAGCATGGATCTATACATGATTACAGACTCTTTCTCTCTCTAAGCTGTTGATAAACAGGAAAAAGGAAACAAGAAATATTTGAACCTAAAAAATGCTATTTTAACTATAATTTGTTAGGAAAACTTACAGAACAAACTACAACCCATGCATATGGATGTAAAGATGTAGTTATGATTTGTTTGTTCATATTAAATTGACTTGTGCCTAAGGCAACATATGCTTCAAGTCCATAGCCTAATAGCAGAGAGCATAGAAGGTTAGCATGATCTGGTATATCACCACAATTTGCAGAGACAAAAGCCAATCCTAGGAATGAATAAACATTTATTATAACATGCTATGAACTCATATATTCACAAAACATTGAAATTTGACAATAATTACAGATAGAAATGAAAATGATTACTTCCTCTACCACAAATTGTCGTCAAAATTAGGATACAGAAAGTTTCTGTAGTCGAAAAGTAAATTATCAGTCATCTGTATTTGACTATGACCAGGATGTAACACTGTCCAGAATATTCGCTCTAAAAATTAACTTTCGCCAACAACAGATACAAACATGCATATTCACTGCAGCTAAACCCCACTAGAAAGAGTAATGGGAGACATCTTCATGTCACATTTAGAAAACAACACTCTAAAACCTGCGATCGATTAAACCAGGCTTTTTTAAGTTAGTCTGAGGATACCACTATTATCTTTGAAAACGCTCAGTAAGCAAGGAAGCTTGCTTCAAAATTCCAACAATGCACATCGTAGCACTAAGTTTACGATGAAATGTGAAGTGAAGCAGTTACTGAATTTTCTCGACTTATTTTAGAGAAGACGGTACAATAGAGAGGAGCACTCACCGCAAAACAACATGAAGCAGTCAGCACTTAAACTTCTGTCCAATCAGTTACAAGATACGTTTAGTGCGGACGTTATACTAAAGGGAAGAAAGATTATGTTCCCAAGAAAAAGTTCTAGAAGAATTTCAACCAGTCGAACAATATCTACATACCAACAATTATCCGATGATATCTATGCAGAATTAATTCAATATCAAGGAGAAGAGAGGCGAATGTATTACTGTTGAAAAGAAACCAGTGTTTCTTACATTTTTTTATGGGAGATGATCTTGCGACAAGAATCAACAGAAAAATCAGCAGTACATTACCCAGAACCTATCTGGCTGCAAGACTTGTTTCATTGTATCAAGCAACAAGAAAAATTACACAGTCCAAATTAGACAAAGTTCCAACTCTTATTAACTCCAACTGTATTTATCAATTCATACGCACATGAGGTGGCAAGTACATAGGAAAAAGTAGAAAGAGGTCTGTCTACCTGGATTGCCAAGTACATGCCTAAGAGTCTATATTTCAGAGGTCCAGTTTCGTTCAACAGCGCATTAGCTCGTCACCTATGTGATACGGGACATCAAGTAGATGCGATGAAATCCTTCATAGTAGTCAACAGACAAAAGACCTCGCACCTACTTTAGATTGCCGAAGCCGTAACTATCCGATAAGTTCAACCGGAACTGTGTGTTCGAAATGAGACAGCTACCACTTTATTATAATACTGGTAACTAGTGACTTTTCACCCTCTCACCTTTCCCAAAATATTTTTCATATGACAGTATTCATCACGAACTGACATCAGTTGCAGAACCACTGAAAACCTAGGAGAACTTCACAGCTGTTTCGTCCTAGTATGGAACTCCTCAGTAGTATGTACCCACGACCCGGCCAGGGATCAAACTCAGGCCCTTGAGGTTTCATGGCAAACACGTTGACCATTCAGTCACTGGGTCGAAGTCCAGTGGTCCCCAGTTTTCTACTTCTGTCACTTCGCGATATAGCACGACTATCGACATGGATATCTCTAAGTTCTAATGAGAAGCTGTAACCTGTGGAGTCAATTAGTTGTAAGTGAAACCGATGCCAACTGAAGACCTTGGGTGATAAGTTGCACTATATCGCGAAGTGACAGGAGTAGAAAAATCTGGACCACTGAACTCCGACCCAGAGGCTCAATGGTTGACCCATTCGCCTAAAGAACTGAAGGTGCTGAGTTTGATCCCTAGCCGAGTCACGAGTGGGTACTACTGAGGAGTCCCATACTAGGACGAAACAGTTGTCTAGCGCTCGCAAGTTTTTGATGGTTCCCTAGCTGTTGTCAGTCTGTGATGAATACTACCTTAAAAATAAAATCCCCACTGGCCTCAAAATACATTTATTTTACGCTTATTCATATCCATATTCAAATTGATTAGCGTTTCATTATTACTTACCGTATTTGTTATTATTACAACAGTTTTATTTCAACCACTTACAATTTCGGTAACATAATACTTTCAGATGATTACGCAACCCCTTCTACTTACTCCTAATCCTATCTCACTCACTAGCCAACATTCCTCACACCTTGACTTACATACGCTTATGTACTTTGACTGAATTTACTACCATAACTTCCTTTGTGTTGTGAATTATTACGTTTTCTTGATCATTAAAACACTAGCCGGTATCTTAAGGCCGCTTCATATAAGGTATGTTATTATTTTTTATAGCGATTGTTTACTTATTTATTTAGGTTGTACGCAGCTGAAGATCATATGAAACAAATGAAATCATCTTATCCTGCAAACAGTGTCCTCATTGCACTATTCAAGTCCCATAGAATGCCATGAACAAGACACCCTAAGTATAAAGTTGTGGTGGAAAACGTGACCGTACTCATGTGTTTCTCTTCCCACCCAAAACACTGAATGAATAAAATGCCAATGAAAATCAGATATGTAATCACAACTTTTTCGATTAAGATGGAATCATAGTGAAGTCTTTATCTCAAGATCAGTTGGTGAGAATTTTAACAAGACGCGTGCTTATGTTGTTACTTGTAGTCTTTGTTCGTTGATTGGACCTAATTGATCGGTCTCTATCGGTATGAGAGCTCGGTCAAATCAACGACGGGATACTACGGGTAATAACATAAAAACTATACACGTCGCACAAGAAGCGGCTATCGTGACTCGGTGGCGTAGTGGGTAACGCTTTGACGTCAGAAGCAATTGGTCCCGAGTTCGAGTCTTAATGGGAACAATATCGCTCACTAAGAAGCAGGTACATCCGGCTGACGAGCTCCAAATAGGACGAAGCACGAGTCCTGGATTCCACTACTAGCCACTACTCATTAATAATATAAAACTGAAGCGCATATTTTCTCACAAGTATAATCAATATAAGTTTCAAAATACAGACTGATAGTAATCATTGTTTGATGTTCTTTGTTCTTCTAGGTTTGTTCTTGGATATTTCAACACTAGACTAGGCTACTTCAGGTGTATGAAACAAGTGCTGACGAAGTGGCCTAGCCTGGTGATGAAATATCCGAGAACAAACTTCGAATCTCGGAGAACATCAGGGAATTATTATTCTCATCTTGAACTACAAAATTCCCCTACAGTCTGATAATAATTCACTACCGTTTTGCAAATTATCATTTCGCCAAAGGAGGAAAGAGACAGAAATGATACGGAAGTATAACACTGCTAGGACTCACCAGAACACCAACGTTCTTTTATCCCAGCTCCAACACCATAAAATGGTTCGTATGGTATACTTGAGACAAAACGTGCGGCAATATATGGAGTCTCCAGTAAGAAGCTAACGCTGAGTGGGTCGATATAATTGCAGACAAATCTAGTTAAGACAAGTAGAAAAAAAGAATAATAAATGATTTAGCATTAAAACTGGTTTCACTGTATATATAGCCATGAAAATGTATACTTCCTACGCAGATACCTGGATACTGCTGATTATTCATGATGCTATCTTGATCTTAGTGACTATCAGAGTAATCCAGAACGCACTTTCCGTCCTATCTAGGGCTCGTCAGCTGTATGTACCTGCACCCCAGTAAGTGTTTTTCCCACTGAGATCCGAACTCAGTATCCTTCGATTCAAATGCCAGAGCGTCATCCACTAAGGCACTAAGCATAGCAGCCCACCTGCCAACAGAGGTCGAGCAATTCCGCCCTGTATACCAACTGGAAATTGCAAGTATCACAATGACAACTGACACCCGTTGCACAAGAGTTGGCTATCGTGCCCCAGTGGCTTAGTGGATAGCGCTGTGGCGTTTGGGGCGAAGGGTACTGGGTTCCAGCCTGAGTGGGAACAACATCACTCACTGGGGTGCAGGTACATCTAGCTGACGAGCCCCAGATAGGACGAAACGTGTGTCCTGGGTTCCTCTGCTAGTCACCAAGACCAATATGGTTGTTTTTCTTATTTGTGATACGTAAAGGTAGTTTAGTCTGATGACTGATATTTTACTTTCAGATCAATGGTCAATTTCAGAAAAATCGTCATTACGACAAGAAGTTTGACTTATTCTCCAATACTTTCGCCAACTTCTCTTCTTGGTAACTTTTAACGATATTGACTGCTTAGAAGACGATTTCGCCTAAATGAGTACTGACTAAGACTTCCCAACAACAGTCACTAAAATAGAAGTAGAATTGGACTTCTGTCTCTATTGTATTCTAACGTGTGTGCAGAAATGATGACTCAGTTTCTGATCAAGTAAACATTAAATTTTAGTAACCGAATATGCATTAACTCAATAATTTTAAGGGACTGTATATTTCATGCTAGGAACTAGATGCATTGTATACAAATGGCCTGCAAAATATTGTAGTGTATTGTATCAAGAATAATATTATACAACACAATTTGAGTAAATTAACTAGATTGGAGTCGATGTGTTTCAGAATATTTTGTTTTTCCTGACTGTCATTTACAGATATCGATTGTTATTTTATCTCATGATTATCACAGTAGCCGAAGAACCCAAATGATGGCCTATTCATATTCTATATGAAAATCAGACCATAGAATAACTTGACAACTGACAGAGCTGTATAAAAAATCCTGACCAAATACACTGTTATATCCTACACAAAACATATGAATGAGCAAAACAGGCTTTAAACTACTGATTATATACAAAATTACCAATCCATAATAAAATAAAAGTTTAATAGACAGTTAAGGTTAAATTTATGCTCATTGAAACTGCTTCTTCTCGTTCATGAGCACCTTAGAGATACGGATTGGTGATGTTTTCAAGAAGTTGAATTGGGCTTTACAATGAATACCTCAGCTTCCAAACATCAATCTTTCTACTTGAATTAACTTCTTTCTGACCTTTTTGTATTGTTTTTGAATTTTTGACAAGTCCATATATAAACTTGATGATACTTACTATGATTTCTTCTCTAGTTATGAATCCATCATCAATATTTTAAGAAAAGTTGGTTTTTTTCTTTGAAAACTTTGATTTACTATAGGTAGTTGAATAAACTGATTCACTTTTCCAAATTTCAACAAAGCCTCGGTTATAACTAACTGAAACTCATATGGAAAATTTTGAACCACTTCTCAACATAAAAAAAATATGATTCAGTGTTGCATAACAACTGAAGTCAGATGTGGGCGTATGTTACCCAATGATGACCTAATCATCTTTTTAAATTGGCTTAAATCAGCCTAATAGTCCAAAGTAGAGAGGATTTTCAGTAAAGTGTGAGTTAAAAGGTTGAGAACTAATATGCTAAGATGAAACCGTTGTCTAGTGAGCGACTTGCAAAGACCCTCTTTGGTTATAGGCATTACCGATTTATCTTATTGGATATCTAGATTTGAGGTGATTTGAACCAACTGATTTAGTGATTTAGATCAATTCAAGCATACCACCAATGAGCTCATTTGAAATGAGATAAATGACTATTTGGTGTTCCAGTTATCTCGTTCCCAGTAGCGAGTGTTGATGGTTGGTTGAGTGTGTTCTCAGCTATTCAGGTCTACAGATGCACATAGATTGAGCAGTTTTTTCGCTTGCTTTATTCACTTCGTTTTCAGTATCAAGGATACAAGTTCTCCGTCAGAATACTTTGGTTTACAAACAAAATCTCATCAAAATCTCAAAATTAGATTACATTCGGTTGCACTACTTCCACTATAAACAGCTGATAATTGTGCAAGCATTTGCGGTGATTCTACGTCACCGAATATTTTATTTTTTTTCCAGGTGTTCTGTTGGTTAATAGTTGGTAATAGGTAAAATTATCAGGTAAATGATAGGTTCTTCATTGTCTTGGTAGAGAACTGTATAGCAGAAAACTCATAATTTTCACTAGCTGCAGATAACCAGAATGAATAAGTAAAATTTAAAAAAGACAATCAGGCAACTAAACCATGTTATAGTATGAAAAATTTATATCTAAAACCTTGAGTCTAACCATACTTTAAATACTAATATTAAAAATCTATTCAAAAGATAAACTGACTGTGTATGACCATTCTCATCAGTAGCAAATATCTTGATAATTCTATCAGAAAAGAAACCTTCACGTAAATGTGTTAGTTCACGCCACCACTGGCGAACATAGTTGGTAAATGAACTTTCCCTTTCAGCAGATCGAGTTGATTCCAACTGAAAATGTGCTTGTGTTATTGAAGGTGATAGGTGTTTAAGTATGCAAGGCTGATGATGAATAATACCAGACATTTTTGAATCCTGTGGATGATTTGACTGAGAAGAACACTTTGACTTGACACACTCTTTTGGACATATTAGAGAAATTCGTAAATCAAGAATACCTGCAGGTACCTAAGAGTGATTTTTCAGAAAAACTTTCAATCTTAAAGCGTGATAAATGTCCAAAATTAGAATTCTAAAAACCAAAGGGAATAATTACATTTCAAGTTTAGGTGAAGATTCAGCCTCATGATTTTGTTGACGAAGGCCAGTGAAATCAGCCTAAGGTGTTCGACATTTGGCATAAATGGATCCTATCATGAACTCCAGTATGTAAAAAAATGGTTTTTATTATTATACTCCAATCGTAATGAACTTTTGTTTAAGACTACTAAACCCATAGTTGTTAACATCTAAGACAGTCTTCGTTAGCAGACCAACGTTATGACTGAAGGTAAATGCGAAATTCGCTAACAGTGGGATCCGAATCAGTGGTTCCTACTTCATTGACTCAGAGCCTTGTTAACCAGTCTATGAAACTGAACTGCTATACAGGTTTCAGCGTCGCTTCAGGCGTTAAGTGATGACCCAATATTCACTTGAATGAGTGGAATGTAAATTTCTGTCTTCTGTCACTCTAGTTACGCAAATAGATCTTCGCTTCTTGATCGGAATCAAACTGTTAGTTAATATCCCAACGAATACAGGCTTTTGATAATGTTCAATCACCATATTGGAAAATATGTGACCTACCTGTGTTGATATGATTAGCATAATTATAATTCATTACTACCCACTGGAAAGCAGTGAAGTTAGGCTCCTGTCGCTTTTCCAGGATTATATACTTCGAATATATGAACCTTTTTCTGGAATAAAACTGGTTTGTTTGCATCAAGAAATCACAGCAGACGGTTCAACACGAAAAACGAAGTGTGAACTAATACAAAAATGTCACACAGTGCAACACAACACATGCCGATTCTCACCACTAATTAACGTGAGCTGTACAGTAAGTGTATGCTATCAAAATTAACTCTTTGGTGCTTTTTCCGATACCTTTATGAAGTATTGCAGCTTGGATTGATGCGCTTACATTTGAAGCTCCATGCTATTGTACCAGTCTGAAGTAGAAACAGCCAAGGGTTTTTAATATTGAACAATAATGTGTCAACTGATCTTATTGGACTTATTATTAGCATATTGTCCACCCATTACCTCTTTGAACTTTTTGCCCCGCCTATTTCCATCAAAAAGCGCTATACTGTGATCTGAAACATTATCATTGGAGCTCAGTGCTGCTGAGAACTGATTTTCTAGATTGGTTTCTCGGTAAATCAACAAATTCAAGCGGTATTTTTGCCAACCTAACGATTACTGGCGCCCCTTACCAAGGCATTTAAAATACTTAGGTAAAATCCATTCTAGAAACTATTGTTGGAAACGTTTTCACTTGTGTACACCTCTCTTAGTGCAGTTATTATAGACAGAAATTGGCAAATGAACATTCTTTGGCTGCTTTCTGTATTTTTATTTTCCTATGGTGCATTACTGTTTTGTCACGGACCTATAAAACGTAAAACTATAACAGGAATTCTTCTGTTTTTATTTCATAAGAACATACGGTCGTCATGAGTCATAATGAATGATAACTTTGTCAACAGACGCTACGACAGACTTGACTTCGGATAAATACGCAAATCTCAAAAGTTAAGAAGTTTTCTGTTCATTCAAAGGAAACTTGCAAAAGCTTCTATATTGTGGTAACTTACGTTACAATCAGGATCAGTGCTTTTCAATTCTACTGATACATTAGTAGTCCAGTGATTTGAGCTGACTTCTGTGAACTTAGAATTCCCCAAGAAATATGGTCGCCAATCAAAATAAGTTGATGCAACTAAACTTTTTCTCCCGGTCACTAAGTTAGTCGAAGTTATTACAATTTGTATCAATGAGATAGGTTTGTCGACCAGCAGTTGTTCAAGAGTCAACTTCAGGAAGAAATGAAAATGAAGAGATTTATCATGTGAAGTATAAAGGTTGTCTGGCACTATATGATCTTTCAAACGACGAGCAGAAATCTTGAATTGTTATTTACACAACCTACATACGCTTTCTGAATGAGGCTGGTGCTGATAAAGTCTACTGATTATACAACTAGGAATTTAGTATCATATGCATAAAGTGAGAGAACGCTGAACAACTAGTAAGATTGCACTAAACACAAAAAATATGTCACCTATAAATAATTTTGGTAATCGGTCAGGACTTCACGTGGTCTGTCGCATTCACTGGTTCTACAGCTAGATCAGAGCGTACAGCGATTCAAAAAACAGCAGAAGATTACTTTTTCCAGATCATTCAGTATTTCTAACATAATGTAGCGGCAAATAGCTTAAAAAAGCAATAATTCAACGATATATTGATGTTAACCCTTATAGTTTTAACACTTTCTCAGCTGAAGGTACACAGACAAGCGTCCACACCAGTCGGTAGGTTGTCACGTCACATGTTGTTGCTCCTTCACGCCCTCCTAGCCAGCTAGTTGACACATCTCGGCACATTTGAAATGTATCACAAATAAACAATACCTTAGCAGCGTATATATTATTGTTTTATTCAGACATGCATTTGTCGGCACCCTATGAGCACAATGAATTAGTGATTGGTCATTGCGTCTGTTCAGACGGCATGATATGACTTTTTAATCCAGAGTTTACTGATATAAGTAAAGGACTTCGCACCCAACACCAAAGTTGCCAAAACGATGTACATATTATCGAATTTTCGTAGTAGGTTCTACTATCTCAGAGCTCTTTTCACTAACCTTCCCTAACGTAAACCTGAATAAAAAGATAAATGCAAAAATATGAGCCGGCAAGAATGGAAGTAAGCATTGAAAATCAGCAAAAACAAACTTTAACACGTAAAATGTTTTAAATGAAGCAGACAAATTTATGAAGTGTTCCCCCGTAAATGTGGCGAAAGTTGTTGAAACAGCTTTAAACTCTAATGAGACTAAAATATTTTTAGCACCGCCATAGCAACAACAAACATCTTTTGTACCACCTATAGGAACCTAAACCAAGATGAGACTTAATTGTTTGAAAGAGAGTAAACATTGGGTAAATGATAACCATTATCATGATATTTAAACTCCCCGATGGATGAAAACTGAAGCAGAGTTGCTCCTACTCATATCAAGTTTTTGAGTACTAATAGCTTCATCAAAATAATAGTAGGTAAGAAACTACGATATCCACACTTATACACGATAGCTCTACAACATTTATTCTACTTTGAAGATTCTGCGTTGTCAAATTCTTGAAAAAGACAATGAAAACATGCAGTGTGCTTGATGCAATCAGCGCATGGAGTCCCTCTCAAGACCTCATTTAGGATAATGTACACAAGCGGCTGGTCCTTGCTTCAAACAAGGATAAGACACTTCAGAACAGGTACAAAGGGTGGGTACTAAGTCATTGACAGGGATTTCGCATCTTTTCTATGAAAGGCGGTTGGAAATTCGAAATCTCTTCCAATTATCAAATCCTGAGGAAGAAGAGATTTTATATTAGCATATAGTATTGTAGCGTCACACACTTCCCCGAAATCAATAGCCTAGGGTTTGACCACTTTCGACATTGATGCTGACCCTGATACTTTAACTGGACTCGCTAAGCTGAAGGCACCCGGTCAAGCATCCTCGCCATTTGTCACGCTGTCGTGTTACGTTGCACTGCTCGTATTCGACTCTGTAGCCAGTTAGTTGGAACGCATCGGTATTTTGGCATAACTGTCCAAATATACTATTCCATCCGACCACGCTATCGCGTTCTTCCTTGGTCTCGTATTCGTGGGTATATAACAAGTTCGAATAATTAGTGATTGGTCTTTGCGTCTGTCAAGTTCGCACCAGGACAAATCCTAAAGTATCATTAGCAACGACGTAGGTTTCGATCTCTATCTTCTTACCCCTACTAGGACTGATTATCTAGGAAATCACCAGAAAAGGTTCAAAAGCTACTGTCGAATAAACTATAAGTGGAGGTCATATTCTCTCATACGGTGGTCAATGACTGGAATTTATCACAGGAACTTGTAGTGGCTGCTCCTTCGATGAGCATTTTCAAAGATAAACTGGGTCTTCACAAAAATTTATGCAGCCAGGATTAATACAGACTACTTGGTCTAGAATCCTTAATCCTGAAAACTGAATGTCGTCACTGCCACATTTCCTTGTAATGTGGGGTCACAAGAACCTAGCTTGAATCACATAAACTTCTGTGCCGTAGTTATTATGGGAAACTAAAAGAAGACAATGAAGTACCTGAGTGGAATGGGCCTACGCGGTTACAGTTAAATAATCGAAATAAGTTTTCACGACAGAAGCTCTCAAAAACCTTTCGTACAGTTTTCGCAGACAAATTTGGAAAAGTTGTATAAACTGCTTGAAAGTACGTTGCGTAAAGAAGCTCTACAATCAAAGTAGAAATCAGTCTGACTGGAAGTATACACACTGCAATCATATTACCGAAGGAGAATTACCGAATTAAAATAACAGACTCTCAAGGCCTAGAAGCGAGAGCTAGAAAACTATTAGTTCCTTCTTCTCGCACTATTGATGTTGATATCAGATGATCAGACTATATATATATATAAATATATATATATATATGTGACTCACAGTCACTGGGAGCAAAACTCACATCATTTTGTTTATTGGTGTCACCAGAAAGTAGCACAAAGCAAAAGTACTGATTTATAACAGGCTCAGTTGAACAGCGAAAGTTTCGACTGGAAAACCTTGAGGTTCTATATGAGATATGCAGTTGCAAATCAGCATGATTAACCTTGGATTCTTCAAATTTAACATCTTCGTACGTCTGGAGGTGAGTTGTAAACGCTCTTCCTTGTAAGACCTCCAGTGTTAACACCAAAGTTGCACCAAGATTGTGTGAAATATACTCTACAGAACTTTCAAAGTTGTCAGTATATTTCTGGAGACTAGAGTTGTATAGCTGACCAGCTTTTAGTGAAGGTTTCGGCTGTCTTTTCGACTTGACTTTGGAAACTAACATATCAATAACACCTTTGGATCTCAACAATTCCAATAACTGATGCTTAGACCCCCAAACAATGTTATTATCCTCACTGCAAACGACTGATTTTATTTCGGAAATAATTCCTTCGTCTGACAAAGCCTCTTCTATCAAACTGTTCCATCCAGCCATGCACAACTCTAGAGAGTGTTACGGTAAACACTTAGTTGCTAGTATTTCAAACTACCACGAGTCATGTCAAGGCTGTCCGCCAATATCCAATAAGTCTACAAGTAGCTGGTATAAATCAAGTGACTTTCTACGTTCAGATTTTGACTTTGAAAATATTGTGAGCCTAAAGAAGGCATTTTGGTTACCCATCTGTTGTAGCTTTAGCGAGTTAGACAGGCGTTCGAAGTTCATGTTGAAGAAATAGCAAACTGAAAGTTTCCTATTTTTAACATCTGAGGTATTAGAGGGATTCCTCATGCCACATTTTTTCCCTGGATCCTAATGTGGGTCGCCAAAGACAGGGGAGATCAGGTGTCACTGACTACCACTTTATCCATGAGCGAAAGGCTCCCATGGTGCATTCTTTTACTACTGGATGTGAAGCGGATGTCCAACCTTGTTCGGAAGAAATCAGCAGACGCGGTTACTGGCATCTTTCTTCTCTAGTTAAATGGCATCCAGATCTTCATCGTGAGAAGGTTAGTGTGCATCCTGTTCGTTAGAGTGCGTAGACTTTGCAGACCATACTTCAGGGACAGAAACTTAATTCATCCACGTTCTCCACTCGGGACTATGAGGAAATAAAATTATGGGGGTCGCACAACTGAGAAATTGTTGCCCTTGTCGGCAACCATAAAATTAGTTCTACCTGTTTGCTTTATCACGGAGTGCTTAACCTCCGCAAACTTGAGTTCCTCTAGGCCAAGACAGCATATTCCCAGTGTTCACACCGATGTTTAGTTGTCTCGTCGGCTGAATTTACTTAAACGACTCAGTTTACAACAGCACAGACCTAAAGAATTCCTGCACACTGTATGATGCAATACGTACAATTCTGCTTTCAAATTTCATCTTCCGACTATCCCGGTGCTTAAATTCAGTTTCGCGTGCTATCTGTGGACGAAACAAATTAACTGAATATTTCCCTGTTTCCAGCTTCATCCGTGCTGAACGTTTGATATCTCACGTACTCTTAGTGATTATTTGACTCGTATTAGCTGAAGAGTAGTCCGAGGCAGCCGCTATCTCCAGTTTACTACTAACACTGAGTGATGTTACACGGATTCCTTCCACTTTTTTGCGTGGTGAAATGGTTTGCATCTAATACTTGCGACTAATAATGTCCAAAAAGCCGCATACCCAGAGGGATTATGTGTGGTGTTGCCACGCCTTGTGTAATGCGCATCACTGCTGACATTAGGCGACAAAGCTGGTAAATAACGCTGTATCACAGTGGGATCTGTGAAACATATCATTTCAAAACAGTTAAAATCTATCAAAATGCCAAAATTCTATGCCCAAACTTCACGATATACAGAATAAACCATGTTCGGGTTATAGTAGTGCTGTTAATCTAGCGGGTTATCTGAAGGAATCTAACTACTTAGAGTTCTTCGTTTCGGGTTCTCAGTAAATGACGTATAATGGGAGAGTTGTTGCCCGCTCTTCGTTCTTTATTTTTCTAAGTCCACTCCAGTTTTCGGCAGGCCTTACCACAAAAATGAGGTCGACAAGCTTGCCCAAAGGAGAATTGGGCTATGGCTAGGTTATAACTGCAAGACAAGCAGTCTTTGGGAGACAAGAACTTGTGGTGGTAGTCACATACCAGCAAGGCATGCTGGTGTGTTGCTGGGCGTTTGAACCATCGGTGTGCAGGAAAATTGCTTGCCCCTGATAGGATAACATTTGGTCCTTCAAAAATGGCTCTGTCTGGGGCAATGAAACTCCTACTTTGAGAGACTGGAAGCATGACTGTAAAAGGCGGCTATCAGAAATATAGGAAAAGTGTTGAAACTTCACATGTGGGCCATTCATTAAAAAGAGAAGCACATCTATCGTCGAACAGCACTTCTTTGCTGTTACTGATGCCCAATCTTGATACCACTCATTCTTAATTGTTTTCCATGGGTTGTTCTGAGGCGCCACGTGCTCCTTTTAACTGAGGGTACACCTGATCACATCGGAAGAACCCACAAACTTTAATTTATGTGAATGATTAGCACTTCAGCGACATAAGATCTACCCACTTGTCTGCAGTTTTATCTTTCCCATAAGTGGGTAACAATATGTAGATAATGATCTGAGTGTACTGCATGATTAAGGGCTGGCTAGGAAGGCAAAGTATCATAGAAAATAACAGCACTGGCGAGACTACCTTGACTACACTGAAGGCAAATCTACGAAAGTGTTGAATTTTCGAAGGGTGAATTCAGAACTGCCATGGTGGCCAGTAGAGTCTAGCTGCAGCGAAAGCCCCGGGAATCGTCATTACTTCAGAGGAGTGGCCTGGATGTAGACAACCGACCAACTTGTGGAACACACACAAAGGTCAATCATTCAGAAGCGTTTCTGATGGAGGCACAGACGTGAATAAAAAATTTATTAAGGGAGTCTAGAGCAAGTTGGAGTGCTTGCTTACATAAGCAAAATCGTCTCATAACCCGCAGATGTGAGTTCATAAGGAGTGGACACGGCACCCTCAGTGGCCTGGATGTGCGGCCACAAACGTCCATGAAGACTGAAGTGACCCTATGTAATAGGTTTGCTCGAAAATATCCACCAGAAGGTGATCGCTCAGCCCGGCAATTTATTTTGTTGACAAAACTGCCTCATTTCAACCAGTAAGTTCATAAAATACATGCCGTTAGACGTGCTTTATACACACTGGGCTTGCATACTTGTATTGGGGTTCATTCATCTGCTCAGCATGCGCGATACTGTCATTTATTGCATCAGAAAGCACCATTGATTGGTAGATAGCATTTACACACAACATTGGTGAGGTTTTCAAGCACTCCTTTTCATTTCAGTTGTTCCAAGTGGACTGACTATCTCTAAGGGCACCGCAACAAGGTCCAAAATCCGTGATCTAATCAGCTTAGTGTGAATCGGAGCTTCTCCCATCGTGTAGTCAATGGCTGGAGCTCCTCAGCTCAGGAAGTAGTACTAGCACCTTACGTCAACGCGTTCAAGAAAAAATCAGAACTTCAGGGAGATATTTCCTGCAAGAATCAACACAGGCCTACTGGCTTCCTACCCTTATAACTAAAAACAGTCTGAAACTGAATGATGGATGGTTATAATGCAGACTTTGGACATTGCCCGCTTCTGGTCCTGATAGTGGACCCATTTATGTGATGGGAGAAGATAAATTCATGCAAGTCTCATGAGCTGCAGCAAGTCTTAGCAAGATTATGCACACCAATGAATTGATACATCGATCATTCAACACAAAGCACCATTCTGCAAACTGGAGTCTCCCGTGTCAAACCCATGGTCTGAAAACGAAAATCGCTGTTATTATTATTGTGATTTTCGACGGGTGGGTCGCTATAGTCCTCAGGACTTATCAAATACATAAGTATGACATAAGCTAGATTTTTCGGAATCAAATTTCCTGTCGCCAATGAGTGATGAATACCTTATCCCAAGCTGTTATGCCCACCCATGCATCGTTCATCCTGACCACACAACTTTTCACAGCTGAAATCGGTCACTTTATTTTGTGCTCCTCCATCTAGAAGCAAACCCTAGGTTTCTTTCGGACGACTTGCATCTTATTTAACCGTTTCACAAATCTCCATTTGTTGTGCACCTTCTCGGCGTCAAAGTGCAACTGCTGGCCAAGGTAACTAGACTAAATTTAATCTACCAAATATTGACCAAATAAACCTTTAGCTTGCCTCTAGATGCTTAAAGTTTTTAAGTTTTGTATCAACGATTGTGCATTCGATCTGGCTTCGACTCCATTTTGCCCCGTATTTGTGTCGGCCAACTTACAATCTTGGAGTCCGTAGCTCAGCCATATTAGCCGAATAGGTTGAAAAAATCTTTTCGTCACAAACAATTTTCACACTTATCCTATCTAAACCTCAGACTTCGTGTTGTAGAATTAGCGAACTGCGGATCCTTGGGTTCCACGACTGTCTTATAGGAATACGTTCCGAGTTTGGAGTGGTCACAATTATCTTCCCGGTCCTGAAAGACCTGAAAGGATAAAGATACGATTAATTAATCAATCTGGTCTCAAGTTAGTATCACCGAATCTGGTCTGAGAAAAGCTTCTCGAGTATATCCCATCGGTACCGTAGGCTTCGAGGTGTGCGTCCAGCCTCCTTTTAAAGGTATTGGGGGATGGGGCTGTAACAGCTGCTGAAGGGAGGGAATTCCACGGTTTACAGACTCTGACTGGAAATGAGTTAGAACGGATCTTTGTACTTGCTCTCTCATGCTCTATTCTTAACGGGTGACCCCTCAAGTCGCGTTTCCGACCAAAGCTTAGAAGGGATCTGTCGGCATGGAGGGGATTATGGGCGACGTGGCACATCATGATCAAATCCCCTCTGATCCTCCAGTGTTGTGCTGGGTGCAACTGAAGAGCAACTAAGCGGTCTGGGTACGGTTTGTGCCGTAACCCAATCACTTTTTTTGTAGCTCCTCTCGGTACCCTTTCTAGGATGGCAATGTCCTTTTTCAGGTATGGGGACATTACAAGCGAATTCTTTCATAAATGAGGGCGAATGTACAGAGCATACACTGTGGTGAAAAGAGGAGTTAGACACCCTAAGGTTCGCTAGAGAAACGCCAGGATTCCATAAGCCCTATTGATTGCAAGGCGACAGTGAACAGAGGCTCCTGACGTATCATTTAGTCTAACTCCTAGATCTTGTTCCATGTTAAAGTGACAGATATTTATTTCACCTAGAGAGTAAGAACCGGGACTGCCTTTATGTTTGCAAACTATCATAATTGGACACTTCTTCGAGTTGAGGGGAAGCAGGTTTTCTGTAGTCCAATTAAGCATTTTCGTAGGGTCCTCCTGGAAGATCGAAATATCCGTTGGTTCCTGTATTTCCCTCCAGGTCTTCAGATCATCGGCATATAATAGTGAATGTGAATTAGGGCCCCTAGTAGGTCGCTGATAAAAGCAAGAAACAGTAGTGGGCTCAGTATAGAACCTTGAGGCACACCACTCAGCATCGGGAACCAGTCAGATCGAGAGGAGCCAACTCTAACTGACTGCACCCTGGTGTACAGATAATCTCTAAGCCAGATTAATAATTTTCCCTGTATACCCATGAGCTGGAGTTTCTTACAAAGGATATCATGATTTGCCCAGTCAAAGGCCTTAGAAAAGCCAAGTAAACCAATGTGTATAGGCTTTTTCTTCTGGACAGAGATTGTCCAGCTATTCCAAGCCATCAACAAGTTGGTGTTACATGACCTCCTGGCAAATAGCCATGCTGACAGTCGTTTAGGATTGACTTCTGAAGTAAGTGATCACAAAGCGAGTCATTTATGACTCTCTCCGTGACCTTCGCAACTGAAGAGATCAGGGAGATTGGTCTGTAGCTGGAGGCGAGTAGTTTATTTTTACCTTTATAAATTGGGACGACAGCCACCCGTTTGCAATCACGGGGTAACCTGCCTTCCAGAAACGAGCGTCTAGAGAGGTTTGGTATTGGGGCACACAGAACTTCAGTACACTTTTTGAGTGCTTTTGGGTGAGTACCGCCGATTTCCGGAGACTTATTCGGGTTCAGTTTCTTTAATATTTACACAAATACAGAAGGTTTACTCTCTCCGTGATACGGGTGTCGGACAGAGGCGGGGTTTTGCCTTCCAAATGACAGTTGTTTTGAAACTCATGAGCTGGTACGTTTGCAACTTCGGAGTTGGAATAGAGAATCTCCAAACTAATGGGGTCCTGTAAACTTAGTGAACCGTTACTCTTCTGTTTCATCAACGAGTACGGTATCCCATGATTCCCCTTCAGGGTTCTGCAAAGTCATGTCTGATGGTTTATTCTGTCATTTCTGGTCCTTACTGTACATTTGATACTGATGTCTTTATCATTTAGCCAGTCAAAAGGGCTATTAGTGCACCTCCATAGATTCCAAGGCAACTGTTTACGCCGTGTTAGCTTGCACCTGCTAGACTTAAGCCGGGAGGAGTAGAACTTGTTAGTTCTTCTTGGGATCAGAGGAGTGTTATCTTCCATCGTCTGTAGGCTTATATTCTTCAACGGACCCCATCTAGCATCAAGATCCGGTAGGTCATCACGATTTAAGCAGGCGGAACCTTCTAGATCTTGCAGGACCTGCTCGGAATCAGTTCTCTTGTGATTCCTAAGAGGCTGATCGGGAACGGGTGGCTTAGATACAGAAATGTTGGAGGAGATAACTGCATGGTCACTTAGGCCAAGAGGGCTGAAAACATTCAAGTTGCTCACCTCAATGAACTGATTTGTGAAAATATAATCTAGTCGGGATGCCTTACAGTCAGGCCCCCAGCGAGTACACTGGAAAACATGTTCTGTCAAGGGTTTTCCAGTAACAACTCCGGAAAATCTTCTAGAGCAGTGGATGGACTTTCTGTGGTAAAGAGTTGAGGAAAGTTAAAATCTCCCATAATGGGGACCTGTGTGAAGTTCATTTCCAGAGCTCCCTTAATGGACTGTATTAACATTTTATTTAGCGTGGCATCAGCTGCAGGAGGGCAGTATAAAACTCCGACTGAACACGGACCTCCGCAGCACTTAATACTACGCCAAAGGACATCTTTAATGCCAATTCTATGAGACTGAATCTCATGGACTTTTAAGGAAGAGCAGGTGTAAATAGCAAAGCCACCTCCTGGACCCTCCGGTCTATCCTTTCGGATTAGGCTGAGCTGTCCTAGACGAACTTCTCCGTCTTTTATGTTCTCTGATAGCCGTGTTTCACAGAAAGCCACTATGCTAGGACTTTCCTCATCCACTAATAACCTTAACTCAGGTACCTTGGAGCGTAGGCCGCGCACATTGCTGAAGCCACAGCGAATAAGAGTATGGGGGCCGGAGGTCCCAGAAACCGGTTGAGTTGAGGGTGAGTTGCCAGCCTTTAAATGGCCGGCTTTGGCAAGTTTTTTGATAGGGCGGTGGGACCAAGGGCTACCGTATCCACTGATCTCTTTGACTGAGAACTGGTGCCGGGTTCTTCGATCTGGGGCAAGGTCGATAAATACTCTTGCTCATCGTCCAACCGTTCCACCACTAGGTGTGCGCTGGCCGACGGTGGGCGCTTGAGTCGCCTCTCAGTCTGCCTTTGTTCCGTGGGTCTGCACTCGCTCATCTTTATTTCTCTAGGGAATGTATCGGATACATTATACCAGGGTTCCAAGATAATTCTAACCATGTTCGGAGAGTCAAGGGTTGCTTGGAGTAGCCTGGGCGTACGTATAGTCGAGAGGTAGGCCGGCCTTGGAAGGCGATTAGTTCTTTCTGCCCTCACATCGATTTGGAGTTTGCTGACAGTATGTCTCCACTGATTTATGTCGTGGATAAGCTCGGCAGTATCGGTACCTAAACATTCGGGAATCCCGTGTATAATTACCGAGCTGCATAACTCTTGGGAGTGAGTCCTCTTGCTGTTGCGAAGAAGTTCTCTCACTGACCAGTGTCTACCAGACCTAATCCTGACGTCAGACAGTCTACGTTTCACCAACTGATGACCTTTCAGAAGGATGTATTTGGACTGACGTGTACCATCAAGAGATACTCCCAAGGGTCTAGGAGAGCCTTTGGGGCAGAACTTACTACGCACTAGGCGCTGAAGAGTTGGACTGCAAGGAGAGGTTCCTAGGAGTTTGCAAACACTCTTCCATTGGTCAAAGTCATGTTCTTCACGATCAGTCAGTGGGAGGAGCCACGTTCCTGAGCATTGAAGAGTATGAGTGATCTAGGATTAAGGTTATGGTTTATCTTTTGCAGCTTATTCCAACCTGTGAATACAGACCCAGATTTCTGATGAGCCTTTTGTGAGTGACTCGGAAGACCTGAGGCGCCAGCTGTGGGGGTTTCCTTGATGATTGATAGAGGCTGGTGGCGAAATGCAGGCGGCTTCCGCCCTGAGTTACAGGTGGTGGGGGCAAGATCTGCTTTTTTCGGAACGTTTTTCGCCTGAGCAGGAGGGGCAATGTTCAGCATATGGCTCGGCTTCTCATTAGGCTGAGTAGTCGTTACTCTGTCAGACTTACGACCGTTGCCTAGTGTTCCGTTTTTAACTGAACTGACCTGTCTACATTTCTTCAGACCTTTCTTCCGGCGCTTATCAGGTGTCAGATTCCCATCCATCACTGAGGGGATCTGTTCCAAAGGCATGCTAACGGGGATACAGTCCGTGACAGTGATGAATTTGCTACTTCCCTTACTGCTAACTTGAGGAATCTTTTTATAGCCATGAGACCTCTTTAGATTGGGGCTGGTTTGTGTAGAAATCTCAGCTGTAGGCTGGTCGGAGTTCTATCTCACTAGCTCCAGGCCCATTTGGTACTAACTGTTGGACCTACAACATGGACAAAAATACCAACCACCACCAAAAGAGCTATTAAGCAGTGCTTCATAATAACGAGATGGCTGGCTGGAATCACAGGAGCAGTGAGTCCATTGAGAGGGAAGCTCACAACCCATCGCCTTAGCTGAGAAGCTGACATTTCTGCGACAAACTACGAAGACATCCTTTTAAACTGTCGTTAGACTGTATAAAGTGTAGAAAAATGTTTGTTCAAGGATTTATGAATCTCAACACAGTAAATATAACAAACTAATCAAAATCTGTCAAACCCACTGTCCTTTCTGAAAAGCGCGCGTAAATAAATTCAGCTATGTTGCTTCTTCCAGCTTACTCCAAATAACTCAATCATTTCGGCTTCCGTCTCAATAGTAATAATAAATTTTTTCCTAAACATACAGGCACACACCATTTTTACAGGTATGAATAAGTTTCTATATAAATTACGTGTGTCTTCACTGCAGGTAATCTCAATCGTCATCTGCTGCCACCAGAAGATTAAAGTGCTGCATGTTTATATAATAGAACGTCCCATCAGAATAAGCATGCAAAATCTGCAAGTTGGACAAGTGGAAGTATTGTCCTCGCATTGACAAAAAAACCAGGTTTGTACCTCAACACCACTTATATTACCTGGGGAAAAATAGAGTGTGAAGCTAGTAGGTCCATTGTAACAGTTTGTGCCTTTTGCTTGGGATAATGATAAAACGTTCATGGGGGAATGTATACACAAGCTGTTTATCTGTTGTACCTCGATGATGGTTCCAGAAATGTACAATTCACGTGCGTTTGTACCATTTCACACCAGAGATCCATATTCTTGCTGAATATTGTGACTGAGAGCCAAATGTCTTCATTTTTCCAACTCCAGCATCCAGAAACAACAGACTTGTTTGAATGCGCCAAGCTAACTCCCGGGACTCCTTGTCTGCCGTTTCCGCGGGTCGTGACAGCCTTGTGTTTGTTGAGTGTAGGATTGCCCTGCCAACTTCCATGATGAATAAATCCTCGGCTTTGATAATTAAGCGGTTGTAGTCCAATGAACGTTCTGTGTTTCTGGATTTAAAGGCATATTTTACAGCTTGTCTCAAGTTTGAAGCCAGTGTGTACCTTTCGAAAATTATGTCAGGCCTTACAGTTACAACTGCATATTATTCACTATGGCGTAAACAACCTGAGGGCATGAACCGGAGGAAGGAAAAGGTAGTGGAAGCAGAGGCAATTGAAATTTTCTAACCTAATTTCTACATACGGAGGAACTTTGTCCGTTCTTTTCCTCTCTTATGGTCTTCAGCTTCTAGTCAAACGAAGTTACGATAGTTTCGTTCACATTCATCAAGATAGACATAAATGTTCTCTCTGCTTGCATCGGTACCATCGTCCTCACGACTGCCAAACTCTGTCTTAACTTCGTTTTCATATCTTGACCCTCATCTCGCGACTGAATCAGAATCAAAGCTCTTTGTTACCTAGTTAATATTTGGAAGTGATTTTGCTTTCATCTGTCTTTAGATACATAAGCGGCTTACTCACACTCCCGGAACTAGTTACTGCTGAGAATTTACGAACTTCGCAAAATCCCGTTTCTGTTGTTATCGCCTTTACTGTTATCTTCTATTTGGTGTCCCTAAATGTACACACAGGACTGAACAACTTGCAACTGCAATCGTAAGGCTCGAGAAGAATATGAGAAAAATACGTATTCGCTTTTAACTCCCCTATCCATCGCAACCGGAGTAATTTCATCATTTTCAGAGTTATTCAAAGCGTTTTCAAATTTGGCACCGCCGTCGTTTTCACTAATAGTTCCATGTGATGTTGAAGTTCGGTTTTACTTTTGCATTATATCCCCGTGAAGTTTCAACTTTTGAGACAGCTAGCCAAGAATATGCGTCATATTTTGGTAATGAGGTATCGATCGCCACCGTCAACCACCAGGACTTCGAGGTGAGTTACCCACTTATTGGCCGTGTTTCAGAAACACAAAGTTGATACATATATGAAAACTTCTAAGACTATGTGCAGTGCACGAATCTGCAGTGAGTGCGATCGTCAGCGCGCCGAACGGGAGACTAGCTCAGCTTTCCAGAGAGTGAAATATGTCTGATCTTTATTTATGAATATATATCGCCCCTTCAGAACACTTTTGAATGTATGCAGCCAAGAATGTCATCATATCAAAAAGCAAAATGAATCGTCTCTGCCTAGTTATAATATACCTTTGGCAAGAACAGTACAGATGGACAGGAAGATAACGTTGTTGCTCGTCATATCGTGCACAGTCATACTTGTTCATTGCAAAACTTCTATGCACCAACTCTAAATGTAGTCTAGAATGGCGTTCATCGGGCTTCTGCACGAAAGAAATTGTGTAGGAATCGGAGACATATCTTTTGTAGTAGGAATGCTTGAATCCCTCTACAGTGGTGTCTTGTCGCACTTGCCTCGTATCGAAGTGCTAACAAACCCAAAATAAATGAATAATGTGACCAACTATCAGGCGAACAAAACGCGGTGTTGGCAAGTGCTTGTAGAGTTACAATTTCTTTCCTTGCATGAGATCATCCACCAATGGATACGATTGTAATGATAACAAAAATAATAACTACAGCCCAAACAACATGATTGATACAGTATGGAACTTTCACCATGGGGTATTGCAGCAAACCCACTTTCAGCACGATATTTCTAAAAGGAATAATTATCACGTCAGTATAGCGTTAGTGATAACAGCATTAAAGACGTGAATGTGAGACAGGCAGTTGGTGCTGCATAAGCGTCTGGTCTTGCATCGGAAATGAGCGAAAAATCGAGTGCAATTTTGGTTATGGCAGTTCAGTCATCCAGTACAGTAATTCGCAATCCCGTACAAATCATCTAGGAGTGGTAATGTGCTGCAGTCCTGAATATTTACGAATCCATTTCTGACCAGCGGAACGCTTTTCCATCCTTTTTTCTTGGCTTGAAAAACGAATGGCTTGAAGATTTTCTATAAACGTCTGGGAGTACACGATGTGTTCAGAAAACATTCGAAAGTTCAAGACAACCTGAAAGGGAGGAATCTGACAGAATAAATTCCGTGGAAAATTTTTTGTTAGCTCAAGATTTAAGCTGACCACCATTCCGCACGTTGCCTCTGTGGATTGGCAACTGTATTCCCGTCGTTCAGAGACCTACAGCCAGATAACCCATAACATTTCTCCTAAAATAAACTGCGGACTTGATGAACACCATGTTCTTCTAGACTGTTTTCCTATTTGTCTTTCACTATGGCTGCTTGCAAGCAGGTGAGGAGCTGAATTCCTGGGTACCAATGCGCGTCGGTGTGTGTGAAATTAGCCACTTGTCGGGTGGTAGCGAACAACTGGCCTCTCAGAATAGCACAGTTAAATACTTCTAAAAGGCGATTAAACATTCAGTATGGAATCAGTGATGCTGATGAGCAGTATCCTTGGCATACGCTGTTCACAGGTACTCTTTGACTAATGCTGAACAAGATTCCTGCTCACTTCTAGTATCCTATATTGTTTCTCATTACAAAGTCGTCAGAATCGCGAGAACTCATCACTCAATGTCAGTAGCGCGAGCGAAGGAAACTGATAGTTCTTGATCCAGAGCGTCTAGCTCTTGAGTTTTGTTGTTCGGCCTAAACTAAAGCAGGCTAAGAAGTCTCCTCTACTTCCCGCCTTTTAGCCCAAGCGAGATGAATGTTTACATAAGTTGGCTTTTTCAGCTTGCAGATTGGGTTCGTTTAAAAGCTGCAGGATACTAAGAAGACTAGTTGTCTACCGTGACTACTCTCCGTGCGGGTGCACGAATACAAATAACAGGGCAGTGAGAAAAGGTACACTGGAATCTCGCGAAGAATAAAAAGAGGTTGAGTGTTTAGGTCACCACTACACTGAAGACATCTAGGTGTGGCCGCACCTAGGATTTGAGTGGCGTTGGCCGTGGTTCAGAAGTAAGAGCACCGAGCAGAAAATGTAGAGTGGCCTCCGCATCGGTTTCTTTTCCTTTGTAATCAGAGCTGATGCATAAGGTGGTGGAAAATATAAGTCGCAGATCTTTTTCCCATGAATCTTTAACGATTGCACAGTTACTCAGCACGCATCCAAATCCAATCATCCTTGCTTCTTGGGAGTTTTTATACACCATTTCCAACCATTTCAGGCTGAAGCTCAAGTCGTCCTGTGGCAACTAGCCCTCTCTTTCCTGCAGGCTGTTTTTCGGAGCTCCGCATTCAGCCATTTCCTTTACCAAACCAAATGTTTAAGTATCGTCAGTGGGGGGTGGATAGGTGATGAGAGTTTGTGCGAGAGACTGGGAATTGTCCAGGTGCGAACTTGACGGATACAGAACCCAGTCACTAACTATTCGTACTTATTTTACACCGATGAATAGAAGACCAGGAAAGAACATGACAGCGTAACCAGATGGGATAGCACATTTGCGAGGTCGTGCCATGACACCAAAGAGTTCCAACTAACTGGTCAGAGGGTCGATTACGAGCAGCGCAACGTAACACACCAGCATGCCAAGTGGCGTGTGCGTGTTGGATCCGGGGGCTTATGGCTAACGCTCTGGAGATTTGTTTTAGACAACTACAACTTGGCAAACAAAAAGGCAGTGGTAGAAGTATAACGAGTTTATTCCAAGCACTCTAGTGGGCAGGTCCAGCGGGCAAAATTTTCAAGTACATTCAGAGTTATTCATCATTCAATTGCGGTCAATAGTGAATATAAAGTTTACAGCAGATAAAAATCATAACCAAGTTTACTGAGCACTACAGATGCTAGACCGTGTGCCTCCAGCTAAGAGAGTCCAGTTAAACTATGAGGGTTAGCATTTATGTAGATCTCGTTTAACTGTAGGTTATTAATTCTGAAGGTGTGTGACGATCCAAGACTATGGGTGAACATCAGTAACAGAAGTGCTACCAAAGCTGCTCTCTAGGATGTTCCAAGCTAAATGGTGTGAGACTTACTCATGTATCATACATCATTTTGGTATGCGGACGGGTAAGAACCCTGAGATGAATGCAGTCTTCAAGTTAACTGAATAATTTCTTTGAACTATCGGCTAGACATCCACCCAGAGGCCCACAGTCTACGCATATGCGTCTGGAATACGAACTAAGCAGAGGAAATCAACTGTTGTTACGCCATTCCAACTATGTCACCTCTACAACAGTTTTCTTTCTACTGTAATCACTTCATGACTTCCGCTTGCCATGAATAAGTTTCACTTACCTTAGTACTTCATATCTTTGCATTCATCTCGTCTTACTTGGGTGTAAATAGATTACTCCATTGGTTCACCTTTCTTTGCCTTTTACTCACATACGCTTGTCTTTCTAGGTTTTCTCTTCACTATCCCTAACTCTTTCTGATGACCAGTCCGAACAACTGTCTAGCAACTCGGCATCTAAGGAACTCAACTGTTCCACAGTCCTAAGCAAACTAACCAACACTTAACCTCCTGTTCTATATACCAGAGCTATAGCAGACGATTGGCTGGATCTACTGCATCTCAATCCACCAAAGACCTGAAACCGTTCCGCAAGACCAAGAAGAAATCAACTGTTTTACACAAACTCGTTAAACAGATACCAGACATTATTAGATCGGTAAAAAGGAAGTGTGAATGTGCTTGACTTTTACTACTTGAAAATATTGTGCTTCTTTACAGCAACAATTCAAAGCAATGTGTTGCTATGACTAATCGTAATGCATTTGAAAGGCTATTCATGCACTTCCCAGCTTTAATCTTTCGATTGCCTCACCTCCTTTTGTGAATTTCAACCGTTTTTTAATGGTTTTTTATCGTCAAATGTGATTGCGCCCTGTTTACTCAGTGAGTTGTCTTCTCACTTTTTTCTCTTTCTATTTTTCCTTACAGATTCTCGAGGATCCCCCTAAATTCACTCTTCTCTACCCATCCCTGTACAACAACACACCTACCTATAGGCTGTATGAGAACGCATATCCAAGTAGTCGCTAAATAATGAGTGGACGACGAAAGCCTATGAAAAAGCTAAGGAATTCATTGGCGAAGGGTGCTCAGGAACCAAACAGAGTTGCTGGTATGCGAATTCTAAATAACTTATAAGTGGTTGTCGACACTTTGTGAAAGCAGTGTATCAGTTAGCTGAATTATATATATATATATATATATATATATATATATATATATATATATATATATATATATATATATATATATGGAAAACATGCTGGACTTCTAGCTTTTTTTCATCTAAATTTTTACGACACTTACCTGGGTGCTTTGATACAGAAACTAAGATTATGGGCAATGAAACATAAATACGACTTTCAGTTGAGGACTTATAAAATTATCCTGAACAATTAACATACCCTTGCAGATCACTTAACTGTTTACTTCCCACCTTTATTTCTCCTTTCTTGCAACCTTGTTTGGGTGAACTCAAAGAGGCCAGAAAGGGAAAAATTAAGTGAAGGGAAGCGAAATGAAGAGGAAGATATATGTTGAAATAAAGCTGTGGAAAAATCACACAAACACCTCAGCCCAACTTTCTTTCTTCACGACTGTCTCTTTCCTGCTTTACAATTATCTTCCTCAATCAGCTCATTCTCACTTTAACTCCAACTTACCAGTCCACTTCTCCCCCTTGAAGTCGCCTAGTTTCCCTACTCTTCAGTACTTTTTTTCTGGTTCTACTTCTAGTTTGTGACTGAAATCGCAATAAATTAACATCACTAATGAGTACTTCGAATAAGACGTCGGAGAAAGCATCAATATGTCATGTAGGTTTGGTATATTCAATTTAGTTAGAGCATGTTTGGCACATATTAGAAATAAACTTTATTAAAAATGTGCACAAAGTGATGTCTATATATGTAGTGTTACTCTCAAAATCAGTATTCTTTTCAAGCCACAGTTCTGCGCAATAACTTCACACACTAAATTTTCCAGCTTATGTCAGTCAGTACTGTACCCTGCAAAGGTTGAAGATAATAGGTGTGCAATGCTGATGAGTCTCATACTAAGACAAAACAGCCGCTTGATGCTCCCAAGTTTTCAATTCTCCTCCAACCAATGTCAGTCCACGATTAACACTAACATGATACGTATTTATTAGAGTTGGTGTTACTCGTAGGAATTATCCTACTGTTCATTTCTCCCTTGATTTTCTTTTGACCAAATTGACTATCAAAGTGTCAGTGCATTTAAAAAATTGAGTCAACAGAATGACACAAAAATGCTCTCTACTACTGCCAAATACCTCCTGCCAAAGCGTTTGGTCAGCCTATATGCTAGGTAGTACAAAAACGTTTCCAAAGCGTTATTCATCTGATCCCGTAGTTTGTTTTCACTCATGCCAGGGTTAACGAAATTACTATTTATGATAGCTGAGACAAAAAGCTGCAACCATTTTTACATCAAATTACTTGGTAGAAGCCACGCTTATCCACTGTCAGTTTCTTAGCTGTTCCCAGTAATTTATACAGTTTGTAATCCCCGAGAAGATATTCCAGTTTACATATCCTTCATACAGCCTTTCGTGTCAATGGTTATCTTCCTGCTCAGTTTTATTATCTGAAATCCAGTTATTGAAAAGTATTTGTGCCTGCAAATGGATCTTGAAACCCAGGTCTTTCAGTGGCGCTTCAAGAATATCCAACTTTTCTTCGATCTCCAATAAAAAGCTTCTATGTTAGTCTCCCAGTAGTGTACCACCTGATTTGGGGTTTCTTCTATGTATAGATCTTAGAAACGAAAAACTCTGAATCTTGAGCTGCATTTGCTTCTTTTGCAGACCAGAATACCGCTACTAAGCAGTTATGGATTGCAATTTCGTATAAAATTATAAGTCTGAGGTGTATGTTATTCAGAGTAACTGATCTATTGCAAAAGTCAAGAAGTTAACGTGTCAACTCACATGTTCTACAATTCAGTTGTACAAACTTTTAACATGGAAAGCAGCGATTGCTATTTTAGTGAAGTGCTATGATGAAACAATATTACTTTAAATTCAGGTACGTGTCATCAGATGATATGGGCTTGTCAGTTTGGTTGACACTGAGGTAGGTAGACACCATACATTCTCGTAGGTAGTCTAAAATATCTTAATCCTCATAGTAGTATGAACAGTCATCTTCTGCCTCCTTGTAAAACCTTAAAATATGCGCGTTAGGTCAAACAATGCTAACCGTGTGTATTTTTTGGCAACAGCAAAGTAGCTTCACAGGAGCAAGTATGCAGTTTCTATATGACAAGTTTCAACTTAATGGCCTCTGCACAGAAATATGTAGTTCTCATAATGTACAGTATTATAAACAATAACACATTTAATAGTTTTCCCGCATAGGGGAAAGGCTGAACTGTCTTAAAGAGATATGATGGCTTTAGTTTCTGCCATCTTGAGGTTTTTTTAACATATAGAGACTGATGGCTATCACCCAGTTGTTTAGTTTAGCCACAGGGAAGAGCTTTAACATTTCGCCGTTACACCTTGGAAACTGTTAGTAGTTTACAGGCTAATTTACTAGGACTAGAAGACACCTTGATTTTTTCATGAACTATCTCAACGCTTTGGTCAAAGTCATTGGGAATGGGTATATAAAATTGTCTCTATCGTCTATAAAAGGTGACAGTACACGCATTCTTGAGACAAAACACCATCATGACTATTAGAAATGAACGCATCTTTTCTATTCTGATACGCATTAACATGGATAATGAGACAAGATTGCATGCCCCATTCCACCTACCGAGGTTTTGGCAGTCAAGGAGTATCACTAGCCTTCACGCAACAGGTGTGGTTCGTTGCCTACGACAAAGCATTGCTCAAGGTTGCTGAGTGCACTTCGACTTTTTTTGACTGATGGAAGTTAGACTAAAGTACTGCTCACTAAACACAGCTAAGTGTATCTTTGATGCGTTTAAATAAAGGGCTAATAAGGAAAAATAAATTCCACTTAATGTTGACTGACAAATGACAACAAAGAAGACCCAATATGAACGTCATCTAACCTCACTTCATGCAATTATGATTTACCCTATGTAGTCACATTTATTGGGTTATACATGAGATCTACTCACCCTTCCTCCCTTTTAAAGTTGCCCTATATTCTCGGTTCTTGCTTTCTGTCCGCAAGTGTCACCTTGATACCTACTTCTTGCCTCCAGTTACGCTTTCATGGAGACATCTCCCATTTATTTCCTCTTTCTCGTAAGCTTTAGAATACCAACATGCGATCCCCAGTCATATAACGGTGTGTAAAAAGAGACATGGCCCGCCTGAAAAGTTGCAGCAGCGTATAGAAAAATTCCTAAATGAGCGATTTAATAACACAGAGTAGCTTTCCCAAGCATATAGTGCAAAACGTTTCAAGTTTTCAACTAGAATGTTGTAGTTCAACCTGTTGTGAAACGCATAATCCTCAAGGAGACTCTTTTAATTGCCATATTCTTCTGTTTAGAAAGACCACAAAATACTCGTTCTAATTCTTATAAGTCCCAATAACTTGGTGTGCGAATTATTAGTAACCATCATGGCATTATGGACGTTATTCACTGAAAATAACTGAGAGTACATGGACGTTGCTTCCTGCCGTGAACTTAATTTCTGAACACCTGTTACTCTCATTAGTTGTTCAAGACCATTTGATAAGTCGTTGTTTAGAGGTTTAGCCCCAGGTATAGGGTCTAAAATCAGGTCATTTGACTCATCATCATGCTTTGTTGCCTCACTCACTCATGATACTGTAACTAGTTAGCATAAACATTTTGATTTAACTATGCAATTCGATAAATATGCTATTTCTATTTGACATCTAACTTATTATTTCTTCTCGACCTCATATAAAGTGTGTTTCTTACAAGTGAAACGAATAGGTATTCACTACCTCCACTGGTCAAAGTCGGGCTCACAACCTTCAAACTGTTATTAAAAGCTATCCGATTTCAGTTGTAGTATTTTAGACAGCATTCCTCTTATTCTTAGGTATTCTTATTCAACTGCCTATTTGGAGAACTAAGTTTGACGTTTGGCCTATCTATTTGCAATATTTGGCATAGTCTAACACTTTGGGAATTTTCGATCAACTAAAAGTCGTGAAAGCTTTATCTACGGTCACTGGATTTAAGTTTATAACCTTCCTGAAACTTGGCTACTGCAAAATAGTGCAGAAAGTAGATCTTTAAATTGATTGAACATTTCAAGTTATGTACTAAACTATAATGGGCCCTTTCTTGATATTTTTTCTAGCCCTTGCATAAGAGCTTTGTCTTGAAAATTTCGTCACACAATTACCATTTCATACATTGGGGCTGCGACTAAGAACAAAGAACCAATTTTGAACTGTCCAGCCATGACAATCTTTTTAGCATCTCATTGAATGAACCTGAGGTCTACTTCATAGGAATGTTCTAACAATTCGGCAGTGCAGCTAGAATGCAATGAACTTTAATATAAATCTATACTTAACTGAATACTGCGCTGGTAAATACATTCTAAGACTATACCAACATGTTACTTATACTAGGCAATTAAAGTCTCTAAAAAAAAGAAAGACAAACACAAACAATCTTTTGGTTCGCTAAGTTGACGAAAAACGATACTGTAGGAGTTCACGGTACTTGAAGTGCTTTATGATATTATCAGACGTCACAAAAAGTAACTTATTGGTCTATGCAACTGAGTTTCAACCAATGAGTCGAAGATACAATCATTTCTTCACCTAATGAATTTTCGGATGCGAAATTAGTATCATCAGCTCTTGTCTAACACGTCTGAACAACTGCTGTGTACGCAAACTTCTGCATGGTTACTGATCGACACAGTTAGGCCGAAAGATGATTTGGATGCAGTGTACGTAGTAGTATTCGCATTGTGTATCACTTAAGTTCATACGTGGCGTACTTCATACAACTCCATATGAGTCGTACAGCATCAAGATGTTCTTATATTTCTCATCTGCTGTTGAAATTTCTACCTCGTTTGTGTTTTCATCACTGCTCTTTTGGGGAAAATATTTAATTCCCTTTTTATACAAAATATAAGTCACTAGAATTCCCAGCATTTATTGGTATTAACCAAAAAATAATTAAGAATAAAGTAATGACTTACTGTTACATCTTGGTATGTAAACGCGGGTCATTCCATATGATGAATAAAAATACAAGAAATAACCTTGATTCTTATCTTTTATCATTCAGCCAAAAAGTCACATACAACAGCGGATAGTTACTACTGCAGTCTACTCACCGTGTGATACAATTATTGTCCAGTGTCACTACTGAGCATAATTTTTTATATTATGACCTGACTGATACCTAGTAGAGGAGTAAGACTCAGGTACTGTGGTCGATTGTAATTTGTCCATATTCATATTATATCATATGAATATGGACAGTAAATTGTGTCCGAAACGTTATACAGTAAATGATACTGTTTCGCTGTGTGACATTTCTAATAAACAGACTAAAATGACACCTAGTAGTTTTTATCACTATCGGACTCAAATTTTATAAGCAGAATGGTTGCGTGCGTGTTAATTGACTCGAGGATCTCAAGTTCATTTTTTTGAGAATCTACGAGCCATAATTAGATAGTACATAGATATGATCTGTTTCATAACTTCTATTCACAACAAAAATATGCCCAGTAGCTCATTGGTAACGTCCTGGTCGCAGAAACTGTAGGTCCTGGATTCCATCTCTGGCAGGGTCATTGGTGCGCATTGCTGGGGAGCCCTATGCTAGGACGAACCAGCTGTACAGTGCTTTCAGGTTTTTAATGCTTTTGTAACTGATGTCAGTCCATGATGAATACCAACCTGAAATTAATAAATCCCCAAAAACCTCAACAATGAAAAAAAGTATTCGAATTTATTATCTCTTTTTAAACTAACCAATTTGTTTATTTGTTAATAAAATGATTGCTCAAATGATTCATTTTTAGGTCTCAGTGTTTTATCACGGTTAAAAGCTTTGAAAGATATGGACTTACAAATTCTTAAATCACCTACTACTCATCCAGGTACTCCGTTGGCGAGGTTAAATTGCTACCAAAGGATATCTTGCAATACTCTGATGGTAGGTGAGTAAATTGTTTGAATTCTATCCACTGAAACGATATCTTCACCTTCTTGTTATTTTTCTTTTTGTTTGAAAATTTGTATTTTGAATAGTGAATTTGTCAATTCTTACAGTTTCCGAATTTCTGTCTTTGTAAGCTGTTTAAGGTTCGTTGTGTATAGGAAGGAATTATCATGGAGGTAGTTTGACGTTATTATTATTATTATTATTATTATTATTATTATTATTATTATTAGTCCCTTGGGTTCCTAGTGGAACATAGGGCTTCAGTAGCACGTCTCCATTTCATCCTGTTCTCTGAGATCTTTTGAACCTGGTTCCACGACAGCCCACAAGCTCTCATTTCCTCCTCGCACGACCTTCTCCATGTCACCCTCGGACGTCCAACTCGTCGCTTCCCATGGGGATTCCACTCGAGCAACTGGCCTGACGCGTGATGTCCTCAGTCGGCCTTCTCAGTGCATGGCCAATCCATCTCCACTTCTTCCTGCATATTTGTTGCGTGATAGGTTCTTGGTTGTTTCGTTCCCAGAGTTCCTTGTTGCTTATTCTTTCTGGCCATCTGATCTTCAGTATCGAGCCAGCGTAAGCAGTTGTTGATGAATGTCTGTAAGTTTGACGTAACTCATAATAATTCCTCTTGATATATAGTTTTCAACCGTCCATGTTGCTCCAACTATTAAATTCTTCGTTTATTTTCATCTGTTTGTTAGATATTATTATTTGTTCCTTGGGTTCATAGTGGAACATACTGCTTCAGTAATTAGATATTTTACGATAACTTTATTAAAACTAATATTCATTTCCTTATCTGCCGTTTATCCCTCTTAAGGTAGATGTAAGAAAGTGGAAAGAAGAATTTTTGTACTTCTATTTAACTATAAACTCAGGTTTATACCTCATTCATAACAATAACATTAATAATAGTATCCCATTCCTGAGTTGATAGATTGGGGATTATGCATTAGATTAACGAATAATGAAGATTTAGGTATGTAAAATATTTAACGTTGGACCACAAATAACTAATAATAGCTAGAGATGATCTGAAGTGTTTTCTTTGTGAAACAAAACTAACAGAAGTAATAAAGAGAGCTAGGTAATACCTAACATTTACTCTATCTTGCTTGTAAACTTTAAAGCTAGTTATTTGACTAGTTGTTGTGCTGAACCGCCTGTACTTTGTTTGAAAACTTAATGATAGTATACTTATTGGGTTGGAGTTTACATTCAGCAGGAGAATTATTCGAACGTTTCGATTCAGTTATTTAGTCATGAAAGAAATTATCCTCCTTTTTTTAAAGTTTATCATCAAAATATCCTAGCATCTAGGAGATAATTAATCGGAAATCAAAAATAAACACTAACTGTTGAATTGAATTTACACTAGAGTGAAAATTTCAATGCGGATATTTTTTCAAACACGAAAAGCATACTCGATAGAAATGGATAAAGATATGTGAAAAAGAAGACAGATAACTTGAAACGTAAATGAAATGTATTAACATCTTATGATAAAATCAACTTACAATAGTATATGATGTGCAACCAGAAGAATGATGCGGTACGGGGAATCAAAATTTGGAATGTATTACACTAATATTATGAAGCGAAAGTAAACAAGATTGGAAAATATGGTAACAGAAGAGGTGACTATTATGACTTAGTGGATAAAACCTCGGCATTTCAAGTGATAGATACTGGGTCCATCCGGCTGAAGAGTCTCAACTAGGACGAAATATACGTTCTGAATTCCGTTGCTAGTCATCACCAATTAAATTATATAATAATTAAATGCATACCTCTGTCTCAGTGTTCTTCAACAAACTAAAAAAAATAAATCTTAGCTATTTTTGAAGCCAATTTCAAATTAGGTTATTTATTTGGTATATCACACAACGACATTATTATTTGCTGGTAGACTTTCTACCGATAATTTAGGCAACTTAAACTACTCTTTTATTACCGCAGTACACAGAATTCAGTGATAGCTGGCTTCAAATAATACGTATATATATATGTCCAACAACTCTACCTTTTTCAAACACTTTGATCTCTTCAGAATTGCTCTTATCCAGTGAAAACATCAAATAGGTAATTTTGAAGAAAGGTGGCGTGTTTACAGGCGTAATGGTAATTGTCATTCATTGAGTGGGATCATCTTGAAATATCGGTTTAGGTGACCTGAACATATGTTAAGTATGTCATCCCGCACCACTCACTGTTCGCTTGCCTTGCGATTGGTTGCAACAAGTGAGAAGTGGTCAATATATGACTTGATGTCATGTTATGAAGGATAGCTGTGTCAAGTTACTATTGTTATGTACCTTACGACCCTCTGAATGTGTTTCAGGAGATCACTCAACTCAGTTGCTTATGACAACACCAGGTATGACTTTGAGTCGAAATCGGTGGTGAATGCCTCTTTGAGTGTATGTTTGAGACTGCTTCTTCAGTAATCCACTTCCACTTTTTGATCTCACTCTTTCTCTCGTCTTTTGTGTCTTCTCAGTGTTGCTTAATTATTCTGCATGACACATCTTTTGGTACGCATGTTGTACCAAGATTGTTTTCGAAATAAACTATAACAGAAAAACACGAAAAAAATTCGGGACAACTGATAGTGTGTTAACCTAACTAAAGATAATGATTCGTCAATCAAGCAGACGAGTTTTCTGATAATGATCTTAAGTTGTTGGCATTTTCCACAGGCTAATATTACCTATTCTTTCATTTTATATCGGTAACAGAAAAAACTGCTGAATACATTTGTTTTCAGGTAAAGATCCAACTTTTGTCTCAAATAGGAAAGTAAAGATGTCAAACACACAAATCAACGACTACTTAAATAAAAAGTTTGATCACTATCAACAATTAACTAATTCTCTGACTGCAATGGATAGAAGGTTGACAAATATTTTGCTTACCAACATTTATGGGTTCCAGAGATTTTCATCAAATCTTTAAAGACAATCTTTACTTTTCTGAAAACATATTTTAGATAACTGTTAAAGACAATCATTGAAGTGGAACAGCGGTAACTGACCAATCATGCCTTTAAAGTTTTGGTTAAGTGGTAGTGAATTGTGTTAAAATCAAATGCATACTAACAGGTTAAGTGAGTAAATCAACCAGCAAGATCTTGATTCGACAAAAGTATTTGGCAAATATGTTGAATAAGTTTAATGACTATCTACTTAGATATGCAATACTGGCTGATGTAGTAGTAGAACTTATACTGTTATAGGATAATCAAAACATGTTATGACACCATTCCTTGAACATTTTTCTATTCTTCAGTCGTATAAAGAAAAGATTCAACTTTGATTGCTATTGTCCTACAGATAGTAAAATTTATTAACCTTTTAACACTGAGTAACACGATTTGGAATTTTCCTGACTGCCAAGAAATGATGTACACTTGGTCATGATACAAAGTTCAACAGTTCAGTTATGTTTATCTCTAACCTCAAGCACGTAGAAGATCATAGTGGAGCACATATACTTATTTATTTTCCAGATCATGAGCATTTCATTGATTTTTATTTACTTTCTTCTTTCTAACTCTTCTCTTGGATCCTTCTTACTGATCTCTGTTTTATTTCTTGAACTGATTTTTTTTTCAGTCAAAGTTTTAGTGAATAAGTGAAGATTTACTGTCATCCCAGTGAATAACATGTTCTAAAATCAAATATACAACTACCTGATTTTAAATTTCCTTTTCACACCATAACTTTATATTAGACTTATTTATATGATAGGGTACACACTGATAGTTGATTGCGTTTCCAGCATAAACCATTGCTTATAATCCTATCAATGTAGTCATACCACTTTCGATATCTGATTTTTATAGTATTATTACCTCATATTCTTTGTTTTTATTGATAGTTTAACTCTCTATATCTCTGGCACAGGTGTTGCGTCATCCCTATTACATGTGTTTTGTGTTGTTTGGATGAGCAAAGCCTCAATAATCAATCCCTCCCTCCACCTAATTATATTGGGCATAAGTACAGTGGTTTTATCCCCCACTATTGTATGATTATGTATTAATGCATACATTGCAGTAGCCGAGTTTCTTGCTAGAATATTGATATTATTGGGGTCTGTTGTTCTATATTTACCTATATTCTTGAGTTCTGCTAATCTAACTGACCCCAATCGGCTAGTTTGACCTCTGTACTTGACCTCTCAGTCATTGCATGAAATTTGGTGGATCGGAATATTTTTCTCAATTGGAGATTTATTAATTGGTTTCAGGTTCGAATTCATCATAGACTGGTATTAGTTGGAGGTAAATTGGAGACCTGGGAGCATTGGACAGCTTTTTCGTCCTAGTGTGGGACTCCTCAGCAGTGCGCACCTATGGTCCTGACAGGGATCGAACCTAGGAGGGAGATGATTCTAGAAGTTCCAGTTAGAACTCGTGACCGATGGGGACAACCAAATCGAACACTAGGACAGTTACTCAGAGACGGCATTCGATGATGGTCGCGCTATATCGTGAAGTGAAAGAATTGAGAAATATGGACCATTGGCTTCTGACCCAGTGGCACAATGGTAACGTGCTGACAGCAGAACTTGAAGGGCCTGGGTCCGATCTCTGGTTGGGCCGTCTGTATGCACTACTGAGGAGCCCCATGGTAGGCCGAAACAACTTTCCAGTGCTCTGAGGTCTCTATTGTTCCTCTGACTGATGTCATTCTTTGATGAATTTCAACCTGAAATCAATTGACTGGATCTATCGGATCCTTATGCCGTAAAAGCTTATCTATGAGTGATTTTGTAGGTTTGAATGTCACCCTAATTCCAGTCTTGTTAAGAATCCTATATAGGAATGATAGACCACCTGCACCGGAGGTATTGGAAATTTCACTACCAATAAAAACAAAGAATATGGGGGGATAAGACTATAAAAAGCAGATTTTGAAACTAGTGTGATTACAGTAAGAAATAACTTGTGCTGCAAACGTCACTAAGTTAGTATTACTGTATCATCTAATATGGAATCGCATTCAGCTATATTGCTCAAGTTTTCCAAGTTTTCCACTCCTTATCTAATTGTTTGTTTACAACTTTTCACCTCTGCATGTTTGTTTTGTAATTTTCATTTAAATGTTAGCTGGTCTAACTCAAAGATACACAACAGATCATTAAATGCCAATAAATCAGCATCACAGATAACTCTTGGTAGCAGCTTATCTCATCTATGCATCATAACACAAAATGAATTGAGCACTGATGATGAAGTTCTAAAAACAGCAGTTGCTTGTTTTGACGCTAATCAGCATGATGAATATCTTTTTACAGTATCATATAATAGGAAGGATTTGGCGAAAAATTATCGAAGGAAAAGTGATTTTCCAATGAAATTTCATTGTCACTTTACTTTCGTTAAATGGTTTCAATTGCGTAGTTCTGATAAGTTGAAACTTTAAGCGGTTTTAAGTCATTTATGAGTTTACAGTGATTTGTTTACCTTATTGCCGTTCACCTTTATTAGACTGGTACTATTTGTAATTTTGCAATTAACCTAGTATTCTGCGTTATTTTCCTGAAGCAAACGGTAAGTCCCATAACCGCATCTATCTTAACATCTACGGTTTATTAAGTACCAGTCAGTCGTAGAATGCAAGATTTGCATCTCGTTCTATTTCTGATCTATCAAGCAAGGATGTATTTGTAGCCATTCAGGTGTCTTCCCTCAGAGTAGAACTCAGCATCCATACAGAAAGAAGTGCCACAGGCTTATCTAGTAGGCTGCTGAGCAATAGTGATCAACTTTATGTTCAGTGCATACTAGTTGTAATCGAAAGTTGAATTTCCCAGTTAATGAGTTTTTGAAAGGCCCAAATGGCAGCAGAGACCAATATGTGTACTTCTTTCTATACAGTAACCTGGAAAATTATAATCTGATTACTCCCAGAAGTCAGTGAATAAGACACGTTTTTTGCAGCAGTTCACTCTGTTGAATAACACTTAGGCATTTGATATGATGTGCTCTAATTTTCAGCCTTAACAGAAACTCTATAATAAAAGCAGTTTTACCCTGCTGATAAGTTGCATATACAGCGAAATGTGCTAGTCAGATTTCAGTGATATGCATATTAAATTTACTCAATACTTTATCAGATTCAATGTCATCAAACCTATATGAAGACGCTATACAGCAACGGAAGTTAGCTAGTTTAGTCATGAATAGCTAACATTTAGAAAATACAAGGCCTGTCAACTATTAAAGTAATATGCAATAATCGATAAGAGTGATTGACGAGATGGTATCGAAAATAACTGTTGTATCATTCAAATGCTTACGTCGATTAAAAATAAACTCTAACTGTTCATGGTAAATCAAATGTTTTGTATCGTTAACGACTTTCCTTATCTGAAATGATAAGATGTGCGTTAAATTCTGTTTTTTCGACTCAGTAAGTTGGTGGGGAAACACCTGTGAGATCTTTTAAAAAACAATACAACATAACCAAAAGATATATCGAACTACAGTTAGGAAGTTGAATCGGCATCTTCAAGACATATTCTTCATGGCTAATAATTCTTTTCTACTAAGTAATGTTTGCAAATTTTTCGAACTTATATTCATTATTTCCTACTCAACCCAAGCTAAATAGCCCACACTTACTGGTCCAACCATCTAACAATGCAGTTGGTGGGCATATATCTTCATGCCCGAATTGATTGCCTCCACACGTCTAGCATGGCCTGGGGGAATCCATCTCAAGCGAATAGCGAATACTAGACAGTAATCCAATTTCAAAGTTTTTGAGGACTGATGGGTTTGAAGGTATTATAAACGGTTACCGTACTCACCACAACAGATGATCATCATGGGTCCCCAGTGTAGTATGGAACAGCTGCCGACTAATCTTATGTTTAAAATGGTTCTCTAGCTGATGTTATTGGGTGATGGATACTGCTTTGATATCAATCAATCCCTACAAACCTCTAGTCTAAATTACCGCTTTAATTTTATTGACTTTATTAATCAGATACATAAGTTGCTGTATTTAGTGCTAAATTTACAAAAAGTGAATACAATTAAGCATAATTATTGTGATTGAAGAAAACAAAGTAAATTGTGTTCTTATGTTCGCATGAACAATGATTTTTTACATTCAAGTGTCAATAATCATCTTAAATTTTGTTTGAAGCGAGTTCGACAGATGCATATGCGGAACAGAATTTCATTGGTGGACTATTTTAGTTTTTTTCTGATTTGATTTTTGATCATAATTATTCCTGTTAACAAAATGTTGTGTTTCACAGTAAGATGTACTAATGGACATAACCTCTGACTTCTCAGGGATTTACCTGATGACTTTTGGGAAGTATCCCAAAAGTCATCTGGTTGACTTGAAGTATGCAGACTATATTATCCTACTAGGGGAAGATGCTGAAAAATGCAAGGTCTTCTGAACACGTTGAGCATAAATCTGAGTATCATTGGCATGTGTCTCGCACCTGTGGGATTTAAGATGATGCTTCAAGACTGGTCTGCAACCAGTCTCAACTTAATGATAGGGAGTGGAGTGATTGAATGCATAAATCGTTGGAACGGGGTGGTTGCTGACGAGTTCTCAGTTCAGATACTGAAGGCACATGTTGAACTTGTCGGCTTGATTCATTTCTGGTGCTGACTCTCGACTATCTATTGAAAGACGAGTATGCTGCACTGCAGTTTGTTCTGCCATATTATATGGTTGAGACATGACTGTTAAAGTAGAGGATTTGAGACTGTTATAAGCTTTTGGACGCAGATGTCTTTATAGCACTGCTCACGTAAGGCTGAATCATCATGTGAGCAATATTGAGGTTGGGGAAAGGTTCTAGGGAAGGAATGAAGGTCGACTGATGAGGATGTGAACCTGCAGTGACTGCGGTGGCTTGTACATGCTGTTCACGCTGAACCACCACTTACCCAGACGTGCAATGCTAAGAGACGGATTAAATTGGACGACAGCTCAGGGTGACCTGAGCAAGATGTTGCACCAGTACACAAAGTCTCTGAATCTCTGTCTGAGACTTATAGGGAGGTGTAGACAGTCAATCTGGGATCCCAGAGACGATAGGGATCAGTGGTTGGGGACAAGGATGAAAATCGGCCACAGTAACGCAGATGTATTCATTCGTCGATGTCTTCTAAAGCTTAAATATTCTGACTTACCTTCATTTTTAAATTCCCTCTTCTCTCATACACCTTTGTCTCCTTTGATAAATGTTCTTCCTAACCCTCTTTGTATAGTACTGTAAAGTGTGGCAAAATGAACCAATACACTTGTGTGAGACCATGTAGGTTGATTTCGTCTGTTTGTCTATTCTGTTACAAAACATTGATGCCTTTCTTAAAATATTTAAAAATTAGATGGATTTCAAGCGAACAAACTGAAGCGTCCAACACATCGTCACCTATGCTTAACATCAAATCATTATAACCAAGTGCTTCCACCATGGAATAATTTAACCAACTCATTAACTATACAAAATAATAGTAATGAACAAGAAGATGAGAGTTTAGAAGAACTACTGAAACAACAACAGCAACAAAAGCGAACAACGTACATACCTTCGTTGCAATCACCACCTCCAGCATTGTCACTGTCGTCAGCTTCATCCTCCTCCACATTATACGGATTCAAGGATACAAAGAAAACACAAAGAAAATGTCGTACAGCTTCAGTAACAAATCTCAATACCAAGAGTCTATCTGCAAGGTGTACGGCTATAAACAATGCTGATGTAACTCATCAAAAGTCATGCTATGCTGACAACAATTTCAGTAATCATGAAACTGTATTATCAAGTGAAATTTTCACTCTTTTAAACAAAAATAGTCGAAGTGAAGAGCGGAAGCTTGTGAGTTATGAACGGTAGGTAGAAATTTTTTACTTTTCAGTTATTTATTTATTTCAGTCATTTAGTAACTGTATTAAGTTACACTTTAAGTAAGACTTAATAGCTCAGTTTTTCATCTAGCGAGTATTTTGGGGACTGAAGGATTTAAGAGTAATTTTCGAGATGAGGCTGCTAAAATCCTAATGATAAACCATGACCTATGTACTCAAAAGAATCAGATGTGCGGACTAATGCCTACCTGTGACACTGAATGATTATCACTCTGTTTCAAAGATTTATAGAGGTTGAATAAAGTGGACCACTGAATTCTAACACAATGATTGACTCATAACGAGGTTTCTATGAAACCTGGAGTTTCTAGGATTGATCCATTACAGGTCCATAGATGTTTACCGCTGAGGAGTCCAAAACAAGGACAAAATAGCTATTTTGTGATTTCACTGCTTGATATTCAGTGATGAGGCAAGCTATTTGGAAAACTAAAAATATGTCCATATTGATGGTTATGTTGAACTGGATGGTGTAAGAACAACTTTACTCTCGACAAACATTAGTTGGAAAAAAAGCGTAAAGCAAACGATGAGTGATCTTTATCTTCAATGTACATATTTACTGCTTGAAGCTTCAAACCAATGATATCTAGATGAGTAATCAGTGAAAAAATTCACTTAATTTTTAAACTGAAACCGTTCATAACTTTTTTGTTTCTAAGTCACTCAAAACATCACTGTCCCGATAAAATGAGCCTTTCACAGGGGAGAAGGAGAACACTGATATAAAATTCAACACCACTTTGAACAATTAAAAATGGTAGGATGAAAATGAAAATGATGTTAAGTGATCATGAACAATGACCAGTAAAATTCATTATAAGTGTTCTGGAAACTAACAATGGGGAGGTTCACCCATTTTTTCGAATACTCAAGAGACTCCTTTTGGTTAGTCATCCCAAAAAGAACTGTGAGATCTCTAAATAAGAAATCACCTATGGCGAGTCTAGGTAAAACTTAGGTGACTTAGTTTCTGTGGAAATTGTGAAATCAAACTTTTCAGCAATATGTCTTGAACGAGACTCAAAATGAAAGGAATATGAGTGGCTACCACTGATTATCGATCAGTTGCAATAAAATTCATTCAACTTCAAAGTCACAGGTATTGGCAGTGGACAAACATGATCGCATTTGCTATTGTTTTTGTGAGCTTAAAGTAATTAAGTCTAACTACAGTGTCTACAGCATCACGCATTTCTCATTTCCACGAAAATGGATTAGTGGTTTCATTAGAGATGCCCATTTGGAAACAAACCCTTGGTAGCAACTTATCAGAACACTGAAAATACGAACTTGCTTCATATTGGTTGATTTGTACGGTAGTCTGGAATGAGCACTGCTTTGTTTACTAGTTGGCATATGCCTTTGTTGTCATTGGCACGCTGAAGGAAATTGTGCTACTTAGTTCTTATATGACATTTCTGAATGTTTACTGTAGTTCCATGCGTTTTAAGTTTTTTTAAGTTCGTTTTCTTTACTTGGACTTCAGATAAGAACATCATCGACATGTACTCGTACGAATTCAATACCATGAAAGGTGTCATACGTAAAGTGTTGTACCATTTGCGCTATATTGTATAGACTGAAAGACAAACGCGAAAATTAAAATAATTCACAAGGTATAGCAATGACAGTTTCCGGAATGTTTCCTGCTGCCATCTGTATTTAGCTGCAGCCTTTGACTAGGCTGACCGTGAGAAAGATGTTTATCAGACAGCTTTGCGATTAAGTTATAGATATGTGCATCAAGTAGCAATCGTGTGCGATTTTAGTGCTTGATTAAGAGTAACCATCGGTTGGACAACAACCGGCACTATCCCACTTCAGTACTGTACGCGACTGAGACGCTCGTGAGCTATTCGATGGTTAGAAAGGACCTAAATAAAGCGCATTTTCAAGCTCGCTTTTGTTGTCTTCAGCTTGCTGCATGCTAGGATGCGCTGTTTAAATATCAAAAGAGGTCCTGTGATTGGAATTTAGTGTATAACATTCTAAATTATGTATGGTGACGTCTATATGAGATTATACAGTTCTGAATTTTTGTCTCAAACTGGTTTAAAATGAGTTAACAGAATGTTCTGATCCAACAAAGTCTAAACGTGATCTTGCATAGATTTTACTGAGATTAGATAGCTTCACAGTGTTATCTTTAAGTTCTCTTCGATGGTCATCCAAAACACAGGCAAACAAATGAAAGTAGAACCTGGCACAAATGTACATCATTTCAGGTTGTCAGAATTCATGGCATAGTGCACAAATGTGTGGATGGAAATAGAATGGTGTATAAGGAGGCATGAATAAGTGAAGATTAGTGATGTTCAAACTTAAGAGAATGATATAAGTGTATCTCTGTGAACAAAATATATTTTTTCTTATCTACTGGACTTTCAGGGCACAAACATCTATTTGATCCTCGGTGATGATTGAAGGTGAAATGAAGATTTAAACCGCTACCAGATTCGAACCATCGATCACCGGGATTTCGACTTGATGCTCTATCTACTGAGCTACGAAGTCCGACAGCTGACCAAATTTTTATTTCACTTTAATCACCAAGAGTTTTTACCCGACTACCATGTGAATTCATGACGCGTTACTATCGCTTGATCATTTTCACAATAACTGTCTAGTCAGGACCTCTCATCCTAATTCAAATGTAACCGATTATCATTTTGACTATCTGATTCATTCACTGATGTATTATCTGTTGGTATATAGTGTTTTTTGGTCTCTTATACATATTTTTTGTTCTTTATAGTATGTTCTTGACAAATTGTCCAGTAATTAATTCAAATGAAATATGCTGCCTTCTAAGTCTTCAATGTAATCGTATCCATCGAATTGAAAATTTACAACATATGACAAAATTAGTTTATTTAAATATTTCAGAAAATCAATTAACGTCAATCAGTGGTCTAGAAACACTGTACTCATTACGTATATTACTATTAGGACAGAATCAAATAAAACGTATATGTTCATTAGATAATTTATATAATTTAAATGTACTCGATTTAAATCATAATCAGATAAGAACTATTGAAAAGTTATCACATTTAACAAAATTACGTTCATTAGATTTATCTTTTAATTATATTACCTCTGTAAATGGCTTGTCTGGATTAACATCACTGATTGAATTAAATTTGCGACAGAATAATATTCTACGTATTGAACCTATAGAAAATGTTCCAAAGTTGACTTGGATATTTCTAAGTTTTAATCATATTGAAAAGTAAGTTTTTTTTAAAGTAATTTACAATAGGATATTTACTGTTTATTACTCAGATATTTATCAAATGAAATTAGATGAAAAGCTAGTTTAAAAATATAACACCTTTTCTCCAGTTTTCTCTTGAAAGCTGTTGGAATAGAGGCTATGAAATTACAGCTGTCTAACTAGACAGCCAGAATTTTAATTTTTGTTTTATAGCAAAACTTATTTTCAAAATAATCTAATATGACATGCTTTTGTTAAAATCTTAGTCACTAACCTATTGACTTGTGAGAAATATAGCTATCCTGTATATGATGTTTCAAAGCTTCACGTATTGTACTACAGAAACAAGAATACCATTTTACTATCTTCATTACATATGTCACACAGTGATACAGTATTATTTACTGGATAACCTTTCGGACATGATTTGTCGTCAGTAATCAAATCACGTTACTCCAACACTTTGAGACATGATTGATGTAACTCTAATTTTCTCTTCTTTTTTGTGATAATGGTATTAGAACCCTTAATACATGTGGAACAGATATAGAATCACTCCTGTAGCATGTATTTGGTGTTGATACGATAAACAAAGACTTGGTTATCAATCCCCCCCCAACTAATTTTTTTTAAAACTGCCTCACTATATTAAATGATTGTGTCCAGTCGTATGCTTGGCTATAACCGAGCTTTCCTCTAGATTCTCTGTCTTATTGGGATCTGCTTAGCCAAGATTTTGCACTCCGATAACTTAATCGACCCTGATCGATTAATTCGACTCATGTATTTGACCTCTTAGTCATTGCAAGGGATTTGACAAACTAAATTATTTCGCCTAATTGGAGCAATCGAATCTTTTAACCTACAAATCTTGCTTTTAAGTAATTTGGTAGGTTCATCGTATCAACACCAAATAAATGCAACAGGAATGATTCTGTACCTGTTTCATATGTATGCAGGATTCTAACACCCTAATCATAAAAAGGACAGAAAACTAGAACTATATAAATCACGTCTCAAACTTGCGGAGTAACGTGATATGGTTACGGACAATAAATCATGTCCGAAACGTTATCCAATAAATAGTGCTGTATCACTGCGCAACATATCTAACAGACTCTGATAAAAGTACAATATACTACAGTGTCCACATTTTAATCCTTTACTGAAAAAACAGGAAATCAAGTGCTTCATGGTATTCGACAGTTCTTCAGATGGAATTGACTAATGCAACGGAGATCATCTTCAAATAAATAATCATTCCGGGTAGAAGATAGTAACCGTTACAATGTATGCACATAAATAAACTAAAGTGATCAAAATGTATACACATTCTAGGTTTTACAAAGGGGAATTTATGTGAAGTGTTAAGGGTTAGATTACAGACAGCCCTCAATGTAGGTTCCGCACTTGCCAACACTAGCCTGCAATCTTGATATCTTAAAGGTGAGTTACTTAGTGCTTTAGTTGGTAACTTAATCACCAGATCCTTAGCATGATGAATGATTCCTTACGGGGATAAATTATTCACGCCAACTGATTACCAGATAGTAGCCACTGTAGCTGCTAGATCATATGAACTGACTACAGTCTATCATTTAACTTTGATATATCTTGATGGCAAATTTTTTGACTTAAACATTGAGTGGTGCATGTTGACTTGTCGAACGAAAATAAACCCACTCAAAGTTAGGAATTCACTTTCCTGATGAATACAAACAAGTAAGAAACTTGGCTCCAAGCTTATTCCTAATGAAGTTTTAATATCTAGTGTCAAACTCTACCGATAGACTTTGCTCTAAGTTTAGGAATTGGAAGCTTAGTTTCCCATGATCTGATGACTAATTCAGATCATTAAATGCCATGCCTAAAGTATAGATCGAAAATCCTAGCTTCAAGAGCAGTAGACTGCTTCTACATGTAGCTAAATGACAGATATATTATTGTCTAGGGATTCTCTTCTCAATGAATTTATTTTCGAAAGTAAAACAACTGGATAACTGTTAAATTTCTCATCCTTGGATCATTGACTATGTGTTCCTTTTTGTAGAAATTTTATTGCAGTGAATTGTTTTTCTAAATTTGATACGTGGTTTTATAAGTAGGCTAAAAAAAATTGGAAATATATGTAAAGATAAATAGCAAAATGAAGGTGTTTGGGAAAGCATGGTTATGTAATCATTAACTTAGGCGATAACAAGGTTACTGTTGATTTTGATTAAAGCGCGAAATGTATTCGGTACAATTAGATAGTAAAATGTGCATTATATCATGGTAATTTACTTGGTTGTGGCTAGCAGAGGAATCCAGGACACGAGTAGCCTAATGGCCTAGTGCATCATGCCTTGCGTTTGAAGCGATGCGTAGGAGGTTCGAGTCTCATTGGGAACCATATCAATCACTGGGGTGTGGGTACATCCACCTGACGAGACTCAAATAAGAAGAAACGCGCATCCTTAATTTCTCTGCTAGCTATAATCAAGTAAATTACCATAATTAACACTCAAGCAATATCGAGGCATCCGCATAGGAGAGGTCGAAAAATCCGATCCAGTAAAACAATGGAGAATTAAAAGCATATCCATAAATATTAATGTGGATTATACTGTTTAAAGTGGTGATCTTACTCTTGATCATATATGACACCATTACGTCAAAGTAGTTCACATGAGCTTTGAAATTATAAAACGTATTTTATTTTTCTTGTCCGCTTTTTGAGACTTCTCAATACTGTTTACATGAAAGATAAAAGCTAGCTACGTTGACATCGTTGAATTAAGCATTCTCAAGGACTTTTGTTTCTATTTATTTATGCTGATACTAAAAGTCAGGGAATTTTAGGACCTAAAATGTGATGCCATCAAATAGTGTTGGTTCACGGAAAATGACAGAACAAGTGGAAATAGTTATGAACTACTTCTTGGTCAGCATCTAACTGAAATCGAACGGTGAACTCATATTTCACAGAATGCGAAATCAGTTTATTTTACCCTGGTCTTATTAAATTACTGAAGCTATCAACATGATTTTAGCTGACAAATTTGCATATTGTTAGCCTTTTTGTGCTTTGACAGATTCCTATTTCACGAGAAAGTAACAGATCTTAAAACGGCATTATATGAAAGGGTTGAGCAAGCCAGAGAGTAAAACGAAACCTATCATATCTCTCCAATGGTACAAGTTGTGATACTTCAAAATGAAACAGAAAAGAGAAACAGCTAAGCCGGAACAACAAAAGTGAAAGCCAGAATACTACCTATCATGGAAAATAAATATGAGATGAAATCGATGGCACTATTAAGGAAATAGAAACAGTAGCGAAATCCACTAGATTTATTCTAATAAAAAACATAAATTGACTCGTAATAGTGTGAAGGAATCTGAGTTATGCTATTTAAAGTCTCTGGTCATCCATCTTCGCTGACTTAAGCATGGAAGCTATAGGTCTTGAGACAGTTCAGACCAACAGTCAGAGCCTATATGGATTCTTGATGCTGTTTTTGTTTGATTACCTTTAACTTATTTTCAAGTAATTCACAATGGGAAGCTCAGTGATGGCTTTGAAGTGAAGACAGGAGTGAAACAAGGTTGCCTACTATCACCCATGATATTCCTGATTGTAGTGGACTGGATCATGCAACAAACAGTGAGGAGTGAGAAGAGGGGGATACGCTGGACGGTGGAAAAGAACCTAGAAGATTTGGATTTCGCCGATGACTTGTGTCTCATTGTCACAAAAACTTGAAGATCTACAGACGAAAACTAACAAGTTGACAGAAGAGGCAGGGCAGCGAAGGAAGACGGGACTTCAAGTGAATGTAGAGAAGACAGAGGTGATGAAGATACCCAACCAACAACACCACCAACAACAACAAACTCCAATCACCATCAACAGGAGAGACTTAAAGAAAATAGCCTCTTTCACCTATCTAGGCAGCACGGTCTCAACTACAGGCGGCACAGCCACAGACGAGGATGTCAAAGTCAGAATCGGAAAAGCAAGACAGGCGTTCATTAGCCTGAAACCAGTGTGATCTTTTCCACTGCACTCAGCATGTGGAACAACATCCGGATTTTCAACATCAACGTCAAGTCAGTGCTCGTGTATGATTCAGAGACTTGGCGCGTTACGAAAGGGATTTCCAACAAACTACAGAAATTCATCAACAACTGCTTACGCTGGCTCAATACTGAAGATCAGATGGCCAGAAAGAATAAGCAATAAAGAAATCTCGTAACGAACCACTCAAGAACTCATCGCTCAACAAATGTGCAGAAGAAAATGGAGATGGACTGGGCATACACTGGGGAGAAGGCCGACTGGGGACATCAAGCGTCTGGCCAGTTTCTCGAGTGGAACCCTGATGGGAGGCGACGAGTTGGGCGTTCGAGACGAGGTTCATATGGAGGACATCGTGCGAGGAAAAAATGAGAGATTGTGGGCTGGAAACGAAACACTCAAGAACCCATCGCTCAACCTTTGTTAAAGAGTTTCACAAAGTAGCGCTTCTTCCAATCAATCAGTGGGTAGGTATCTTTCCTTCCTTCCAAACCTTCTGCAATAGTGGTGTGGTGTGAGCATGTCAGCTGTTGTCTCTGAGTCAGCTTTCAGTGCTTCTGAGGAATTCCGCCGTCTGTTTATGCTGCTTTCCTGGATTTCATCAACTTTGTGGCATTCAGGACTTCACTCCTGCCTTTGTCGGAGGGCTTGTGTTCACTGGTAATTCTGTGGCGGGACCACTGACTGCATTTCTGGACTAGTTGCAGGTGGTGGTGGTGGCGGCGGTCGGTTCAAGAGTTTTTTGAATTGGTCTGCCTATTGTTTCCTTTATTTCTCCTCTTCATTAACTAGGTCTCCTTCACTATCTTTCATTGATTTCGTCTCTGTTGATCCCTTCACTTCCAGGTAGTAGCCTGATTATTTGATATGGTGTTGTCAGGTCTCTGTCTCTCCTACCTGCAGCCTGTTCTACTTGACTTGCCAATGTGTCATAAAAGTTTCTTTTGTCTTTCCGTGCACTCTTCCTCACTTCTTTGTCCATCGATTGATAAGTTTTACTCAGTTCTTCTTCTCCTTGTTCATCCTTGCTCTGCACACTGGTTCAGCTTCATCTTCTCTCCTATCAACTTCCATGTATTCGTCCAGATCCATTCCTTGTCTTGCTTCTTCTTCTTCTTCCTCTGCCTTCCTAATATGGCTATGCAAGTTTCTCTCCACGTTTCATTCAAAGAGTTCCAGTGTTCTTACGTGCAGGTCTGTCTCTTCAGGAATGTTGCTTAATGTCTGTCATTTTGTCCTGATGACTGGCTAACATGAAGATGTCCTTTGTAGTTTCATCCTTCAGTTTCTCTTCTGGATGTCCAACTTGAACGGTAGTCTATCACCAACTTCTTCGAGGGCTTTCAACTTCATTTTCGAGGTGGGTTTCTTGCACTAGATAGTGGTGTGTAGTGTGTGGTGTGAACCTACATCTGCTCCCCTTCCTCATCTGATCTTGTGTCCAGGAGGCCGTGTCTCCATCTCCACTCTCTCCACATTGAAATGCAATCTAATGTGTCCATCTAGTGAAGTCCATGTAGATGCCTTGTGAATATCCTTGTGTGTGTGTGTGTGTGTTTGTACACACCACCTCCAATCACCAAATAGTTGAATGCGCAGAAATCTGCAAACAATTCTCCATTCTCATTTCTCACTTCACCAAGTGTTTCTCAACCCATGACTGGTTCTCTTCCTGTGTTGTCTGCTCCGAGTTTGGCATTCATTTCACCCCACCCAACACAGAATGAATTTTGATGTCTCCAACTACAGTCTTCTTCAGTAGTGATTGCAGTTGTTTGTAGAATTCCTCCTTCTCCTCTTCCTTCATCTGGATTATTTGTGGGTGCATAGCGTAGCCTTGTGTGATTGTGACTTTCCTTCCTTTCGAGTTGAATCTCGCTGTCATGATCCTGATGTTGGAGGAGGAGATTGGTTTCCACTGCATCAGAGAGAGAGAATGTGTGAGAGTCTTCAATGCTGTTGGTAGGGGGACATCATGATAGCCACTCGAAAACTCAGTATGTTGTGCTCGTGGTTGTCATCTGTGTGACAATATCGGAGTGGATTAGATTATTGACTCCTCTCCAGTTGACAGTTTGGAGAGTCCACTTCCATTCCATCTGCCGATTGCTCACAGATTTCCAGTCTAGCACTTCTATGCTATCTACAACTTTTCATCTCTTTTGGAATCTGGGCAGCCTTGCCAGCCATCTTCAAACTTCGTGTGGACATTCCATGTCTCCATGTTCACTTTTGCTTTCATTGTGAGTAGCGAAGACACATGGGGAAATTGGCTTCCGAAAGCAGGCTTTCACCAACCGGGTCATTTCGTCTCCGTGATTGTAGAGAGGAATAAGTTTATTTTTATTTTTTATATTTCGTCGGTGCTTTGAAGTTTCTTTAGCGGTTGTATTGGTTAAACGGGGTGTGGTTGCTTGCCCTATGCCCAACCTTCCCTCCTCATCGTGGCTTAGGACCGTCTAGTAACTTGTGAACTAATTGACCATGAGAGGTTATATGTGCTGTATTTGAATTTAATAATGGAAAAAAATATGTAGGAAGCATTATTCATCAATTTATATTTCAGATGGTCCCAGGTCAGTGGTTTAGCCGGTTTGAATTCATTTGCTCAAGTCACTCTGGATGGGAATCCAATTGCATCTGATCCTGTTTATCATATGATGATATCAAACAATAGAAATAATTTAAATGATAATCACAATTTCCATCATTCAGGAGTAAGTTCTACAAACTACCATTATCAACAGTATTTAATAGTTTACAGAATTTTATTATAGATCGTACTTTCCTCTGATAAATTTGGGTGAAGTGGGTGCAACAACTTTAACAGAACTTCACTGATCCGTTTCCGTTCGGATCTGATTTGTAGTTTCAACCAAATGATTTCAGTGGTTTGAGTCACATGGACTATGAACAGGGTTGTGTACATATATGAAGCAAGGAAGCAAGTTGGAAAAAAGGGTTCTGGTCAGACTTCCGTGCTAAATGCTGGGATTATTTTACTTCAAACACTCTGTGATTTATACAAATATAACCTACACCTAATATCAGCGTTCCACTCGGCTTCCAATATTCCCAATACTATTTGGCCAAATCTAATCTAAAACTTAAAGTTAATTTAATGAAAACCCTAATTAAAGTAACGTGGGAAGGAGTGGAATATAAAATTGAGGATGGAAATTTCAGATTCTTAATTTATCAATAATTCCCTGATAGAGAGAGAGGTGAAGGATGAACAACAAATTCGCAGACAAAGGGTAGGATATTGTCCTGAATGCCTACAGTTTCAGCTATGTATAAAAATTAAGGTTTCGGTGGTAAATAGTATATAGTCTTGAATGTATTGGTTTTACCTATCAGATGACCACTGTCCACCAGATGCGAAAACCTGAGCTTCTTACTGATTTTATCCATCACTTTCTAAAACATGAACTCTGACACCTATCATCGTATCCACTAAATTGTATTGTAGTGTACCCTTTCTGTAGGAGCAGCTGAAGTTGTAAATATACACGATAACGTAAAACTTGATAACATCTTGCGCTTGAGTCAATTGGAAATGCTAGCATAAAGGTCTTCACGGCTGCTACGTCATTCACTTCTCACCAATACAATATCTAACTAACAGTCTTCAGTTGCATACATGAATTTACTTCATGCGTCGGAGTAGATATATCAAAGGAACAGATTCCGCTAAACCATAGCTATTTCAGATGGTGACAGTTACTATTAATATGATGCTCCTCTCTCTGTCTCTAATTCAGCTTCATTTGCATTGGAAATAAAAGACTTGATTGGGCAGCCAGCGTTATTATGATGAGTGAACAGTTACGTATCATGGATTAACATGGAAGCAGGGAAAAACCCTTGGTGGATGCAGTGGAATTAAGGCCTAGGCACCAGCCTGGTCTCATTGTTCGTAAAGCACTAGGCCGATGATTCGGAGACCACTAAGTTGAATCCTGATGCCATACAGATTTTTATTTGACCATCACTCATTACCCAACAACAAGAATAGGAGTCTGCCAATCAAAATTCGTAAGACATTGTGAATACAGAAGAAGAAGAAGAAGAACAGGTAAGACAAATAACAGAATGTAACGCAATAATTACCACGAAGATAATGTGTGAACGTATCTCTGCCCCTGAAGTCAATTCTAAGCCATAGTGACTATAGTCTTCAACTCCAAACCTGGAATTCAACATCACTCCAGGGCTTAGATCAAAATCCAGAAAGAGGGACTGACGTTGGTTCTACAATCCAAAGCTAGTTCATCATCATTGAAAAGCACAAAATCTTGGTAGCATGAAACTTTCTGCAAATCGCACCAAACCATCAAGCATGATAATACATCAGTAACTTAAACTATAAGAAAGAGGATTATACGGTTTTATATAACATTCAGTAACTTGTAGCAATAATTTAACAAGTCTTTGTGACAAAAAAAATACAACAATAAAATAAAATTTATAGGTAACCTTGACTATAGGAAAAATCTATTCACTTTAAATTGAGTATATTTTTCGTTGCATTGAATGAAGGACAAAACTGTAAGACTTGAATGTGCCAAACCATGTCACGTTACAACTAAGAATAAACAGTTATCTGTAAGTACAATCCAGAAAACATATCAACATCTTATGTCTGCATAGTAATGAGTTATTTGTTGTTATTCTGCTGTATTTCTCTGAGTTTTAAATGCTTTTTGGGTGGCAAATGCTTCGAACTGTTTTTATTTCAGTTTACTTGGGTTTATTTTTTGACTGGTTTCCATCTTAGTGGACGACCTTGAAAGGAAAAGAGGATTTATTAATTCCTTTTATACATAAAGTCATGTGTCGTGGTCATGATGGAGACGGTGTACGATGCCTGTAGAAGAGGATATTTGAAAGTATGTAGTAGTAGGTTAGGTATCCTGTAAATTATCAAAAAGTGGAATCATTATCCGTTGGATGATCTAAGTGAATTAAAAGTAACCAGATGAAACCCATAAGATTATAGGTTTTACGTCACTTTCTTCTGGTGAAAATGGCATATATTCTATGGATGTAAAGTTAAGGCACTTTAGGATTATAGTAATTAAGAATAGATTCAAGATTTCTTAAAAATATACCAGTTGGTAGTTTTTCCTTTCAAACCTAAACTTCTTTAAAAATAACCAAGAAGTTCTTCTCTCAGTCTTTTTAATTTATTTGTCATAAAGTCACAGAAGTCAACATATCAAACAGAAAAATCACCTTTGAATAATTCTTCAAAATGACAAATTCCGTTGTTGGATGTAACATTACAGTTCATAAGGTAATCGAGTTACGCAATATCACTTACATTACCATCAGTTGATCGTGGACTAGTAGGTATAAAGGTGCTTAGCGATTGGTATAAAACAATCTTCATATTGGTAAGCATCTCTGTCACCTTTAACTACTGCTGTTGCCGCTGCTCGAATAACCACTTGGCTGGAATAGTTACCCCAAATCCAACAAGCTTTCTTTCCAACTATAATATTTATCACATAACACTGATTTTCTTCAGTCAATTCCAACTGTTGTGTGATGAACGATAAAAGACTTCTAAGTGTACTCGTTTCAGTCCCAAGCTATCGAACGAAACAAATTACGAGTTAGATAGTTTATTTATTCAGCAAAAGTATTTCAACACCAGGCTACTACTCCTATGTGTACACCGTAGTACAATCCACCTGAAAAGGGTTAATAAATAACACATGTAAATACACATCTATCCATAATTAAAGACGAAAGTTAAAAGCAGAAAAAAATTATTAGTGACCACCACAGATTATTGTATAAAGTAAGTGAAGAATCTAAATTTCCGAAAAATAAGTCATCATAAGGGGCATTTACTTAATGATAAAGTGGCTTCGTACTTAGTAGTCAGCTATCGCCAGAGCATTTAAGATGATAAACACAAATCGAAGTTACATGAGCATACTAATACCAATCTTAATGTTAAATAACTTCTCTACTGCTTACTTTATTTTTTTTTCTAGCTATTAACTCTAGTACTTCACTTTCTTTAAATAACAAATGAATAAGACTGGCTTTCCTCAGTGCCTTATATTTAAGTAGTTTTAGTTGTGTTCTATACCATATTATTGCATAAAACCTTCATGATGCTTATCAATTGATTACCTCTTTTTCTCGTATGTTTATCGAGTCTAAATGTTTTCCACTGCTGAAAAGAATTCTAACTAGTTCACTTCTAGATTCGATCGTTAAAAACTTACTAATGTTCATAGCATCCAGTTCATGTGTTTCTGTACTGAATACTCTTCTAACGAGTTCTCTATTTTTGCTTTGATGCATACAATAGTTCAAATAATAAACGCTATTTCCACAATGTTTATGCTGATGTAAGTTTTCTCTACGTATGAATGAATGAATGAATGTGGCATCGACTTACCTATGTTGGTGGGTTGTTTATTTGATGACTGACTTCAAATCTGTTTGTGTGACAGGCAGCTGATTCCCTATGGTTGATGCGCTGCCATAACATTAGTTTAAAGCTCGTGTAGATTATGCTTTCTAAATTTATATTATATACTTCACCGTCAATACATTCAGCTAAGAAAATCCAACACTAATAACATACTCTTACTGTACAGTCCAAATATATTACTACCAGAATGAATAAAGCAAATAAAGATTTTAGCAAGTTGCCTCTCTGGGCAAACCGATGAAATGCTTTTCTTAATAGACCTAGAATATTCTCGAGCTGTTTTAAAAAGCTGCCTTGAATAATCATTCAATACGCATATATTATAGTTGTATTAACTTAATTCAAGTGGCGTAATTTTGTGCAACGGCAATATTGCCAAAGAGGTTAACTAAATTAGGATAATAAAGTAAGGCAAGAATCAGAAAGCTCTGTTCAGAAGTAATGATCATCTCAAGAAGAAAGATTGCCATTAGTCAGTAACATGTTGGATAACAAACTAAAACTAAGAATTATGAGTGACGGTCTCGGTATTACGACAGCACACCATCAATACTTAGTTAAATACCGGCCTAACAAATCTCATTCAGAAAGAAGTAAATATCTTAAAATCGATTACAATTTACTACTACTACTAGTACTACCATAATCAATTCTATTTTTTTAACGCCTTAAAGCGAAAAAACCAACCTTTCTTGTGTTTTTTAATGATATTTTTACAAAGCTTATTACCTGTGAAAATTATCCTAAATCCATAGTGCCAATATCATCTTCATCTGAAAACGAAGAATACTCATCATCTGGACCGCAATTAACTGCAAAAACAGTTGTCTATAGTTTATCAAATCATTTAAAAGAAAATGACCATCGTAAAAACGATGAAAGTAATCTTGAAAACAAGTTAGTGTTAAATATTTTGATGCCTTTTGTTTAATTAATGAGTTAACTGCTAACAATTCAGAGTTACTGATTAAATTGAAGGTAGTTTTCAACAGAATTTATCACCAATTAAATCAATAATCAAAGCCTTAGACTGGATTATTCTGGAGAAAAATTCACCTTACGTATTCATCAGCTACTTGAGGGTGAAGTTTGGTGTCATGATCTTTTTTCTTTGGTCAATAATATTTTTAGTCATACTAAGTAGTAAGAAATATTATGTTAGTTTTCTTTTATACAACGTTTTTCAAACTTTAACTAAAAATAACCATGAAGCTTTTATGTACTGTCAACACAAACGTTCATAAAAATTTGCCATTAAGGCTTACTGTAAAGCGAACACTTGGTTTTAATTTACTGGGTCGTGGCTAACCGTGGAATCCAGAGTGCGCATTTTGTTTTGTTTGGGACTCGTCAGCTGGATGCACCTGTATTCCAGTGAGCATACACCCACTGGGACTCAAACCCTAGATCTATTGCTTCTAACGCGAAGGAGTTCTCCATCAAACCTCAGCAGCATTGAAGCTAACGCTTTGACAATTGAAGCGATGGATTCAGGGTTCAAGTCGCATCGGTAACAATATCACTTACTGGTTTATAGATGCATCTGACTAAAGAGTCCCAAAAAGAACGGAATAAGCACTCTAAATTCCATTACCAAGCAACCTACAACATAATGAATAATCTGGAAATGTCAAGCCACCAGCGCATGACCCCGTATGCCAACATAGGTTGATCAGTTCGGTTCAATGTAATAACATAAAACTAAAAATATCAATCAATAACACACACGTGATTGTCTGTACAATGTAATGTGAGAACGACTAGTAATATAAGATTAGAATGACAGAGAGGTAAGAAATTCATTATTTTCAGTACTGCGTCACCGATTTATTTAACGGAAACTCAGTTTTGATAAAATGACATACTAGAGAACCTTAATTATGAAGAAGATTGGTAGATACCAAAATCCAGCGTTAACAACTCTTAAGTGGAGTATTTCTTCAGACATTCAATGATACCACGACTAGTGAAACGCATATCGTGCCTAACGTCGTCTACTTTACCAGTACCCTAGTTACTAGACGGTCCTAAGCACGGATAAACGGCGAAGATTGGACATAGGGCAAGCAACCACACCCCGTTAAACCAATACAACCGCTAAAGAAACTTCAAAGCACCGACGAAATATAAAAAATAAAGATGAACTTATTCCTCTCTGCAATCACGGAGACGAAATGACCCCGGTTGGTGAAAGCCTGCTTTCGGAAGCCAATTTCCCCATGTGTCTTCTCTACTCACAATGAAAGCAAAAGTAAACATGGAGACATGGAATGTCCGCACGAAGTTTGAAGATGGCTGGCAAGGCTTCCCAGATTGCAAAAGAGATGAGAAGGTATAGATAGTATAGAAGTGCTAGACTGGAAATCTGTGAGCAATCGGCAGATGGAATGGAAGTGGACTCTCCAAACTGTCAACTGGAGAGGAGTCAATAATCTGATCTACTTCGATATTGCCACCCAGACGACAACCACGAGCACAGCACACTGAGTTTTCGAGTGGCTATCATGATGTCCCCCTGCCAACAGCATTGAAGACTCTCTCTCTCTCTCACTCTCTCTCTCTCTCTCTCTCTGACGCAGTGGAAACCAATCTCCTCCTCCAACATCAGGATCATGACAGCGAGATTCAACTCGAAAGGAAGGAAAGTCACAATCACACAAGGCTACGCTATGCACCCACAAATAATCCAGATGAAGGAAGAGGAGAAGGAGGAATTCTACAGACAACTGCAATCACTACTGAAGAAGACTGTAGTTGGAGACATCAAAATTCATTCTGTGTTGGGTGGGGTGAAATGAATGCCAAACTCGGAGCAGACAACACAGGAAGAGAACCAATCATGGGTCGAGAAACACTTGGTGAAGTGAGAAATGGGAATGGAGAATTGTTTGCAGATTTCTGCGCATTCAACTATTTGGTGATTGGAGGTAGTGTGTACAAGCACACACACACACACACACACAAGGATATTCACAAGGCAGCGACATGGACTTCACTAGATGGACACATTAGATTGCATTTCAATGTGGAGAGAGTGGAGATGGAGATGCAGCCTACTGGACACAAGATCAGATGAAGAAGGGGAGCAGATGTAGGTTCACACCACACACCACACACCACTATCTAGTGCAAGAAACCCACCTCGAAAATCAAGTTGAAAACCCTCGAAGAAGTTGGTGATAGACCACAGTTCAAGTTGGACAGCCAGAAGAGAAACTGAAGGATGAAACTACAAAGGACATCTTCGCGTCAGCCAGTCATCAGGACAAAATGAGAGACATTAAGCAACATTCCCGAAGAGACAGACCTGCACGTAAGAACACTGGAACTCTTTGAATGAAACGTGGAAAGAAACTTGCATAGCCATATTAGGAAGGCAGAGGAAGAAGAAGAAGAAGAAGAAGCAAGACAAGGAATGGATCTGGACGAATACATGGAAGCTGATAGGAGAGAAGATGAAGCTGAACCAGTGTGCAGAGCAAGGATGAACAAGGAGAAGAAGAACTGAGTAAAACTAATCAATCAATGGACAAAGAAGTGAGGAAGAGTGCACGGAAAGACAAAAGACACTTTAATGATGCATTGGCAAGTCAAGTAGAACAGGCTGTAGGTAGAAGAGACAGAGACCTGACAACACCATATCAAATAATCAGGCTACTACCTGGAAGTGAAGGGATCAACAGAGACGAAATCAATGAAAGATAGTGAAGGAGACCTAGTTAATGAAGAGGAGAAATAAAGGAAACAATAGGCAGACCAATTCAAAAAACTCTTGAACCGACCGCCGCCACCACCACCACCTGCAACTAGTCCAGAAATGCAGTCAGTGGTCCCGCCACAGAATTACCAGTGAACACAAGCCCTCCGACATAGGCCGAAATGAAGTCCTGAATGCCACAAAGTTGATGAAATTCGGGAAAGCAGCATAAACAGACGGCGGAATTCCTCAGAAGCACTGAAAGCTGACTCAGAGACAACAGCTGACATGCTCACACCACACCACTATTGCAGAAGGTTTGGAAGGAAGGAAAGATACCTACCCAGTGATTGATTGGAAGAAGGGCTACCTTGTCAAACTCCAAAACAAGGGAGAACTAAGTGTTTTCAGGAACTGGAGAAGGATCATGCTCCTGTCACTGTCAACCCCAAGCAAACAAAATATTATGCCACATCATCCTCGGCCGAGACTAAAAATGCACTGGATTCAAAATTACCACTGGAACAGTCTTGCCGGCTGACTGGCTGTCTTCAGGAAAAACAAATCATGTGCGGATCTGATTGCAACGCAATGCTACGTATCACCAAAGAACAGAGTATAAAATGGCTGTCAACTCTCTACCTCAACTTCATCAACTTTGAAAAGGCCTTGGACAGCGTCGACCGAGAAGTAATTTGGCAGGCAGTTGCTTCAACACTACAGTTTTAGTGCCACAAACCTTTGTCAACCTCATTCAACAACTATATGCCATTGTATATGATGCTACATGCCAAGTGATTGACAACACAATGGAAATCTCAGTGATGCCTCTGAAGTGAAGTGAAGTGAAGACAGGTGGGGGGTTAAGACAAGGTTGCCTCCTGCTATCACCGATGATCTTCGTGATTGTGGTCAACTGGACTGGATCATGCAGCAAACCGTGAGGAGTGAGAAGAGGGGCGTATGCTGGCTGGGTCGATGAAAAGATCCCAGAAGAAGATTTGGATTTCGCCACCGATGATTATTTAACAATGTCTAATATCATCTTGTCGCACAAACTCGAAGATCTACAGGCAAAAACCAACAAGTTGACAGAAGAGGCAAGGCAGTGAAGACGGGAATTCCTTCCCAACCAACAACAATGACAACAGCAACAACAAACATCCATCACGATGAGTGGGAGAAATCCAAAGGAAGTGGTCTCTTTCACCTACCTAGGCAGCATCGTTTCAACTACAGGTAGTGGAACAGACGAGGATGTCAAAGCAGCCAGCGTCGAAAAGACAGTAAGATAGGCCTTCCTGCATTAATGTGAAATCAGTGTGGAAATCTACTGCACTGTACTGCACTCAGCAATAAAGCGTGAACAAGATCCGGATTTTCAACACTAACGTCAGTCAAGTCAGTGATTCCATATTATGTTTCAGAAACTTGGGGCGTCACGAAAAGCATTTCCAACAAACTAAAGATATACATCATCAACAGCTGCCTACGCTCACTCGATACTCAAGATCAGATGAGATGGCCAGAAAGAATAAGTAACAAAGAACTCTGGCAACGAACCAACCAAGAACCCATCGTCTAACAAATATGCAGAAGAAAGTGGAGATGGATTGGATTGGGCATACACTAAGAATTCCATTTGGGCACATCACACGCCAAGCTTCCGAGTGGAACCCAGATGGGAAACGACGAGTTTGGCGTCCGAGGTGAGGGTGACATAGAGGAGATGGTATGAGGAAGAAATGAAAGCTTCTTGGCAGTCGTGGAGCGAGGTTGAAAAATTTGCAGAAAACAGAGTGAAATGGTGAAGTGCTACTGAAGCCCTCTGTTCCACTAGGAACCCAAAGGACAAATAATAAATAATAATAATATCGGGCCTAATAATCAATACAGTTGTTCTGTATAAGAATATTTCATTTACTCTCCGTGTTGCAAAACCAGAACTAATCAAAATAAATACACATCTATGCCATTGACTTATGAAATAGTTCAGATCTGGAAAAATCTTATTCCGAAATAACATAGATATCTATTGTAGTATCAGAAGCACAATAAGTTAATCTAGTTATTCAGATAGACAAATCAATGTGGAATCTCGTAAAGAAGGGTATCAGTTCAAGTTGTCATACTTCAAAGAAGTATGCAAGGAACAAATGGGGAGAGAAAGAGTGATATTAAAGTAAACAGAAGTTTATGAGAAGAAAGGTTATTAGTAGTGAGTGAAGGTTAGAGAAAACGCTCAAACAACCAAAGATATCAAATAGTGAATAAATTCGCACCGTTACGACCGATTTTCAGAGTCTGCAATCATTACATCCTATAATCTTGTGGACCCCAGCCAAGTAGCCAACACTTCGCTACACGGTTGAGACCAACAGTCAATGGAATTACGGACTAGTCCCACATCTTGTTCTGATCACTCTAGGCCTTCTTCTGACTAAACCTTACTTTGACTAGCGACAACCGTCGAGGAAGGAAGTGTCTGGGTATGTGAATGTGAGTGGTTGACAATAAAAGCAGTTCAACAAAAGTTAAATTAACAGTCGAAAAATTAAGTTCGTAACAAGACTTGAAGAATTTTTTACACGCCAAGTCCAAATTTAACTCAGACTTTATTAAAGCTTCACTGATTCTCAACCACTTGTGGTTATAATTTGTAGACAGGAGCAATCCCTAACAGTTCCCCTTTAGAATTACTATAAATCGGTGATAACAAAGTTTGGAATCAGGATGTACGCATAGTTACTTACTATAACCTTTCCATTAGCATAAATGCTTTCAAATAGTAAATTTTTAAAACAGAAAAACTACGAACTTTATTTTAAACTTAAAATTCATGAGTTCTTCATTCAACCCTGATAGTCATCCTGGTTCAGTTGGACAACATGATACTACTGTTTATCTCAGTACTAGAATAAAAAAATGAATGCAAGCGGCTACCGTCGCTCAGTGATGTGGTGGATAACACTCTGGTGTTTGAAGCGATCGCTCCCGAGTCCGAATCCCGGTGGGAACAACACTCACTTGGAGACGGATAAATCTAGATGACGAGTCCCAAATAGGACGAAATGTGCATCCCGATTCCGCTGCTAGCCACTATCCATCTTTACAATGAATGGAATCCTCTGCCTTTCCAGCTCAGCTCGATTACAACTGGAATAAGAAGATCCAGCCGGGTAGCTAATGTTAAAAAAGTACTAACAGTGACGTATCACTCTTCTCTATGAAAACTGGTCATAGAAATGAAAGTCGGACCGAATGAGTAAACGAGTTGGAAAACTAAGCCGGTAGGAAGATAGGCCTGGTATCCAGAGGCCTTTTATATGAATCACTCAGTGAACAGGTCTTTGTCCAACTTCAGTCATTAACTCTACACAACAGTAAAATAATATGATAAATGCAATTAAGTTGTATTATGATCTGAGTGGTAGATGTGAAAGATTAGAGGGGATGATTGACAAGAAATAAGTTGGAAAGGATATATGACACTAAGTAGGCAAAATTCCTATTCACACCAGTGTTTAGTAATCCTAGTTATGACGTAGACATGAAAAAGAATTGCAATTCTCATTTACCTCAAAATAAGTCTGTTTAAAACAGGATGTCATAAGATGTTTAAAAGAGTTTTTAGCTTATCTCCTTTTCTTCGAAAAAACTACAAATTCTAACTGTTGGCTCGCATATATCGTTGCACTCACGAACAATCCTGACAGAAATATCAGTCACATCTAAGTAGTTTTATATTCTCTAAATTTTAGTACAATATAGTCAAAGGTTTACTGTCATTCCAAGCAAAAGTATTAGCATCAACTATTATAAGAAATAAACTTTTGAAATTATCACTTAGATAACAAGCTCAAATATTATCTGAATTGCGAAATATCTCCACTTATTCACAGAAAAAGAAAGGCGGTTACAATAAAGGTGACTATCTCAACGACTCGGTTTCAAAACTGTATATCAGTCAATATATAATCCAAAGGATCAAAATTTTCAGCGGTATTTACTGTCAAAAGTCAAACTCCATAGAAGGGCATGGATAAGTCTGGCAAAGGAACATAAGGGAAGGGATATTAGGCAACACGAAGGAAATTCTGCAAAACTTAAGAAGGTTAGCAGATGAAAGAACTGGAAAATATAATGCCATAAGGCTATGACAATGAAAGTGGCTGTAGATATTTCTTTTAAACGTACAGTATAAGTTTGAATTTGTGAATTTCTGGCGCTTCTACAGCACACAAATGTCATCTTCTCACAGCTTTAAAATGATTAGGTCAGACTCTTTAGAGCATCTTGAAAGAGGTTTCGAGAAAGTTTAAATCACACAAACTTACTAAATCCTTGATTATAAAGCTAGAGATAATCTTCTGTCCATATTCTCATAGCGAAGCTGACTAGTATTTGCAAGCACTTTCTGCAGGTTTACGCATTGTACGGCTGATGCACTTGCCTCCAGAGGAGCAGCTGACCTTATTCGCATACGTTGATAAGGCCTAATGCATCAAATTGTACTTCGCACATTGACAAATTAGGCTCTAGCACGAAACGATGATCCGGAGACTTAAAGTAAGGAATGTTTTGCTCAGCTACTTCAACAAATGTTTACATAGAATATTAATCGTGATATCACCTTTGAATTTGAGATTCAGAAGGAGAATTTCGTTTGCAGTTAGGTGGGGCAATTTTGCAGCCTTTTTCCAAAAAGCTAAAAGATACGATACCTTTCTGAAGCCGTAGCATTAACAATCCACAAATTCAAGCCTAAACTGTGCGTTTTAAAGAAATATATATAGTTATAAAACTACCTTATCATTCACAAAACCAAATCAATCACGCAGATACTGATACAAAATTCAAAAAACCATTTATTCAGACAACAGATCTGGTACCGTCATTCACTCCAGTACTAAAATGTTTCAAATTTATTCTGGTTGATTGTTGCTATCGTTACAAGAGCAGTAAACATAACTGTAAAATTATTTCAATTGAGAAACACAAAAGTTATTTTAAAAACTTGTATATGATGAAAAGTTCTTAACTACCAAGCCTGATAAGTTCTTGTTAAATGCTACTACATAACCAAGATGAATGAAATACCGAATGATAAGAAGAAATTCTAGAAATTGAACATGCAAAAAGATATGAACGATAAAATGAAAAAAGAATTCACTAAATCTCTGAATAAATTAGAACAGCAACATATAATCTCATCAAGCATGTATGATGCACTGAAACCCACGGGTTCTCACTTAACAAAACTGGATAGGCTGCCTAAGATACACAAACCAGAAGTACGGTTAAGATCGGTCGTTAATATGCAAAATTCTCCCTACTACGTTGCAGCCAAGTGGCTGGTCACCGTTCTTCAGCCTTTGCACAACGTCTAGTAAAACATATAGTGAAAGATGTATTTGAGTTTACAAAAAGAATTGAGGATGCTAACAACATCAATAAAACTACGATGTCACCGGACGTAGCATCTCTATTCATCAGTCTTGCAAGAAAAATCTATCCATGTTGGAATCCCACTAGACGTCCTGAAAGAACGATTACTCAAATGCATGGTCAGTGTTAACTTTAAATTTAACGGTAAACTATACAGACATGTAGGTGGTGTAGCTAAGGGCTCACCACTGGGTCCCATTTTAGCAGGCTATTTTAAATCGAAAACAGAGAATGGCTTGTTTGAATGATCTATGAGAAAATTTCCATTTTGCGATCGACATATGGATGATACGTTTACTTTGTATGAAAACAACATGGAAAGGTCAACGATACTCAATAGATTTAATGCAGCACACTAAGCGATGACATTTACATATGAGGAAGAGTCAGAAGGCAAAATAGCTTTTCTTAATATTCTCCTCCCAAGATGATCGGATAGGTAGACCTGATAAAGAGTGATTTGTTTGCGAACAAACAAAACTTGATACAGACTCTAAGTTACGGGATAAAGGCTGTATTTTTGGATGATACAATGCAGGAAGAACTGATGACTTCACGCAACACACCAATTGAAACATTTGATTACAAAAATGGCAAGAAAGGACATTCCAAAGGCTAACAGAAAACAACTATGCATTCCGGTACAATTTAGAGGTGACGTGCCTAGCGAGATATAAATTCAAAAATTATGTAGATCAATTGAGAGAACTTTTAGTGCTGGTAAATTGAACGCTACGTTTTCCACACTTCCGATGGTGACACCGAAACTGAAAGATGAAGTGCCTAGACTAGCCACTTACCCCTGTGCTTATCAATTTGACTGCTCCTGTAGAGCCAAATACGTCAGCCACTGCTCTAAGAATTTAATTGTCCACGCTTTCAAACATCTTCTAGCATGGATAAATAAAGGTGTGGTAACGACCACCACTAGCCTCATATTAACACACCTAGTTAAAACGAATCATAAAGTGGATATAAATGAGTCGTTTTTCATCCGCTAACGGGTTCCCATCAACTTGCTAAAAGGTATCCGGGTCAGGATCCTTTAAACTGCAGAAAAAGTAGCAGTCAGGATCAAATAACCTGAGTTGTGTGTTCAAAAGAAGATAGTATTGCGTCTAGTAGTAACATCACTCGATTCAGGACTCACAAATTCCTTAGCATCCTACCCCAGGCAATCTAATTTTCTAATACCATACTGTAGATTTTCCTTCATCCCTATAATCTGAAATAGTTTCACTACATTCCTTTAACGTGTTTTTTTCCCTAACATGAGTGAAATTAAATCAAGCTATTATTTCTTAAATTAACTTTCTTTGTTTATTGCATCCAGCTTTCATACACACCTTCCTACTGTTTTATTAAACTATCACCTTATGGTGTTAAATAATCCGTATAATCATTTAAATAACCAATTACTTTGACATAAGACTTTTCTGAAGTGATTTCCTCAACTGTCTAACTTTATTAACAAAGTGATAAGCCGAACCTCTATATTGTTGAAGCGTAATTCCTCAATATGTATACATAACTGTAGAATCTGAAAAAGAAGTTATCGGAGAGAAATTCTTTGTTCATTCAAATAGCTTTTGAATTGTAATGGGAATTTTCAAATAAATTCGTAAAAAAATAGCTAACCTTACATATTAGATTTTTAATATCTCTAAAGGCTTATTAATCTTCTCATTGAGGTAGATGAGGATGAGAAACTCACATAAGCTTCTGTTTCAGTATGAGAATGAGCATTCTTATAGCCTTTACACATTCTAATAGTGTTATAGGTATTTCTGACTCTGAAGACGGATTAAGTAAAATTAATAAACTTTGCCTAGTATCAAAGACGATAGTGAAAAATATGCATCGATAACAGAATTTTGTCAGTAAAGTTTGGAATACAGTCACCAAGTTATGTGCATGAACATTACGATGTACTTTAATTGATATTCGATATTTGGAGTTATCAGATATCAGACCATGAACATACACTATATATCTTTGATTATGGAGATCAAGATAGGATATCTTTACATTTAAATCAGTGATGCTACCTCATACCGATTGCTGACTCATACATTTATAGAATCCTCGATCGGTATAATTCAGGTAACACCAATGATTAAACATAACACTGATTGCTGTCTGATGGCTGGTCAGCGTATTCACTCTAGTTTTATGAAGGATAATCACTTTTACTTTAGCGCCGGATGATCTATATTCCCAAGGAGTCATACTAAAAATTGGAAGATCTGAGAGGTATGAACTAATAACCACTGGATACTGTTAGCATTAATAACTTTAATTCATAATGCCAGCCCTACTCATATTAAGACAGCAAACAAGCCTGAAAAAGAAATACTAGTTCATACTGGTGGAGAATTGTAGAACAATGTGAAAGGGCACCTTAATTCAAGATGACGAATAACTACATTTTTATTTGAGGATTCAAATCTACTTGTGTGCAATGATTTCTGTTTATATTGGCAATGGGAAAGCTATAAGACATTGTACCTTGGCAAAACATTTGTCACAAAGAATGAGTTCGTACGTCAGCCTGACAACTAAACAAATGCTTCCCTACTAGTCAAAATATAACTTAAGAATACGGTGCTTTGCTTTAATCAATCATACAACAAATATGTTATATGCCATCTATTATTATCAGTCAGTTACCCACTCAGCAATGGTGACTGAAGTGACCGAGTGGAAGTGACTGACAAAATAATATGAAATACGAGAACCATACTAACACGAAGAGATACTTGGACTGGATACGAACAGCGACTGTCCTCCTTCAGACCTGGTACTTCGCTGAGCCGCGAAGATCAGCAAACAAAGACTGGCATATGACTGTAAGGAAGGCATCTTTATTTGTCCAATAAGGTTTCCCTCTCCACATAGTAACATGAAACAAAGTTGAAATCCAAAACTTCTACCTTAGCAGCTGATGGCTCAGATTGCTGATTTCGATTTAGATCGCTTTCTGTCAGTGACCAACCCGCCTGTATTATTGTTCTGACTGCTTAAATATACTAATCAAAATAATTTATCAGTGTGTATAGAAATTGGTCACTAGTTGGTAAGTGATGTTCGAATTAATTTCTAAGTCATCGGGAGTAACTGAAGTCTATGGATCAAACCCACATTGTAATAACTAACATCTAGGTCAAGTGAACCAGTTTCATACCACCTAGCGTATTGGTCACAATTAGGACTTGATCCATTGCCGTTTTGAGTAATGAACACTCATAACTTGGCAACTACGTCGCTTTATCCCTGCTAATTCTTGTGCATAATCTAGCCTAAAATTCATGTGTAATTAAAAAGGCTTAGTATTAAAGTCTTTGGTTTTAAGACTGAGTGACACAAATTCTAATTACCAAGAAAACACCACTTTTCTCAGGCTGATGAAAGCCATCAGGCTCGAATTCCACTGAGAACAAAGCTTCCTCTCAACTGACTTCTAGTATCTTACTTTTACACTAATCAGTATGTCCAAAGAGGATTACATTTATTTCTGCTTGCTTTTTTATTTCAGTGCAAGAACGACGTTTACCAAAAATCTTGAAGAATTAACAACAAAACTATCCAATCACAACGGTTCATTACCGTATTTAGAAAATTATCAAAATGGAAGTAACCGGGTGTATCTTACTGAAGAAACTCTAAACGAAAATAAATCAGATATATCACAATTCTCAACACCTCAACCTACATCTTCAACATCAACAATATACAAAGAAAGTGAAGATGAAGGAGGCATGATGGAAAACTCAGACAACACTCCTGATGATAATAGTGAAAACAATGGAATGATTTGTAGTAAATCAATTGGAACACTAACTAATGAAAGTTTCTTATTCCTTTCAAATCAGTTAACAAATAATTCATTACTGAAATTTACTTATCATTTTGATGAATTGAGTCATCTAATCATCGAAGGTTGCCTTTCAAAAAAGGTGGCCAGAAAGTCGACAGTAGCAGCAACATTGTCATGGAATACCAATACTTATAAAAATCATGCTGACAATGTGAATGGTGTAGATAGCAATAATTTTGAAGTTAATCACAACATCAGTAAAAATAAAACATCTAACCAAGAAAATGTTTACGATGACTTTTTTCAACTGATTAGTGATTTGCAAAATTTAGAACTAAATAATAATTTTATGAGTAGTATATCAGGAGATAATATGAATCATCCAATGAAACTTTCAAGTTTCAATCAAATACATAAGTTAACTATCCGACATGTGAACTGGAATATATTTGCAAAGTGTATACCGACCATTCATAAATTATTACCGGATTTAAAGGTAATTTGTGCAAACTTTGATATGATTCACTGATCAACATATACTGAATGCAGAAAGAAGGAGAGTAGTTGACAATCTTTATTGCATTCATGTTATTTGGACAAGTATTTTTTTAAAGCCACTATTCAGCTATGCAAATGAGTCTGTAGTCCAAATGAGAGTCTGTTGTTAAGTGAACCTGTTTATTAGGATAGGTTAAACTACACCTTAACACTTATTCGTAAAACTTCATTGGCTGTCTACTTACCTTCATATCACCCTTGATTGGCTGTTTTTTATCTCAAGGTTACATAATATTTACTTTACATTGGTCACATTTTTATTTATAAATGACCAGTTTATTTCATTAGTGGTCTAAGATTGTGATATTGTTGGAATGTACACTTGAACCAGGTAGTTAACAGTTAGGTTTTTTAATATCTATACAATTATACTCCAAGAAAATCACCGTTTCATCATGATGTGTTAAGTTGTGACCTAAATTGCAGAGTTCAGTTACATAGCTCGGTGTATAGATAACACGATGTCATCTCAATAAATTTCCTCGCACACGCATAAGAATTACAATAATTATTTTAAATGCAGATAAATTGGATCCACTTACGTGAGGCATTTCATAGGCCTAAAGTGATTCACATTAATGAATATTTACTCCCATGATAGTTTCATTCAAATACTCGTGCTATCAATCGTCAATCTATGATTTTCTTATGACAATCAGGTCGATGATTAATTCAGTAAACATTGTTTAGGTTGGTAAACAAGTCATTTGTAAATCTGCTTTGTTCGCATACTATTTAACTAACTGAAACAATGCAGAAGGTGACAATAGTGAATTAGTTGGACTTACTACAAGTAAATAAATTTGGAAAACTAAACCATGGTACAATATTCAGTACCAAGAGAAACATGATGAACTTGTTCATCTACTCTCGTGTTGTCAGTTTTAAACGAGGCTTCTTAGGTTCAGTAATATGTTACTTCGTTTGATCTTATAACTCAAAACATAATCTACGCATCGATTAACATAAAGCCATTGTTGCCACTGATGAAGTGTAAATATCCAATGAATCTACACGTTCCTACTATCGAATGACAGGGTTATAAAGATACTAGTTATAATTAACATGAAGATATTTTACGTTATGTAATGACTTAGACAATGGTAAGTGGTTTAAATAACTTCCGTATTTCTCCCGTTTGGATGTAGCAGGATCAAGAGAGTACTAAGTAAGGACTTGTAAATATTGATTTAATCTGAATGGTTTAACATGTGAATATTCTACTCACGAAAAAAAAATCAACGTAAAATCTAGCACACAAGTGCGTCCGCTGAAGTTGCTACACTTTATAGCACCATACAAAGAACAGGTGGCTAGGAAAAGTGACATTAAAGCACACGAAATGGTGCAAGAGAATATGCAATTTGAAGATAATGGTTAGTGCAAATACCAAAGCTTCAGAAGACATCAAGAAGTGAAAAAATCTGCGCCATCGTTACCGATTTTCAGCCATGTCACTAAGAGTCCTCAACCACTGATTCCTGGCGTCTCAGAGACCTTAACCAGGTAGTCTAAATCTTCGCACATGGCTCATATCTACAGTTAGAGACTTCTTTGACTGGTGCCAGGTCTTCGTCTGTTCATCCTGAATCCTCTCTCAAAGTAATCCAAATTCCCCTGGCATGATACATCGAGATAGGCAGTGGCTTGGCGTGACCAGTATATGTCCAAGCCATCTCAATCGACTAGGGTTCACAACCTCATCGATTAACTTACTTGTCTTCCCTAATACCCTTCTCCTGCCTTCAACATTGCTCACACAGTGATTCCACCAAGCGTAAGCAATGCGTCGAAGACACCTGCGATCAAGATGATGTAAATAATTCATGTCTTCTACTTTTAACCGCTATGTCTCACAGTCGTATAACAAGACAGAACCGACTACAGAAAGGATACTCGTTTGTTGACAAAAAATCAGACATCTCACCAGTCGGTCCCAAAGATGAGGCAAGATGGCAAATGTCAAACGGGCTGAGATTTCACTGCCCGTTTCGGGCTGGTGCAACTTCTTAATTAAGTGAAGTGGTCGGTAATTTCTCATAAGAAACCTCATTCAATTAGTGTATTGTTCACTGTCCCCATTTTACACAGTACTAAAATGTTTTTCACTGACGATCTACACAGTTTATTAATAAGCATAATCTTTAGAAATGATGGAGTAATTTATTGATAGGAATAATTTACCCATAGGAAACAGTCTTCAAACTTCATTCAGTTTCTGACATCTGCAGATATGACATCACTTTTGATTCACCTCTCTATTTAATGCTCACATGCAAAGAATAGTTGATCACTTAGAATTCCAGGACTGACTACATGCTGTGCATATAGAAAACACAATAGTCATATATTTGACCTTAGGTCTTTAAAAGGGGATAAATAAGTGCATTTTTGACGCTTTTGATTGTAACGTTTGAGGTGTTGAGCCGACTGATTAAACCCCATTTACATAAATGTTACAGATATCCCCTTCTGGTAAGTAACAAAAACCACAGTCACTAGGTTTCTGGATTACTGCCACCTCCTACTAACCGCAACTGAGAGCCATTTAGCGTAGAACGTTTTTTGACACAGAAAAAGTAAAGGTAAGATGGAGAACACTCTTCAGTACCTAACCCCATCATTATTAACACAATATACAATGATAAATTGGTTGTCGCTAGCATAAGAACCCAGGACGCGCGTTTCCTCCTATTTGGGACTCGTCAGCCGGATGTACCTGCACCCCAGTGATGTTGTTCCCACTGGGACTCGAACCCCGTACCCATCGTTTCACATGCCAAGGCGTTATCCACTATGCCATGGAGGAACGATAGTCACTTCTTGTACAACGGCTAGTAGTCATTACTATTTATTGAAATACTTGTTATTCTCCGTTGTTTTGTTGGATCGAATTGTTCGACCTCTATTGGCAGATGGGCTCCTATGCGGATACCTCGATATTGCCTGAATGTTAATTATCATAATTTACCATAATTAACATTCAGGCAATATCGAGGTATCGTCATAGGAGCCTATCTGCCAATAGAGGTCGAACAATTCGATCCAACAAAACAACGGAGAATAACAAGTATTTCAATAAATAGTAACAATATACAATGTTTAATTATGTTACTTAGCATCTTAGATTAAGAGTGAGATAAAATGGAATTAATTAGTAGAGAAAATGTAGAGCTTAATGAATTGATTAGTTCTAGTCAAAGTGCTTAGATGATAGTTTTATCTATATGAAGTTATACGCCAGTCTTTAACAAAAACAAAGATAAATTAATTTGATGTAGTACAAAAGAGACTAAAGGGAAGTGAAATGACTCAGAAAATAATTATTTGCAAAGTTATGCCATTAGTGTTGTTGCTTGTACATCCGGTTGACGAATCCCAAATAGGACGACAAGTGCTTCCTGGATTCCATTGCTGGCCACTACCCATCATTAATATATAAAGTTGTGCTATATTCAAATTATTATTATAGTTAATTAAATGTAATCAGTGTTCCTTTCTGTATGCACAGATTTTATTCATATACTAAAAATACTCCATTTTCTGTAAAGCTAACTATCATCTCAACGAGCTGTCTATCAACATTGAAGAGGAAACTAACAGCTTTAATTATGTGCATATAGTTGAGTAAAGAGTTCATCATCTTAATTGTCTGGAAGAATAAACTAGAAACTTGAGCGTTTCAGTAGTCATTCAACTAATGTTATTTTAATATCTAGTTTACAGAGTATTCATAAAATGTTACTTTCAAATACCCAGATGATACTGCTGTTAAAAGAAATGATTCTTCTATAATAAGTTAAACATATATACAAGAATTTAACATAAACGGAATAGCATTTTTGATGAGTAGACTTTATTTCAATTTTGTAAGAAAAAGAATACGGTTAGAACGTTACTTAGTATAGTAAAGACAAAGTTTGTGAACCGTATAATTCAATTGTCAACCGAGAAAGAATTTTGAAAGCTTTAAAAAGTTTCAAAAAAGGAAAGAAACGTTTTCACAGTTTTAAAGGCCTTAGTGTACACCAATTCGTTGTTCACTCCTTGATATCTTCCAAAGCTTGAATATTTGTGCTGACCTTTATCTTCAAATTGTTTATTCTCTCACACTACTTTGTCTACTTTGATATCACTCTTATTCTATTCATCTGTTCTTTGTATACTACTACTGTGAAGTGTAGCAACTTGAGCCGATGCACTTATGTGTGAGATTCCAAGTTGATTTTGTCTGTCCATCTGTCTGTGGTTTAAAACAAACGGTACGCTATTAGACGTCTAAGCACAGTCTACACAGAGTTATGTAACAAGCCTATAGTGCTTTGAAATGCTTGTTTCTGATATTTAACAAGCAGGTACTATGACAACCAAGAAAAAAGGTTTATTATAGATACCTTCCATTGTTTGTTTACATAAAAATCGAGGAAGTTAGCAATAGGGGACGACTATTCATTCGAATAATCGAGAATGTACGGAGATCATTAAAATGTACATACCAATGAGTTCGGGTAGAGTAATCAATGTCAGTTTTTAATGTCGAAATCATTCTACTAGTTATAGTTATTACTGTGACTACCAAGTTAGATGCTTCGATATCATTGTGCAATCTATTTGATTTTCTTATATTTTGAAGATAGTCAGTAGTAATCATTAGATCTGAGTTTTGCGGTTTTCGATAAGCATCCGTTGGGAGTTTTACCATCGAACCCAATGATTTATCAGCGATTCGAAAATATGTTACTCAATGTTAGAACAACAGATTCTCCCACTGAGCTACTTAGACCGCTTACATTGATGAATACCAATGAATTTAATCTTATCTACAGAGTGTCAAACAGTAAACGTCCACAACAACCCTCTAACTACTTTACTATGACTCACCTGGTTGTTTGCACGAACTGATTGGTTACGAAGTAGGTTTTGTAACAGACTGACGTTAGTTACATATTCATTATAAACATGGGAGTAATAAATACATGTTTCGTTCTTAATCGAGGACCCTCAACAGTATACATATATGACCTCATGGGTGATGAACCTATGGCCACGAGTTCTTGTAGCCTGCATGATATAATTTAGTCACTGTATTCTGAGTTCAAATTTGCATCATGAAGGAGGATATTTTAATAAGCAAATCGATGAATGTCTACGGGAAATTATCTTTATTCATGTTTTTTATTGTTGAAATGTAGGAATTGAATTTGGAGAGTAATGGACTAAAGTATTTACATCAAATTCTTGATCTTATGGAATTTGGGCAATTAAATGCACTGCGTATTCATGGTTCTGATGGTAATCCGATTGTTGAACAAGCAGGTCGCCTATGGCGTCCATTTATTATCTGGAGCCTTGGTGATATATTAAAGTTATCCTTTTTAGATGGGGAACTTGTAAGTAAATTTACCATTGGATGCACGTTTTCAAAAAATTATTTACCATAATACAGATACCAAGTGAACTGTTGAACTGTGAACACCTATATTGATAAAAAAGATGTATGGAAACGCCCGTATAAGCATTTTCCATGCCAATATAGACTAATTAATTTGACTGTATAAATTAAAAAAGAGAAAATACAAATTACTATTGCATACTGATACCCGTAGAAAAAGATGCAGCTGTTATAACTCAGCGGTCAAGAGGGTAGAGATTTAGTATTCATAGGTAATAAGTGTTGGGTCTCAGTGGGAACACCAACAGGGATGCTCGTACATCCCAGTTGATGAGTCCTTGATAGAATGAGATGTATGCCATAGATTCAACAGGTATCCACTATCTAATATATAACAAAACAGGTATCAAATCAGTTTAGTAATTAAACATTAAAACTATTAGTCTTATAGTCAAGTATGTGTCTTGAATCAGCTAAGCAAGTGGAGTAGTTTATTTCACAATCCGGTGACATTTAAGCACTCAAATTAGTTCAGGAAAGAGTTCTTGTATTAATGTAGACATCTGTTTGAGTTGTTATGAGTGAAATAGAACATCACCTTTAAAAGGTATCAGGATGATTCACATATTAAAACATGATATGTATTGTATATTTCCTCCTACTGTCGAAGCTATAACTTCTATTCATATCTACCTCTGATATCTGACTGTTACTATACAAGGATATATATATATATATATATATATATATATATATATATCGTCAATTAAGTTAAAGAAAGCTTAGACTCATGATAGGATACGAAGGCAAAGCTTTACTGACTTATCTATCTGACCATGCTTCCTACTAAGTTTTAAATTCATATAAATCATTATATTTTTGGTTTTTAACCTGAAATCCTGTGTATCAAGTCTTACCGAGACCCAGGTCTCCTGTTTCTAAGTCAGTTATCATTCCTATTTACTTTTATCGATCTAGTCAGCTTCAAACGATTCAATTATAAAATAAAGGAAATAATACGGTGGTTACTTATATTAAAAAACACGTCATAAAATTAAATAAGGTTGATGTGACAACCAATATTTTACCAGCCTTTATCAAAACAATTACTCTAACATTAAACAAACCATTGAATGAAGAAATGTTTGCTTTACATTATGTTTTCTTTTTGTGAGACAATGCTGAGTACGTCTCCTATGTGTTAGTTGTTGAGGAACAAGAATGATAATAATTTGTGTACAATCTGTGTCAGCTTTTAAAATCATTCAAATTATACTACTTCCTTTATAAATGTTAGCATTATTCAATATTATTTAGTTTCACAAAAAAGTAAATTGCATAAGTCTACTATAATCATTCTATTTTTGTCACTCAATACAGATTGAATGGAATGAAACAAATGAATCAGAAAAGCTATTCAGTTCATTTTATGATAGACTACAAATGCGAAATCCACATTATATGACAAAAAATCAAATTATTCATCGAAAATTAAAAAATAAGCTAAAAAGTGAAAACAATACAATAAATATGGATAATATTTCATTGAATGATACATACATACCAAGAGAATCAATTATGTTGAATACAACAACTTCAGTTCTGAACACAACAGGGATAAATGAGAATCATAACACATGCACATTGAACAATATCAACGTTGCTATAACAACAGCAATGACTAATAAATCAAACGCTAACAATCTTAATTCGTTAACACAGCAGAATTTAGCGTCTTCAAATAAATGGATAGACTATGACCATATGAAGAATGAAGACTCCCTAGCAGATTCACTAAATAATCTATCATTACAATTCAAAACAAATGAAAATTCAATGAATGAAGCTGAAGAAAATAAAAATAATATAATCCACGATTTATCTGAAGTATTAAAACAAGTAAAGACGAAAATACTTTCTTTTCATCACAAGATTCTGGTATTGTTCCATTTACAGTCCGATATTACCTTATTTCAGTAATTGTAGATTGTTAGAAAGACGAATATCCAGGATACGGGATGACTGTGGAACGATCCTGTTCGCAAAACTTTACTATGACGAGACAAGGTGATTAGCAAATGATGACTCAGTGTAGTGGAAATAACAATCATGTATTGTCAGTCATAAACCACCTCAAGAAAAGAGGTCCCACTGGCTGATGATTTACTGTTTTATGACTTAATGGGTACTGATTATTTACTTAAATAGTAGGGTTTAGAGAGTTCAAGTAAGTGTTGTAACTAGGTTTCGGGATGTGTAACTTAATACTAGCATACTGAAGTGGGAACTTCTTGTCGATAATTCCATCCTTTATATGACATGCAATCATATGAAAAATCTTTCAGAATTCGAAAATAGTGAGAGGCAATAATATGAGAAATAATTCCCTTTGATTCAATCGAAATTATCATCATTATCTATCTATAATCAGCGAAATCCTTTTAGTGATTCAAATTGTTCCATAACGACCAAATAGTCACCTAGTAACTTGAATGGTGAATTCAAGTTCCTTCGGTAGTTCCTCACTCACGGCAAGATTCTATGATTGTACCATATATATATATATGGTACAATTATATATGATGAAACAATCTTCAAAATTTAAGTGAGGTCGTAAACATCTCTTCATCTCTGCTCCATTCCGTACCACATAGCCTACACAAATCAAAAACCTGATACTACTTTACGTGGTTCTGATCAACAGTTTAGAAATTCACAGATAGATATCTTGGCTTGTCGACTCCCATATTTTTTTTCTAACCTTATCTCGATACAACCAACATTTCGGTGCTTACATGCTGTCTACTTTTCTGACAACATATAAATATAGCATGGATTCTGCAATAATCTCGAAAGACTTAGAGTTGCCAAACAACGAGGACCTTAAAACTGAGGGACTGACTTGAGGATAAGTGGTTTACATTTTATGATTTCACTTACATAGAAACATAGCATAGCTAACATCCTCTGTCACTTTAATTTACTCTATGAGCCCCAATACAGACAGTTCTTAAAGATTTATTGATTAGACACTGGAGGATAAACAAAGGATTTTTTGAATTCCCCGTTATGCAAATGTTTCTGCTTTCCAATAGTTTATTCTATGAATCAGAAGGTTTGGGAGAAGGTAAGTTGTGGATACACCTTTGGCTCACACAAATCCTGGGTTTCAAGTCCTAAAATCTTCAGCTATCTCCATTAGTAATCTCAAACCATCTTTCAAAACTTTGAACATTATCTATAACAAAAAGCAGATATGTAGCTATAGCTCTTATTACCATAAATTCACCCTCCATCTCCTTCTAACTCTTCAATATCCCATAGCTTTAAACCTACTTGTTGCCTGTTCATTCAAGAATTCTTTATAGTTCATTTCGATACCTTCACGCTTCCATAAGTTTTCATTCTGTGCTCTTTCATATTGTCATAATCTAAATGATGAAGTCTACGGTGACTTTTTTCTATATCCTGTAGATTGATTTTTCGGTAGAAAAGTAGACAAAATCTAACCTATATTGTATCATAGTATGCTAATATCGAAGAGTTTTTTCTCAGCTTTCTAACTGATTCAATGATCACGCAATGATACTTGAAACCAGTAAACCCAATGTTTTGAATGATAGAATGTTTGACTAAGTTTCCGTGGTCAGACTGGCATCACAAATGCGCTATTCCACCTTCACTTAATTCGAAAGACTATTAAAAATGTAAGATGATTGAAGGCAACTAGAAGGATACTCTGAACCAATGCTTTATGCTTGTTGGCCCTTTTAAACACAGTCAACCCGCACCTTCGAGGAAAATGATATACGATATTACCCAATGCTTCATTCAAACACCTTATATGTGAGTACAAACCTGTGACACCAGTTTCCTTATGTCACTGATGTCAGACAGAGCTTCCCTGCCGTTTGCCTCCAACCACCTAGCACCAATCAAAGTAAACCGTGACGCAAAGTCTCCTAGTTTGATGACTATACTGTAAGTTGATGGACAGAAAATTATCAGTACTTACGACTAGACAACATAAAACTGGTTATTCTTTAATGACCAATCAATATAGACAATTAAAACTGTATAAAATTCAAATGAAAGTGGGGTTTATTTGATAAGTGTACAATTATAAGTTCCAAATGATGTGGTTTTTTGGAAAAGTGATTCATTCGAAGATAGTTTGTACTAAAAAAAGGTGAGTGAAGAAAATAATGAAAAGATTGACATGTTTGAAAGCTAAACATCAGTCTTTGATTGCATGCACCCTTGTCTCCTGCTACAATTGAACCTGTTGATTCTATTAATTTTCTAAAACAGCCCTTCTCCGAAACTTAGAGAGTTGATTACTTAACATTGGGAATCGGTGACTAAAATGGTGACCTGAATGGTGTAATACCTCGAATTCACGTCTTCTGTCCACTAAGAAGTATTAGAAACTTGGTGCTAACTAGTCGTAAATTAGGTTTCAGTAACTGCATGTCATGAAGTGATCAGCAAATTAGTTTAAGATGTTCATTACTGAAGAAAACATAATTATCATCCAGTTGACTAATCAATGTATTATACCATCCAGTCCTATAATAGTTTAACTTCCACTCGAATTGATCAGCAGCATTTTATTTGGCTGCAGTACTAGTTGATTTGATTTTGGATCTCTATGGGAAAACCAGTTCCCTTAAGGTTGCAGATGTGCATGGCTTTTTGTTAAACTCCTCTAACCAATTAGCAAATGAGAACTAAGAGCAGTCAAGTAACTACTAAACATTGTAGCCCTGGTGGTTCAGTGGCCGACGAAATGTTTGCTCGAATACAAAAGGCTCGGCTAGCTTTTGCCAACTTACGCATCCTACAGCGCCGCTGTGATATCCGTTTGTCTATTAAGGGATGCATGTACTCCACTGCAGTCCGGTCTGTTCTACTGTATGGCTGTGAAACATAACCATTAAAGGTGGAAGACATAAGAAGGCTTCAGGTGTTTGACCACCGTTGCCTTCGTAGTATAGGACGTATTCCGTGGTGTCACCATGTGAGTAATGCAGAAGTCAGATGTAGAGTTTTAGGGAGAAGAGGTAAAACAGTTGACGCGGTTGTGAACCTTCATCGACTAAGATGGTTGGGACATGTGTTACGTATGCCTAGTCGCCGATTACCTCATCACACAATGTTGGCCGAAGTAGGTTCAGGCTGGGGAAAGGCTCGAGGCGGCCAGACTCAAAACATGACATCAACGTATGAAGTCTTTGACTGTTGGTTTGAGCCATGTGGGGTGATGCAGACTAGCTGGTGGAGTCCACGGGACTAGAAGAACCAGTGGCTGAAGACTCCAGTGGATATAGCTCAGAACCAATGTCAGTGGTGCATACATACATTATCCTCATCTTAACACTATACCGAATCTCACCACTTTCTCATTATTCCCTTCTCTCTTTTCGTACTTTACATTTCTTTTGACTGAATTTTCTCATCTTCATCTTTCACCTCACTGCCTTTTTACTTGATGTAGTGATATGAGCTGTGGCAACTCGGACCGTTACGCGGTAATGCCTGGTCCTATGTTGATGATGGTGATGATACTAAACACTGTTTACATTACAAAAGTGCCCAAAATTAGCAATCTCAGTTCGTAATGAAAACCATTATCATATTCACAAAATTTCTAAAAACGAATGAGATTTCACAATTTTTATATTGCTATATAAAAAAGGGGTAGACATAACGAAACAATCTCTCTTCAATTTAACATTGCAGCCAGAAAATATTGACAATAGCATGCAACAACTTGATGAGAAGTTATCTCGACAAAATTATCTCATGAAAATTTGGCCATCCATCTTAAGACGATTAGTTCATCGAGCAATGGCGGATAATGATAATGAAGATTAAACTACTAATAAGTTGAATTAGTAGTGAAGGATTGTATAATTTATCAGTAATCTATGTATTATAGACCGATTGATATGTAGATATGTACGTGACATATATTTATTATAGGAATATCTTTTTCATTACATTTTTGTACACAAAATAATATTCATGAAAAATAAAATGGAATGAAATGAACTCAGGACTTTGTTAAAGTTAATTTTGTAATTCTTGTCTTATAATTTTGGTTCAATGTTTAAGAGGTTATTTTATTCTTTGTCGATTCACTACAAATTTCTTCCATTCAAATGATACTTAGAATCAGCAAGCCAATTTTTCCCAGTACATTTAGTGTAATTTTCTAACTTGACTCCGATATCTCATCAAACGAATTATAACTCAGCAATAACATAAAATAAAGTTTATACGTACATGATGTGAAAGTACACAAAGTTAAACTCGAAAATATTATCAATCACAAACTGTATTGGTCAGAAACCATGAAAGTTTAATTCACACAAGTTTTCTATACACTAGTTGATCAATGCAGTACAGACGAGGTTTCGTAAAATGCTTATTCAAAAGGACTCTATGTATCTACACAACAGATACATTGGAAGACGGAATCGAATTCTTAACAGATATAATCATGAAAAACGCTTATCCTCTGAAGTTCATCAATCGCTATAAAAGTGTCTCAACGTGCGAACTAATCAATATTCTGTCCTGAGGACGAATGTTTACATCAAGTTACCATATAAGGGAAAATCAAACAGTATGATCTTAAGACTAGGCTTATCTCAGTTACCAAGAAGATATACTATGCGGCTTCAAAGTAAACCTCAGCACCACATAGACGATTGCGTACCGTCCCGCCGTGCACACTAATTTACACGTATGTATGGTGATGTACACATTGGGAGGAATAATCGAACTATGAATTCGACGATGGTGGAATATATTCCTGAATGTCTAAAAAAACTACATTCAAATAATTCAATAAATACAGGGCCAGATGGATGTCATTCTCTATAAGTAAACACGTTATAGAAACAGGTCAAAGGATTGACCACGAAACAGCCTTTAGATCAACGTATACTTAGGTTCATTGAAGCCATAGCTACACGGAAGTTCAAAACCCCCTTATGTGTTCAGAAGCAATTTATCCTTACTTAAAACACACCTTGGTAATCCCTATCTCACCTTGGTGCCAAGGGGCGTATGAAAATATATTGTTCCCCCTTAATATCCTCATATTTTACATTATTTTTAATTTTAATTTATTTATCTTACCCCACCCTATTTTCGTCCTCAATATACAATGCCTTGACGAGTAAACCTGTGATCATATTGTTCGGAATGTATAGCTTTAATACACCACATTCCCCAGACAATCTACGTGTTTTAATTAGGCCATACAAATCAGTAAAGTATTCGAAATCCTGTTGGAGCATATTTATTTGTCAGCCTACACTGGAAAATTTTTACATTATGCCAAACTGCATCTGTAGTTAATAGTCCAATGCTTGAAAGTGTATATGAAACACTCGAAAAACATATATGAGATGCTTGTCTACCTAACTAATCAGCTTATAATTTGAAGCGGATTAGCACTAAAACGTTAAACTGCTTTTGAAGACTTACCTGTTAGACAACTATGCAGCTATTAAGAAACCCGAGATACAACTGAATGGCGCTAGAGTTGAAGATGTTTTTTTAACTGAGCTATGTCAGTACTACAGGTCTTGAATGTGATGGGAAAAGTAGCTCTAGAAGATCATACTTATGACCGAATGGTCGACTTTATACATGCAACTTGATTGCTACACAACTAATATGAAGCTATAATCTCCAATAGTACTCAAATAAATGTGTATGTCAGACTAATTGGCAGAATGGAAATATTAGCAGAAACATATATAACTATAGTACTTAAGATAGAAATTCCGGATTTTATAGGCAACAGGTTTTCTCCAGGAGTTACGAACACCCATGCCTCCCTCACACAGTTCAACTAATGCCTCACTGTGCATCTAATCAATAATATTCGTCCCTTGGGTTCCTAGTGCAATATACGGCTTCAGTAGTACGTCGCCATTCCACACTCTCCTCTACAGTCTTTTAGACCCAGCTCAAAGACTGCCCACAAGCTTTCATTTCTTCCTCACGCCATCTCCATGTCACCCTCACCTCGGACGCCAAACTCGTCGTTTCCCATCTGGGTTCCACTCGAGAGCCTGGCGTGTGATGTCTCCGAATGATTTTCTCAGTGTATGTCCAATCCAATCCATCTTCACTTTCTTCTGCATATTTGTTGAGCGATAAGTTCTTGGTTGGTTTGTTGTCAGCCAGACTGAGTTCCTTGTTGCCTCTTCGTATTATTCTGGCCATCTCATCTGATCTTGAGTATCGAGTGAGCGTAGACATCTGTTGATGAATGTCTGTAGTTTGCTGGAAATGCTTTTCGTGACACGCCAAGTTTCTGAACCAATATGGAAGCACTGACTTGACTGACGTTAGTGTTGAAAATCCGGATCTTGTTCACGCTTTATTGCTGAGTGCAGTACAGTGCAGTAGATTTCCACACTGATTTCACATTAATGCAGGAAGGCCTATCTTACTGTCTTTTCGACGCTGGCTGCTTTGACATCCTCGTCTGTTCCACTACCTGTAGTTGAAACGATGCTGCCTAGGTAGGTGAAAGAGACCACTTCCTTTGGATTTCTCCCACTCATCGTGATGGATGCTTGTTGTTGCTGTTGTTGTTGTTGTTGGTTGGGTATCTTCATCACCTCTATCTTCTCTACATTCACTTGAAGGAATTCCCGTCTTCACTGCCCTGCCTTTCTGTCAACTTATTGGTTTTGCCTGTAGATCTTCGAGTTTGTGCGACAAGATGATATTAGACATTATTAAATCATCATCGATGGCGTAATCCAAATCTTCTTCTAGGATCTTTTCATCGACACCCAGCCAGCATACGCCCCTCTTCTCACTCCTCACGGTTTGCTGCATGATCCAGTCCAGTTGACCACAATCACGAAGATCATCGGTGATAGCAGGAGGCAACCTTGTCTTAACCCCCCACCTGTCTTCACTTCACTTCAGAGGCATCACTGAGATTTCCATTGTGTTGTCAATCACTTGGCATGTAGCATCATATACAATGGCATATAGTTGTTGAATGAGGTTGACAAAGGTTTGTGGAACTAAAACTGTAGTGTTGAAGCAACTGCCTGCCAAATTACTTCTCGGTCGACGCTGTCCAAGGCCTTTTCAAAGTTGATGAAGTTGAGGTAGAGAGTTGACAGCCATTCTATACTCTGTTCTTTGGTGATGCGTAGCATTGCGTTGCAATCAGATCCGCACATGATTTGTTTTTCCTGAAGACAGCCAGTCAGCCGGCAAGACTGTTCCAGTGGTAATTTTGAATCCAGTGCATTTTTAGTCTCGGCCGAGGATGATGTGGCATAATATTTTGTTTGCTTGGGGTTGACAGTGACAGGAGCATGATCCTTCTCCAGTTCCTGAAAACACTTAGTTCTCCCTTGTTTTGGAGTTTGACAAGGTAGCCCTTCTTCCAATCAATCACTGGGTAGGTATCTTTCCTTCCTTCCAAACCTTCTGCAATAGTGGTGTGGTGTGAGCATGTCAGCTGTTGTCTCTGAGTTAGCTTTCAGGGCATCTAGAGGAATCCCACCATTTGTTCCTGTTGCTTTCCCGAATTTCATCAACTTTATGGCGTTCAGAACTTCACTCCTGCCTTTGTCAGAGGGCTTGTGTTCACTGATAGTTTTGTGGCTAGGCTGCTGGTAGTATTTCTGGACTAGTTGCAGGTGGTGGTGGCGGCGGTTGATTCAAGAGTTTTTTAAAGTGGTCAGCTGATCGTTTCCTTTGTTTTTCCTCTTTGCTAACTAGGTCTCCTTCACTATCTTTCATTGGTTTCATCTGAGTTGCTCTCTTCCCAGATAATAAGTATCCTGGTTATTTGATATAGTGTTGTCAGATCTCTATCTCTCCTACCTGCAGCCTGTTCTGCTTCACTTGCCAATGTGTCATAGAAGTGTCTTTTATCTTTCCGTGCACTCTTCTTCACTTTTTTGTCCACTGTTTTATAGGTTGTGTTCAGTTCTTCTTCGCCTTGTTCATCCTTGCCCAGCACTGCACTGGTTCATCTTCATCTTCTGCTTCATCATCACCATCACCATCATCATCTTCCTCTCCCTCCCCTATCAACCTCCCTCCATGTGTCCTTCTAGATCCACTCCTTGTCTTGTCTTTGTCTCCTACTTTCCTAACACGACTATGCAGGTTTCTTACCACATATCTTTCAAAGAGTTTCAGTGTTCTTACATGCAGGTCTGTCTCTTCGGGGATGTTGCTTAATGTCTCCCATTTTGTCCTGATGACTGGCTAACATGAAGATGTCCTTTGTAGTTTCATCCTTCAGTTTCTCTTCTGGCTGTCCAACTTGAACTGTGGTCTATCACCAGCTTCTTTGAATTGAAGGCTTTCAACTTGATTTTGAAAGTAGTTTCCTTGTACTAGTTAGTGGTGTGTGGTGTGAGTGGTGTGAACCTATATCTGCTCCCTTCTTCATCTGATCTTCTGTTCAGTAGGCTGCATCTCCATCTCCACTTTCTTCACATTGAAATGAAGTCGATCTGATTTTCAGTGTAGTGTGTCCTGGTATCTGGTGAAATCGATGTTAAATCCATGTACAGGCCTGGTGAATATCCTTGTGTGTGTGTGTGCTTGTACACACCACCTCCAATCACCAAATAGTTGAGTGCGCAGAAATCTGCAAACAATTCTCCATTCTCATTTCTCACTTCACCAAGTGTTTCTCGACCCATGATTGGTTCTCTTCCTGTGTTGTCTGCTCCGAGTTTGGCATTCATTTCACCCCACCCAACACAGAATGAATTTTGATGTCTCCAACTACAGTCTTCTTCAGTAGTGATTGCAGTTGTTTGTAGAATTCCTCCTTCTCCTCTTCCTTCATCTGGATTATTTGTGGGTGCATAGCGTAGCCTTGTGTGATTGTGACTTTCCTTCCTTTCGAGTTGAATCTCGCTGTCATGATCCTGATGTTGTTGGAGGAGATTGGTTTCCACTGCATCAGAGAGAGAGAGAGTCTTGAATGCTGTTGGCAGGGGGACATCATGATAGCCACTCGAAAACTCAGTGTGTTGTGCTCGTGGTTGTCATCTGTGTGACAAAATCGGAGTGGATTAGATTATTGACTCCTCTCCAGTTGACAGTTTGGAGAGTCCACTTCCATTTCATCTGTCGATTGCTCACAGATTTCCAGCCTAGCACTTCTATGCTATCTATACCTTCTCATCTCTTTTGTAATCTGGGAAGCCTTGCCAGCCATCTTCAAACTTCGTGAGGATATTCTATGTCTTCATGTTTACTTTTGCTTTCATCGAGAGAAGACACATGGGAAAATTGGCTTCCGAAAGCAGGCTTTCACCAACCGCGGTCATTTCGTTTCCGTGATTGCAGAGAGGGATAAATTTATTTTTATTTTTTATATTTCGTCGGTGCTTTTAAGTTTCTTTAGCGGTTGTATTGGTTTAACGGGGTCTGGTTGCTTGCCCTATGCCCAACCTTCCCTCTTTATCGTGGCTTAGGACCGTCTAGTAACTAGTAAACTAGGCGAGGTTGCATCTAATCATAGTAAAAGTTTAAAATGGAAACTTGAGTTTCACAGAAATTTCCTCATTTGCTTAACAAAACAGCTGGAACTAGGCATACAATAAAAGTGTACGAGGAATTGTGATGCGATTTCACAATGGAAAATAATAACTTTTAGTTCAATGAATATGCATGTCTTTACTTTATACTCTTACATTAGAGACATCCTACCGTTTAACACTTTTTATATGACAAACCTAGCATAATCTACTCCGGTAAACTCACTAAAGATGTAATCTAACCAACAATTTTTGGTACGGAAGTACATTTATTTATGAGAAATGATGCTTACAAATCTAAGTAAGTTAATCGAGCCTTCAAATTGAAGCAAAAAGGATTTATAATTACATTTTCCACTTCAAAGTATGTGTTTACAAAACACGGAAAATACGTATTTTTACACAGAACGCTATTAAACTTGAGGATAACTTTTAGCCTTGCTCGGGTTGCACCAACTGACGTTTGCCTCATAATGGATATTGTAACAACAAGGTCGGTACTTAGTCATAATGAAAACACAGTAGATTTGGCTTATCTGTTGAAACTTTATAAGAAAGCAAAACAACGATCACTGACGCGGAATAGTCATTTGATAAGGAAATATAAAATAATTATCATCTAATATAAATGTGTGCTCCAAGCCATATTCAACTACGTATAGAAACAAATAAGTGATGAGATCAGATGAACCTGAGATGGCCTGTGTTTGCACATAAAAATATGATCGATTCATTATCAGTCAATTCGCTTACGGTAAATAATAGAATCATTATTTCATTCGTCGTATAGTACTGTAAATGCTTCGAAACTAATAGCCTTTATTCAGAATATCATCACTACTGATAAAAATGTAGTATGGATTGTAAGAACATACAGATGTTTAAAGACATTATTATCATATACGGAAAATATCCCCCCCCCCTAGGATTCCTCAAAATCTTTCTTTAAAACCCTGACAACGCTCACAGCGACCAAATCTACTCGGAAGTTTCTAGAAAATCAAGAGGTCAAATGTGTAAATGCCTGACCACATAAGTTACTAAGATATTCGATGTCCACGACTTTCTAGAACACTCTCAAGACGCCAAGACGACCTACGAACAGTATTTTATGTATTGAATTAATCTTGCAGTGAATCTTTCTATGCTTGATCAGCTTATTGAAGAATCGAATAAGAAGCAAAATGGAATTCAAAGTTTATTGTTTACGTGTTCACGAAAGCATATCTGTACACACAATATAAATAATAGGAAGAAACAAGTAAGTACCCAATTATTCGTAAATATGAAACAGCATATTTGTGTGGATTCTACAACCAACCTCTCAACAAGTACAATGCGAGAAATATCATTTACTTTACATATATATTTATTCACTTGTTTATTTATTTAGCAATCACATAAAAATGTTAAGATTAATATAATTAAACGTCACTCATCAAGTAGATCTGTTTAAGGTATGATGTCGTAAGCATATACAAACGTAGAGGATGACAACCAGACAAATAAATTCATTCTCTACAGCAGGAATAAAAACGTATATTAGATCGGAATAAAAAGTAGGAAAGGACAATGGGAAGCAGGAAAAGGGAGATAATTTAAAAACTTATACACATATTTTACAAATATAAGTGGAGATATTTGAAAGGATAAAGTATATATATATGGTAATAGCAGTAATGTGCAGAAACAATGACAATGTTATGTGTCAATGCTCAAGAATCTGACCGCCTCAACATAAATCAAACGACAGGCAATGCAATACAAATACAACAACCATCACCAAGGTTGACTGATTATTAAATAATTGCTAGAAATTAAAAAAAACATATACTTGATACTGTAAAAAATAGTAAGGAATAATAATAGGTATGATGACGACGATGATAATAACAGTAATCATAGTAGAAATAAAGCAAAAATGCAACAAAATCCAAGATTCTGTTCACAGATGTGTCTGGCCACTTTATTTTTGGGTTGCTGTTCTGTAGTTACACAAACTGTGTTTGTGTGTATTTGATGATTGATAAAAACAATAAATTATAAAAAGGAAAGTTTAATCTTTTTTGTACAGTGAGGACAAAAAGAGCTTAAAATAAACAAATTCATTCGGTCATCGAGTGTTGTCGCGACTTTATTATTCAACGTACAAAAAGCTTTTGAAAATTCAGTAAATAGTATAAAATGAATAGAAGAAGAGAAAGTAAGATGCATTAGAGAGGTAACACTAAATTCTCTAATTCAAATACTTTCTACAAGTATAACTTCCACAATTGCACGGTAATTTCTCAGATTCCTTTGGAAAACGATAATCATATGTTAATTCTTCACCAGGATAGATTCTGTGTGAGAGACAAGGAAGGACAAAACAGAAATCAACATAAAATTCAATCTTTGTGGGGATATATATATATATATATATATATATATATATATATATATATATATATATATATATATATATATACAAGAGGTGACAACGACACGCGTACACACACACACACACACAACATATTATAGGGTTATGTAGATCATCATAATCTTTAAACAATAAGTAAAATTAACACAAAACTTATCAGTGTCATCAGGCTAAACAATAAGTTTCACCTACAATCATTCAATCACTATTAGTCTCTGAGGGGTGAGTCTAAAAGTTATCCCCAGGTGTTCAAGTGTTTTGTGCGACAATATGTTCTGTGTTTTGTATGCATGTATGTATTATTGAATGAAAACCGCAATAACAAATCCTTTTCCTGAAATTTGAAGCTTCAAAGTATTTACAATGATTTGTGAGTATCATTCACCCTGTACTTACTTTCCTCCTAAGAAGTGGAAATGCAGTCAATACTTTGTACATGAATATATGGGACGATTCAAGTATAGACGACATTGTAAAACTACACAAGTAGGTAAAATATGCATATAAAACACAGAAAATAAGTGCATTTTCACGAAAAAAAATGCTACAAACTGTGGTAAGCGCTATAACACCTGGGGATAACTTTTAGGCTCACCCCTGATCAGCATCACAGTAACATGCTAAACAGATAACAAACCGAAAACAACTAAAAATGGGAACAGAAAAAATAAATCCATCTACAGCTCTTTTTCCAACACACCTTCGTTGAGCTAAGATTACAATATGCTTCTTTTCATCGATTGATACAACTTTGGCGTAACAGTTAGGCTATAAGAAAAAGGATCGAGTGAATAGAAGAAACTGAAATTAAAGCAGTATATTTCATTATATTACATATCAAATGTATATGAATGATGAAATGAAATAAAACAGCATAAAAACCCGCTAATGATGAATGACTGATAGATGCAACTTATATCATACTGCTTACTTCTAAGCACTCATCACCAATCCGATCCCATCAATCAACTTTGCAATGTGATCATCACTATGCCTAATAACCTCAACATAATAGAGTATCGTGAGAACAGCTTACAACCCAGTTAACAAAAACTAAGTCGCTTCTCCTCAATGAGTAAATTTGAGACTACAGTTCATTAATCATCAAACCAACAGACATAAACTGTGACCATCAGGTATCTAGAGTTCTAGTAAAGGTCATCTATTGAAATGGTGAATGTCAGACCATTGAATTAACGAATAAGTTTCTACACACTGGCTAGCATTGATGAGCATTATTAAGGTGATAAGTATGCAAAAAGACGACTTAAAAAACAAAGTTTTTGGAATCGTAAGTGGCATCACTCAGGAGAGAATAAAGTTATGAAAATGGAGCCTATAATGTTACAAAATAACTGACTGATGTAAATAACTTGGTGATTAAATAGTTAACTTTATCACTAACTGATGCATGTTCATATCTTCAAAGGGAAGGTGAATTTCCTGAATACTGCTGATACTCCTTGTTGACAAACGCCGACAAGCACGAAACCAGTGTGCAATATAGTGTCACACAACTGACTGGCTACATATCAAACTTTAACCATAAACTTCGATCAGAACTCTACATCCTTTACCGTCCGAAGACCAATTCGTGAGAATATTTTACATCAACCTATGATGTGCTCCGTTTCCATTTTCTTGCATCAATATTTCCTTCCCTATTTGTGAGAGCGTCTTTGATGAACGATTGCAACTCTAACATGTAAACATGAGAACCAGATAGCGACAAATAAAACCAACGTAGAACCTCGCAAACAAGTGAATTTGTTCAAGTTGCCACACTTTACAGTAGTACACAAAGAACAGTTGGATAAAAAATAAAAAAAGTGACAAATTTGTGTGAGAATAAACAGTTTGAAGATAAAGGTTAGTAGAAATATTCAAGCTTTAGACGAAGTCAAGGAGTGAATACATCTCTGCTATTGTGGCCGATTTTCAGCCATATCATGAACTGTGAGAATGGAAATTTGCAATTTTTATTGACATTATCCACATACATTTTATACAAAGTGAGACAATAAGATTAGCTAACTTAGCACTCACAAAAACAATTATTGGGACATCGACGGTAAACTCTATATTTGCTTCATGAATAGCATTACTTATACAACGCATGAAAATACTGTATACAATGCTGAAATAAGCTCACTAACTAACTAATCGGAACAAATAGCACATGTAGGCGTTACAAAAAAAACTAATTTAACATTAACGGGTTAACCACATAAATTGGAAGTTGTTTGTTCGATTGCAAAAAAAACGGGTAAATGAATAGTGTTGGGAAGTTTTTGAACTAGTCGAGTATTTCCTGCTTCTTAAGGACATTTCCGAATAAAAACCTGCTCCTATTCAAAATCACCCTGGTTAAGGATGAACAGTGAAATATAATGTCCGGTGCTTATCATACAAAATGATGGATATAGAGGGTTCATTTAACGGAGTTAGAATACCTTGATCACAAATCAGTGGTGCACATTGTACCTCAGGATCCGAAAAGGACAAATGGCATACGAGCCTATTTTAGCCAAAGTTAACTGTGAAGAATGCACCATCTAATGTTGTTCTATTCCGTAGCCTTGTGAATCAAACTTCAAATCAGAGGTTTAGGAAGCGCTCACTTAAAGACGACCATTTCTTTCGGTTCGGTAACGCAGGCATTACATCAGCTCTAATACAATCTATGATAATGCATCTATACATCCGGTTGTCAAACTTTATAAAAATGAGTTTGTGTAAATATTTTCTTAAATAGATGTGTAAAGTAATGCTAAATAACATCTGTGAATATATCATTCAGTTGTTTACCGATCCCCATTAATTGAATTTATCTTCTAAAATATACAAGTCATCTGGAGAAATGAAAGTTTATCTCTTACATAAGACCATATCTCCTTTATTACATTTATAACAGAATTATTAAAGTTTACTATCATGAAATGATGCTAAACACACAAAAAAAGTACACGTACATCACATGAATGATTAATAAATCTAGCAGCATTTCCAGCATAGGTAGCATCAATAACCCAGTCTGGATCTATTCTAAACATATAACAATCAACATCAGTTGCACGATATTTTAACTCTCGAGCATCGCAAACAACACTTCGAATTAATTCTCCAGTATATTCGATAACCATTTCATGTTCACGAAATTCTCTTAGAGCAAATAAACCACGACCATGTATACGAGATGGATGAACAGATACACGATAAAAACGAGCCAATGGTCCAGAAAGTAATCTACCAAACTGGTTTGCAACCTAGAGCATAAAAATCATTGAATAAGAAGGATTAGTTAGTTAAGAAAGACAAGCATTACATCTAAGATGGAAAAATATAAGGTAAAGTTTACTCTTTTTTAAATATATGGAAATTTGGAAGTTATTACAAACGCAACAACAAGTGTGTTCTACATGGCATTCATAATCTTTTAGAAACTGTAGTGTAACCAATGAACTATCCTTCTACAAATAGCTACCATCTGTATACGGCGTCATCGCAGAAAATAAACCATAAGGAAAATGAGGACCACGAAGAACTTATTAGTCGGTTATCTGTCTTTAGTGATTAATAGAGTAGACTTATATCATAAATGGTTTATCATACTTCCATCAACTCGCTTTTAAAGTGTTCGTATATTTAGTATAATTAAAATCAAGTGGATGCATAAAAGACATAATTGAATAATATTTATTGTTCGTAAAATTATCATTTAATGATCAAGCGAGTTAGCTAAAAAAAAATATGAGTTTCCTCTACACTTAGGTAGTACTCTAAACACAAAACGTGGTACAGAGTAGTAATAGACATCAATGATACAATACAAAACACTAAGTCTCTTGAAATACAATCTACAGATTACCAATATAGTACACCATATTACTAACTTACTGTTCCGAAATCATCTTCATCCCCCTCCTTCTCATCATCAACCTCATAGTTCGACAAATCTGAGCTGTCTTCATCATCTGAATAAGTTAATCCAAACACTTGATCAGTAGAATTAGAGGGCTCATCACGAGTAACTGACTTCTGAGGAGTCAATTGCATTGGTATACCAGTCGCACGTAAAACAGCCTTAGCTACACACGCTAAACGCAGACGCTGTGGAAGCTTCAACTGAGTTGCTACTAACATGGCAGCCTGGCGAGCAGCTTCTCGACAAGTGGCTTGTTCATTAGGAGATAATAATTTAGTTGGCTCATTTGTATTAACCAAACAAGGGTCTTGGTAAGGAAGTACATTACCTTCGCTTGAACTAACCAAGGGTCGCGGAGGTGGATTGGCTTTGCAGCGGAGGAAAGCAAGAGAATCACGAGCATGATTACGTGGCAGACGGGGTTTCTCCCATGGGACAGCTCGTGCACAGCCTTCAGAACATGGTACTGGAGGAGTAAACTGAAAAGGCATCCAGAAGCAGAATAAAGTAAACATACATTCACATAACTAAGGAAACGTTTATCAGAATGATGAAAGTATCTAAACCCACAAAAATGCTGTTGATCGAATACTTCTCAATATCTTTAAAAACAGTACTGATGCTGGATTACTTGAATTCCCTAAATAATAAATGTACAAAAAGAATAAACAGTTTCGTAGATAAATATACAGTCAATTTTGCATCGGTGAATATCGGCTGTGTTTAGTAACCACAATGAATTATCTTACGATTCACTACATGAATAATGAAAAAGACTCCATTTGTATATCCATATACACATTGAATCGGTATTAGGTATTACCTTAGGATTAAAACTATTAAGATCAGTGTGAAAACCCCAAATCCAACTGATTTAGTGAAACTGATTCAAACCTCCTTGAATGAATAAACGCTACACGACTGAACCTCTGCTGTATTGAAATAAGAACAGTAGATGTAAAAACATAATAAGGAATGAAGCATCCCAATTTATCTACCTACCTATTTTCAATAAAATTAACGATACAATCTGCTGTCCTATCCATTGATCTTAAAATATTACCGGTTTTTAAAGAAGTTCATCCCAAACCACTGACATAAACATTCAAAAACTACACTTTCATTTCTAATTCCAATTCATTTCACAACAGAAAACCTATTTATCTACCAGTATTGGCATCTTTGACATACATTCGTACACTACAGCAACAGCTACTTTACCACAGACTCTATACCATTATGAATGCCCGCAACGCATACGCTGATGAAAAAAAAAAATTCAATCTGACTATTCATACATAAATAAAACTCGATTGTTCAGATGACTTAAAAAATACTAAAGATAGGATAGAAAATAGTTACCTTTTGACGTAATCGATCGATTTTTTGCCAGTGATATTGAAATCTATACCGATAACAGTGAAATGCTCCACGCATTTGTTCAATCAAGAATATCAGGTAACGATGATTAAGACCGAACTGTGACCATCCATCAATAGCTTTAAGAAAAGAAAAGAGATTGGTAAAATACACTAAAATTGAGACAAAAAGAAAGTTATCATTTAAAAATGGCTTTCATTCTCGCAAAGCAATATCAACTTGTCATCCATGGGATGTTCTCCTGTTGATTTTCATTACTAAATTACATTCACTGAGTAGTTAGTATAATCCCTTATCTGTCCATGGTGTATCCATGTCAATTGTGACATACATAATTTAATGTCTAAATAATAGTCGCTTTATTTTAAACATGTATGATACAGTATGGAACTTTCAGCAAGGAATATTTCAACAAATTCGCTTTCCGCACAACATTTTTAAAAGAAATATTTATTACGTTTGCATAGTGTTAATAATAACAGTATTGAAGGCATAAGTGTGAAACGGGCAGCAAGCGTTAAGTTGGCGTCTGTTCTCGATTTTTCGAAATTAACACAAACTCGATTGTAATTTTGATGGTGGCGCTTCAGTCAGCCAGCACAAAAACTCACAATCCCTACAGGTATCCTAGGAACAGTAATGTGGTGTACTTCTGAGCATTTACAAATCCATTCCCAACCGGCAGAACGTTTCTCCTTTGTTTTTTTCTTAGCTTGTGAAACAAAAGTTTGAAAACATTTTGAAAATGTACCAGAAAACATGATGCGTTTAAAAGATTAATTAAAACAGACTAAAAGGGAAGAACTTGGTGAAATACAATAGGTGGAAAGTTTTTTTGATAGCCCAAAATTTAAGCTGGCCGCCCTTTTTTGCATTGCTGTAAGTTACTTGATGCAATCATATCTTCTTTCTGCGTATACTTCTTAGTCTGACGGCATATTCTTGTGAATTAACGTGATTAGAGTTTAGGTCAACAAAATTGAAGTTACAAAAGATATCTCAGCTAATAGACAAACAAAAAACAATGTGATACAACCCAGGTGTTAATGATAATTAGTGAGAGTCAACACAGTAAATTATTTCACCACTTGGAAATGGTAATCAAGTGCTTGACTAGTACTATGTACAAGCCAGTATAACAGAATATCAAACTGGCGCATTCACATTGAATAAAAACTAAAGTAATTGAACCCCAATTATCTGCCGTTTGAAAACCCCATAATTTCTCATACACCTTAGTATAAAGTCAGTCACTACATGGGTTTGTGCCACATATTGATCAGAATACATTTTCATCGTCCCTAAGCCTCACTTCAAAATGCAGTAAATATCACGGTATTCAGGTATTACCCCACCATACTCCCAACAATATTAACTAATGAAGTTTCTCACAATTTTATCAAATCTATATGCTTGATTTATCATAAGGGTGATTTACGGCTGAATAGAATCCACATTTGTAAGATATTTTTGTTTTCACTAAAAAGTTTGAAAATATCAAATGAATGGCATGACTCAAATGCATATCGATTTTTTTAAAATACAACAAACCTGTACAAATTAATGGTTTCAAACCGTGCTTTTCGCGTAGAGACGAAACACGCATTATTACTGAACGCCAAGCAGCAATCGGACTACTAGTAGAACGCACTACGCCATCGATTGAAAAAGTAAGACGAAATGATCTTACCTATTTAAAAGACATCAAGACAATACAGTAAAATAAGTGTAATGGGTCAACGACTCCTTAGTAGTAAAAGAAAACTGATATAACTACACAATAACATTGTGAAATAGTTGGGAATAGCTAACTTTTCCAATCCCATAGGAATCCCAATAAACAAAGAATAAGAACTAATTCAAAACACTCTCAAGAGTAAGTGATATAAACTGAAGAAATATCAAAATTAATGACAACTGTTTCTTCTCGTTTTGAAATTACTCAAATTCATAATCGTGAAGCCCATCTAATAAACGTGAAAAATTCTGAAACTAAAGGATCGTCAAACAACATCTCTGCTTGAGAAGGTTAGGTCTCATAGACAAGCACAATTCTCATAAAGAGGTATGGTACACTCAATCTTTAGCAATCAAATCCAAGTTGTGACTATGTCTAATGTGACCTAGATTGAAGTATAGCACTCTGGTCGGAAATCACATCAATAACAACTACCTGTACACAGAGCTACTGAATGCACCTAAATATCCACCGTAAATACTGAATGTAGACAGGCATATATTCAACCTCTTGAAAGCAATTGGCACTCAGATGGTATGAAACAACTACTACAAAAAAGGACACTGATTGCTTGCTGATTAAGTGTCTGTTGAATAGTTTGTATGCTACCGTCGGGCAGTGGTTCATTATTCTACGCTCTTGACCTTCAACCGATGGGTCACAGATTCGGTCTCCGCCTCATCTACTAGGGTCTGTGCAGCTGGTTAGTGTAGTTAATTGCCTACCGCACAAACGTAAATATGGTTACTGAGTGAGTTTTGATTCGTTTCTGTATGTCCCCAAATAGCGAGATGATATCATTCACAAACTTGATACGTCCGCATGATTGGATGTGCAGCTGGTAACCGAACACAACGGCATAATCTACCGAGATCGAGATTATCACTGCAATAAAACAACTACATGACCTTTCACAATGCTCACCTAAGCCATCAATACGCCTTCGACAGTTATTGGGTACGATGCTGTCTCATTGACAATAGACTGCTGCTGCTACAGGTCCCATCGAGCTAGAACTGCTTCCAGATGTTGCCAAGTTCAGATGCTTGGTTAATGTTGGTTACACCTTATGATCAACAAGTTTTGTGGTTTGCGTACAAGCAGTGTTATTTCTCATACAAAAGACACGGTAGTCATTGTAAACACCTTTGATAAACCGTTTTAATCGCTACTTTTATGATGTCTCTTTAGTGTAGTTGATGTCTATCTACATGTTCTGTTTCATGCATAAAATTCACCCTAACGGTTCCCAAACTTATTCATAACAATAGCAACAATAGAGAAAGTGTATATTGATGATATAACTCAAAATTGTTTTAAATATTGCAGATATAAACTCTTTGTACCATCTTTAAATTTGTGAATACTCGCACTATTTTTCATCTATTCATTTTATCTCTTGTGCATTTTCTCTTGTTTTTTTATGTCATTCGTTTTGTAGAAAACTTTTCTCAACGTAATGTTGAGAATTGTAGTAACCTCAACCAGTGAATTTCAATGTTAGGTTCTACGTTGATCTATTTATTTGGATATTCACATGAAGGTTTCTTTTAACTGGGAATATGTCTAAGATTTATACTTGGTTCTTAAACCACCATAAAGAAATATACGCAATGCGGTTAGAATCAAAGAAAAAATAATTACGAAATGCCTTCAAACCAATCATATCAGAGATGATTCATAAGTGACAACAGAGAAACAATACGAAAAAGGGAATTACTAAGTGTCGAAATTCATGATTTTTAAAAGATGAGACAGACTGTTTCACATGATCATGTTGTAAAATAATCCAAAAATCACTACTAAGTGATTAGTATTCTACTATTAACTTTGCTTAGAAATAATATGAGTCAATATGCTTTGAAAATAAATTTTAAAAAACTCACATGCTTTTCAACCTCATTCTGGTAGAGACGAGCATGACTGGCCTGTTTAGCCTTTAACACTAAGTGAGCTAACTCCTGTTGCCTGATACGATCTTCAATCCAACGTCGTTTTCCTTCAGGTTTTGGAGATACAGATTTGTTGGTGGTACGAGTCTTTTTGTTCGCTTTACATAACAATTCATTCTTAGCAAGACGATTGCTAGGGAAATGTGATTTACTACGTCCAGAAGCAGCAGTTCTATGTGATAAACTATTAGATGATGACAGTGAGGATGACGACCGAGTTTTATACGAACATCGACGAATGGGATCAGACCCATAATTTGGACCGTCATCATCATCACCAGTACCATCGAGCTGAGGTAGTAGTCGGCGTCCAGTTTGCGATAGTGAGTTCTGATGAAAGTTAGAAATAATAAGGAAGCTTTGAAATAAAATCATATGATGGCATTCACATAGTATGCCTACTGGAAGATGAATTCAAAGAAAAACCCTTTGAAAACAAAATAACAGAAAACCGACCAATTGGTTAAACAAAGATAAAATCTCCAACATGACAATTGCTAGAATTCAATCGCATTCACAGACAAAGTACTGTTAAGGCAGTAGGTATGATGGTAAAACTCGATGAAAGCAAATATTTCTCTCGAATAACAATGTACGCTGTTGAAAAAAGAATTCAATACGATGCCTAGTATTTAGACACCGGAGCGTAATCTTCGGACCTTAATTTCTTCACTCTAACAGAATGCAGTAATAAATACTCCTTTCAATAATTTTTAAATATCTTTTATTTAACCGATAATAACGGAGTAGATATTTGTTCCAGTGTTAGGTTAATAACTATTGACACCCGCAATTCCTTACTTAATTACTCGTTTTTCACAAATGATTAAACTGTACACATGGTTCGTTATTACCTATAAAAAAATAATTTGATATAATGCATGTTTCTTTGATGAAAGGTTAGACATTTTCTTAGAGTAGGGTAGAACCCGTAGTTATTTTGATTTAAATATCCTTTATCAAACTGAAATTTTCACTAAGAATGACTGAAATACATTTGAAACCTGATGTTATCCTTCATTAATAAAAAATAATGTAAAAGCAAAATAGAGTGATCATTTTATATAATATAAGAAAACTATATACATTATGGAATGATATATCTGTCATTTAAACGGATAATTGTACAACGGTTTTCAGGAGAACTGAACACATATCTAGGCTTTTTAAAGCCATGACGGTATATAGTCTCATCCTGTGATGCAACCACATGGGTCAATTCTCTCCTGGGAACCATTGTGTAATTATTCATTTAAATGACGAGTATATCATTCTGCATACATACTATAATATACATTATAGTTTGAAAAGTGATAACATTGACTGTACTAAATAAAATATAGAAAACATGTAAGAGGAGAATGTTGTTTTCAATTAGCTCTCATCAGGCTTCCCACTAATATACATAAATTTTCTCATATATAAAACACTAAACCAATCATGGTGGATTCTTTAGACTGTGGTAACAAGGAAACAAAGCATGCAAATGGCAGGTATCTAGATAACAATAATAATAAGAGGAAGAAGAAGAAAAGGAATAGCTATCTCAGTGATAATAAGACTAATGAGAACAGTATGACATTGCGACATTTAGACAATCAATGTAGGTCACAACCTAGAAAATCGAAAGTTACATAATACTAAAGGATGAAATATGTAGATAGTCAAAGTCTAAGTAAATAAACATGTATGTGAAAGAGATAAAGAAAGGGAATGGGATGAAAATTGAGTTTATCTTTGAAGTCATTTAGTAAGTTTTCTTTGACCACGGAAGAGATAAGGGTTGCACAAACTTTTTCTGCACACAAAGACTAGGGTCTCACGCTAATGACAAATGACTGTTCAACAGAAATTATTCATCAAACTCCAGTTTAAAGGGGAGGCACTTGGTGAAGTTCTATTCTAGAGGCTGTCTACAGCCATCAGACGAACTTTCTATGCTGTTAACCTTCCCTGATCATCTTCTAGTCGGCCGATAATTCTTGCTGAGACAAAAGACAAGCTATCCAGTTACACCACTTCTATATGGACTTATCCATTCAGCTCTTCCTGTGGAGAAAGACATATTGGGCGTACAACTAGGCAGCTTAATAAGCGTGTTGCTGAGCACCTACTAACATAGGCTATGAAAGGGGCAAGTGAAGTCAATACGAAGTTCAATTCTGTCCCAATTGGTCGATATTGGTCATGTAATAAGACCAAAGCGTTCAAAATCATCTATCACATCCCCTTGTTACTACAGACTAAAGAATCTACCATGATTTGTTTAATGTTTTATGTATGAGAAAATTTATGTATACTAGCGTAAAGCCTGATGAGAGCTAATTGAAAACAATACTGTTCGCTTACATGTCTTCTATTTTTAACAATAGGAATTTTTAGTATTCTTAAATAAAATGTAGGCAGCTTACCGTTGTACTTGTAGCACCTCGTTTATTCGGACTTGTAGCCATAGAAACGCTAAAAGAAGAAAGTAACCAAAATGAATTAATTTTAAAAGCCATTCAGTAAAAGGAATTTAATGTCTTAGAGACTTCTCAACACACTGAATAATGTATTCCTGATTATAACCGATGTCAGAGAAGGTATGATAAATGAAATAATGGGCAGTAATGCCAACTAAGGAGAAACATCAATGACATCAATATAGAAACTGGCTCTGACACTAGGGTAAAATCCATGATACGAGGACCATTTATACAAGACTGTAGAGTTCTATAATCTATTACACAATTACATAACTACCTGATATCACTAGGAGATCATACGTACTTGTTATTTTTGAGGAGTAGATTGTGGGAAGGGAAACGAATAAATAGTGAGTATGGAGTTCAGAGTACCATATGAAATGGATGGTTCATATATGACCAATGCCAATTTACTGCACCACTCATCATACTACATTACTCATGGTTGATATTAAGGCTGCGAATAAGTAAAGGATGAACACAGTAAAAATTATACCAATACATACGATTACTAGTTCTTTGTTGCTATAATGTAGAAAATTTCAAACCCGCTAACGTGAGTTAAAAAAACACCAAAAATCAGTCACTGGACATCTTACATAACAGTGCTCAAAGTCAATACCAGTAACGTACAAAAACTCATTCTTTTTATCCCACTCTATACTGTTAAAATTCGAATAACCCAGTCATAAACTCATGAAATTCTACTTAATTTGTGCGTTAATGTTTTGTGTGAATAGGAAATATTGCTTCTATTTCACGTGCTCAAGACAATTCTAACGTATTCAGGAACCAAAAAAGATTCAAACTTTCAGTAGTAAAATTGAAGTACTAGTGTTATAATCTATAGTATAAGATATGTAGATGATTTAACCTGAATAGAATGGAATAACAAAAATCAAAGCTTACTTATGGAATAAACCATCCAAGTGAGTAGCCAACTGTACATCTTTAGTGGGTGAAGTTAGTAGACCTCCACCTTTTTGGCTACTATGAACATTTTGTATACGTATAACTGTGGTTCCATTGGGTCCACCATGAGATAATGTAACAGATTTGTTTGTATTCATATTCACAGGAAAAGGATTCATCGTTCCGATAGGACATGAAAGACCATTCTGTTGTACAGGGATTATTGTATTAGGCATTGTTAAGTTATTGACTGGAATAATATTGGGCTGGTACAGATTTGGAAGAAGTAAGGTTCTTCCAGTACAGGCGTTTACTTGAAGTTTATTTTGTTGTAATTGCTGCAGTTGTAGTAGATGATTTTGTTGTGGTTGTAACTGTTGCTTAATAGGGACCATGTTAACACTATTAACTCTAAGTTGTGTGCTAGAAGGAGCTGCTATAAAAATAAAATTATATACAGAAGAAATATATATATGAATATCAACTATTATTATTATTATTATTATTATTATTATTATTATTATTATTATTATTATTATAAAAGCATGACAGAAATTAGGGAATTACTACTCAAACTGATTAATGGGATGAAAACCTAGTAACCAAATACTACATACAGCCATTACCAAACCACAGCGTATATTCACAATAAGCTTAGTGTATGTAATACTATTTATACTTGTTACCCATAGAAAGAAAGTAGTTAATAGTCAAGAAGGCGAAAGACAACTCCTATATCCCAACAGTATTTCACTGGCATTCTCAGTGAAGATGAACACCGACGATAAAATTGCGTGAAAAAGGTGGGATGGAAATCTCCGTATCAATAAAAACTGAGACAACGATCTCATCCTTTTAAGACAGGTATAAATGTTAGTTCCCACTACAGTCTATATGACGAAATTATATGACAAGTGTGAACACCTCGATAATTAATTATACTGAACAGCAACAACGAAATTTTACCTGTCGTTGGATTGATTCCAATTCTGTAGCTTAATTCCATAGGCATACTATTCACAATATCAAGTGCTACCATACTACCACCGATCTTAACTGATGCCTGAGGAGCCATATGAAGTGGAACTAAAGGCTGTTGACTTGACAGTTGATGCTGTTGACTTTGTTGTAAATATGATGGAGTAGAAAGCGATACTGAAACAACAAACAAATAAACCAGAATTTCGCATGAGTGTAAAACACCCCGCAAACTCAGTAGGCAGTAATTTTATAAAAAAGCAATGAACGAGATGACTTATTTAAGGTCTAGTTTCACAGGAACTAAAAGCACAGGGGCCTGGCCGATAATCATGGATGCAGCACTCATCGATAGACCCTTTCTGCGAATTCAAGAAAATAGATGCTTCTTATGAGATACAAACCTGTATCACCTAGTGATGTAGTTAGGGGGTTTACCTTTGAGCTGTTCCTATCGGTAAATATTAGTGCTTATCGAGATTGTGATTTCCCTGACAAGACGGGTCGAATAATTTCGAGAACAGATGAGCATCATACAAACTATCAACAATACAGACAGTCGCACTACCAGGCTATAAGTGACATAAGTCGGGTGAAAGTTAGTGATACTCGTTTGACCTTAGCAGATAAAGTGAATTTCTAGGCTGCAATCAACTAGTTAGAAGCCTACTAACTATCGGGAAAACTAGTGTACAACTCCATGAAATTATCAGTTAACATTGGCACTCATCTAACGAATCTTGAATGAAACAAAAAAAACCTGTCTGGTAATCCTAATAACCGCCAAAACCTATCAAAGATTTGAAAACAACAGCAGCTGGTTATTCAAACAAATAACGAATGTACCAATCAAGGTCGAACAGTTCGATGCACTGAATCAGAAAAGTTGGGATAATGGATCCTTCAGAAAATAGTAAAATATTGAGCTTTGAAAAAATAGGTAAAGAAAAGGAGGTCTAACTGAACGATAACTTACCAGTATTAATGATTTTCAAGGATGGATTATGAGGAGTTAGAGTAGATGATTGGATCATTTGTCTTTGACTAACAGGATTATTTATCGAACTAGTAACAATCTGAAAACCGCTGACTGGTATAGTAGAATAACATGTAACAGTATTATTATGGACAACAGGACGACTCAATAAAACAGGAGGTTCATATTCACTCAATAAGATAGTTGAAGACGAAATAATAGGCGGTGCGCCAGTCAGGACAGCTGTTAAGGTTTTTGATGATTCTTGAACTGTAGAAAGTGTCATATTATTGCTTTTAACACCATAATTATTACTGCTACCAACTAAATTATTATGAGTAAGAGTACTGGAAGCATAAAAATATGGTGAAGACTTATTGGTCGATGCAGGGGCCAGAAGTCTTATACGACTGTCAACATTGACTAGACGAGGAGTGTTGTGGCTACGAGTTAAATTAGTAGCATTTACCACAGGCATTTTAGACAATGAAATCGATTTGCTAGAATTCGTAATCACAATAGGAGACAGGCGTGAAGTAGGATTTGCTTCAATATAACCAGAAGATGTATGTAGTGCTTGATTTTGCCTCACATGAAGAGTATACGGGACACGAGAATCTAGTTTTGACCAGCTCCAGTAAATTCTCCGTGCACTTAAAATAGACAGGACAAAAATTTTGAAACAGTTTTTAAAAATATGCACACTAAAGTGAAATGGAACTAAATCTTATTAAATAGTTACCAAAACCTTAACATCTGCACAGAAAACCTAAAGCCATGCTAAAGCGATAAGGATATAACACACATTAGTTGATGAGTCACTCACTATTTCTCATTTGTTCAAAACTATCAACATCGACATCTCTTCAACCCTTTTCGTAGATACGAAGCGTATAGCCTTCACTGAGTACACTTCATCCGCACTCGCAACAGTAGAATGAAGCAAAAACATTTGGATATTTATCTCATCACAATAGGGCATGGAAACAAGTGATTTCTTCACGTAACTCCTATCTACTATTAAAAATAAATAACTGCTTGCTTCACAAAATGTCTTCCTATCCATTAAAACAGAGGTAAACCGATCCCTTCAAAGTTGTATAAATTTCCTAGACTAAGAGACCTTACAAAAAAGAAGAGTACTTCAGTGAAGAGGATCTTTTCAGCGATTTCATTTTCAAAGCTTTACGGTTGTATGTAATGTTCTCAAATAGATCTATTCAACGTTGAACAATAGTTTGTTTTCTTTTGTCTAGAGATGGCAACAAACCGGATCATTTCTCATTCGTTAAAGATAGTAAAAGTTGTTAAGGATGGCCTAACCTTTGGATATACTTGTATTTAAGTACTGAGTAGTCCAGACTGATAAACAATATTCCTAGTCACCTGAATAGAAGATGAAAAGAAATCCTTTTGTAGACGAAATATAATATTTTCAAGTTGATAAGGCGACCAGCTACTACTACTATTATAGAGCTATACTGTATTAGAAATGCCCAAAATTAATTTTCCATCAACCCTTCAAACTACCCTCCCCCCTCATATCTTTCTTCCTTTCTGCTAACTTCTTCAGTAATATCAATTCTTACCTGTTTCTATGCTTTTCAATGGTAACTCACTCTTCAAGTATTTTGTCATGTTACGCAACTCACAATACAAAAAATCTAACTTCAATCAAACTGTTGAGATAAGAAGATTTTAGTCCGACTCAATTTTGGATAATCCTTTCGGCGTGAAAAATTATTCAGCGTCTTCTGAGAGTCTCCTGGAGTCAATATCCCTTAATTCATGTCAGTATTCACTCCAAAAATTCTAAAAGTTGACTGCAAAACTAGATATCTTCTGGAACCCATCTATAAAAACATAAATCTTCAGATTATTAAAGACCTAAAATTAACATCCAGGTTTTCGATTGCCTCTTAAACCATCTAAAGCAGTCACTAATATTTTCCAAATTACTTTGTTGAACAAAATGAATGATAATAATAGCAAATCATAAACACAAATGAAGTATATTTTTAAGATTTCAATGAAGTAGAAAAATAAATTTCTGACGTTTCGCGACTTCGCGGAAATCGCTTCTTCAGAGAATGAAACCTGTACAAGTTATCGATTGTTTAAACAGTAAATTGTAACGAATCAGATCACATTGTCTATACATGATAATAATATGAACATAAATGTCATTGTTATGTTGGTCAAAAAGCGTTCAAACTTGTCTTTATTATCCATCATTAGTCTGGAGTTCAAGGTGATGTGAATATGTGCACATGTGACGGCGTGGAGGTGTAAGAACAATACTATGGATAATGCATTTTACCCAATGCTCAACTTATTCAACTCTATCAGGTCAAATTTCGATTCTGAAGTTTACAAACTACTGATGAAGACTACGGTTATCGATCACAGGGCAACAAACAAGCACTAGTGTATATTGTTACCAAAGCATATATAGATTTTATGGCTTAAATAGAAGGTAGGTCGTCTTGTTAGCTTCTCGTTACAACAACAGACCTATACATGAATAGCAAAGAACAGGTGTGCATAAATAGTATATTACTCTATTAAAATGAAGAAAAAAGGACAAAAAATACAAAACTAGGAGAGCATTTAGATGTGCTAATATTCCAGTCATTTTTAAAGGCAAGTCGAAACCCTTCTGACAGGTATACTGAAATACTCAATATTTAACAAATCTATACAGTGATGAACTAAAAACTTACCGATAATGTATAGGACACAAATAATTGCTCCGTGTGATAGCATTTCGTTCTTCATAAGAGTCTGGAATCCATTTCGCCATAGCTAACGAGTCAGAAGCTTCACGAACTTCCCCTAATCTGTCCACACGCAAAGATCCAATAGTGATAACAAGACTGTTTGCAGATAATCCATTATTTTGAAGAAAAGCAAACGAATTCGGTGAGACAGCAAGAGCAGATACAGCTTCTTTAGCAGCTCTCATTAGGTCAGAATGCTCATCGTCATCCATTAAAAAAACGTCTTGAATGATGTCCGTATTTATCGACCGAGGATACACTGATGCAGCAAAGCAATCAGATGGAACAAATACCCGACGACAAACGAGCAAATCTCCTAGACTAATCGGCTGAAAAAGGCATAAATACATTGGAGGTAAATACATTTTCAGTCGCTTTATTTGATGCATACCATAACTACTAGTTGAATTCTAACAACAGCCTGTATTTATTTTAAATAGCTAGCTTTACTTGTTTACAAATCAGCATATATATTAAGTGCCCAAAAGTGTATAATCCCTCACTTAAAATACAATCACCTACCCTCATCTGTGAATTGACGAACTGGTGTATGCTTATGTACTAGGCTAAGAGCGGTATTGACTGCATGGAGCCTTATGATACGAGTCGACTAACTAGTGGGAGGAGGGGGGTTCGAACCCAGAAACTAATGCTTCAAAGTCCAGTGCTTAATTTAGCGAGTAGAGCAAAACTAATAAACAGTGAAGAGATCTCCATATCCTATGCAAGGATACCAAATAACACTATAACCTAAATAAAACTATCAATACACTGGATTCTTTGCATACAAAAAAATCCCCTACCACTAGGTGAACATCTAACAGATGTCAACCTTACCACAATTCATAGTTGACAATCATAGTTATTACACTTTCTAAACTATTTACACAACATAGTTTTCGACACAAATACCCAGTCAGTTTAAGTGAGCAATTAAAATTCAAAAGATGAAATATGAATGGCAAACTTTAATCGATGCCTGATCGGTGTTACACGTAAGCACAGTCAAGAAAAGCACCGCTTAAGAGTGCACATCACGCAAGACTACAACTAGCTTATTACATAAAAACTACAGTTCAAGAATTATTTACAATTACATGTACTAGGTCGTATGACACCAAGATACCTAAACTGATTTAATTACAATGAACTCAAATTATGTAACTTATGTTTGAGAATTATTCACCTAAATCAGCTGATGCATAACTCCACAACTTAACAAATGACTAATTAATTACCAAAATAATGAATAAATACCTCTAAATCATCAGCAATAGTTTCTTCAATTGAAGTGAATGCTGGATGATCAGCAAAGTCAGCAGGATTAATTGTATCAGGCGACAACTCTTCATCGGATGACTGATCCCATGATTCACGACGACTAAACTTCTTATCACGATTTGTTTTAGAAGACTTTCTTAATGAATACAAAGCTTCACATAGACGTTGATTCATAGTTGTATGATGGCAAACTGGAGAACAAAACCAAGAACGATCTGCAGTAAACACACAACGTGGTGACGGGGGGCATCTCCTTAGAGCACAAGAGAAATGTACAGCTCCAACATAATCTGAATCATAATCGCTTGATGAAGCCAATAAAGACAAAGGACACACTTCAGTTTTCATATTAGAACAATATAGAGTTGCACCATATTTGCCACAATCGGCACACTTGCTAGAACGACCCCGACGAATGGCATCTGACAAACCGATCAATTCACCAGAATCCTCCTCATAAACATCATTACACCACAATGCACAATTTACATGCACCTATAAATCAGAAAAGAATACAACATTTAGCGGTAACCAATATAAAATTCTGCAGTAAGGGATTTCTTTGAAACTCCGAATAACTAATTCGGTAGTAAATTACATTGTAATAAATTAACGGCTTTTACTGTAAAAATTTTGAGAAAAAAACCCCTAGAGATTGGAGTTTAAGGATCAGTAAGATCCAGGAGGAAGACTGAGTAAACGGTTTTAACGTATACTTAGGCAGTAAACAAACTTAAACATAATCCAAGGATAAATACACCAACCGCATACTTCTGGGGAAAGGATGTTACAGTGACATTTGAAAGAAGTATTTTTATAATGCACTCGAATACGATGCAAAAGCCTTCTGATGTGTTTAACTAACAACTGTCCTCAGTATATATATATAGGCCACGACTTTATAAAGTCAGCATTGAAGAGAGAACAATCGTCATAATCCAACTCGGCAGTTGAACAACATGATTGTCCAACCACCTGGAATTCCGAGATATGATACACAAAGAGGTTTAAAGTGAGCATCTTTGATAGATACTAAATGACACCAAATAGAACTAATCAAACCAACAAATGAAACGCACTAGGCAACGTTATGGACATTCGTACGGTAGACAATGAGCCACATCTATTATGTGAGGGCTAGTGTTACTGCCTGGCCGCCCGGACCTCAGTAGGTGGAGTGAGTTTCGAACCCGTAACTCAGTGGTTCATAGTCATCTCTGTAAACCCCTGAGCCACAGCTCCATATACGACTGATCCCTAACCATTGGATTTCTTAACTAGTATTTGTGAGTGACGATAATTATGTATCATACAAAGACTTACCCAAGTATCTGACCCTGTGTATAATAAACGACCTTCAATATTATCGTCTCCATGATAGCCACATAACAAGCAACGTCTAGAATCCTCGTCTTCACAATCATCAGCCAAATGTTTACGCAAAGCATCATCAGCAATCTTCTGATTTACTTCTTCTTCTTCATCGAGATCAACAAAACGCTGGGATGGGATCTTCTTAGGCAAAATAAGTGGTTTTCTTATTTCGTCTTCATTCCAAAATTCCTCCAAAGCAAAATAAAAACGACCAGAATCAACAACTGATGAGTCAATAGGTGGTTCATTCTCATCATTTTCCAGTAGCAGAAGTGGTGTCAAAGGTATGTCGGAATTATGCATATTCAAATCATTACTTTCTCCGTTTTCACTCAACTTATTGGCAACCTCCTGATCAGAAGATTCTACATGGTTTTTCCATAAGCGTTTCTGAGTTTTGTTGAATTGATTCTTGCTTGTTAGATTCCAATGGGTCGGATCCGTTTCCCGAAGGGTTATAAACATTAGAAGTAGCATTCCTACATTTATTATGTTGGCTACTTTGATCTGGTGATGGTAGAGCTGGTAACTTATGAAGACGTTTTCTGTACAACTTGATCAAATGATTTTGGAACTTCTTCACGACCACTAGACAAAATAAAGATACGAATATAAACTATGTAACACAGTCAAAATAAATGATTTGCATACATAACTACAAATCGACTACTAGCATCAAACTTCAAAAACTATACATAGTTCGATGTAAGGTCGGGTCGCCTGATCGAAACAATGTAAACTTGACTGATAGACTTCAATTAGTGTTGAAGTACTTAATACTTGACAACCAGAATACGTTACCAACCGGTGACCAATTCGCCAAAGTAACTTACGCGTCTCCAAAATATCTCATAAGTAAGTGAATTCCAATAACAAAATCATCATACATGTGTGATAAAGACCAATAAAAACAGAGTGAAATTAACAACTATGATGGAATTATGCACCTATATGTGAATCTGCATATCAAAAGTATTCCTTTCCGTTTACTAGTCATATTAAAGCCATGCAAAAATTGAAGTAATATCACGTCTTGTAGATAGACTGATACTCAATAGAAGATAAGGGGAAATCTACCGCACAGAATAGAAATTACAGTCGATACCGAAAAAATTACAATTTCCTATAGAAAAAAGTTATGCATCCAAAGCAGCAACAGTGTTAAAATATTTGTTATGAACCCATACTGCATTATTCTTCATACATATCCCTCTTCATCTTCTAGGCGGAAGACCTGTAACCCTGAAGCCTACGAAAGATTTTGCCTGATGAATAGTAATTATCGTCTTCATTTAAAGTAGGCTGAAGGCAGACTGCTCACGTTGCATGTGCCCAGTCGTCATATCACTCAGTTTTTTTCTGAAACTTTCTCGTATAAACACAAGATATCCTCTAAGTAATAGCAGTTCGTCGAGGCACGTATAAAATTAACCTACTACAGACAGAACCTAAGTAACTTAAAATAGACTGCAGATCCAAATAAGTCTATATTATGATCGAACCCCATAGAAAGTGGATTTTGTCTATTATTTCATTGATTCAACTGTTACGATCGAGTCGCGATACTCTCTGGACAAGAAATGTCTGATGGTATACCTTTTCTGTGTAAATGCTTGTTTGAAATGAGTTTATCATGACTTTTCTGCTATAAATTTTATACGAAACAAGTATACAAATAAGCAACTTGATAATTCTTTCCTAGAAGAATGGATGATAAGTGGTGAATTCACAACCATTTTCCTCCCTCTTGTCCTTGAATAACTGTTTTAAAAAATTACCAAACTTAGAAACTAACCACCGATTCGTGGAAAATAATCCACAATTCTATGACAACCAAAAACATCCTAATACCAACAATATCAAAGTAGATGGTGAGGTGAATCCTTGGAAAAATAATTATTAATTTACTAACTAATTAGTGATTAGCTTAGACAATTAACTCATCTATCATACGCTTGATTTTCTTTTCATTTCAAAAAATTGTTAAACACGATTCTCTAAATCTAATTTTCATGAATATATAATGTGCGCAGATACGAGATAAAGTAAAACGAAACCATGTCAGAAAACTAACTTTCTTCTTCAATTGAAGACCAGTATTCAATCCATCGATCATCGCGAGCACTTTGTTTCATTTGTTCGAACATCTCTACTTCATGCGGACGCCGACAACGAGAGCGTTTACACACAGCTACAAACTGCTTAGTAACTTCTAAAGGATCCAATTCCGTGGATTCATTCAATTGATAATTTAGATGGTATTCTTTTAAATGTTCTCGAATGTGTAGATAACATGTTGAAATGTTTCTGACACTATAAACTGTTTGATCAGACATCGAATTTCGTACACGCGAACAATTTTCACTCAATCGAGCAATAACTGGACAAACAAGTTCATGCAGTTCAATTAGAGAAAGTTCTTGGAAATGTTTAACGACATCACTAAATTTACCATTGGATTGACGTAGAATATCACGAACTGGAAAAGATTTAATTTTAAAAAATTCAACTCAATAATAATAATAATAACATTGGTTGATGAAAATAAAACACCTTAAGTAAAGATATACATGTTTGGATGAAGCTATGCCTTACGCATAGTCAACGCCATCGCTCAACAAATATCCAGAAGAAAGTGAAGATGGATTGGATTGGACATACACTGAGAAGAACATTTGAGTGACATCACTCGCCAAGCCCTCCAGTGGAACCCAAAGAGGAAACAACGAGTTGGCGTTCGAGGCGAGGGTGACATGGAGGAGATGGCATGAGGAAGAAATGAAAGATTGTGGGCAGACGTGAAGCCAGGTTAAAAAGAATGCAGAGAAGAGAGTGGAATGGCGACGTGCTACTGAAACCCTCTGTTCCAATAGGAACCCGAAGGACAAATAACAATAAAATAGTCTATTTACTCAACAAGTTTTTGAGGTTCAGCATAAGTTGAAGAGAAGATAAAACACCAAAACATGATATGCAACAACCTTTAACGACATTAACGCTACTAAAATGCGCTTATCGGCATTCATCCTGGGATCAAAATATCACACAATGTCCAACCGAGTTACTTTGTTTGGTCCGATACACTGAATGAAAAGATATACGACACAACTCAACTTCGTACAGGTATCTGTGTTCTAGATTATAAGCGATTACGACACAATCCGCTTGATCAAGTAAGTAAAGCATAAATTGGACCACTAAACTACTGCTTAGAATTAAAATTCGACCGATGATATGCTGCTAGAACGAGAACCATAACACTGAGTCGGAAATCATAAATAAATAATTTTAGTTTAATTAAGCTTCCGTTCTCCTTTGGGTAAAATAAACCTAATCGATAAGTCATTATGAAAACAACTAAAGGCTGAAACAAAACACTTTCATAAAAGTGAGCACATAATTTAGACTAAGGATAACAAAACTAGCTAATTTATGAAGAAAAATTTTAGTCTTCTTGTTGAAAACTACGAGAGTAACAGCTTCTAGAAATTATTATCATCTCTACATGCGCTTTCCTCGATCAATAGGAAAAAACAAGTTATCTAAAAAAACAGAACTTGTTTATAAGTCATACAATTATAATGATGATGATGATATCAACATTAATAATACATAAATGAAAATTCGAAATATAAACACAGTTTCTGAATATTATTCACTTGACAAGATAAATCAGAGCAGAATGGATAAACCGTAAAAATATAACAGTTATAAATTATCACCAATAAAAAAGAGAATTAACTTACCATCACTAGCCATTTCAGTTACATTAAGCCAAGGGAAGAAAGCCTGTGTTACAGAGGTGAACCAACACAGAAGTTTTCTCAATATACCAGCTGCTTCGGAGCTGACTGCATGTGCAGATAAACGACGTAGAATTCTTGTTAGTATACGGTAGACCAATGAACGCTAAATAAATGAAAAACATGCAAACAAAGTAGATTAACATAGAATGGGCTATAAATTATCAAAATTCATAAATATCACATTGTATTTCATTCATAAAATAGGAAGATTTATCCATAAAATACTTCAACAACAATTTTTAACAACTCGTGCTTAAGAAATCGAGAGAGAGAGAGAGAGAGAGAGAGAGAGATATGAAACTGCGTGATAAAAACATGTGCTACAACATATTCGAGAGTGCGAACAAAGGTTCTCTGAATTAACGCGACTAAACAGGTATAACCAAGTTAGATCCGGAACCGATATAAACAGGATTTCTGTCGATTAAAAGCTATTACAATAAGCACGTTTGTATGCTGAAATTTGGAAACACTTCTATTTGGAAGCAATACAAGAAACAATGTTGAACAGTTTCTAATGCCCATTTATTCATTTATTTACTTAAAACAAACGGTACAGAGTAAATATCAAAAAAATTCACCACCTTAGTGGTTAATATAGTTCAATCAAGTCGGTAAAGGTGTTTATGCACAAGGCCATAAGCCACACTAATAGCTATGTCAGTAGTCATGACAATATCTTGTTGCTCAGACCAAAGTAGATGGAGTGAGTATCAAATTTGAATACTGTGTTTACACCAATAAGTCACACCTTAAAAAATGGTTATGCATAGAAAAAAGTAGGTGAAAGTTTTTGTAATCATTGAGAAAAGAACTAAAGAAAGTTCCCTAAAACAAATTAACACAGTTTCGAACGGCACAAAACTTTCTGAGGAAATGAAATCCAATACACCAAATATAAACTTATTGGACGGTCTAATCTAAACAGCAGACGATAAGATATATATATATATATATATATATATATATATATATATATAACCAGTACCCTTGAATACCTAAATTTCCGATCAAACTATTTCATGAGCAGGATAGCCACAACTGATTTGAGTTTATGACAAATGGAGTGAAAACAAATCCCAGTAACATGTTTAATAAAATTCAGAATGTACAACACATTCTGATTGCAAACTGATAAACAAAAAAACCGTTTAAACAGCATTTTTGATCAGACCAACAAAACAGTAAGTATTTAGAAGAATTATACGGGGAAATCATGCGTGTTTACTAAGACCGTAACATGTCGAAATGGTAGTTCAGAAGCTATTTACTCCCTGTAGTATCAAAGCTTATTCTTAAGTCACTGAATTCCTTGGCTCTGGATAAACTGAAAGAGGCGAATTCATTGATAAAGAACAACTGTAAGGTATATTAGAAAATGTTGTAGATTAGTGAAACTCAGAACAATTCAGGGCAACATACACTGTATAAAACGTTCATTGAAGGGTGAGATTGCTGACAACAAAAACTACTACCTGTAAAATATAACTTCAACATTGTTAAGTCATTATTGCTTGTTGTGCGTCATTGAATGTAATGGCAACACTTGTTTATTCCTATCCTACACCTATAAGCCACTGACTGAAATAAACACGATGAGATGTTCCGTAAACCTTTTTACCTGTCCTCTTTCTATTCTGTTCCTTAGATTTGCAGCTGTTGCGTATACACTGATAAATGATCCACCCACAACAAACAATAAATTCCGAAAAATATACAACAGAGTTAGGCTGAAATATGATGGATATAATCTGGAGTTAACTTACCATTCCTTTTAAACAACAAGGTATAAAATAACAATCAATAGGTTGGAAAAGCGCTTGTTCATAGTTCTACTAAAAAATTTCTTTTTAATGAGAACATTGACCGGTTAAAATGCTCATGATCACGTTTTACACATTCTTTTCGTCAGAAAGGAAACTAGAAACCTAGAAACTAAGAAATATTAGCTGGTGGTCAGTGGGTTCTAAGCTTTGCGCAAAGAAATGGCTGATCTCAGAAGCCTTGCACGCTTTGACTACATCCATAGTAATACTCAGAAGACGAGTTGATATGGTAAGTTTTTATCAGACGAAACCATTAGTATACAAAACCAAACTAAACATGGTCAAAGGAATAGCATCCAAGCACTGTTCATTTGTAAGCGAAGTCGTGAGAAAGCATGCTTCCCACACACAACGCAAGAAAAGATGAATTCAGGTACACAAAAAAAACATGAACACACTTGGATGTCAAAAAAACAGGCTCTAGACATTTTCTTCACGCATAAACGACAACCATAACGAGTGACTTTGAAGGCCGCTCTATATATTACTGAAATAACCAACTAGGTTTCTTTATTTCGACTGATTTCTTTCCTAAAATAAAGAGACCTAAATGGTTATTTTAGTTGTTGGATGGCAGTAAATCACAGTAGTATGAATTAGAGTACGGTTTATTGAGTCGATAAAATGGAAACCAGTTGTGCGACTTATGTAGTGTCGTATTGAGAAAAATTTAGTTTTTGTTTGTTTGTTTTTAAGCACACTGAAATTACACGGAAACTTTCTTGTAAGTAATCTAATCAATGTCAGTACTCCTACATTAGCAGTCCGTATATTGGTATGGTTAACAATTGATTAATGTAAACTGCTTCACCTTGAAAACACACTTTCCAGTCGAAAACTAGCAAATAAGCAGTAGCTTCTCAGATTAAATATCGCTAACCTAAATCATTTGGTATTCTGTATCCGATTCTCAATTAATAGAGTTTGCTTTTGTGAAGTTTCGTATCACACGCAAAATACGGAAATGAAATGGGATGTACTCAACAACCTTATGCATATTCGTGCAGTAGGCAATTAATCAAACCTATTGTGAGGGCTATAGATGATACTGCATAGCTGGTCAAACCTAGGTATGTGAAGTGGGGTGAACTACAGGTTGGAAGTCATCTCCCTAAACCAATGAACCACAGTACCATACAAAATAGACTCGTGTATTGTGCTTAGTAGAGAGCAAGAATATACTTCTAACTTACGACCACAAATATAACCCCTTAAAGGTGTATACACCAAAAAAAAAGGTAAAATATGCCGAATAAACACGAAGTGTATATCTAAAACTGTTTTTACGAACTCCTTGTAGCATTAAACTATCTACAACCACCCCCATCATATACAGTGTGTGATGTGAGTAAGCACCACTTAGTTATCATATTACAATCTACTAAACGAATCCAATCCTTGCCTATCCATTTTTATTAAACATAAATTATTCTATTGTTCTTTAGTACGACCGAAATAACCGACTGTATAGATCATTACAGTTGTAACAATACGTTTTAATGATACGCAATTTCACAGTCGCAGAGACAGAATCAGGTTTTTCAAAAAGAGAAGCGATGGGTAGAGTATATTAGTTGGAGATGGTATAATCGAACATAGCTGGGTGGGTAAAGTCATTGGCAAGTAAAATATAACGAAGGGACGATACACAGGTTTCACACCCCTATGACCCAATATACTAACGCTAGTTTACACATCACATGAAAAAAATATGGTGCGTTTAAAGATAAGAACCTTTTTTATCGATTAAACTCTGATATGCATTATCTTATACAAAGTTGGATGAAGTGAACTATGAACGATGTGATCAAACCTCTAACTAATCAAAAAACTTCAGAAAAACTGGACAATGACGTAAAGATCTGTTTATGTAACTTAATATTATTGACATTCCTATAACTCACCTAAAACACTAAATAAACCTTGGATGCGCATAATAATAATTCCATTAAAACACGTGAAATGATGACAATGAAACTGAGGGTTTAGAAGTATATACCAAGAATAGATCATAGAGAAACTTATCAAAACCTAACATAAACACCTACACCACAGAGTCATAACTCCAACAGCAAATTTAAACGATTCATAACGATAAAACTTTACTGAGTTTATCTGAACGTGATTTAGTATAACCAACTTCCTAAGGGTTATTAAGCATCAACAACGACAATTATTTGCAACAAATTAAAGATTAACATACCGGACTAGTCCAAATATCCTCCGATTCATTATCAACGAGCCAAAGAGCACTGATTGGTGGGGCAGGAACAATTATTTGGCGTGAACTTGACGAGCTTGATGAACTGTATCGTCGACGACTGGAATTTGGATAACATTCACGTAAGGCAGTTTCTGAATGAACATTAGGCTGCAATGGACTGAATTCAGTTTTATATCCAGTGTTAACAGTAAGCGGCGATGGTTGGATGGGTAAAACAGATATTTCACTTGAAACTGCATTACCAGAGTTCCTAATAGAGTCCATAGGTGATGTCAAACTCAAAGTGTTTGTCTGAAACGGTTGTGAGGTTAAATTAGACGATACACTAACTGGATCCGAAGATATGCCAGAAGTACTAAGAGTATCACAAACAATTTCACATGATTGATTGTTGATACTGATTGAAGGTAAAAGGCCGGGATTTTCAGAGGTGGGAGTAATTTTAGAAGGCTCAACCAAAGGATTCCATAAGGAAGCAGCAGCCTCAACTGCAGCAGTTAGCTCATCTCCAGAATCGGAATCACATACCCCGTCATACTGTAAGTAGAAAGATATTGAAATAGAAATGACACTTAAAATTTATGCGATTGAATATGGTGCATTTCTCTGAACTACACATCGATAAGTTGTCTTCTCTATTTCGTGGACACCAACTGTGATACATTATATATATATATATATATATATATATATATATATATATAAGGTCATAATGAAGTCTTTTCAAAAACATACTAACGAAATGTAGCTAAAGATGAATATACCTGAGGTAAGCATTGTCTGGTTGGATGCTCATTTTTATTATTTACACTACTGCCCAATCCTGGAGATTTTCCACCAGAACTAGCTGTCATATGAGTTGGACTGTGAACGGAAACTGAAGATGGTGAATTGATTGATGAAGCAGCATTCTGATCATGTTCACTGGGCCTACAGCAGTTCTGTACTAAACCTGCCATTCTCTCCAGAAGTGTATCTTGTGCTAACATTCGTAGTTGATGTGCAACGCTATTTGGGGAATTCGTATTCCTGTTATTCATTCCTTCATTGTCCTCATCAGTGTTTTCAGTCATATCCGTTCCACTTTGATCTTGAAAGTCAGATTGCTTTGAAGGATTATTACTACGAGAGGAATTTGACTTTTGTTGGGACTTTTGTTCTTTTTGGCAAACAGAACAGATAACAACAAACTTGCTCAACTGTCCGGCTGGCATTCTGGCAATGAGTTCATATTCGTCAACTGTGAGGGGAAAACAATTTGTAATCGTCAGTGAAAAAACGTCTCACACCGGAAAAACATACATTTTTAAGTATTATGAAGACTAATTATAAAGATAAAGGGATGAATATCGAGTGATAATACACGCTTCCTAAAAGCAAATACTCTTTGACTGCTTGATATTCCCTAAACCAAACAGCTTAATAACTTCCGCATTACACAGCTTCACTGCCGACTGGTGTTTACGCTTCAGAATATGGTGGGAAAATTAAGTCACTTAACTTATTCCCTGGCAGAGTCATGGGTGCGCACTACTTAGGAATTTCGTACTAGGACGAAATAGCTGTTCAGTGCTCTCACTTTTCCAGTCTTTCTCCAACTGATGTCAGTCCATGATGAATACCAACCTCAAATCAATAAATCCTCACAAACCCCCAAATTGAATTAATCTAGTGCTTATTGGTGACTAGCTTCGAGAGATGATTCCTGAAGTTACAATGGGAAGTCGTGGCCAGTGGGGCGAACCTGGCGGACGTGAGGAAAAATACTCACCGATGACACTGGGTGATGGTAGGGGTATGTCGCGAACTGACAGAAGTAGGAAATATGGACCAATGGATTCCAAACCGGCGGTTCAATGGTAAGGTGCTGGTCGCGGAACCCGAAGGTCCTGGACTCGGTGCATAGCAGCGGCATGAGTGCGCATTGCTAGGAAGTCCCATACCACGAAGAAACAGCCATCCAGTTCTCTCAGGTTTCCAATATTCTTCCAAATGTCAATCCATGGTGAATACCAACTTGAAATCAACTAATTTTACAGATTGTTTCGGTACGACCCCATTCCTTGATATAGCAATCATCGCTTTATTTTCCATTTATTCAGAACTTAACCTCGCCTGGTTAACTAGTTCAGTGGTTACTAGAGGGTCCTAAGCACGCATAAACACCGAAGGTTGGACATAGGGCAAGCAACCACACCCCGTTAAACCAATACAACCGCTAAAGAAACTTAAAAGCACCGACGAAATATAAAAAATAAAAATAAACTTATTCCTCTCTGCAATCAGGGAGACGGAATAACCCCGTTGGTGAAAGCCTGCTTTCGGAAGCCAATTTCCCCATGTGTCTTCGCTACTCACAATGAAAGCAAAAGTAAACATGGAGACATGGAATGTCCGCACGAAGTTTGAAGATGGCTGGCAAGGCTGCCCAGATTCCAAAAGAGATGAGAAGGTATAGATAGCATAGAAGTGCTAGACTGGAAATCTGTGAGCAATCGGCAGATGGAATGGAAGTGGACTCTCCAAACTGTCAACTGGAGAGGAGTCAATAAGCTAATCCACTCCGATATTGTCACACAGATGACAACCACGAGCACAACACACTGAGTTTTCGAGTGGCTATCATGATGTCCCCCTGCCAACAGCATTCAAGACTCTCTCTCTCTCTCTCTCTCTCTCTGATGCAGTGGAAACCAATCTCCTCCTCCAACATCAGGATCATGACAGCGAGATTCAACTCGAAAGGAAGGAAAGTCACAATCACACAAGGCTACGCTAAGCACCCACAAATAATCCAGATGAAGGAAGAGGAGAAGGAGGAATTCTACAAACAACTGCAATCACTACTGAAGAAGACTGTAGTTGGAGACATCAAAATTCATTCTGTGTTGGGTGGGGTGAAATGAATGCCAAACTCGGAGCAGACAACACAGGAAGAGAAGCAATCACGGGTCGAGAAACACTTGGTGAAGTGAGAAATGAGAATGGAGAATTGTTTGCAGATTTCTGCGCATTCAACTATTTGGTGATTGGAGGTAGTGTGTACAAACAAACAAACAAACACATACAAGGATATTCACAAGGCATCTACATGGATTTAACATCGATTTCACCAGATACCAGGACACACTACACTAAAATCAGATCGACTTCATTTCAATGTGAAGAAAGTGGAGATGGAGATGCAGCCTACTGGACACAAGATCAGATGAAGAAGGGAGCAGATATAGGTTCACACCACTCACACCACACACCACTATCTAGTACAAGGAAACTACTTTCAAAATCAAGTTGAAAGCCTTCAATTCAAAGAAGCTGGTGATAGACCACAGTTCAAGTTGGACAGCCAGAAGAGAAACTGAAGGATGAAACTACAAAGGACATCTTCATGTTAGCCAGTCATCAGGACAAAATGAGAGACATTAAGCAACATCCCCGAAGAGACAGACCTGCATGTAAGAACACTGAAACTCTTTGAAAGATATGTGGTAAGAAACCTGCATAGTCGTGTTAGGAAAGTAGGAGACAAAGACAAGACAAGGAGTGGATCTAGAAGGACACATGGAGGGAGGTTGATAGGGGAGGGAGAGGAAGATGATGATGGTGATGGTGATGATGAAGCAGAAGATGAAGATGAACCAGTGCAGTGCTGGGCAAGGATGAACAACGAAAAGAGGAACTGAACACAACCTATAAAACAGTGGACAAAGAAGTGAAGAAGAGTGCATGGAAAGACAAAAGACACTTTTATGATACATTGGCAAGTGAAGCAGAACAGGCTGCAGGTAGGAGAGACAGAGACCTGACAACACCGTATCAAATAATCAGACTACTATCTGGAAGTGAAGAGATCAACAGAGACAAAATCAATGAAAGATAGTGAAGCAAACCTAGTTAGTGAAGAGGAGAAATAAAGGAAACAATGGCAGACCAATTCAAAAAACTCTTGAATCGACCACAACTACCACCACCTGCAACTAGTCCAGAAATGCAGTCAGCGGTCCCACCACAGAATTACCAGTGAACACAAGCCCTCGACATAGGCCGAAATGAAGTCCTGAATGCCACAAAGTTGATGAAATTCGGGAAAGCAGCATAAACAGACGGCGGAATTCCTCAGAAGCACTGAAAGCTGACTCAGAGACAACAGCTGACATGCTCACACCACACCACTATTGCAGAAGGTTTGGAAGGAAGGAAAGATACCTACCCAGTGATTGATTGGAAGAAGGGCTACCTTGTCAAACTCCAAAACAAGGAGAACTAAGTGTTTTCAGGAACTGGAGAAGGATCATGCTCCTGTCACTGTCAACCCCAAGCAAACAAAATATTATGCCACATCATCCTCGGCCGAGACTAAAAATGCACTGGATTCAAAATTACCACTGGAACAGTCTTGCCGGCTGACTGGCTGTCTTCAGGAAAAACAAACCATGTGCGGATCTGATTGCAACGCAATGCTACGCATCACCAAAGAACAGAGTATGAATGGCTGTCAACTCTCTACCTCAACTTCATCAACTTTGAAAAGGCCTTGGACAGCGTCGACCGAGAAGTAATTTGGCAGGCAGTTGCTTCAACACTACAGTTTTAGTTCCACAAACCTTTGTCAACCTCATTCAACAGCTATATGCCATTGTATATGATGCTACATGCCAAGTGATTGACAACACAATGGAAATCTCAGTGATGCCTCTGAAGTGAAGTGAAGACAGGTGGGGGGTTAAGACAAGGTTGCCTCCTGCTATCACCGATGATCTTCGTGATTGTGGTCAACTGGACTGGATCATGCAGCAAACCGTGAGGAGTGAGAAGAGGGGCGTATGCTGGCTGGGTGTCGATGAAAAGATCCTAGAAGAAGATTTGGATTACGCCATCGATGATGATTTAATAATGTCTAATATCATCTTGTCGCACAAACTCGAAGATCTACAGACAAAACCAACAAGTTGACAGAAGAGGCAGGGCAGTGAAGACGGGAATTCCTTCAAGTGAATGTAGAGAAGATAGAGGTGATGAAGATACCCAACCAACAACAACAACAACAAGCATCAATCACGATGAGTGGGAGAAACCTAAAAGAAGCAGCCTCTTTCACCTACCTAGGCAGCATCGTTCCAACTACAGGTAGTGGAACAGACGAGGATGTCAAAGCAGCCAGGATAGGAAAGACAGCAAGACAGGCCTTCCTGCATTAATCTGAAATCAGTGTGGAAATCTACTGCACTGTACTGCACTCAGCAATAAAGCGTGAACAAGATCCGGATTTTCAACACTAACGTCAGTCAAGTCAGTGCTTCCATATTGGTTCAGAAACTTGGCGTGTCACGAAAAGCATTTCCAGCAAACTACAGACATTCATCAACAGATGTCTACGCTCACTCGATACTCAAGATCAGATGAGATGGCCAGAATAATACGAAGAGGCAACAAGGAACTCAGTCTGGCTGACAACAAACCAACCAAGAACTTATCGCTCAACAAATATGCAGAAGAAAGTGAAGATGGATTGGATTGGAAATACACTGAGAAGAACATTTGAGTGACATCACTCGCCAAGCCCTCCAGTGGAACCCAAAGAGGAAACAACGAGTTTGGCGTCCAAAGCGGGGGTGACATGGAGGAGATGGCGTGAGGAAGAAATGAAAGATTGTGGGAAGACGTGGAGCCAGGTTAAAAAGAATGCAGAGAAGAGAGTGGAATGGCGACATGCTACTGAAGCCCTTTGTTCCACTAGGAACCCAAGGGACAAATAAATAATAATAAGCTTATTATGGTGGAGAGCACTAAGAAATGCGTTATATAAAATAATATGAAGAAGACATAAAATGACAGACAGAAGTAAAAAATAAAAGTGAATAGAAGCAAGAAAAAGATGAGTCTATGAAGTGAGTCCTGGGGATACATTGAAAGAGGCTTTCACCACTTTCATTTTACACTGCTGCAACAGAGGAAACAATAAAGCTGTTGTATGGTGGTTATTATTGATTTCGAAATAAACTTTAATGCAACGCAAGATAAATGCTTGTGTACTAGGCTACGAGGCACACTTATTTTGCGAACCCTGATGATACTATCCAACCATCCATATCGAAGTAAATAGATTGGGATTTAAACCCGAGAATTATCAACCGAAATCTAAGTGCTTAAGTAACTGAGTAACCTCGTCATCGTCTCTGGTTCATGCAACGCTGAATATTATTGTCTAAAATTATTTTTAGTCTCAAAATCTTACTTTAGAATTCAACGTATTTATGATGTAGAGTAAGACAATTTTTTTTTCCGCTTGAAATTTCTGATAAGTTAAATAGGAAGTATTTGAAATCTTAAGATCGTAGATTCATTTTAAAGAGAGTAAAGATGGTTTTTCTCAGCTTTCCAAAACCAAAATATACAACAGTCTTCATTTATTGCCTGCACAGATTTGTGAGACAAGCGATGCTGCAGTCGAAGATATTGATTTCGTTTACTTATTCTACTAATAAGAACAGCAAAAATGACACTATATATTCTGTTTACTTTGCCTGAATATATATGATTCTATCCAATACAGCAAATTACGCTGAAAGATCTCTATTCATGCGGATGTAATACTTGGCTAGGGTCCTCGAGACAACAGGAATCAGCGGTTGGAGACCTTTGGTGATATGGCTGAATATCGGTGATAATAGTGAAAATGTATTCTCACTATTTGATATCTTTGAAATTCCGAATATTTTGACTAACCATCTTTTTTTCAATTCTCTCTCCTCTTGTACACTTTCGTCTACTTTGATATTCCTCTTTTTCTATCCATTTGCTCTTTGCATGCTGAAGAGAAGTTTGGTACTTTGGATTAGTGGAACTTCCTTGCCAGGATCTATGTTGAAATGTTTATCCCCATTTATTCATTAATACAACTGCTACAAAACTAATCTCATATCATACAAAATTAAACTGGCTTCATGAGCCATATATTATCAACATAAATTCAAATGTAAATGCAATCATGATTGACCACTGTCTCCAATGTATTGTTCGAGTCCAGTGATCATATTTGTGTATCAGCTACCCCAATTTTCAATAGGTACCTTTCAATGTTAAAGGTTATCCAATATTCAGAAATGGACGAAATCCAATCTGTTTGTTAGTTACTAGGTATTAGGGACAACTTAGCGACTCGAACTGCATACTGGAAACCTAAGGCAACAATATTTGTGTGAAAACATAATATGAACTCTTGACAAATACATACCAGTTAGTTTTGTGCAGGTTCGATGTATCCAAAGCTGACAACTATCACACTGAACCATTTGTTTTGTACTCGGTAAATAAGCACGATCGCACTCTGGACAAAGATCACCTCGAGATTCAGCTTGGCTACATGCAGCACACTTGTTGGTTTCGAGTGACCAGGGTGTATAATTCCCACGAACTATTGAAGATGTACCAACGTCAGATGTCTCAGCTGGTTTACAAGCTCTAACTCCACAATGTAGACAAACTGAACACTCTGGACATGTCTAAATGGTGAAAAATTAAATCAAAGAGTTAGAGACATTCTAGAAAGAAGGAGGAAACATTTTTTGCGTATGTGTGAAGGGCAGAATAATTAAGTCAATGAAAGAGATAGAGGGAACCATACCTTGAAAATTAGAATTACTGTATATTGTTTTCACAATTCTCATACCAAATCAAGTACGCTACATAGTAACAAATGGTTATAAACCTCATAACTGCAAGAGATGAGTCAACAAGCTAATTAATAGACAACTGTTCAAGTGGGTTTACCTAACTTACGCGAGTATAACTACGAACAAACGAACCATCAAGACAAAATATGTTCATAGAACATCTAAAGTAAATGATAATGTCTATGGCATCGATACATTCATTTGTAAGTGAATGCAACATCTCAACAACGTGCCGCATTTTGCCTTAAGCAACAAGTCACATATACTGTGTGATGGCTTTTGTGGCACTATCTAGCTGCTCAAAGCTCCATAGGTGGGGTGGAGTTTGGATTCAACACAGTCTTTGAAAGCTAACAGCCTAATCCGATGACCTACAGCTCCACCACAATACAGGCGGTAAAATCCAATTCAATGATATCTGAGTTACCTATCTGTAAGTTGGATGGAGGCAATCTGTAGGAAGCCATGGACATAGGTTCCATGCTTTTCGGCACTTGTCAGAAAGGCGTATCTGTAACCCCTACGGAACGGATGTCCCGCCTGAGGTTCAAACCCACGTTAGCCAGTGCTGCAGTTACAGGTGTTACCACTTAGCTATTCAGGCCACGACTGATCTCCAGTAGGATTGGATCAGAAATATTAATTGGTCACTGAAGGATTGAGCCGCCTAGTCTGGTAGTCATGTTGCAAAAAAGAACGACAGAATTCGATCAACACCTAGGACTAGACAACATGAAGTTGGTCATCTTCCAGTGACTGATCAATGAGTTACCTACCTGTCATAACATGGATTGAGTTACAATACCTCCTGATTATAAAAAATCATGACTTCTTTTCAATCATGAAAATTGTAACTGATTGTCAGATGAAGAAAAACATATGCACTTTAAAAGGGAATATTTATACCCATATAAAATTAGCTTATCGGATATAGACCATAGTGATAGAATATTACTATCCAGTAATACAGTATCACTATGTCCAACATAAAAAAATTTATCGAATATGGAATAACATTCAACCACAACATTCACTTTCTATGCATACTATATCCATACCTACATAAAATGGCTCATCATAGGCCCTTTATCCTTCATGGTTGAGTATAAAACTAATATGTGACTTTCATATGACAAACGTCTAGGATAGCAACAATGATTAAAACGCTAAGCCGAATCATACTTCAACAATCTCCACCATCGAATATCTGGACTTTGCTCGAGAAAGTGGTTCGGTCTAACAAAATGCAGACAGAACAAGGCAAAACTTTAAAGGAAATCTATCGTAATTATCTGAAAACAATGGAACTTGACTGAAAGGATTGTAATCAAACTGAGATAATGGTAGACAAATTTACATACCCAGCAACCTCTTTGACTAGTCTTAGCAGGTGGAAAATCAAGTAAACAATCTGGATGATAACCGACGGAACAACGTATACAGCGTAGATCAGAAGCTGGACGACGGCAAACTTTACATGTTGTACAATTTCGACATATAAAATGTTCTTTTTTACGTGGTCTGAATTGCCGTTCAACGCAATAAAAATGAAAAGGCTCAGCACAGGATACACAAAACAACAGCTGTAAAAAAAAAAAAGAATACGGGTAGCAATAGTAAAAGTTGTACCTTATTTTTATTCAAAACAAACTTCGTTAATAACAAAACTCAAACAGCCTGTACACTAACAATAAGGAAAGTTAAAACCGGTTTTTGGGATACCACTAGTTTATAATAAACTTCATATTAACTTATCGCCTGACACCTTTGAGTACTTGCTTGAATAACTAAAACGCTTTTTTCAAAAAACCTTTCATTTGACGGCTGTCGGAAACAGGAATAATTATAAACTCTAACTGATAGTCATAATATATGTAAGATGTCACATATTGCAACATGAGCACTGGTGTGAATGAAAACCATAAATAAAGACTATACTTCTTTGTTATATCAAAAAATAATTGGTAGCTAGTGATTCGAACTGGAAAAATTCAGAATACACTCAACAACCACAACCATGTTCGTGCAGTAGGTAACAAGCTACGTCCCTATTGTGTGAAGATTAATGATACAACTTGGCTGTCGACACCTAAGTAGGTGGGACAGGATTCCATATCGTGACCCATCAGTTGAAAGTCAATTGCGTAGACAAATGAATCAACGCTCCAGTCGGTGATAAAACTCATCCATGCAATCGTTTGAAATGTAATCAATGAGTGAATCAACACACACATCTGACAGATATCAATACACATCCTAGTTCGTCTGTAACTCGATGGAGTAGTTTGAAAGAACAGTATTTATACAATTTTAAAGCATGATAAATTTAGAAAATGAGTGAACTTTTCTAATATTTTTAATTTAATATGAACATCTGAACTTATAAGACCTAGAAATGAAATCGCTACAACAGAGTGACTCAGTTGAAATAATTCAAGAGATTGATGCGGTGAAATCAACTGAATTGAGTTCTTATACACTTACTACAAAAGCACAGAATTCAACCAACTTTGTGAATCCCAAGTTTGTGTTCTTTGCATCTTTAAGGTGGATAGATTTAAAACAAAGATACTAGTGTACAGATTCGGACAACGGTTGAGGTTTAAAAACCTATGTTGAAAGTATTTTTATTTATCAATTTCAGTGCATACCTTTTAGAAATAAAAATGGGTCTAGGAATATAGAGAACTTCTAGCATGATAAAACACTACAGATACTCGGTATAACTGTTAAATTTAGATTAACATAGTTGAATACGGAACATACAAGTACCTAACCTTCAAGAATAAAAGATAAAACCAGAGTACGGAAAACACACTTAAAATTCACCAAATTACCTGACCTCCGCCGCTACCACACGCATAACAGATTTCTTTAGGCGGAGCAGCAGCTAGAGTAGTTACAACTGCGTAGCCTCCACGCGTTGCTAATTCACTGTCAATAACTTCCTAAACATAAGTAAAGAAGAACTAAGTGACAAACACGTAAATGATAACATAAATGATTGAAAATCAAAATTCACAGTTCAACTTAAGTGTACACGTACAAGATGTTTATGTCATATTTTCAAAGATCGAGAAGTCCTTAGATATTTTGTTGGGCATGAGCAATAATGACAGAAAATCTCTCATGCAGCAAGTAGGAAAGACAGGAAATCTTAGCATGAAAGAGGAAGGAATTATTTGGACAAAGAATTGTGAAGTTCACTTTCACGTCATTAAAAAAACAATACACCTTCACGGTTACATGGCAGCTTCTATTCTGGCTTGTAGTCTGAAGCAAACTAAATTGAATGTATCACCAATAAATTATAAAATAATCATATTGTTTCAGGTGCTTTTAAAGAATTAACTGCAACCACATTCGTTTTGAAGATAATTTGTGACTGCTCTAAAACTTAGGACTAAGTTATCTCGTGAAGCAAAGGTTAGATCTCGTCAGTTTATCTATGTACGCAACTCACAACTATTGGATCACTGATACGAATACTTTAATCTGCTTACCAGTGAAAAAATTGCTCGTTATCGTGAAATAGGTGTGACATTAAGTTGGCTACACAGACAAGTGGGTTAAGGTTTTTCTTTGGTTACCGAGAGTTCGGTTTTCCCAAACGATTTACTGAGAAAGATGAGGTTAAATGAATATACACTGAAAAACAATCACTTCTTCAAGCAAAATACTTACCCCTTCAACTGGTCGTACACGATCGAGATCTTCGTTGTCATCATTTTCTTCAATACTAGAAATGAAATGCATACCCAAATCTCCACCACGAACAGGAGTTACTTGAAGTTCGGGGCCAACATTTAGATTCTTCCCAGCATGCTTTTGCTTACGGTGATATGATGGATTAACTCCACTAGTATGCATTTTTTGAGAATTCACAGGAGGTAACCACGCATCTAACTCCAGTTTTTGTGCCAATCCTGGAACAGTTCGCAGAAAACTAACCGATTCATCAGGTTCATTGTCAGATCTATGTAATGCACTTCGATTACTCGCATGGCTGACCATATTATTCGACAGGGCTCCTTTATATCCGCATATAGGTAAACTAGAGCTAGAACCAGGTGATGGGTAGTTTGATGGAAATTTAACCTAATCAGTAGAAAACACGAAATGAGCCGATAAAAAAATAATGAAATGTGAATATACAAAGAAGCGGAGGATAAGACATAGTGGTAATGATGTAAAAATAAAGAAACACACCAGGAGGACTTCACTACCATTTTTCAGCTCGTCTTAGTGTTTATGTGGTTGATACAATAAAATCATAGTATGACTGTTGATGAATAAAGATTCTAAATAACATCCAAACCAATTAATCTCTAAGATCAAAGCAACATAAATTATTATATATATTTACAAATATCAACCTGACAAATAATCCTCTATTCAGAGTCGCATTTGAAAAAATCCTCACACTTTTCCGCCAACCAGTACTACCGATCACTGCACAATGTAAGAGCCTTTCGTGTAGTACCTGTAAAGTTTAGCTGTATGTTAATGTACTGCTAGCAATTAATGATAGAAATAGTGACCAAATGTCGAAACGGGAACTATATATGCTTTACATTACCCAACGACTCTACAGTATGGAGGCAACGACAACTTCTTGCGGAAATGACAGGGATATTGAGAAGCGAAGCATACAAAAACACAATGGTATATGATGCATCATCAGGCTGGAAATGTACACTGACTGCAACTGTTCACACACAATTAGGCTAAATTAAAATCTCTCAATCTTCAGCACTCTGATCATACAGTGGTCAATGAAATTTGCTTCTTAACCTTCCCAACTGCCTATGCATGTGCAAATATACTAAACTAACAATAATCTACCAAACAGTTAGTTGCGGAGATATGGTTCCCAGGTTTAGGAACTCGAATCTCAAGCAATCAGACCCGGGTTCAAACCATACTCCATCTGCTTCGGCTTAGGAAATCTGGTGGTATTCCTAGGTTTCATAGTTCAATAAAATATGTAGCTATCAAAAGAAATCTGTGATCCACTTACTCTTGGGCCTGTCTTCAGATTCTGATCTGCAGCGGCAACAGCAGCACGACGCCTAAAGCATATGAGTTCTCTAAGGGAATTTTAAAAAACATCTGTTAGGGAAGTTTACAAATAAAGAAAAATGAGAATAACTGGAGTACATAAACCAAAAGCTTGAAGCGAGGAGGTTTTCCAGTGGTTACCAGACATTAAATGATGATCATGTCAGTGCTTACAGCTTAGGTGTGTTCTAGCCTCTGGACATCAGGTTTAACGCGTAGTCTGACCTGAAAACACTTTATTTAGGTCGAAGTGAGAATTGCACCATTTACCATTAACAAACGCCAGAAAAAATCTTAAAAAGAATTCGATTACATTATTGAAATATTACTTTGCGAAAGAAGTTTTAGAAAACAATTTACCTATCTGGATTTGACACCATACCACGTTATACACTTACGTCTAACATTACTACTACTCGTGACACCAGGTACGTATGTGAAAAATTCTCAACGATGAAGATTTGACCAATGACACGCTTCCCTATCAGAAGTTTCGATTGAATTACAAACAGCGTATAAAAGCAGTGCACCACAGCGTTAGGAAAATTATCAAAAACAACAGAAATCACTGATAACCTACAAATTTATCCTAGAGAGAACACTAATATTTAACTAGCTGTAGAGAAAACTAGGCGCATTTTGGTTGATGAACATCGAGTTGCAGCTTTATTGTCGAAAACTCCAAGTTTATATTTATTTGTGATCTTTAAGATCTGATCACTTGAAAATAATACTAATGACTTCTGAAAATTAAAGAATTCCCTTTATTATTTAAATATCATGAAAGTGATATGAAATTATGAGAATCTTTGCACCTTTACGACAAAAAATCGTTTAAGGTTGTTATTCATCATGGACTGACACCAGTTGACGAGACATTGGAAACCTAGGAGTACTAGACAGCTCTGTTTTGTCCTAGTACGGGACTTCCCAGCAGTGCGTACTCACGACTCCTCAAGGGATCGAACCCGCAACCTTCAGGTTCCGCGGTCAGCATGTTACCAGTGAACCAGTGGATCGGAATCCAATCCACAAACCTCCGAATTGAAAAAATCGTTTGTTGACTAAATACGTCTATAAACACCGCAAAAAGACATCGTTTGTAGGTGAATGACCTTATTATTTGGACTTCAACAACACTTAAATGTAATACAGCTGATAATGAAGATGAAACATTTGATACATTTAACTGTTGCATCTTCTTGAGGACACTCCGCTCTGAATATAAGCAAACAGATACAAGATTTTGAGGTTTCTGTGCGTAGTATTCAAAGTGGCAAATATTCGTCCTGACACGATAACAACATTTTCGGACAAAAGAATAATTGACAAAATTATTCACCACTACTTTTCGATAAGCTAGTCGTATGAAGTAAAATATCCAAATGGATATCTATGACAAATTCAAACACCAAGTATGATATTGAACAATCACGATGAATAATAATTATCCTTAGAATAGGCTCCGTGGTATTAATCAGCTAGTAGAAGGAATATACAGACGAAATGAGTGGCATACCAGTATGATACCTGCTTTGCTGTTCATAATTCAAACTAAAGCGTATGCAAGACGCAATTTAATATAATCCATCATACTGTGCAATGAATTTTACATAATTCTAATCACTGCTCCCCTTTACCAAAAAACAAATATGAAAACTGACTACTGTACCTTACCAGATACTGATATTTTATCAACTGTAATCTCGCAGTCAAATTGTAAAACCCAGTTTGGTTTCATCAATGCTTGAGCATCACAAACACTGAAAGTAATATCAGTAATCTTGTATAACTTGGCAGTTAACAATTCCGGTCGTATCGCTTGATGCACCAATGAATTCCTTCTGTTAAAATTACAAATTATATCCTGCGATAACCAACTACGATTCCCTATGAATAACAACTAACACTTTATTCACAAGCATAAGCTGACTGACGAAGATGCAAAAGTACAATGAACAATTTAATACAGATAATCAACTCAAACCAATAACTAACCTGCAAGGTCTACGTCGTGGATCATTATTATCTACTAAGCTGAAAATGTAAAGTAAACAGTTTGGTCATAAAGATCAGATCAAGGTTAAAACAAATTGAAAATAAAAACATCAAACCAACAAAATGACAAAACCAGATTAAAATATGCTGCTACTACTGTACTCCCATTTAAGTAGCATGAAATTCTGTATAAAAAAGAAAGGAAGTGTCGGCAAAGTTCACTCAAAACTCCACCGATTGCTATTTTGGACTATACTCGCTTTGACAGGAATGTAACTAACTATAAAACATCTTTCGTTTAAATAGTACACTTTTCAAGTAAAATATTTCATTAGAATGTGGAAACTTTTAACTAAGAACGATGGAATAAAATGCTAGAAAAACCACTATAAATTTATGAAAGATCCTACCTTCTTTCTAAATACTCTTCGTTCCAGTGAGAAGAATTTCAATGGAACAACAAATACTATTTATTGAGAAAATACAGCTGATAATGGTAACGACACTAAACCCCGCAATATACAGAATCCATTTGCAAATAGACTCTTGTCCTGTATCTTCTCCCGCACTGTTCTTACCTTTTATACTTCCAACTATTATTGTGTATTCTTTTTGCTTGGTTGCTCACCAGTTGACCGTTATCACTAACGAACTTACTGTATGTGCTACCCATATGCATTCTCATAGGCCGCTTTCACTTTCTTGATACCTGTTGGTACTTATTTACTGCCGAACTTTCAGTCACAATGAACCTATACGAACTGGGTTTCGAAAGAGGTAGGGTCTACCAACCCTTGAAAATTAGACTTATTACAGAATCATGGACAAAAGCGTACTCACTAAAGTTGACACACTTCTTAACACTAAACGATGAGAAAAATAGAATTAATGGGAAAAGATAAACCAGAAGGACATAGGTGAATTTGGAATGTATCAGAATGAAGACAAGCGACCCTTCCAAATGAACCAAATAAATTTCACAGTTCATTTCCCAAAACAATGCATTAACTAACGTCTTACTTACCGACAGTCACTACAGTGTCCACAAGGCTGAATAAGACCCAAACAAGCTGGGCATTGTCCACATCGCTTTGGTAAGTGGGTTGAATTTTGAGCAGTAGAAACTGGTTTACTAGGATGAAACGTACTATGTGGTATTACTCCTTGACCATTTACATTCAAATCATTATGCTTTGCATCAGAACGTCTCTCTTTCATCCTGTTTGAATGAGCAGCAGAGGCGGCTAAAGCTGCATGCACAGGGCTAACACCTCCAGGAACTTTGGCACCAACTGCAGCTAACCGAGCAGCGTGCACCATAGCGGAGAAAGTTGACGAATAACGACTATCTTCTATAGTTATAAAATAAAAATGAGCTAAGTTAATAACACACTAGACTGAAACTACTCTTCTGAACAGAACATATATGATTTTTTTTAAAAGCCTACCGATAGACGACAACCGTGAGCAAAGAATTCAGTAATACCAAAAAATTCTGGACAAATGCTATTTCGCGTATTGAATGCTCACTGGAGAACAACCAATTTTAGGTTATCTTTTCATAAGTACTGATCAAATTATATCGATTATTCTTTTTAATGACTACCAAGTTAGGCTATATGCCCTATTGCATTTCACTTTGGTAGATGCTAGTTGGTCGCAGACAATTAGTAGGATGTTCTCGACCTAGGTTTCGTGCTTTGATGGAACTCGTCACCATAGCGTATCTGCGATTTCGAGGTAAGTGATTTTCTCTAGGAAATTGGGATTCGGTCAGTACTCAGGGCTAAACAACAAATCGGATCGGCAAAAAACGAATTGTCCTTAACAACCATGTGTAGATTCGTACGGTAAGTGAAAAAGCACACGTGTTGTGTGTGGGTTAATGATACTACTTGGTTGCCGAAACACTGGAAGGCGCAGTGAGGCTTGAACCTGTGACCCACCAGTTAGAAATCCAATGTTCATGCCACTAAGCCAGACCTCCACGAATAAACTACCTGAAGTCGGTTATTCTTCGGTAACCAATCAATGTACCTTAGTCCTACATGTGGACAGTCGTGACCTGAGTAGCCCAATGATAACACCTCTGACTCCAACATTGGGTGGTATATGTTCAAATCTCAGGGAGGACATCAGTCTCCTCAAGGTTGCGGGTGCGTCCTGCTGACAAGTACCAATAAGCATGAAACCTAGGTCTAGGGTTTACTCTCGTTTGCCCCCAACTAACAAATGCAAATTGTCCCTTGGCTCTATCACCACTATTCAAAGATGTGTAATCAGTGTAAAATTAAGAATCAAAAATAAACATTATAGTAGTTTATTTACATCCCTTCTCATTCCATAACTATCTTTTTTAGGGTAATTAAATAGACTAAACAGGTAGACTGATTCACAACACATAGAAATGATAGTTGAATTTGAAGAACACTTAAAAAAGCAGAACTGAAAAACGTCGTCCCTAAGTTATCAACTTATGATCTACCAACTGAGATATGAGATTCATTAGCTGATCAAGTTTCAACTCCACTTTAGTTGTAAAATATTTACCGTACTGTATTTGATCATCTTTCGGTTAACCAGGTTTTTTTATTCTGGTTACTGGCTAATTAGATCAAGATAGCATTGGCTAACATGACCATAACCTTAAAAATGGACCATTTATCATTTGACTATCTGAGCCGTAGTATGGCAGATTAGTATTTATGGTCAGTGGTGATTGAAGGTGAGATGAAGACTTTGACTGCGGCCGGACTCGAACTAGTGACCACTGGGTCTCCAGCTCCATACTCTGCCAAGTGAGCTACGAGGTCCGACTGCTGACCAGATTTTTATTTCACTTCAATCACTATGGGTTTTGCCCGACTACCATGTGAATTCATCACGCATTACTATTGCTTAATAGTATTCAGACTGACTGCCTAATCAGGACTTATCATCCCAATCCCAATCTGAGTGAATTAGAGACGGGGATCATCATATTAATCATTATTTTGACTATCTGAGATAGGCGTGGTTTGGAAGACTAGTATTTATACTGGGTGATGAAATGAAAACTTGGTGGTAGTAACGCGTCACAAATCCACATGGTAGTCGGGCAAAACCTATAGTGGTTGAAGTGAAATGAAAATCTGGTCAGCAGTTGGGCCTCGTAGCTCACTTGGTAGAGTACGGAGCCGGAAACCCAGTGGTCGCTGGTTCCAATCCGGCCGCTATCAAAGTTTTCATTTCACCCTCAATAATCACCCAGTATAAATAGACAATTTAGGTATGTTGTATGTTTCTAATCCTACTATTGAAGTGTAAACCCAAAAAAAAACTTTTTCAGTTCACAAAGAATAAAAATCTCTTTTTAGGTATCTGTTTGACTAGTACTAAAGTGCTACACGGAACGCAAAACTATAGCTGAAAATGAGGTAAATAAATTAATAACTGGACTAAATTTACATAACTTTTTTTAAAATGACCAAAAATGATGGTCAACCATATTATAGACACCTGAAGTTTAGGAACATTTTTTAGAATTTTAATCATTCATTTTTCGTTCTAATTTCAAAATTAACTTTCGACAAGCAACAATTGAGTTAGATCTGTAGTAACCTACTGGAAGATTAGATCTAAACGAATTGTTAGAGTTCAAGCAAAACTTTTTTATCACACTCTGGTAGGCGCCAAAAATTCAATTGAATTTGAATGAAAGAAGTCAACACAAACTAGTGAACAATGACCCCCAAGAGTGACCAAAGTAGAAAACAAAACGTTAGTTAAACCAACAATAAACACATTAAAATAAACAGAAAACAATTAAACAACAGAAAATACATCACAGATGGTTTCCCAGTGAAAACTTACCACGATTAAGAGATGGTCTACTAACTTGCTTGACACGAGGTCTAAGTCCTGTAACTGGTCGGTTTCCACATTTCTCTTCTTGTTTGCTATTAGTATTATGACTATCATTTGATTTGTCTCCTTTGGACGATTTAGTTGGATTCTCCAACACACTAGTTTTCTTTATTTTTTCATTGGAATGCTTTTTATTATACCATGAGAGCAGACGAGACTTTGAAGTTCTGTGGGAATGTCGTGTAGAGTGTTCAGTAGTTCGATTACTACTGCCCTCAGAACCATTACTTACTTCAGAAGAAGCTCTACTTCGATGTCCACCTTTTATGAAACCTAAGTAACCATCAAAATCATCCAGAAAACGATGCTGCACAGATGAATTTCAAGAGAGAAAAATAAAGATTTAATCATTATTAAGCAATTATAAAGAATGTAAATGTATTTCAAGCGGAAAGGTTTCACTTGGATTAAAAGTTAACTTAATACAGACTGAAAGCTTTAGTTATATGAACTACAATCAAGATCTGACCGAATAGTGCGGTAAAACTTGGGTGCTGAGTGAAAGTTTGATACTAGACACGCTGTGACTTAACTCCATTATTATGGAAACAACTGTCACGAAAACGCACTTCGCACAAATCATTTCCATCTGCGTGACCCTGCAGCACAGTCAGATCCATTCAATAGGTGTATATAACAGTCTCGTGCATGATTGCCAAACTTGATTGATGTAAAGTTAGGGCTCATTAGTCTAGGTACATGACTGTCAACCAGTGGGCCCTGAGTTCGAACCCCGCTCCACTTACCAAGGTTTTACCAACCAGTCAGCATAAAAAACTCTCACACAATAACTGTTACTCACTGTTTACTGTACAAAAGTGTACATGGCTACTGAGTGCACTTCAACTTCTGTTTATCTCGCCAAAACTGTAGGTCAGTATCCTGTGCATTAAACTCTCAATTATTCAAGTCTAAGGTTAAATTGAACCTATCAAACATGGCACTAACAACAATGTCGGCCCCTACACAAACATAAGAATAAACCGCTAGTATCGAGAAACGCTTAAACTAAAACTACCAATGAGTCTTGAACATTTACTACGAGTTCCATAAATAGTTAATCAAACTAGTTAAATATGCATATGCAAGACAGAGTATATCAAAAAGAGGAGAAACGTGCCCCCCCCCCCAAAAAAAAAACTATTGTAACAAGATCCATTAGATTCCGGCATAACATTTGCAAATGAATACACGGGAAACTGCAACCAATGATGCTAATACCACTTTTACATGGTAAAAATTCAACCAAACAAATTGTGAAAACTTTAAATATGATGAAATTTTATCAAAATAACAACTCACATTAACTTTAAGACGACGTTTGCTTCGAATAATAGGTGCATCGCCTGGAGACGGACTACGCTTATGGGCTCTAGGCTTGACTGTTTTGATAACAGGAGGATTGTGAACATCAAACTTCATCGGTGGTGTACTCCCAGAATCATCCACTGAGTTAGATTCTACATTTCTGTCAGTTTCATTATTTACTTCAGGCTGTTCTTGATCATTATATTCTAACTCAGAAGGTTGGTCAATATTCCTAGCCTCCTCAGTTTCAACACTATCGTTTTCTTTATCCAAAGCTTCAGATTCATTTCCTTCCGTGACCGCCTGGATATCAGTCTGAATTAGTATTTCTTCAGCGATTGTTGTTTTGCGGTCTAATTCATCTGAAACTCCGTCTGAAACCTCACTTTTCAGTTGCACAAAGCTCCTGGGGGAGGGTTCAATGTTGTTGCTTAGGTTTTCGACTGTGCCTATTAAGCCCTGTTGCTTAGATGTGCTCGTATCAAAAACTTGAACAGATTCTCTAATTACAAGATCTTGGAGAGAATTCACCGACTCATCATTATTTTTCGATTCAACAGGGTCATCAGATAAAGATTTGATTTCACATGTGTTGGTTACTAGATAATCGGGTTGATCTCTAGCAGTGACGTCAACAACCGTGGTCTCAATAAAACTCTCATCCTTGTTAGGGTTGAGAGACTCGTTATTTTTTGCTGAATTTGGTGTATCAGGTAGAAGTGGTGTTTTATGGCCTGTGGTTTTCGATATGAAATTACGCTCTTCTACTACAGGAGTTACAGTAGATAAAATCTCAGTGTTTGTCTCATCTGCAGCTATGTCCAAAAGCGAACTTTTCACTTCTGGCTCGACTTTTTCTTTGTCTACCAAAGGTGTAGTGTGACTGAATGGACTTTTGACGACTGAATCAAGTTGACTAACATGATCAGCCACAGAAACTGGTTCGACTTCATTGGCTGTTTTAGACGCATCAGCTGTTTTTTTTTCATTCTCTGATACAACATGTTCGTCATCTGACATAATTTTACCTTTGCTGCAAGAACTTGTCAAGGTTTTACGGTGCCTTCTGAGAGTTGCTTCTGCGATTGCTTCAGCAGCTTTCGCTGTAAGACGACGTTGGCGCTTTCCAACTGCAGTAGTGACAGTTGAATCTTCCGACAAGTTACCATCTGTTGAAGTTGGTAACTTGTGGCTTTCAGTTTTCGACTCTATAAAGAGAAAAGACACTTCATAAGTAATAAAAAACTAACACAAATGTTTCAGTATTCAACAAATGATCACATAGCAACCGAAGAACTGTTGTGACAACATATGGCTACTGGATGCTACAACTCCACATCATGTTGTAAAGTCGTTAATAACAGTAAACATGATATTTCAACATCGCACCTAAAATAGCACGCATACTACCTAAAGCATTACTCAAAATGTGAGGAATGAGCGTTGTCACTTCAACAAGATCCGTTTATATACATAATCGCCCAATAGGATAGGACAGAGTAAGTCCTTAAAATAATTTTGTTCGGTGGAGGGGGACAGAGACTGATGACCGAGTATATTTTGTCGAACTAACACTAAATACGTAAGAATGGCTGGCTCAGTACCTCTTTCATGTAATTGAAAACGAGAGAATTGGCACTATTTAAACTATGATAATAAAAGTGAGAATAACTACGAAGGACATCAAAAAACTTCTCACAATTTTTGTTTTTGTTAAGGAATAACGAAAGCAAAAGCTAGAAATTGATCGCAACAACTGGTTAGTGTTAGTTTAGTGAGCTCTAGAGATCTACCTAGAGAGTCACCATACACCAACAGATGTTGACACAACTAGTATTTATCCCCCAGCGCTATTATCTAGGGATTGACCAGCTCTACCCTTCACTAGTCCATCCCAGAGCTAACAAAAAGAAAACTGCATGAGAGTGTGGGCAGCACGCATCCAGAACACTGAGGCAGATACTTCAAAATAAACTCGCGTATTGAGTGATATCACCATCATGCTCAAATACCCCCCAAAGCACCCTGATATAGCCGAAATTGGGATGTACCCGGTCATCCTCTCAAAATGTTCTTACATGGTCTACATTCAAGGTCTCTGCCAGGGAAGATATACTGATTGCTTTCACGTGGCGATGGCTGTTTCAAAAATAGTTAAGATGAAAGCGAACGTTCGGCATCCTAACCGGATTGGTGTACACGAAGAGTACATCTAAAGGAGTTGGAAAACCCTGATTCCAAACCAGTGATGCAAACGGACTTCAACATCCAGAATGGAAGAATGGAGTATGAATTTATCTTTGGCACCGACAACCATGGGAATGTAGTGCGTTACGCTACTGTGCTAACTTATGGACCAGAATTCAAGTCAAAGGCTCAGTAACTGGTCAGTAAGGACAACCACCTACTTTGGTCTGAGCATCCGAACAGCATAACAGCTCACATTCAATTTCTGAATCAACATAAGCAATGAAGACCACTAAGTGCTCATTGAATCCTCTTTCAAAAATCTAAATTCATGGTGTCACAAACTGCCTGCTTAATGATTCTTTTTGTCATTACATAGTCTTTATTTTTACACCTAAACGATATCTTTTAAGCTGCCTTCTTTTAAATGTGTCTTTACATGTATCTTCGTTCCACTCAGTTCCTTTGCACTAACCAAAATTCTGAGCTTTTTCTGCATTGTTCTCAGCTACCAGATAGTTGCTTCCAGAAATTTGTCGTTCAGTATGACATCTGGCACAACTGTAAGAAAACTATGCGCAGCGCTTAAGCTGGCAACCTTCAACATTCGGGCTTTGATCGCGACAGGTCAAAAGAAAGGTCTGGCTTAGACTCTGGAAAGCCTCACTAAGGATATGTTTTACCTCACAGACCCCCCCTACACTCAAGATTCCAGTGAGGTGATTCGAACAACTTCCCTGCCTGTTCCCGACCGATAGCCGCTACCTTGATATAGCCTGCATATCACAATGACCCAACGAGCTATACTGGTGGGACGCCTGTTCCCTCGAGGTCTGTTGAATAGTGGTAAGACGAAAAGCAGTTACCGTTGTAGTGTAAATTACTGAACTATGATAGGGGTCTGAGGGTGAGATCGTACTGCTGCTATCTAGATGGGGTATGACAGCAGTAGGTTACTTCCCTCACATGACCAGCAGTATCACGCCGATGCTGCCTTCTCAATGGAAAGGTGGATTAACAAGGTCGGTTCGAAAAATAACATCCTCTGCCGGTGCTAGAACAAACAAATCTTAAAACAACATCCCACAAAATGCCGTATATGACAGACCTCAAGCAGATGTTCCATGGACCCTGCGGTTACGCAAATCTCATTTTATTTCAGGTACCTTATGAAGAAATATAATTCCATAGTATATGCAGCCTGGAAGTGTCAACCGTCCACACACTTCCAGTGGCACACAAGACCCAATCAAACATAACCGGTCTTCCTCATTCTGTCTCCTCCTTCGCATTCACATCCCGATACTAATATTAAGCCTCTTACATGTTCCCCAGCCTCTCATTCTGCGACCTCTGTCAACAGTCAAAGCCATCGAAACTTAATTCCTAGTCTCCTAAGACCCGAACTCTAAGCCAAATCGAACAGTAAGCATCGCTCGATAAAACTTTGGAATGCCGTGTCATGGATGTATGCTGTCTCTGAAACACATACAGGGCCAAAGTGTGGTTACTAAGTCAACCTCACCTGGCCATAGTAGTGAATCTTCAAAAATCACCTTAAGAGTATCCGGAGACTAAATACCTAGCTCTCATTGACTCCCTCTAGGCATAGCACTGAGTTGCAGAACAAAAGGTTTACTTTTTCAATGGTTTGCAATAAACATCGGTCTATGTGCTGTTCGACTGAATGGATCTGTAAGGACTAGGGAGGATCGTGAGATCATGCGATGCCTACTTGTAATTTCTGCCTACGCACACCCTGACTGCAGCTCGGACGATGCAAAGGATGAATTCTATGAAAAGCTGTCAATTTTTCTACAGAAAGCAAAACGTTCAGATATAGTCGTAATGGCAGGTGACTTCAACGCTTAAGTAGGGAAGCTGAGACAAACAGAGAGATATCTGGGAGGTAGATACGTAATCCCATGCCGACGACCTCACAACGGTGATCGTCTGTTGCAATTTTGCTTCAATAATCACTTGTTTCTAGTTAGCAGTAACTTTAGGCATAAGGATAGACACTGCCTCACATGGGGTCTCCCGACTTTATACCAACGATGGACACAGATAGACTTCATTGCAATAAGGCATGGCTGGAGAGGATCGGTGGAGGATTGTCGCTCATTCTAAAGTACCTGTTTGGATTCCAATCATGCGCTGGTATGGGCTCGTGTATGTCTGCGCCCTACTGGCCGCAGGATGCCGAATTGCTAATTAAAGTGAAGGTAATAGGTAGTGTATGGGAATCAGAGGTTGTGTCGTCAGACTGGTATATTTCACTGATCATCTCAGTCTACAAGGGAGAAAAATTTTCATGTGACAACCATGGGGGAATTAGTCTGACTAATAATACTGTGTGTCCAAGATCCTAAGATCCATGGTCATCCGAAGCCTAACTGGAGATCGAGAACAGCAAACTCAAGAAAACCAGGCAGGTATCAGATCTGGAAGAGGATGGATCGATATTTTAATCCTACGACAAGTTCTGGAACACAGGCATACTTACCGGCCAGTAGCAGACACTTGCCATATTTCTTGACATGAACGCGGCACTTGACTCTCGACCGTGAGGTATTGTGGCAGTGTCTGACTATTAAAGGAGACAGAGTTGAGGAAGACAGATTATATTTAATTGAGTCTTGTGTACTACTACTGCTATTACTACACTGAAACGGTAACTGGTTTTCGTCATACCACTATCCGAAAGATCTTTCTGGTATGATAGAACCTCGAGGGAACAAGCGTTAAACCAGCATAGCTCGTTAGTTCGTCGCGATATGCAAGCCCGACCACCACGTCAAGGTGGCAGCCATTGGACGGCCTACCTACTGTATCACTCAGCGCCAGATCAGACGAACAAATCAAATATACAGTAAACAGATAAGGTCTACAGTCTTAGCTGAATGAGAGAAGTCAGTTGATGAAGTGCCAAGCCTTCATCAGCTGTAGACTTCCAGGTTGATGTTCACTTAATAACCACAGTCGACCGTTGGAGACTAGGTGATATGGCGCAGAATTAGTTGCAGTGGAGTAGATAAATCCACGCCGAATCTTCACCCTTACCACTAGACCACATTTCCCTATTTATGTTCACCCCTTTTTTCATCTGTGACTTTTGATTTTGCTTACTGTTTTTACTTCATACAAGTGTAGAATTACGACATTGTCATAGATTTTAGTTCCATTTTAACTGGTTTATTATGTCATGAACTAGAAACAGTATGATCTACTGGATGGTGTTTTTGGAGCAATGTTTCTCTGAAAATCACAGCAAGGTAATCACACAACTATTTGATTTAGTTTCATAGCCTTAGCTCAGAATCAACTGCAGTGGCATGGAAAAATTCACATCGAATATTCACCCTTACCTTTATATCAAACATCCTTCTTTACACTAATCTCACTTTTTTCGTCCCAGAGCACTCTACAACTTTTCATTATGCCGTTTCTATTTCTGTTTTTAGTTTTATTGCCTTGTATTTTAATGTGATGTGAGATGTGGCAACTTCTAACATCAGATAGTAATGCTAGGCGAAATGTTGGTACTTGACTGAGTGAAGAATCCGATAGGAACGGTGTTAAGCAACTACACAGCATACATAGTACCGACTAAGACTGATCACGTACGGCCATTTGTGGAATCCAACAGATATGCACCAACAGAGGACCTGGGAAAGAAGTCCATCAGTTATAGTTGCTACACTTCATACCACCATACAAAGATGTGGAGAGAACAAGAGTGGTATCAAAGTAGACAAAGGCATGGGAGGGGACAATATAGACTAATGAAGGCTAACGAAAATATCCAAGACTACAGAGAAAGCAGAAAACATAAACCTCTGTCAGTGTGCCCAACTAAGTCATATCATCAAGAGTCCCCTACTATTGTTCACTATTATTTCAAGGGCGCCAACCGGGTAACCTTTACTCCCTCTTCCCTGCACAGAATGTCACAAAAACTATGTATTAGTGCTACATCTTGGGCCTAGCCACCTTGGGCCTTTTTTCAACCTAATCCTAATTCGCTTAACATCACACGTTGAGGTAGGGCGCTGACTCAGCACGCATGACATATACTGAAGCCACTTTAGTTGATGACTGACTTCATTGACTAAACTGCATGCCTTGCCTACCCTTAACTTCACCGTTTTCCATGCTGTGATTCCACCACACCACAGACTTATTATGTCTGATTCTAATGGTCATGTCTTACAACCATTTGTCATGACTGCACAAAATTCTGCGCAGCGTCCATTCCCTTTGTTGGCTAGTCGAACATCTCACTGGTTTCATAAACGATGTGAACCAGAAAATGCTGAATGGATCTTACGTATTTGAACTGAGGTTTTTTCAGTAACCAACATATTCGGGCTGATGCAAATCTCCAAGTACGTGTTGAAGAAACAGCTCATTGCTTCAGGCGCTCAACTTCTAACCAATGTGTCACGGGTACGAACCCAGCTTAACCCACTGAGATTTGGGTAACTGCGGCTCAGTGGCTTAAGGAGACGACTATCAACTAGTGGGTCATGCGTTCCAACCCCGCTCACACATCATTGCATCGCTTAACGCATTCGACCACTTCACTTCTTGCTCATAAACACCTGCAGATCAGTCCTGAAGCATCAGCTTGAATTTAACAGGTACGAAACCCAAGCCAAATATACTCATATTTTTGTTCAAGGCATTCGAGAAACTACACCTTTTCGATACCTCCACTTAACAGGATTATGCTGCCTGCGTACTCTAAATCAGTCAGGCACAATCTTTAGGAAGTGTTTTAAGGTTGCGTTTAGTCATTAAAAGCCTTACCGTCTATAAAAGGTTGTGAGGTTAGGTAATATGTTTGGCACAGATAAGTAGTGATTTCAATTCCCAACATACTCGGAAACTCTGGAAAAAACGCAACTTATTTTAATATTTAAGATTATCACATGGAAAAAAATGCAAATGAGAGGAAAACGATAGTTGCAGAACAAAACCTATGGCATTTGATCCAAAATTATGACAAGAATTCAGTGTGATTTGTGAACACAATAGAAGTATTTCAATAATAACGTATGGGTTTATGTACTAAACTGAGGATTATATTCCCTGTCTGATGTTACCTACCCTAAGGTTAGCAAATAAAGGTGGATTCAACATTCTGACACTGTTCTGCTGATTTCCTAATCCACTAAGCCACAGTTGAACAAACTGTAACCTAAATGGAACAGTAATGTGAAACCACTGGTTCAGCTTCCCATATTTCATGTACATATTTAAATGCATACAAACTTAATAGAAGTACATTAAATGAGACGTTCAAATGCAAAAATGATAAACTTAAGTCTGAAGAGCAGACTTACAAGTAAGAATAAGAATCATTCTCAAACTAGTAGTATTAACTTACCGACATTTTGAATGGTATCAGATTGCTCCCGAAAATCAGTGTGAGCTTCAGCCAACTGAGATAACCGTGCAGTTTCCTCCGATTTCTTTTTCTCTTTACATTTATGCCTGAAAACAGTTTCAGAAACAAAAAGTATGTGGAACTAAGTTTATAGGCTTAAATCAATAGCATTTTCCTAGATAAAAACCAATCACGATGAGTATCCATTAACGATAGAAAAAACAAATTTCACTACCACAGGAACTTGTTGCATATTCATTTAAAGCAAATGTTTAAGAAAATGGACAGACTACACCATGTTTTCGTCAACTCTACAGCCAATAGGCAAGCATTCAACCTGGAATGGAAGTTAAGAAACGGAATCTAACACCACCTTAGATTAGGAAAACATTCGAGTAATTCTGAAGAATGACCGTTTGACATTGTAAGTCTACTTATAAATTCATCCGTAAGTTATGATATAAATGACTGGCAACCCTGCAGGCTCCGTGTACAACGAGGAGCGAATACAACTCAAATGTAGACTGACAAAAATTCTACACAATGAAGACGAACAGTGATGGGCAATCAAGGCTAAACAAATAGAAAAAGCATCAGAAATAGGTAACACCAGACACATTGGGGAAACTGGGGCGAAAAAGTCAATGGTTGGTGAGACCATAGCAGACAAGGATGGGTTTGTGGTCCACTCAGAGGGGAGGCGACTGGAACGATTTTGGAACACTTCCAGAAATAGTTCAACTGGCCTCTAGCTACTATCTCGTCACCCGCTATCCAATCACAGCCTGAATGAAACCTCAAAATAGAACCCCCAAAACTTGCAGAAGTCGACAAAAACAGTAGTCAACCTAAAACCACGAAGTGCAGCATGACCAGATGGACTAGTTGCAGAGGTATGGTGGTATGATGGTACAAGATTTTTAGTCAAGTTAACTGAACTGCTAACTGGTGTGTGAGAGCCAAATAGTATCCTCTCTCATCAGAATCAGTCACTGATTGTCCCAGTCATCAAGAAAGGTGAGAAATCCTCCCTGATAACCACCTGGGAATCAGCCTGAAAAACATAGCGTCTAAGATTCTACGTTTTATAGTCAGCAGATATCTGAGTGAAGCTTAGTAACGGCAAACACGAGGAAAACAGATAGGCTTCAAACCTGGTCGTCGTTGTATTGACTGGACATTCGCACCCCACCAGGTTCTGGAATACACACACTCACCGACGTCCAACACTCGCTGTATTTCTCGACCCAAATGCGACACTCAACTCCATCGATCGAGAGGTCTTATGGGAATATCTTTCACTGAAAAGGATACCGAGTAAGTACGTCACTCTACCTAAGGCTCTTTACTGCTCAAACACCCGTGGGTGTGTTAAAGTTTATGCTGAGTTGTCAGGTGAACCATGTATATCGAGTCATATCCGTCAAGGACGTCAGCTCGCCCCATTCCTACTCAATTTTATCATAAACGTTGTTATGCAGGTCTCTCTCTCGTCGTCTGACCACAACAGAATCACAGGTAAATTTAGAATATGCAGACCACATAATCCTGTTAGGTGAAGACCCTGACAAGATACAGTCTTCGGGACACACTGAATGGTAATTTGAGAATGTTTGGGATACCTTTCTCGTCACCCAAATGCAGTTTGTTGCCCCAGGACCGGTCTTCAGTGGTGCCCCGGTTAACAATAGGCAGTCAAAGGGTTGTGTTGAACAACTCACTTACCTGGAAGTCAGATCAGTCCTGGTGACTCAGTAGTCGATGAAATTTCTACAAGAATACAAAATGCTCGTTGGCTGTCACCAGCTCACGCCATCTTTGGCGCTGCCGTGATATCCAACTGCCTATTAACGGTCGAGTGCACTATCCTACAGTTCACTCTGTTCTACAGTATGGCTGTGAAACAGACATTAAACGCAGACATCAGAAGGCTTTAGGTGTTCCATCATCGTTGTCTTCGTAGCCCAGGTCGAGTGTCCTGGTGTCACCATGTAAGTAGCGTAGAAGTCAGGTGCAAAGTTCTAGGTAGGAAAAGGAAAGCTGGTTGGTGCAGTTATGAATCTTTATCGACTTAGATGGCTTTGACATGTGTTATGCATCCCCAATCACCGTTTGCTTCATCGCGCAATGTCAGCTGAAGTAGATTCAGGCTAGAAAATGGCTCAAGGCGACCAGATTAAAACATGGTATCGCTGCATGAAATTTTCCACTGTCTGTCTGAACCATGTAGGAAAGTGCAGACTAGCTGGTTAGGGTCCATGTGACAACAGAAGGCAGTGGTTGCAGATTTCAGGTGATATGACTCAGAATCAATTTCAGTGACGCAGGTGTATCCATAAGTAATGTTAGTCGTTATACTGCATTCGGTATTTTATCCTTCCTTCTTCCTCTCTTTTACTGCTTTCTACTATTTCTGACAGATTGTTCTTTATCCCTTTGTCTTTCATCTTATTGTTTTGTTAGTTGATGTATGGATATGAGGTGTGGCAACTTGGACCTTTACGCAGTAGTCCTTGACCCTTCGTTGATATTGATGATCCTAAATTAGCGAAAACAAGTAAAATGCCATATCTTTCTTCAGTTGTTCCTTGGTATAAAGCTAAAATTAAGCCATTTTAGGTCCCGAAACAGTACACAACAATGAAGGATACAGGCAAAGCTTACTCGAGAAAGTATTTCCGAACACCCTCAGTCGTGTTAACTTCTAGGAAGCTCTCATACTGAGTATGTTGGTAACTTTAATCCCTTTCCTGATGAAATTAGTCTGTAGTTTTGAGCATTCTGGAATTTAGGCTAGCACTTGCCCCTCTTATGCCAACTGCTTTGACAAGATATTTACTTTTCCGCGTGTAACAATATGCAGTGTGACTGCACTGTGAAACGAGACTCGACAGTGAGCAGCATATGGTTATAGATGGTTAGTGATTTCTGTGAGCGTAAAACATTTGTGCGTAAGCTATGGATTACACTTGTGATGCCTTAAGCTAACAGGTTCTCACAGTGTAAGCAACCACAGTTGGCAGTAACCGACCATAACTGTCGAGAATGTTTTGGTTTTTCTAACCATATTCTCAAAACACCACGCTTACATTAGTACTCAGTTGTCCAAAGAGAAGCGGGTGAGTTTCTAGTTAGTAACTCAATGATTGGAAAATGACCTCGTACACAAAAGAGGCACACCTATGCTTTCCCCACCTAAGCCAGGACGACTGGTACAACCATAAACTTTCGCAGTTTGTGGCTTGTTGCCTGCTACAAGTGTGCAGGGTTGTTGAGCTGCACTAGTCGTATGCCAACGAAGAGGCCCTGAAAGGTGGATGTTTAGCTGGTTTGAAATGAAATGCAAATACTGACGATAACCCCAAGATGTTTTAGTCAACATCGACTGCGCATAATTAAATGAGCTTTAACATCCAAAGATGTTTCTTAAGCTGTGGTTAATTTATAGAACATATTTCTCAGGAACATCATGAACCGTTAACTCCCTTAGTGTGAATTTTTGAGGAAGTCATACGATGCCTAGAAATTCTGAGTTTATTAACCCATTTAAAACATAAATGCAATATTAAATCCTAAGTTAACGCAGAACCAATAAGTTTATGAACAAAATCATATAACACTGTAAACTCATGATCTAGACTTACAATGGTGTACGTTCAGATGATAGGGCTTTCGACGACTTCCTGCCCTTCTTCTTCTTCTTAATGATAACACCACAAATTGCGGAGTTATGCTTATGCTTGATCCCATAAAGCTGTGGTACGGACTTCCATTGTATAGGACTTAAATTCAATGACTTAGAGATCAGTGAAAAGTTTATCAGTTGGTGCAGCTTTGTAGTAGCATCTTCATCGATATGATAAAGCGAACTCTGTGAAGTAGCATCACTCTTTCTTACTTTTCCAGCAGCTAAGTTGTTACTTATCTCTCTTAAAGCGTCCTATGAGATAATAAGAGCAAAAACTGTTCAGAAGACATACCTGTTGGGTTTCGGAAGAGCTACATACAGCATTCGATATCACAGTGGTATTCATTCCACTACTTCTAGTGCACACAATTGTATGATTGTGTGCGATTTTCGAAAAATAAGCTGGCAGTAACTTTCTCAATTCAGAATTGCTTTTGCAGAGATTTAACCAAGGATAGCTCCGCCCACCCGGGCCACCTCTTTTGGCCCGTCCCATCAGTAGCGCCTTTCAGTACAAAATCAGATCAGCCGCCAAACCTTTGAAACCCCACTATTGAGCAAAATAGTGAAGTAAATGTTTAAAACTGTTACAATAAAATGAAATCCAAATATTTATTGATTCATTTCTTTGTTTCTTTTTGGTGCCCTTGAATGTGAAAGTTAACATTTTTCATTTCACGGTAACCTTGGTTCCGTGACTCGCTCGTAAGTTGTAGGTTATGCCATACATCAAGTCATCACCTTAGCACCTAGTGGCACAATGAAAACCATTAGCAACCCAATAAGGATGATACTATATCACATATTATCACTAAAACTCAAAACTATAGTTTTATACTATGGTACAATAAATGTGTGTCGAAATTCGAAAGAACCTCATAAGTGATCGAACTGGATTAGAATGGTCCAGTAGACCTACGACAGAGAGATAATATTCAGATTATTAGTAGGATAACTACCTCTTGAAGTCAGTTGTGACTATATTCAATCTTAATGTATTACAGATAACATACTGAATGCTACAAACAGTTACATGAGAACAGCTACCTGTAATTTGTGGCAAAATCAGTCCTTACGATGTGCCGAAACATCCACAAAAAGACAAATGTAAGTGAAATCCAGATTTTAAAAATAAATCCAGGCTTTTGCCAATACGAAGCGTTCATATAAAACCAGCAGATGAAAAGTGAGATAGGGTTTTAACCTGCTTCATGTTAAACACATCATTCAATCTTCAGTTAAAAAGATAGTAGGCAATTAGTGTATGGTGATCCTAGTACTAGCTGTTTCAGTGAAACTGTTAGGTCTGCTGCCCTTGGTCGATTATCAAACGACGTTGAAGGAACCAGTGAAGCTGAAGGCGACTGTGTTGGCTTTCTGGGAAGCTTTGAGCTTTTGAAAGGATGCAGCTAGTTGCATATAGGCATATCTAAAGTTTTCATGCGGAAAACTTCCACTGATTCGTCTTCCACCACTTCCTTATTCCGAAGGGTTCTTCATGTGCCCATATTTCCCTAAGAGGATAAAATTATGTACAAGAAATTCATACTAGTACTACTATTTATTTCCAAGTAAGTTTGCAGTACCCATTTTGTTATAAAACAGCAAGCAGTTTCTCTTTGATCGTTATTCTTTGACTTCGCCGAAGAAGGTCTTTACCTAATAATCGACGTTATGAACCTAGTGTCTTTTAAAATTCTCAAACTCGAATCCTTAAATCTTCCTACGGAAGTTCATACGAATAACTTACAGACCATAATTGATCACTTTAAGTTTTATTTACGTTCACTTCAGATCCCAGGTGGTTTAATGTTGTGTAGTCACATATCTTTATGGTATGTATTTTTACTCTAGGCATAAAGAACAGTTGAAAATATAGATAAGTTCCTAGAAATAGCTAAAAAAGTAATATCTGCTGTAAAATTTTCTTCATTCCTATATTGGAGGTAAAAAATTACCATTTCCTCGATGGTGTATTTAAGATCATTTAATGGTCACTCAAGGATGGCGAAGTTCCATAGTTCTATAGAAGACTTTAATAGTAATTTCAAATTTTCATCTGGTTTAGTTAACCACTAAGCATCTTAAAAGCAAAAGTTACAATCCATAAATTCTAAGAGACCCTATGCTATTTTTAATGATGGATAACCAGTAAAGAAAAGCATCACTTATTCAAAGTTATCTAATGCTTCGCATGTTGAAAATTCAGTTCAGTTGTCCTCCACCGACAAACCATAGGTCATCGCATATACTAACACTGCAAATTTTCAGTTCTTACCCTAGCATGTTAGTCGAAGAATCTCTCATATTTGATTTTAGCAAAAGGGTTTCTGAACACTTGATACTGGGAGATAGACTGAACAGTTTCTAGCATAATGCAAGTTTTGAACATTGCTTCTGTCAATCTGTCAAAAGTTATAATTTGAAAAGTGGTTAATGAAATAAAAGCCTTCTCTTACTAGTTCTTGTTGCTGAAAATTCGATGTCAAAAGCACTTCACGATGAAGTCCCTAGAAAATATCATACTTAGATGTGATCGTACAAACTACTCTATAAAAATAACAGTCCCAAACATACAAAGATTATATGCATGTCCAAAGAAAGGTTGTTAGCAGGTGTTTCTGATACATTGTGTATATTCTGAAACTGTATATACATTGTGACGTGTAAATATGTTGCAAACTAGCTGAAATGTTTTCTCTTATAGTATCTAAACTCAGTAGAATTAAAATGCTCTAATGGCACTACATATTCAGCCAACCACTGTATATTACAATCGAAGAAAGTATTTAATGCGAATGAACAAGTGCAGGTTTGCATGTTGAGCAATAAGCTACGCCTGTTATAAAATTTGTGACACTATCTGGCTGGCAAAAGCCTCAATCGGTCGAACAACATCCAGCCCAGTGAGGAATAACTAGAAGAAAAATCAGCCTAATATATCATCTGTACCCTTGTAGTTTACTTAAGTTATATCTCCTTCGTGTTGTTTTACCAAAACTGTACACACAACTTTTAAAAAGTGTGACCTGGTTCCCTCCCTGATAGATACCTTACTGGCTCCATAGCAAAACTGACCAATCTTCTGTGTCTTTTACTTCGTGCGAATCCACATATTAGGAAAGTAAATATCCCTAAAAGACTTAAACAATATGTTCTAGCAACTTTCGTAAGAAAAAACAGCGAACCAATGCTCAGTAACTCCCTCCTTAGCAAGTTTAGCTCTACAATATGCAGATATGAATTCTTAGTTTTCTGTTGTAATTTATTCTGTAGATTAATCACTTGAATACCACGTCCTGCCTTTTTGGTCGGAAAAAAAGGGCAACCGAGCACCTGATATTTCTGTCCTGAAGTGGCTCATTTGTAAAGTAAAACTTCAAATGTTTGGAGATATTTCAGCTCTACTAGGTGTAAATTTCAAAATGCGTCTTTGTTTGCTATACTAACACATAAAACTCTTTTTCATTTACTGATCAACTTATAACAAATCACTATCATCTTCTAAAGACCATTCACCATTCGAACTTAATTGAACTGTTCATCTTAATCATCCGTTGATAAGTGTTGTAGTTAATTTTGAGTTAATACACGACGTTGCTTTCTTTATAATACCCTTTCTAAACCAGACAAAATGTAACCAGTCTGTTTCAAATTGAATTTCATTACTTTAAAACCATATACTTAAATATTATAACTGACAAGGGTAGATGTGTAGTTCCCACTTATAAAAACCTGATAGGATTTTGTGTTGTGGCGTTGATTGATTTGGACACAATCAACTACTGATCGATGGCTCTAAACTCTCACAACTTATTTCGGTGCACAGGGTTTATAGCAACACCTAATCTGTATAAAATAGATATGACCTAGTACTTGGTAAAAAAAAAGGGTTTATGTATATATACTTACTTTTAATGTTAACCATTCTTTTATCTTTTTATTATCGTTTCCTTCCGTATGCTCAAAACATGTTTACAAGACAAATAAAACGACTTCGATCATTCGTTGATTGATGCATCTCGGCATTATTACTGCATCCAACTTTTAACATAAGTCAAACCTATGTGCATAACGTATTTCATGGATTTTACGCAAGAATCTTCATATAACTACCTCCTTTACCTATCGTCAGTCTATAGATTATGGGGCAAGTGTATAGCTGAAGTTTTCGACCTCACTTTTTCTAAACTGACCTGTATAGCAACATACTTTAGTGGTTGTAACTATTTATTTTGAAATGGTTTTAAAACTTATATAAATGGTTGCTGCGAACTGGTTAAGGTGATACACAGTTAACGCACTATTTGTAAGTGATTGCTCGAAAAGCAAGTTTCACAAAGCTTGAAATATCAGCTAAATAGTAATATTTCATTAATCACGAAAAATTAAGGCAGCACCATAATAAAATATGCCTGATAAATACGTATACAATCCTGGGTTTATTATAGTAGCTGGAAAAATACATCAACCATTAGCACTCTTGTCTAACACGAAATATGTGTGTAAAAATGTCGAATTCACATCTAAGTCTTTCCTGACAATATAAAAGAAGGGAGACTATGAAACTATCCCATGAAATCGAAAATACTTTCAGAAAATTATGACTAAAATGGAACTGGCCTAACTGTAGGTTTACATTGAGAAAGACATTCTTAATCGACTGTTAAGCTAATATAATGTATATAGTCAACACATATTTTTTCAAAAAACTCATACTACTTTGTAATTTGTAAGTAGCTTAAATCATTTCTATTGAAAAGTAAGTAATAATATTATCTCGGCGTCTTTAGAAATAAAAATAAGCAAGGTTTGTCTTAACATTTCACTGCGCAAACCAGCAGAATATTCTGCTTAACCTGTGGCTTATAAGGCGGAAGGATATGGGAAAACGTCTCATTTTGTAAACACACTGAGATAAACATGTTAATTTTTAAATTCATTCTCAAGGACTAAACTAAATTGAGATGTATGAAGTTTAATGTCATATGACGAAATGTAATGAAATCATCAAGTTCTTTCAACTTTGCTATCCCCCTCCTTCCTTCCCCCCCCCCCCACCTCTCTTTTCCTTTGTCTAAACTCAATGAAGGAAACCCACTGTAAGAAATCCCCATTGCTGAATTTAATGTTCACTTACTGTTAAGGAGTTCTGCTATTATAGAAAGGCTGATAAGTTCACACCTACAAATGTTTTGCAAATTTAAGTTTTATCGAACATTAATGATGGATAGTGACTAGCAATGGAATTCGTGACTCGTCAACCTACTCCCCAAGGAGTGGTGTTGCTCCAAATGACACTGGAAGCCAGAACCTATTGCTTCAAACACAACATTGTTCTTCACTAGCTTACTGAATTGCTATAGTGACTCTCCATCAGCATGAGAGTTCATATATCAATAGTGCCCCATCAGTTCAGTCCATTCAATGACAACAGACTGCAAGCTATTACATTAACTAATTTTTAGATAGTTTCAGATTGGCATTCATCATGAACTGACATCAGTTGAAGAAACATTGAAAACCTGCCAGCACTGGACAGCTGTTTAATCCTAGTATAGGACTCCTCAACAGTGCACACCCCTGACCCCACCAAGGACCGGACGCAGGATCTTCAGGCTACATGGCCAGTACGTTACCATTGAGCCATACTTCCTACTTTTGTCAGTTCACGATAAAGTGTGACTTCTATACAATGCCGTTGTATTCAAATTGTTTGGCCCCACCGGTCTTGACTTCTCATTGGAACTTCGGGAATCGCTTCCCAAAGTCAGTCACCAGTGGGTACTGGATTAATTCAATTTGGAAGCTCCAATGAGAAGTCGAGACTGGTGAGGCCAAACAAGTTGAATATGAGGTCAGTTACTCAACGACGGCATTGTATGGAAGTCACACTTTATCGTGAACTGACAAAAGCAGGAAGTATGGCTCAATGGTAACGTACTGGCCATGTGACCTGAAGATCCTGCGTCCGGTCCCTGGGGGGGTCATGGGTGTGCACTGTTGAGGAGTCCCATACTAGGATCAAACAGCTGTCCAGTGCTCCCAGGTTTCTAATGTTCCTCCAACACCGAATCTTTACCCTTACCATTAGACCACATTTCCCTATTTATGTTCACCCCTTTTTTTCACATGTGACTTTTGATTTCGCTTACTCTGTTTTTACTTCATACAAGTGTAGAATTGGGATATTGTCGTAGATTACAGTTTCATTTTAGCTGGTTTATTATATGTATTACTAACTGAAAGTGTTGTATACTGGATGACGTTTTTGGCGCAACACTTCTCTGGTAATCATATCAGGGTAATCACATAACTATCTGGTTTAGTTTTATAGTTTTACTGTTTTTCATTTTTTGGTTTTATTGGCAGCCAAATTTTCCTCATGTCTAGAACGTACACTAAATTTTTTCTACTAGCCGTATTACACGTCAATTCCATGAGAAAAACCCAGTTATCAACTTCTCTTCACCTACCTGAGCTTCTTTAAATGGCCATCTTCCCTTATCCTAATGTAAGATCGCGTGTGACAGCATACATAGCTATAGATGAGCTGTTGTCGAGATTGCTTGTCTTGTTACAATCAAGCATGCTATATTTGACTAGGTTTCCATCTCCTGTTAACCTGAATGATGTGGTTGTCTAGGTTGACCTAAATATTTGACATCATAGTTATTACTTGGTATTCCGTAAAGAAAATTGTTGTCTGATATTAGTTCCATAGTCAACTAATCTAATTTGGTAGAAAAGTGCTTAATAGGTGAACAATTTGCAAACCGTCTAAAAATCTTATGATTTTAAGACGAACGTTTCTCACTGTTAACTAGTTTTTCAGTTGCCTAACTGTGGCGTCAACAGGTCTGATGATGTGAATTTCTCCAGGTAAGTCACTAATTATATAGTAATGGTGGATAGTGGTTGGCAGTAGAATCCAGGATGCGCATCTCGTACTGTTTGAGACTCGTCAGTTGGATATACCTGCTGCCCAGTGAGTGTTGTTCTTGTCGGGGTTCGAACTCGGGACAGATCGCTTCAAACGACAGAGCGTTATCCACTAGACCACCGAGCCACTATACCCATTTCTTGCGCGACGGGTATAGTTTTAGTGTTATTACCTGTATTATACCGTTGTTGACTGAACCGAATAGACCGGTCTTTATTGGCATATGGGCTCATGTACGATGCCTCGATATTACCCGTGTTCTACTTATAGTAATGATGTGTAGTGGCTCGGTGGCCTAGTGATAATGCTTTGGCGTTCGAAGCGATCGGTCCCGAGTTCTAATCCAGGTGGGAACAACACCACTCACGAGGAGGCAAGTACACCCAGCTGATGAGTCCCAAGCAGGGTGAAACGAGCATCCTGGATTCCACTGCTAACCACTACCCATCATTACTGTATCATTAAGAATACAGGCAACATGGAGGCATCTGCGCAGGAGCCCATATGCCAATAGAGATCGATCAATGACGGTATAATACAAGCGGTAACACTAATTGGGTTGAACCAGAATGAGTGAGATAGATACCTTATATGTAATATTTCTCATCATCATCATTATCAACATAGGACCAGGCATTACTGCGTAACGGTCCGAGTTGCCACACCTCATATCAGCACATCAAGTAAAAAGGTAGTGAGGTGAAGGATGAAGATAAGTGAATGCAGTCAAAAGAAATATAAAGTATGAGAAGAAAGGAAAGAGGAGTGACAAAATAGTGAGATTCGGTATAGCGTTGTTAAGATGAGGATAATGTGTGTATACATCTGCGCCACTGACTTCGGTTCTGAGCCATATCACCTAGGGTCTCCAACCACTGGTTCCTCTTGTCCCGTGGACCCCAACCACCTAGTCTGCATCGTCCTACATGGCTTAAACCAACAGTCAGAGACTTCATACATTGGTGCCATGTTTTAGTCTGGCCACCTCGGGCCTTTTTCCAGCCTGAACCCACCTCAGCCAACATTGTGTGACGAGGCAATCGGTGACTAGGCATACGTAGTACGTGTCCCAACCATCTCAGTCGATGAAGGTTCACAACCTCGTCGACTGACTTACCTCTTCTCCCTAAAACTCTACACCTAACTTCTGCATTACTCACATGGTGACACCACGGAATACGTCCTATACTACGAAGGCAACGGTGGTCAAATACCTGTAACCTTCTCATGTCTTCCACTTTCAATGGCCATGTTTCACAGCCATACAGTAGAACAGAGCGGACTGCTGTGCAGTACACGCGACCCTTAATAGACAAACGAATATCACGGCGGCGCCATAGGTGGCGCAAATTGGCAAAAGCCAATCGAGCCTTTTGTATCCGTGCAGAAATCTCATCGGCAACTAACCCACCGGGTTGATCCTACTTCCCAGGTAAGTGAAGTGGTCAACACACTCAACCACTTCACTCTCTATTGTTAACCGCGGTACCGCTGAAGACCAGTCCTGGAGCAAAAATTTGCATTTGGGTGGTGAAAATCGCATCCCAAACATTCTCAAATTCCCACTCAAAGTGTTCAGAAGACTCTGCATCTTGTCAGCGTCTTCACCTAACAGGACTATGTCATCTGCATATTCTAGATCTAAGGAAAATTCACCTGTGGTCCGGTCAACGTCTTTGTAATTAGGTGACGAGAGGGAAACCTCCATAAGAATATCTATGATAAAATTAAATAAGAATGGGGATAGTGGGCATCCTTGACGGACACCACTTGATGAGTATAGCTCCCTGGACAACTCACCATAGGCTCTAACATGCCCACAAGTGTTCGAGTAGAGAGCTTTCAATAAGGTGATGTACTTACTAGGCACGCCTTTCAGTGACAGACACTGCCATAAGACTTCTCGATCAACGGAGTCAAATGCCGCCTTCAGGTCGAGAAATACAGCTATTGTCGGGCGTCTGTAAGCATGCCTATGTTCCAGGACCTGGCGCAGTGTGAATATTTGGTCGATACATCCACGGCCAGGTCTAAAGCCTGCCTGGTTTTCTCGGGCTTGCTGTTCCCGAGCTCCACTCAGGCGTCGGAGAATTATAGAACTTAGGATCTTAGACACTATGTTTGTCAGGCTGATTCCTCTGTGGTTATCACAAGAGGACTTCTCGCCTTTCTTGAAGACTGGGATGATCAGTGACTTAGACCAGTCGGAGGGGATCGTATTTGATTCCCATATACTGGCTAACACTTCCGTTAGCCTGACTAAGAGAACTCTACCACCATTCTTGTATACCTCAGCAGGTAGTCCGTCTGGTCCTGCTGCCCTTCCCCGTTTCAGGCTACCTACCGCTTTCTCAACTTCTTCTAGTGTTGGGGGACCTGTCTCTATGTCCCATTCAGGGTCCGACTGGATAGCGGGCAGCGCAATGGTGGCTGGAGGCCAGTTAAACTGTTCCTCAAAGTGTTCTGCCCATCGTCCCAGTCGCCTTCCCTGCGAGTGAATCGCCGATCCGTCCTTCTCCGCTATAACCTCACTAACTGTTGTTGACCATTTCCCCCCAGTCTCCTTAATAAGTCTAAATAACTGTCTACTGTTACCGATCGCCGCTGCCTTTTCCATCTCTTTAGCCTTTGCTGCCCACCACTGTTCACGATCGTTGCGCAGACTTTTCGTCAGTTTATTTTTAAGTTGCGCTCGCTCTTCATTGTACTCAGAGCCTGCAGGGATGCATTCACGTGCATCCATTAGTTTGGAAGAAGCTGCTGATATCCACTGGCTCTTTTTAGCCATTATCTTGGAGTCGGCTACAGTCTCCAGTGCTGCTTTTACAGTAGACTGAAGATGGCACCAAGCTTCTTCTGGATGAGTGACAGTCTTTTGTTCCGATAACTGCCTAGCCAACTTCTCACTGAACACGGCTTTGGTGTTTTCGTTGTCCAGCAGAATGTAATATTTCTGTGTGTGTTTTTTTCTGTGGCCAATAAGTGCTCACGTTATTCAGTAACCTATTCCGAAAACATTGCGAAATCTGTTATCTATACTGACACTCTTTGAAAACTAATAACTTCTACGACTCTGTCGTGGTATTTGCACAGATTCTGGTTGTTGTCACTCAGTAAACTTCTTTAGGCGATAGAAAAATGATTCAGTACATAAATATGTATGGTTTGTCGAGAATTAGTTAATCAGAAGCAAGCAAGCAATAATGGATTTATCGTACTTTGATGTTATTTTCCTGGAAGTCTTGGGACTAGCTTTCAACTTTGTTGGTACTCATCTGAAACCTTCATGAACCTGATGTCCTTGAGGTATCAGAAACCAGTACTGTAGTCAGTGACTCTACTATTTTTCTATTTGGATCGTGATTAACCTAAACGGGGCCAAGTCGTTCAACAAATCATATCCTCTAAAATGAGAATAAAGCCAAAATAGGTGCCATATTTAACATTTCTTCAAATTTAATTTCCTTTTCCACATTATACTACTGTAGAGTACTTCAAATGATGGCTTGCAAAGATTGATTGACTTTAATATAATTCTCATCACTAAGCGACATCAGTTGGAGAACCGATTAAAGCCTCGGAACACTGGAAAACTGCTGGTTTGGGGATCTTCAGAAATAGGCAGTAATGACCCAAAGGTGAATTAAGCCAAGGCGCACTAGGTTCCATACCGAGCGCGTTTTACGGATTGTCCTTACACGAACTTTGCAGACGCATTGATAAGTCACTAATTCGTCATACTTGTAGAATGCCCACGAAAGCAAGACTAAGAGAAAAGACAGTAGGGTAGCTAATTAAGAATGGTATATTTGATCGAACGTGCCAACATACCGATGCTTTCTAATTAACTGGCTAGAGGATCGCATAAGAGCAACGCAATATAACACGACAACTGGCCAAACAGCTTGGATGCTTTACCATGAACCTTCAGCCTAGCCAGGTCAGTATCAGCGTTGAATCTCGTCTTACTCTAGGCTATTGATTTCGTGGACTTATTTGACACTACACCATTAACATTCAGACACTGGATGGAATTCCGTAGTTCACTTTTTTCATAATTTGTAAATTTAACATACGGCTCAGCCATCATCCAACGGCATTAATAAGCACCCGCCAAAAGTAACAAAAATGGATAGGTGGCTGAGTGACAACTCTCACTCTGGAGGCTTGACCATCGTGGACCCACTCCTTCAAGGGGTCATTGATGTCTAGTTTTGAGGCACCCAAAAATATGAAGAAACTGCTGTCCAGTACTCCCTATTCATATAATAATTTTACAGCAAGCCGATAGTGCTAGGAAGTCGACAATAACCAGTTACTTGAAGTCAACAAATCCCACACATTTTACCGCAATATAGCACAGTTGACTCAGTTGGCATGTAGTATACTAATTATGACGGAATATGACGGTTTGTGGGGATTTATTTGTCGATTTCAGGCAGACATACATTATGGACCGATGTCAGTTGGAGAACTAGACCGGGCGTGAGGACGGTTACTCTACGACGATACTGGATGGAAGTCACACTATGTAGTAAATTGACAAAAATAGGAAGTGTGGACCATCGAAAGTTAACCCAATGGCTCAATGGCAACGTACTGACCATTGGACCTGAAAGTCCTGCTTTCGATCTCTGGCAGAATCATGGGTGACGACTTCCAAGGAGTCCCATACTAGGATGAAACAGCTGTCCAATGCTCCCCGTTTTCCATTGGTTCTCCAATTGATGTCGGTCCATGATGAATAATTTAAATTATTTTTAAGATGGAATGATTTCTTTTCTGTTGGTTATCTTTATGATTGGTATTTCCTTATTACATCACTTTGTTCACAGGCTACTGAATCATTGCTCACCCATTTTACTCTACATTTAAGTCAAACAACCCTCTAGTGTACGGTATATATCATAACAACAAATCATCTTTCTTACACCTTCTGTATTCAATAGGCTTATGCTTTTTCGGCATCGTCGTTTCTTCCTCCTCCCCGTCGTCGTGGTCGCCGAAGATTTTCTTGTTTTACTCATTGTTATTTAAATCTATGTTAACATGCTATGAGAATTAACACATTGTATACAATGTTAACATATGGTTCATAAAAGAATAAACGAAGTCACATGTATGTATACACAAACACACACACACACACACTTGGAAAACCTTTTTGTCTTATCCTTATTGTATTACTATTACTAATGATCATAGTAATAATCATTACTATGAAATATGAGGGTAATGACTGAAACACAATTATGTATCAATTTTTTGTACTTCTTTTTACGCTTGTTAGAGTTCATTTTGCTATCACAGCCAACATTGAACAATGAACATAAACAAGATTGTATGTGTGTGGCCGTGGGCTCATGTGAACTAAATATTTGAAATTGCTACAGAAGATTGTTTTCTTTCATTGTGGGAATAACTGTGTACATACATATGTCTTATTCTTATGATATGACACCATGACCCTATTATCTAACATTAAAATACACATGCACACGCAGACACTTACACGAATGTAAGTATACCCTTACATAACATTTTTATTCACCCTTCTCTTAGAAGCATATGTATATCAATAAAAGAATATGACAAGGTGATTTAATGATTCATACTTGATAAGTAATCCAATTATTAAACTATAAAAAAAAGAGGAATATGATTTATTTCACATAATTATTAGTGGTGTTATTGAATGAGATGGTTTTTGAGGGTTTATTGATGTCTGTAACTTCCAGTTCTTTTTTTCCCCACTTATCTGCTCCGTCTCTTGGCGTATGAGCTTCCTAGCGGGATCCCTGGATATTTGCTTCAAGTTTCACCATGATGTTATTAACGTGGTGGTGGCTGGTACCAGAACCCACGAAATGAGTTTTCATTGTGTGAGACTTGTCGTATGGATGTATATGCATTCCACCGAATGAAGGTGTTCTTACTGAAACCTTCGCTTCACAGGTTAGAGTGTTCTCCATTAGGCTACTGAGTCACGTTAATCATCTCTTGTAAAAAGGATATCATTAGATAGTTATTATTGGTTGTAATTCACTGTTGAAGGAAATGGTCGGTCACTAGGGATTCCGGGAAATTAACTCATTTACACACTTCTTTGAATAAGTAACATCAACTGCAGAAACATTAATGAGGATGCTAAAAACATTAGAAGAGACAAAAGGTTCAGCCAATCATTAAGATGACGGAAAACATAGGAAATAAACATTTTCCAATTTGATGATGTTCATTCAATAAAGCTGTACAATCATATTTGTAATCGACGTCAACAAGTAACAATCTAATTTAGGGGTTTTTGGGGATTTAGTGATTTTCCAAGTTGGTATTCATTATGGACTGACATCAGTTGGAGGAACATTGAAAACCTGAAAGCATTGGACAGCTGTGCCATCCCACTAGTATGGGACTCCTCAGCAGTGCAAACCCATGACCACTTCACACCAGGGATCAAACCCAGGACATCCAGGTTCCGTGGCCAGCATTTTACCATTGAGTCACTGGGTCGGAATCGAGTGGTCCATATTTCCAACTTCTGTCAGTTCGCGACATAGTGTGGCCATCACCCAATGTCATCGCTGAGTATTCGTCCTCACGGCCACCATGTTTGGACTCGATTTCCATACAGTGGCTCAATGGTAACGTGCTGGGTTCGATACCTAGCAGGATCATGGGTGCTCACTCCTGAGGGGCCACATACTAAGACGACACAGCCGTTCAGTGGTCCCAAGTTTCCAATATCTCTCCAACTGATGTCAGTCCATGATGAATACCAACTTGAAAAGGTAACAGTCTATTATTGAATAGAAGGTTGAAATTGCATCATTAATATGATATTACAGAGCTGAATAAGCACATAACTTTATATACAAAAACCATTACGTACCAATCTCTAGATTGATGAAAGTAGTAAGAAAAGCACAATTTTGGCTGTTTCTTGATATGCAGTATCACATTCAGTAGCGACTTGGTAGATAAAATGAAAGTGAAAAGAGAAACGATGGTCCTAATAAAGATCGCAATCATGAAATGAAATAATAATTTATAATGGAATTTACAAAGTAAGAGAAAGCGAAATTACGCTCAATCCTAAGGCAGAGACTGTATATATGTCTTGTATACACAAAGACCAGACATGAATTGGTAAGTCCTCAGTGCTTCCCTCCGAGTATAGTTTGTAAAATCGAATGCTTTTCGGACCACTGACTTTCATTTTGTAGAGATTCTTAAAAAATGTCTTCAGCGAAACTTTGTCATTGCAGACGACTAAATGAGTGCGCACTACTAGAAGTCCCATACCACGACGAAACAGCTATCTAGTCCACCCCCGTTTTTGGTGTCCCACCAACCTATTTCAGTTCATGATGAATCCCAACTTGAAACCAATCAATCCTCACAAACCCCCAAATTAAAATGTTCATATAATGAACCATTTATGGATTCGTACTGTCCCCTTTACAGTCACATAGTATCTTTTTAAATATCTCAACATCACAAAGAAGTGAACCCAGGAACTTGAATTTCTTATGGTAACGATGGTTTGCACCAGTCTACTCTATTCAATTTCAAATACAAATTAATCATCACACTACATCATCAGTTGACAACTATCCTTACTCAAAGTTCAAAATTCACAGATTTTAATTACTCCAAGGATTTATCATTATACGAAGAGAGATCTTTTAGTTCAATATTGGAAAGCTGTTTTACTTACCATTTCGTACGCTAGCTTGACATTCATGGAGTTTTACTTCACAATATGAATCAGTCCTTCATGGAAAAGTTCACAGAATAAGAAATAAAATAATTTTAAAAAAACTTTCTGATATCTTTGTTATCATCTACAATTAGATTGTCTAAAGTAATTTCATTTTACTGTAGCATACGTTCAAAAGTTATCACATGCTTAAAAAAATGTTCCTACTACTTCTTGTATATCCATCATCTTTCGGAACAGTCACCTAAAAGGATATCATTCGTAGTTTTAAAACTCATAGTGAAAATATGCACATCTTAAGATAAATGTACTTGTTCGGCATTAAAACCAACTGATTTATTTGTCAAACCACGTAAAACTGAATTCTGAAAACAAATACTCAATGATGGCATTAGATGACGAATACATTATGTCATAAACTGACAGAAGTAGGAAAGTATAAACCATCAGACTTCAGTACATTGGCTGAATGATAATTCACTGACTATGAAAACTGGTGGTCCTAATCTTGACCTATCATAAGGCGTAGGTGTCTACAATTGAGGATTCCCAAACTTTAACGAAACAGTAGTTCAATCCCTCAAACATTTGACCAACTGATGTTACTGCATGATAAAGACAACCTTGGAACGTACAACGTTCCTGAAAAATAACTTTCAACGGTTGGTTGAGGATTTAGCTCTTAATAACTCCCTAAAGTTAATGCACATAAATTGAATGAATATTCCATATAGTGAACATTGAATTTTTTAGTCTTAGGGAAGCAGTCAAGCTTAAATATGAGGTCAAGTAAGCGTTCGCCGTGAAACCAAACGTTTTCAACTGATGTCAGTCCTTGATAAATACTACCTCTAAATTAAAATCTCCATTCACCTTAGAATACATTGCTGTATGGTGCTCATTAGTGACAAGCTTCGAGATGGATATCCCAAAGTAGCCGTGACCTGCGGGGTCAACCAGTTGGAAGTGAAGCAGATGCTAACTAAAGACCTTGGGTGATAGTTACACCATACTGTGAACTGACAAATGTAGGAAACTGTAAGCCACTGGACTGCAGCCCAGCGGTTGAATGGTTAACGTGTTCGCCGCGAAGCCCAAACGTTCTGAGTTCGATCCCTAACCGAGCCATGGGTGCGTACCACTGAGGAGTCCCATAGTAGGGCGAAACACTTGTCCAGTGCCCCAACGTTTTCAGTGGTCCTCCAACTGATATCAGTCCGTGGTGAGTGACGCTTCTAAATTAAAATCCCCATTCACTTCAAAATGCATTACTCGACTTGGTTTGACATTGCAATATATTGGTTTACTCACACTAGTCGTCAGTAAATTTCGGGTATCTGTGTCATTTACAACGAAAAATGCTGAATACTGGCCAGTGACGTTGCGAATACAAACCCTTCAAAGATGATCCTCTTTTACATCTTAACTTCTCAGGACCTATCATCGTGATATATTAGTAAGACTTAGGCGCGAATAAGCTCTGGTGTACTGACGATGATTGTCTAGCATGACACTAGAAAGTTTGCCAACTAAAACCATGACCTACAGAACAACTCATTCAGAACACCACAAGTTTCAAAGAGTCACTGTCTTCTCATTACGTTCTTTAAAGATATCCTCTGAATAAGGTTTCACAAGAATCCTTCCTTGATATTTGTAAATCTCAAACAAAATGAAACATAGCAGTGGACAGCTGTTTCGTCCAAGTGTGCACATACGCCGGGGCAGAGATCGAACCCACAACCTTAAGGCGTAGCGGTAAGCACGTTTCATCCATTCAGCCATTTGGTCGGAATCCAATGGGGCACATTTGTCTACTTCTATCAATCCACGATGTAGTGGGACTATCATTCAAAGTCATAAGTTGGTATCCGCTTCACTTCCGACATGCTTGATCCTATAGATCACGGCTTTACATTATAACTTTGGGATATCCCTCTCGAAACATGTTACTATTGAGCACTAGACAGTAAATTAGTTTGAGGTTTATGAGAATTCATTTCTTTTACGCTGCTGAGGAGTCCCATACCAGGAAGAAAAAGTTGTCTATTGCTCCCAGGTTTTTAATGTGATCCTCCAACAGATATCAGTCCATGATTAATACTGTCGTGAAATAAATAAGCTCTCATAAACCTCAAACTAAACTGTCATATGCATCTGATGTGACTGGAATTTTGTTTGTCTCTTCAAATAACTTCCCTTCGCAAACTAAAAACAATAAAAGGATAGATACACTTCTAAAGATTATCTAATAATTTGTCATCATAAACTGAAAAAACTAACATCAGTATTTTTTCTAAACCAAAAGAAAGATGAATTATGGTTTCCTCTGAGTTACACTATAACGAAACAACAAACACATCCGGTTAAACTCATATCTTTTGTTCTGAGTTCAAAATCTTTCGTTTGAATAATATCTTGTCCAAAAGAATGGAATTTCGTAAAAATCTGTCTACCAATCTACCCATGAATTATTAGATGACTTTCTCTCTCTTCCTATCATGTACATACTAACACGAAAGGTCAATTTAGCTCTATTTTTAAACAGTTTTTAATCATTTTGGATCACCTTTTATATTTATTTCAACTTGTCGTCAGTTTCAGTGTTATATCACAACTTATATCTTATTCGATGGATTTTTTTATAGATACAAATTGTCATATGATACTTCTCATTCAAGTAGGAGTCAAGTGATGGGTGGGAGGTGTAGAACAAAAGAAATTGTGTTATGTAAGTATTAGAAGGAGGATTTTTTTATGTTCATAGGTCAGAGGTCATTGTTCATTCTTTAGTATGTATATATGTATTCACTTGTGAAGTACATAGGTTATAACACATGTTAAGGTCATCTTAAAGGTCGAGTATGGAATAACACTATTCTTAATGCTTATTTTTTGTTGAATAATCTGTTTCACATTCAAATACACATAAATTTCATTGAATAAAAATGAGCATTTGGAAAGGATCAAGTGGTGAGGGAATAACCAACGTTATATGTTCGTGTGTGATGTGTGGGGAGAGAGAGAGAGAGAGAGTAAAAGTGAAGCTTGGAAGGGAAAGAAAGAGATTAGTTAAAACAAAACAAAGTATAAAATACAAATGAAAATCAAATTGATAACAATGATTGATGTGTGCCACTAAAAAATACCTCATGGACTCTTTATGCTGCATGTAATCAAATTAAATGGCGATTTCATTCAGTTCCTTCCTATCACGAATTTAAATACAACAAGATGAACAATAAGCATGCACGTATATCATGGGTTCCCTTCAGCTGCTTTACCACCTATAGAATATAATGTCTATCATCAATAATATGTTGGGGGTTGCAGGCAGAATATAAACTGGATTTCGGGTTGATGACGTGAAGTATGCGCATGTGACGTATGCTATTAAAGAATATGAGTAGAAGTGATTACCAATCAAACACCAGACTACACATTCTCAACCGTAGAGGATTCGTAATTATTCAATTCATGCATCTAGTTAACTTATAAGGGTTCGAAAGCAGTTACAAAAATAAGATATCAATTATATCTTAAATATTACAGCACAGATCATTCAAAATATAAGTGTGGTAAACAAAAGAAGTCCTACATGCTATCTATGATGGTACAACCAGAAATACTTTTCCACACAACACAACTTCCTGTAAAACAACTAACCAGTTCCATAAAGAATACTAAGCCCGAAAATAAGTTGTATTCATTGGTTCGAGGCAATCGGCAGGAAGTGCAGGACCTACACTTCATACTTGTTCGCTCTGAGGTTTGCACCTGCATCACGAAGAGTTGCAGCAAGCAAAGTTATCACACAAATCTCCAAGTCGAGGTTCCAATTAACAATTAAAACAAAACATCAATTCTCTCAACCTACCACATACCACTTACTGACCTCTACCAACAAGCATGAAATCTAGATCCATGACTTCCTGCCCACTACCTCCAGCAAAACAACATCCATCAAAATGCACCACAACCCTGACACTCCTAACTTCGTGGTCACACTATAAAATCGTCAACAGGATTCAATCAGCACTCAGTAATACACAACATGAAATCCATTATTCTCCTGTGACCAATCGATGCAGATAAGAAATGCTGTCCATCTATTCCAGTAGAATCCATTCTACCAAGTTATTCATTAAATTGACTTCATTCAATTACAATGACATTTATGATATAACCTGTAGAATAGTCTCTAAACTGTTTAACAAACATGGTTTGTTTGCTTTCTATGGATTACTCACACTTTCTATTTTTCTGCTGATCAGTTTGATGATCAATTGTTTTGCATGCAGACAAATCCAATTGATTATTTGTGTTAGAGCAATGAAACACACATCTTCTATTCCCCTACTGGTCATCAGCAGACTAATCACAATCACAGTGGTATGTGGTTGAGAAGAAACAGTATTCCAGGCGAATGATAGCTGATCGATCGAAATTGTAGACGCATTGGAAACTCTTGATGGTGTTGCATCCTGTGAGTTGTGTTGAAGGGTGAGGGAGCGGAGCGGGGACCTGTTTAATTTCAGAAACGATGTAAAGGGAAAATAAAGTAAGAAGAAAACTGCTAACCAGTTCACATTTCTCAAAGTTATTTGGTGAAACAATGAAAGTAAATTAGTCGTCGACTTCTCGGAAATCAGGAGATATTTTGAATGGTAATTTGTTAGTGAAATCTGTTTTGAAAGGCTTGACAACTCTCGACAGGGATTTAAGCCTCATTCGATGACATGGTGTTCCAGCACTTACTGCAAATTATTTGGTCACCTGAGAAGTTTCAACTCATCCACTGACTGATCACAGAAGCGTAGTCGATTTCACGTTGTGTAGTCCTGAGTGCTGATCGAATTGTATCCATCATTTTGCAGTGTGACCACCAAGCTAGGAGACTCAGCATCATGGCACACAATGATGGATGTTAGTTGGTTGGAGGCAGTGGGCATGAAGCCATGCAACTAGATTTCATGCTTGTTGATACTGGTAAGCAAGGCGTGTGTGCAACCTTGAGAGAAATGATGTTCCATGTGAGGTTTGAACCCATGTCACCCTGTGTTTCAGTTGAAGATGTTGGTGGTGAGCTATTTGGGTTGCGACTGACCTGTTGTATGACTGTATTACATGTACTGACTGATCACTGCTGAGTATGCATTCAGAAAGGCAAAGATCATCAATTTAATTTTGCACTTTGCCAAAAATACATTCAGAATTTTATCACTTATTTTTCAGCTTACATTCCATATGAGATTGACAGTACTCGTTAATGATGAGTCCAGAGCAAAATTGACGCTGTCATTCAAAACAACTTAGGTAACAAGATGATGCTAACTCACGTTGAAAGCCGTTTTCACCAAAACGCTGTGGTTGTCAGCCTGCTTAACGTTAATCTAAATATATTTTCATCTCGTGAGAAATAACTTTCAAGTGGTGTATAGTGTTTTTTGTGTAATCTTTTATGGATTTTACGTCGCATATTTCAAATATACATAATTTTCTCATAACTATAACATTTTAAAATAAAGATTAGTTCAAATAGTTTTCAGTCACTCTTCACTTGTTCAACATACAGCCCAAACCTGAGTAGGATATCGGTCCTCTAACTCTTCTCAAGATTGAGTAAGTAGCAAAATCTAACCATTTACTATTACAAGCTTTTAAGCATAGGGATAGAAAACTATTGCTATGAATAGTGAAAGTAATAAGTAATGTATGAAAATCAAATGTAGTTCTGTCAGACTGCAGTAGATCGTTGATCATTCCAACCTATACGAAAAGAGAAAGGCCTCGTGTGACAATAATAGAGGGATCAGTTTGATCGACACGGTATTGAAGACCTCTGAGTTCATATTTATCCGACGCCAGAGTGGATCTTGAGAACAAAAAAATTGAGAAAACCAGGTGACTTTCACACCTCGATGAGGGTGAATGGATCACAGGTCCACCATTCTACAGGTTTTGGAATATAGACCTACTTCCAGGTGCCCAATACTCTGTCTACCAAAGGTGTCATTAGAATGTCTGGCTATGAAGTGAGTGCGGGTAAGAAGTATATTCTGCCAACCACTGCTGTCTGTTTGAACTCACACAGCTGCGTAATTACGTCAGAAGTAAGAACGACCATTGTTGTCCTCCAGGGATGACGCTTCAGAACTGGTCTGTATTGACTTCTAGTTTAAGCAAAAGGAATGAAGTAATTAAATCCGTTGACCACTTCACCCAAATGGGTTGGTCTCTGAAGAAATCTCATCCCATTCAATAAAGGTGCTTCTGACATTCGCGGACCTATACCACTTATTGTGCCAGTCAAACATCCGAATACACAACAAAGAATGAGTACAATGCGCGCCAGTTTACTGTCATATTTTATGGCTGTGAGAAATAACTGTTCAAAGTAGATATGAAAGGGTTACGATTTTCTGACCACAGGCATCTTCTTAGTACTGCTAATGCATGACGGATCCTCTGACAAGCAATGACGAGGAAAAAGCATAACTATGGATAACAGCGTGTTTTGAAGCGAACAACTTTATGTCAAATGACTCTACCTGAAATTATAAACACGAACTATAGGTTATTACAGGGGAAAAAAGGATTACTAACAGTCTTTTCCTTCTTCCAACGTGTATCATAATACTGGGGGAATTACTTCACGAGAAACTTCGTTATATGATCTCTATGATGACAGTTTAGTTTCTCTGAATAGTTTCAAAATTCTCCTTCAGGACCGATGTAACTCTACTAAGAAAAGTGATGCTGGTGTAGCTCCCTTCATCAATACTGACTGCTGCATTTCGGGTCACATATCCTTCAAATTCTCAAATGACTACATCACTGTAAAATGCCGCACAAAATATTTGGACAAATATCACCTTATTTATACCACAAATATTTGCGTAACACCCGGTAGTAGTTACTCCGAGTTAACTAGTTTCTCTGATGTATTCCCAGCTCCAATACTCTATGCTTCCCTGTAGATAATATTTGGTGATTTTAATTCTTGTGACCACAGATTTCTCACAACACTTGGCCATCGATATCTTGTTAACTTCATAACACTTCAGGATGCAACACTGGAATTCGTTTTCATCAATGATACTGATATCTATGAAACTCGAAAGGGAGCCCCACTGCCCAGCCCAAATCACTGAATTGCACCATGTGTGTTTTACCCAAGATATATGGCAAACTACACAAGGCACCCCTGACATAAGAAAACCGTAAATAGAAACCATTCACATGGCAACATACCTAATCCAAGAGAAATGCTACAATCTACAGAGTGGAACATATTTGAAAACAATGCTTTGAAAGACACTATTGATGGTGGGACATGCTACCTCAAGTTTTGCCTGGATATCTGCCTCCACAGTGAAAAGTCTTCTACGCTTTAACCGTATATCTTCGCCTCAATTTAACAGACCAAGAAGATAAAAGGAAGTCTATGTAAAGTAAGTGATAATGCTGGTGCTCGTCAACTGAACGTTTTAATCAGGTTGTAAATTAATCGTCTGAGTCCATTATATAACCAGAAACTTTTGTCATGCAAAGGCTCTTCCAGCATGTGGAAACATTTTAAAGACCTCACTGGTGGTGAACACTTTGGTAAAAGAGTAAGTGCTGACATCTGTACTTGTAAAAAATCATTTGTACACCAACCCAACTGTCCCACCCAAACCTATCCACCCATTTTCAATGAAGAATGTTGTCCAGAATTCACCGACAGAGATGTTTTCAAATGTCTCAAATCCCTGAACTCTTCACATAATTCAGGTCCGGATGACATGTCAAGTTTCATATTCACCAAGTGCCATGATATATTATGCCATCCACTAACTAACACGTTTCATAGATCGTATTCAGAAAACGCCATATCAGCTGCCTCGATAGACATCAAGATAGTCCCCGTACCTGAGTCAGTGACTGCAAGCGCATGTCCAAAATTCCATCCGACTGCAGTTACTTCTCCGTTCTTGAAAATAATAGAACCATCATCAAAGGTTTCCGGAGACCTTAGTCAATTTGCATACAAAAGTAACTGAAGTACTCCGTATGCCACCACTGTCTTTTATCACAATATTGTTTATAATCTTCATCGAAATGCCAAGTATATCAGGTGGGCCTTTTCAGATTATACCTCATCATTTTAGTCTATCACAGAACCTCTTTCTCTGGACAAGCTAGCTATGACAAATACTGAATCCTGAATGATCAGCTGGGTGTATTCCTATTTCTCTGAAAGGAAACAATGTACTATTCACAGAGGGAAGCGCTCCACCTCATTGCCTACTGCAACTGGTATTCCCCAATGTTCTGTCCTTCCCCTCGATCTTTTCTCTCTCTCTTTTTGTATGATTTACCATCTTCAGATAGTGTCAGTTTTATCAAATATATTGATGACGTGACAGTTTACACACTTGTCTGCTCTTCAACATAGTGTACCCAACTGGCTGATTCCTGCCTCCTGTTAGACAATGGTCGTCCATGAATGACCTTACGCTTAATTATTCAAAATGTCAGACTATAAACTTTAGTTTCAGACATGAACATAACCCATGTAAACTCCTTAGATCTCATGATGCCTGTTCAACTGGTGATTGTGTATTAGAGAATGTCACGAGTGTGGTTTACCTCGGCATGTGTTTTTCGTTGGACCTTTTCTGGTCCTTCCATATCTTACTAATTTCAATAGAATCTACCACCTAAATTTCCATATTATGAAGCTGAGAGTATTCGGTATAACTCAGACTCTCCTCTTGTGTTTTAAAAACTCCTGCACCTTGTCTATTCCCTTTGTTATTCCGTTTTATTCCTTCCTAGATTGCTGAAAACAGACTATGCTATATTGCGTAGAACTTTGAATATTGTCAGCAGAACTAGTAGTGTACCTCCAAACCTCATTAAAACTAGTGTGGAAAAACATATCAACTCATGTAAACATCTGGCAGTAGTTAGTTGATTGGATATCTAGCATCCTCTTCACTCAAATCTTACTGCCTGTCGGTTGTCAGACCAGACAAAGAGTGAATATATGAGACTTTATGCACGTACTACTAAATATAAAATCCCTACAATACCATATTCAGCTGGTCGTTTGTGATATGAAGAAACTGTTAGAAATGAACTGAGTAATCAACTTTTGTTTTTGAAAGCAAACTAATTAGAAAGTACACAGCTTGTTATTATTTGCATATTACGTATCTAAATACTGATGTGATTCTTTACTTAAATTAACTCAGCATTTCTAAGGAAGTTATCGATGGAGTAAATATTCTTATCTTTTATATGTAATTTATACTTATTTAATTTTATTATGTTTACATATAGCGGTTGGTATTCATCTTGGACTGGCATTAGTTGGAGGAACATTGGAAACCTGAACATCTGTCTCATCCCACCAGTATAGGACTCCTCAGCAGTGTGCACCTATGACCCCACCATGCCAAGGATGGAACCCACGACCTTCGGGTTCCGCGGCCAGCACGTTACCATTGAGCCACTAGGTCGGAGCCTAGTGGTTCGTATTTCCAACTTCTGCCAGTTCACGACATAGCGCAACCTCCATCCAATGCCGTCTTTGAGTAACAGTCCTCATGTTCAACATGGTTGGCTCAACCGGAAAAAACAGCTGTCCAGTGCTCCAAGGTTTCAATGTTCCCCCACTAATGTCCATGATAAATACCAACCTAAAATCAATAGATCCCCACAAACCTTCAAATTGCATACATATACATTATTGCTATTCAGCTGATGCCATATGAAATGCTGAAAATTCTGAATAATATTTCCGAAATGCCTTTCAGAATAAAGCTATTATTATTATTATTATTATTATTATTATTATTATTATTATTATTATTATTAAAGTTAGGCGTAAAGCACTAGACAAGTAAAATGAGGTAGTTGTGAGGTTATGAACCTTCGCTGAATGAGTTGACTTGAACTGAGCTACGTATATCAAGCTCCGATCTACGTTTATCAGCAGCATGAGTAAAAACAGAATTAGTTCACAAAATAACTAAGCAAGGTCAAATCAAGAGATGACGTTAATCCATGAGGTATCTGATCACTTATCTAAGCCGTGCATGAAGATATAGGATGACTGCCTAAGATCTTCAAACTGACGGGAATCAATGGTTAGAAACTTTTGGTGAAGCGCACGTAGTTGCTCAAAGGTGTACAGCTTTTAAATATTCCACAATTATGTTGAAATTACGAGAGATCTATTCTATAGGCTAATCTAAGCAGATATGGTTGTCGATGCATACTACTGAAGAGTCCCACTTTAGGACGAAACAGCTGTCCGGTGCTCCCAGCTTTCCAATGGTTCTCCAACTTATGCCAGTCCGTGGTGAATGTCAACCTGAAGTCAGTCAATAAATTCCAAACCTCCGAAATGAGATCAAGAAATAACCAACAGTCGTTTCACAAAGTCATAGGATCTTTGAAGATCAATAAATAATTGATGAGTGCTGAAGAACACCAACACCGCTGAAGACTGGATCCAAGTCCAGACTATTCTCTATATCTAACTAATTACTTCATCCAACGGCCAATAAATTAACTATTATTCTAAGTGCCTAAAAATGTATTGGTAGTTTTACGAAATATTTAAAATCACCAGTGTGTATCTCAATATACAGCCTAAACATTTAATATTAAACTTTGAAGTATACCCAGCTTTCGCTGATTGAAAGCTCTTCCATTAGGATAAAACACCTACCTAACACATCTCATTTTCAAATACTTAGAAAAAAACCTCTTTCTTTCTAAGGTCATTCTTAATCCATTTAACCATGACGAATAAACATCAATGAGAACATCGATGATAAGAGAACTATGCTTTGTGGATGAATTCACTAATTTAACATTGGAAAAAATTATGAAACATAATAATCGTGTTTACAATCATTCAAGTGGGTCTTTTCATCGATTTATTAGTATGATAATGTGTGTCTATGTGGGAAAGAGAGAGGTAGAAAGATGGAATATGTGTACGATCTTCAAGTGAATCCTCATTCCTCTCCCTGTCGTTCGTTCGACTACCTATTCACATATAGGCACACAGCCGCATCCTTTCACGTAACTAAACTTCAAGTGTCTTCATTCAAAGGAAATGGGAGTAAAAGGGAAATGAAAATCTAAATGTATCATTTTATCATGAATAGAAGCATTAGGCTAGGAGTTATGTAATCCTTCTGTTATTGCATTATTTATAAATTAATACGATACATAATAATAACAATAATATTAATCATAATTAGATGTATAGATAACATGTGGAAAAATTTAATGTGCATGTAAACACATGAATTAACATCAAGTGTGTATTAGGAGTGAATAAAAGAATCGACTATAAAGAGAAATTCAGAAAACAGACACTTCAACTAGCAATAACACTGATTACCATGCAAAGAAAAGTATTAAAAGAGCAAATAAAATCTCAAAATTTGTAATAAAAAAAACATACTAGTGAGTGCAGTAAGTGGATATAAACCGATCACACCGATCAGCAGTAAGGGCTCAATTGCTATACAAACGTGATTAAAACACCGAAGGATCACTTAACTCGTTTGAAGTAAAACTTATCAGGCTATCAGTTCGTAACAACTAATTTAATTTATGGTTACTAAATACTTTTATCTTTTGGTATTGCTGAGAAAACTCAATAAATCGTCATCTAGTTTGTTATGAAACGAAATTATTCGAAGTGGAACCTAAAGTTACAAGGGAGTTCGTTGATTCATGTTACTTTAAGATTCGCTGACATTACTTAGCTTGTAACTTTGCATTCGGAACAGTACTCAGTATTTGACAGTTTCAAACCTTCTTTCATTCACTAAATAGTATGACCACTAGTTATTTGTAAGCATTTTTACTGACTTGGTGTTAATGATGGATAGTGGCTAGTAGTGGAATCCAGGATGTGCGTTCCGTCCCATTTGGGACTCTTCAGTTGGATGTACCTGTCTTCTAATGAGTGATGTTATTCTCACTAAAACTCGAACCCATAGAGGTTCATAAGCTATGGCATCAAGAAATCTAACTTACTGTATAACTAACTAATTACAAACTGGTGAATTATTTCCAGAAATTGTTATGTTAAATGATTGATAGCAGTTTTAAAGTGCGGTGATTTCATTCACCTGACAGTGTAAACCATACCTTCAAAACTAATGACTAGTATTATAATGGATGAAATCCCCAACTTCGATCAATTTTTATGACATTATTATTATTGTTAGTGGAACTACTGTAGTTTATTTGATGGCTAGCAGTGGAATCCATGATATGCGTATCGCCTTATTTATGATTCATCACCTGGATGTACCTACACCCCAGTGAGTGATGTTGTTCCGAATGAGACTCGAACTCAGTACCCTTCGTTTTAAACACCAAACCATTATCCACTGGGCCACTGGAGCATTAGTGCCACCACCTATGCAACGGGTACCAGTTATTGTTTATTGGTACTCGTAATTTACCTTGTTATACTGGGCTGAATTGCTTGACCTCTGTTGGAAGATGGGCTCTTGTGCGGAACGATATGAAGCAGCCGTGGTTTAGCAGACTATTGTTATTAGTTGTAGGTGATGATTGAAGGTGAAATGAAAACCTCGGTTGTGGCAGATTCGTACCAATGCCTTCTGGGTTACCGACGCGCTGCCTTGTTATCTGAGCTGTGAAAAGTATCTGCTAACCACTTTTTAACTTCACTTAAATCACCAAGAGTTTGCACGGTTATCATACTACTGTCCACTCATAGTAATCCCGGTAGCTGCTCAACCAGTTTAAATCCTCTTAGTACTAATAACAATATTCCACCAAACCACGGTTATCTCAAATGATTTCATTAACAGTCAAGATCTCTAATTTAGCTCTGTTTGGATAGGGCAGGAAAAGATAACTGGGTAGTCAATGGGATCACGATGAACAGACAGTTGTGTATCACCGATTCTTTTGGTAGCTGAGGAGAATACTTGACGACTGAAGTGAAATTAAGACCTGACTAGTAGATGGCTCTCGTAGCCCAGTTTGAAAAGTGCCAGGTAGATAACAAGTAAGCTGCTGGTTCCAATCATACCAGATATTTATCTCACCTTCAATCATCACTATGCATATTATTATCTGTTTGACTGAAATTCTTAAAATGAATCCCTTATTTTAAACTTATTTTCCATAATTTTCTTATTAACTCTTAAAGCATTTATTGATAACTTCTCATCAACTTAAACTCACCTTTAATATCTATAAAAAACCAACCATCTTAAGTTTATTCTATTTTGCTGAATGAAAAATTTCGCTGGACGGTTGTTTCGCTTTCTCATATCATTTTATTAAGGAGATTATGTTAGTAAAGTTTAACTTTTGCTGAAAAGTAATGAATAGAATAGTGTACAAGTATCCATATATATCCATATATAGTAACCTCGCCTGGTTAACTAGTTTACTAGTTACTAGCCGGTCCTAAGACCGGGTAAAGAGGGAAGGTTGGGCATAGAGCTAGCAACCCTACCCCGTAAAACAAATCCAACCAACCGCCAAAGAAACTTCAAAGCACAAACAAAATATAAAAAATGAAAACAAACTTATTCCCCGCTGGAATTGGAGAGGCGAAATGACGCCAGTTGGTGAAAGCCTGCCTTCGGGAAGCCAATTGGCCGATGTGTCTTCTCTCGATGACAGCGAAAGTAAACGTGGGGACATGGAATGTCCGCACGATGTTTGAACCCAGTAAGGCAGCCCAGATTGCAAAGGAGATGAGAAGGTATAACATCGAAGTGCTTGGGATTTGCAAAAGCAGATGGAATGGGAGTGGACTCTCCAAACTGTCAACTGGAGAATCAATAATCTACTCCGATATTGTCACCCAGACGACAACCACGAGCACACTGAGTTATGGAGTGACTATCATGATGTCCTCAAGAGCATCGAAGGCTCTCATGCAGTGGGAACCAATCTCCTCCAGGATCATGACAGCAAGATTCAACTCAAAAGGAAGAAAGGTCACAATCATACAATGTTATGCACCTACAAATAATGCAGAGCAAGAGAAAAAGGAGGAATTCTACAGACAACTTCAATCAACACTGGACAAGACGTCAGTTGGCGATATCAAAATTCATTCTACTGGGCGACATGAATGCCAAACTGGGAGGGGACAACACGGGAAGAGAACTAACCATGGGTCGAGAGGCGCTAGGTGAAATGAATGAGAATGGAGAATTGTTTGCAGAATTCTGCGCATTCAACGATTTGGTGATTGGAGGCAGTGTGTTCAGGCACAAGGATATCCACAAAGCGACATGGATTTCACCAGACACCATGACACACTAAAAATCAAATCGACTTTATCTCAATCTCAAGAAAATGGAGACGCAGTCTACTTAACACAAGGTCAAGAAGAGGAGCAGATGTAGGTTCACACCACTCACTGTCTAGTGCAAGGAACCTTCCAAATCAAGTTAAAAGCCTTCAAGGAAGCTGGTGATAGACCTCAATTCAAGTACAACACTAGGAAACTGAAGGATGAAACTACAAAGGAGATCTTCAAGGCAGCCATCAAGACAAAATGGGAGACATCGAGGGACATCCCTGAAGAAACCTGTGTGGAAGAACACTGGAAGTCTTTGAAAGAAATGTGGAAAGAAACCTGCACAACAGTATTAGGAAGGAAGAAGAAAGAAGACGACAAGGAATGGATCTCGACGGATACCTGGAAGCTGATAGAGCAGAGAGGAGGATGGTGAAGCAGAAGATAAACCAGTGCAAGGATGCTCAACGACAAGAGGAACTGAGCACAATGTATAAAACACTGGATAAAGAAGTGAAGAAGAGTGCACGCAAAGACAAAAGACACTTCTACGAAACACTGGCAAGTGAAGCAGAACAGGCTGCAGGTAAGAGAGACCTGACGACATTGTATCAAATAACCAGGTTGCTATCAGGGAAGAGACCAACACAGATGAAACCAATAAAAGATGAAGAAGGAAATTTAATTACAAAAGAAGAGAAACAGAGGAAACGATGGGCCGACCACTTCAAGAAGCTCTTGAATCGACTACCACCTGCACTTCGTCTAGAAATACCACCTGCAGCCGCTGAATTACAAGTGAACATAAATCATCCAACAAAAATGGAAGTCCTGAAAGCAAAGCCATAAAGCTACTGAAATGCGGGAAAGCAGCAGGACCAGATGGGATTCCGCCAGAAGCACTGAGAACAGATGCAGAGACAACAGCGGACATGCTCACACCACACCACTATTGCAGAAGGTGTGGAAGGAAGAGAAGGTACCTGACGATTGGAAGAAGGGTTACCTTGTCAAACTGCCGAAGAAGGGAGACCTCAGTGCTTGCAAGAACTGGCGCGGAATCACTCTCCTGTCCACCCAAAGCAAAATATTAAGCCGCATCATCCTGGAGAGGCTAAAGGATGCACTGGATTCAAAACTACGACCGGAACAGGCAGGCTTCAGGAAGTACAAATCATGTGCGGACCAAATTGCAACGCCACACTACGCATCATCATAGAACAGAGCATAGAATGGCAATCAGCTCTCTACCTCAACTTCATCGACTTTGAGAAGGCCTTTGACAGCGTCGACCGAGAAGTAATTTGGAAACTGCTTCAATACTACGGAGTGCCGCAAACCTTTATCCGCCTCATTCAACAACTATATGAAGATGCCACATGCCAAGTAATCCACAATGGGAAGCTCAGTGATGCCTTTCAAGTGAAGACAGGAGTGAAACAAGGTTGCCTACTATCCCCCATGATATTCCTTATTGTGGTCGACTGGATCATGCAGCAAACAGTAGGCAGCGAGAAGAGGGGGATACACTGGACGACGGAAAAGAACCTAGAAGACTTGGATTTCGCCGATGACTTATGCCTAATGTCACACAAACTTGAAGATCTGCAGGCAAAAACTAACAAGTTGACAGAAGAGGCAGCCAAGACGGGACTTCAGGTGAATATAGAGAAGACAGAAGTGATGAAGATACCGCACCACCACCATCAACAACAACAACAAACTCCAATCACCGTCAACGGGAGAAACTTGAAGGAAGTAACCTCCTTCACTTATCTAGGAAGCACTGTTTCAACTACAGGCGGGACGGACGAGGACGTCGAAGTCAGAATCGGAAAAGCAAGACAGGTGTTCATTAGCCTGAAACCAGTGTGGAGATCTTCTGTACTCAGCATGCGGAACAAGATACGGATTTTCAACACCAACGTCAAGTCAGTGCTCTTGTATGGTTCAGAGACTTGGCGCGTCACGAAAGGTATTTCCAATAAACTACAGACATTCATCAATAACTGCTTACGCTCGCTGCTGAAGATCAGATGGCCAGAAAGAATAAGCAACAAGGAACTCTGGGAACGAAACAACCAAGAACCTATCACGCAACAAATATGCAGGAGGAAGTGGAGATGGATTGGGCATGCACTGAGAAGGCCGACTGAGGACATCACGCGTCAGGCCAGTTGCTCGAGTGGAATCCCCATGGGAAGCGACGAGTTGGACGTCCGAGGGTGACATGGAGGAGGTTGTGCGAGGAGGAAATGAGAGCTTCTGGGCTGTCATGGGACCAGGTTCAAAAGATCTCAGAGAACAGAGGTCACTGGAGGCGTGCTACTGAAGCCCTATGTTCCACTAGGAACCCAAGGGACTAATAATAATAATAATCCATATAGTAGTCCATAAGCCAATAAAAGCCGATCAATTACGTTGAAACCAAACAACAACGTGAAATAACCAATACTTATATCAAATTTACGGTTAACCGAATCGATAAAATTCAGTCAACACTCAGAACAAGACAAAATGAGATTGGTTGCTCTGCAGTGATCAGTCAGTACATGTAATACAGTCATACAACAGGTCAGTCGCAACCCAAACAGCTCACCACCAACATCTTCAACTGAAACACAGGGTGACATGGGTTCAAACCTCACATGGAACATCATTTCTCTCAAGGTTGCACACACGCCTTGCTTACCAGTATCAACAAGCATGAAATCTAGTTGCATGGCCTCATGCCCACTGCCTCCAACCAACTAACATCCATCATTGTGTGCCATGATGCTGAGTCTCCTAGCTTGGTGGTCACACTGCAAAATGATGGATACAATTCGATCAGCACTCAGGACTACACAACGTGAAATCGACTACGCTTCTGTGATCAGTCAGTGGATGAGTTGAAACTTCTCAGGTGACCAAATAATTTGCAGTAAGTGCTGGAACACCATGTCATCGAATGAGGCTTAAATCCCTGTCGAGAGTTGTCAAGCCTTTCAAAACAGATTTCACTAACAAATTACCATTCAAAATATCTCCTGATTTCCGAGAAGTCGACGACTAATTTACTTTCATTGTTTCACCAAGTAACTTTGAGAAATGTGAACTGGTTAGCAGTTTTCTTCTTACTTTATTTTCCCTTTACATCGTTTCTGAAATTAAACAGGTTCCCGCCCCGCCCCGCCCCGCCCCATTCCACTCCCTCACCCTTCAACACAACTCACAGGATGCAACACCATCAAGAGTTTCCAATGCGTCTACAATTTCGATCGATCAGCTATCATTCGCCTAGAATACTGTCTCTTCTCAACCATATACCACTGCGATTGTGGTTAGTCTGCTGATGACCAGTAGGGGAATCGACGATGTGTGTTTCGTTGCTCTAACACAAATAATCAATTGGATTTGTCTGCATGCAAAACAATTGATCATCAAACTGATCAGCAGAAAAATAGAAAGTGTGAGTAATCCATAGAAAGCAAACAAACCATGTTTGTTAAACAGTTTAGAGACTATTCTACAGGTTATATCATAAATGTCATTGTAATTGAATGAAGTCAATTTAATGAATAACTTGGTAGAATGGATTCTACTGGAATAGATGGACAGCATTTCTTATCTGCATCGATTGGTCACAGGAGAATAATGGATTTCATGTTGTGTATTACTGAGTGCTGATTGAATCCTGTTGACGATTTTATAGTGTGACCACGAAGTTAGGAGTGTCAGGGTTGTGGTGCATTTTGATGGATGTTGTTTTGCTGGAGGTAGTGGGCAGGAAGTCATGGATCTAGATTTCATGCTTGTTGGTAGAGGTCAGTAAGTGGTATGTGGTAGGTTGAGAGAATTGATGTTTTGTTTTAATTGTTAATTGGAACCTCGACTTGGAGATTTGTGCGATAACTTTGCTGACTGTAAGACTTGGTTAAGCGAGTCCAGACCTTCAATTGGGTCCCATCAGTTCGCTCGAGGTTGGAGATATGCCTTGGTGACCGTTGTCAGAAAGCCCGAAACCTACACTCAGGACTTTCTTTCGATTGAGCCCATTCTTCCAAAGCATTTTTTATCTTTTGGACTATCTCCCCTGATAAAGACTACCTGTTGTTCAAATCCACTTGATATGACTGACAATGTTTAACAATTGATATTATGTGTTTGCGAATTATCCAGATACTCAGTAATATGATTTGCTTCACTAGGGAATACTGACTACTTCTCACCACTCAAGACAGTAGTAAAAGCTGTCATGCAGTTTACTAAACATATCACTTGCAGTTTGGTTGTATTATTCTTCGACTATCGACAAATATTTTGACGTAACTAATCAATCCTTTACTTACTACAGAGAGACGTGAAGTGAGACGTACTCAACAACCTTCCGCACATTCGTGCAGTAGGCAATGAGCCACACCTAATGTTTGAGAGCTGAGGATACTACTTGACTGACGGAACCTCGGTAGGTGAAGCGCTGTTTAAGCCTTAGACTCACCGGGTGAAAGTTAACTACCTACGCCAGTGAGTTCCAGTTTCGCTTATCACCTGTACCTACATATTTTTAAATGACCAATCCGTTTGATAAATCTCTACAAAACCGTAAAAACATGAAAATATTGGATTTGATCAACAAAAAATTGGGAACAATTAGTTTTTCTAAAGAATTTCAATAAATTATGTTTCTTTACAATTCTATTAAAAGCTGACTACGATAAGATATCTGTGTCAGTGTCGATATTTTGAGTTGATACATATTGATGTTGATATTCGATGATGATTGAAGGTGAAATAAAAATTTAGGCTGCGACAGGATTCGAACCAGTGACCACCGGGTTTCTGACCCAGTACTGCAAGTTGTGACTGCTGAACAGATTTTCACTTCGCTTTAACCACTCTCAACTGACGGTATATCGCCTATTTCTCACTGATTATTCAATTGACTTCTATTTTGTAACATGAAATCAATCAGTGACAGATTAATTAAAAAAATAGTTGCGTCAAACGCAATATCAGATAAGGAATTAAATGAAAAGCGTAAATTCTAAGAAATACTCATAACTTTCTTCTACGCTGAGTTAAATGATTATCGTCATCGAATAATCTTTTCCAAAATAACATTTAACATGGAGACTGTTCTGTCCTCAATGCAATTAAGCCTATGCACATAAAACAGGGGTCAAGGCATACGAAAATATGGAATTCGTTCAATCGCCATCATGGAGCTAAACCCCAAGTCTTCAAACTAAACCAGCAAGTCTACCTACATGCTTTCCATTATTCAATACCAAAGTGGACACATGGGAAAGTAATTGGACGTAAAGGAAATGTTCTGCTCAAAGTGAATGTAGAAGGACAAACATGGATCAGATGCACAAACCATATACGACCTTCAGAAGAGATATCAAACAACAAGTAGTAAAATTTTAAGCTTAAAGTTCTGCAGGATACTTTTGATATGTTACGTGTGGAAACACAGGACGCAGAACTAAGGCTACCCATTACTGCAAAAGGTTAGTTTGATAAAGTAGAAGACCAAAGTTTTTTTAAATGGATCCAAAATGGAAGTCATACACTCTTTACAGGGGGAAATGATGGGAGGTGGTTTAAATCGAAGTCAACATTCTAAATCATCATCCACTAAGGCAGGAGTTTTGAATTTCAATTTTTATTTCATGCTACCGTGTGGTCAGGAAAAACCTTATGGGACAATTCATCCTACAGTTGACCAATCAAAATAATTTATTAAATTTTTGACCTAGTGGTTTTATACGCTCATGAAAACTGCATATAAATGATGCATTTCTGTCGAATAGAGTATCTTCCATACAGTCACAGACCGGTCTTCGCTTTCCGATTTTCGCGGTTCAGTGAAGTATAAAGTTCAGAGGGCGAACCGTCGCGATTCGTATCTACTCCAAGTGTCTCATTGCTTTAAACATCGAGTATTTGTTATTTTTTCATTCGATCACTTCATGTTCTCTCCCCTAAAAGCATTCAGATATTGAGCTACTAATATTTACTACCAATTCGGAAATGAACAGTACAAAGATGAAAGAGGCTTAATTTCAAAACTTTTAATCAATTGAACAATGAATTTCAATCAATCCAGTGGCTGAATGGTTAACGCGTTCGCCGTGAAACCTGAAGGTCCTGAGTTTGACCCCTAGCCGGGTCGTGGGTGCGCACTGCTGATGAGTCCCATACTAGGACGAAACAGCTGTCCAGTGCTCCAGATTTTCAATGGTTCTTCAACTGATGTCAGTCCATGATGAATACTACTTCTAAATTAAAAATCTCCATTCATCTCAAAAAAATAAAATTTGTCATCAAAGTGAGACCTCTGCAATAAGAATTTGGGGGAAATTAAGAAAAACAAAAACAAATCTCACTTTATCAAACAGTGAAACAAATACAAAAATGTAATTTAGGCAGTCCTGTGGTAATTGTGCCAATTTATTTAAATCATTTCAGCTTTGATTAAAGTGATCTATTGTCTCCCTGCCTTTTCTCTCCATATTCTTATTCTTTTGAACAAATCATCTCATTTACTGCAGAAAAAAGGAAACTTTTATAAATACAGCGAGTCATAAGAGAGTTTTATCGTTCGTTTCGTTAATCTTTCTTTTCTACCTATTCCATTGCTACTTCTGCTTTTTTCTAAATTTTCTATTGCTAGTTGTTCAATTTTCAATTGTCCTTTGTTCATTTTTATTACTTTTTAGCATTAACAGTATCATTCAATCAGCCAGCCATCCAGACAGCAAGTCAGTTAATCAGAAAAGTTATCTTTTCTGCGGATAGATTATAAGCATACCTACTAATTTTTTTGGTTTTGAGAAAGTTTATCATTATTATTAGTTTATATGTATTGTGTGGTAAAGTGATAAAAGTAAAGGAGGTATTTTTAAACATTCTCCTTACCCTTACGATAAGGTGTGAATATGACTCATTTGTATCTCTCTATCTCTCCCTGTATGAATAGGAGGGGAGTAGTATGGTTTTACAGCTCAAAACAGTTTTATGACTTTAAAAATCCTTACGACTATCATAATGTTTATCTCTATCACAAATGAAGGGAGTTGTACTGTGTTATCAATAAATATATTCGGTAGACATAACATTGACTCAAATGAACGGTATATGAAATGATTGGTTGTGCTAAATCTTCTTTTACTGAAAGTGTTGTTCCATTGTTCAGCGGTTGAAGACTATGCACAAAAATTCCTGCAGATGAACGTTTTCCTCATCTACACTCATCAAACAGATGTTTGAAACTGCAGGGAAATCAGAACAGTGTGGTATATATAAAATTATACTGTTCAGTAATGCATAGAGGGAATATACTGTTAAAATGCAAGGGTTGCTACTGTTCCGTAATGAATAATTTGTTAGCAACCAGATGTTTGGTTTCTTGTGATGATAAATTGTTTTTGAGCATATAAAGGTGGATTAAACCTCGCAATGGCTAATGCTTCAAGAAATTTTAAAATACATCCCTACAGGTCTTACAGATGGGCTTAAATGACATTTGTACATCTATTTTGTGTTCCAATTCAATAGTAGATTTAGCTACCGAAGAGCTAGAACGTTTGTTTCTAGCATCAATTGGGTCAGACGACTACTTGTTTCTGAAGCCACTTTGCAATGTACTCCATGGCCTTCATTTTCAATGATCGGTGAGTCCTCACTAAGTATGTATGACCACATGTACATTTATACTGGCGGATACGATGAGATGTGATTTCATCCTTCACTTCTTCCAAAGGCTTCGAATTTTCACTTATCCGAACATGCGTACCGTAACTTTATGAATATATCTTTCTTAGGGACAGACTTGTAAGTCTGACAGGGCAGTTGCTCTCAATCAATGTTTCCGTCACCGATCTTGTCTTATCTTCCAACGTATTGGTTGTGCATATTCGATGGATTCAATTAAATAAACACTTAACTAAACCCCTTTTGTATTGATAGCTTACAGAAGCTGTGATAATTTAAATCCTGACCTCTTCAAGTAGGCTTTCTGTAAAAAGATTGTTTAATTGATGCATCTTGTCGTTGACTAATCACTACATCTTAGTAAGATGGATAGTTGTCTTTCTCTTCTACGCTTATTCAAGATATACTATTTTGTACTCTTTTCATTCGATTCAGAGCTGAAGTAGCACAAAATGGATCATCACTAATGATTAAGATAACACTGAACATGAAGGCGTACATGCCTACCAGGTGGAAACTCAAATCACTAGAAGTCATAAACTGATGAATATGCAATAAACTTAACTGAAGTCTGAACACGTGAACTGAGAAATTATTTAGATAAGACTCTTTGGTGCATAAAAGGTGTACTGTATACTATTCAGAGTATCACAAACTGAATCCCTTCATGAGAGAGACAAGATGAAAGGGTAGTCAATACCTGTCTTATCTTTCAACATGGGACCTGGTTTGGCCTAGATCTTATGTTCGTTAGAACTCACTAGAAAGGTATGACTGAAATCCTGAGGAAACTTAACTTCTCTTGGAGGTGTCAGTCTGTATCGTCTAGTCTCAAAGTAACAAATTCTGTCACCAATCCATTTGGCCAGAAACTGACCATCTGGAGAGTGGCTTGTGTACACGAATTGGTAGATAGATAGTAGGTGATATCGAAATCAAGATCTGGGTGTTGATCGAGGCTTCGAAATACTTAAGATCAGTACTGAGTGATGCGCATTCCAACCTCTGAGCGAAGACGAGTCTTCTGAAGGTTAAATTTATAACTTGTTGGTAAATGCTGACAAGCATGAGTTGTGGGTTGCTTGTTCATTGACTTCAAATATCTAACGCCATACGAAGTACGTCATGGCATCTCGTTAGTAGGCATATTGAATTCCTGATTGACAGACTCTGATCAACAGTTTTAACTTCAAAATAATATGATTTACCATCTTGCAACTAATTAGCACCTTAAATATATGCAATTCAATGTGCTCAAATCAAATTTTGATAATATGGGTAAAAACGAAGTGTGCGCATACTTGAATAAACAGTTCTTCTGAGAATTAGTCAATCTGTAACGAACTACCAGATGGTAGGTAACTGACGTTGGCGAGAAATCATACTGGTACCAAAAATCGAAATAACCATTTGTGTTTTATTGGTATGTTATGCTACCATCTAAGCAGTAAGGAGTGAAGTATGTGAAAGTTTCAATTTCACTGCAAATCATCAAGTGGTGTGCCCAACTGTTGTACGAGTAAGAGATATGCAAGTTTCCATGCCTAAATAGTATAGCTACCAAGTAGTCCTGCTATTATCATTCATCATCTAGAAGAATATGGTGGACGATGTAACTGTTGGATTAGCAGTTAGACTATTTGAAAGAAGCTACTACAACTCAGACTGTAATCTACTTTCATTCTGGAACCTTGCACATCTAAGAAGACAAGATAAGTAAGACTGTCCTCATGGAAAATACCACATATTCATAGATACTTTTAATTTCTCATTGTTGGTCTAGACTGCATCAATCTATCTCTTCTGGTATATAGGCTGTTGTACTGATGCCTTGATATTGACTGAAAATTAACTGCGTTATAGTTTTGTTGGTAGTAGCTAGCAGTAAATTTTAGAACGCACGTTTCGTTCTATTCAGACTCGTCGGTTGAGTGCACATGCATCTCAGTGAATGAAGGATGGCGTTATCCCTAGGACTTGAACCTAAGGTATTGTCCACCAGACTAGTGAGCCACGACACATGTGATTAGTTATGTGTCATCTGTGTCGATCACTAGTAAATTTCGCTAACTATGAATGCTTTTTTATTGAAGATCATAATATGTTACCTTAGGTGAATAGTTTTCGATGAAAACTATCAACAGTAACATATTAATGATGGACTGTGTCTAGCAATTGAATCCAGGACACGTGTTTCATCCTATCTAGGACTCGTCAACTGGATGTGCTTACTTTCCAGTGAGCGTTCTTTTTCCCAATAGGACTCGAACTCGTGGCTGGTCACTTCAAATGTCAGGGCGTTATCCGTATAGAAGCTCATATACCAATAGAGACTGATCAATTCGGTCTGCTCAACGATGGGATAATACAGGTAACAACATTATTGACATAAGCGTTCAACAATAAGGAAAATAATTCAAGTTTATGAAATATGAACGTAAGTTGAGCAATTTTTCAGTAATTTAAAACCCAAATTGGTCCTGTTTATATTTAGGATTCGTGATTAAAGATAATAGAAAACATGGAGTGTGACGGAACTGAAACAACGAGCATCGGGACAATTCTGCAGACTCACTAATGACTGAACTATGAAACGGCTTTTTTAAATGGTGTGTCATTTTGTTAGTTGGTTGGAGGCGATCGCCAAGAAGTCCTTGACCTAGGTTTGGGATTGTTGGCACTCATTAGCAAGGTATTTCTGCAACCCTGAGGGAAATGAGATTAGGGCCTGCATCACCCAGTGTTGCAGTCGGCGATGTGACCACTGAGCTACTCGGACAAAGAATGAACTTCTTTAGAACTGAATAACATACACTGGTTGATCACTAGACTAGACAACATGAGATTGGTTGCTCTCCAGTTATCAATCTATGTATGTATCATTTAGACTCCAATTATCATATGTTCTCTAGACTTTTCGTATGAATCAAAGATACATGACACTCAATATTCCATTCCACTGGTTCATAACCAACTCTTCCCATCCTAATCAAAATAGAACTTAGCTGGAGAAAAAGAGTAAGCATTCATCATTTGGACCATTTGAAATAACCTTGGTTGACAGACTAATTGTCAGTGTAACTTTTTTTACTTTCATTCAGATTGAAAGTGAGACATTTAGACCATTATGATACACTCTACTCCAATGGCTGATGTCTTTCAGTTTCACCATATTCTCTGTAACTCATACATCATGATACGTTGTTATACTGTAGAATAAAATTGTCATGATCTTCATAGAAAGCCCTAAATCCTTGAAACTTTCTACAACCAATCATGTTGTACCGAATTTTCGAGAGAAACCACACGAACCAAAGTGCAAATGTCAGATTAGTTGAAGTGACAAAAATCAACAGGATATACTAATCTTGAAAGGCTCAGAAATAGCAAAAGCCATTGGAAATATACATGAATCGTTATATTATGAATATATTTCGATGTTGTAATATACCTTTTGTTATCCTAACGAGGAACTGAGCGATCAACAAGGAGTGAGATCTGAATGTAATTATCCAAATGTTCACACTCTCACAGACAAATAAATACATAACTTATATCAAGTAGTCACCATATAGCGATGAGGTTATAAAATGCGTCAGTATCCTTAGTTGCATATTAGAACAATCTATTGAAGTTAGGTTCTAAAGTAACAGACAAAAACTGTTCTATATCTTCACACTTATTTTTCACTTCAACACCACCAACCCAAACATGTTGGGTATTTTGCTTCGTTTTTATTATGTTCATTTCTATGGTTTACCATCAAGTACTTTTCATCATATCACCTTGTAGTCCACAGATATTCACGTAAATATGAATTATAAAAGGGAAACAACAATAACAATCAAAAAAGGAGAAATAGTAATAATAATCGTAAATACACGGAAAGTGAAGTTTTATGACCAAACATAAAAAATTATTATGCACCGCCCAAATATAATGTGAATATTACTTTAGAGTGTATAGAAGTAAACGGGTAGTAAGTGAGTAATGAGGTATCTTACTACCCACGAAGATAGATAGCTTGATAGATAAGCAGGTAAATAGAAAGAAAGAAAAAACAGAGTTAAAACGAAGCAGTAAACTACTTGGATGAAGTGATAGATGAGATACTCAATGGTAAAAAACAAAGCAGATGAAGTGTTTTTATTGGGTATGGGGAATGGAATGCCTGAGTGTTCAATGTCCTTAAGTCTTTATGACTAACAGTACTATTCTCTTTATTCAAGCAAGTTAATATCATAATTTTCATTACAATAGTGATGGCTATTTGCTCTATACACATTTACAATGGATTAAACTTGGTCTATGTTCAGTTTGAAGGTTTGCGGAGATTTATTGTTTATCCCTTAATCTGAATAGAGTGAGAGGGCAGTTTTCCTGTTGGAATAATGTCAGCTAGAAAATCAACCAAAATACGACAGTAACAAATTACAGCTTAAATAGAGCAAGAATAACAGCTTTAATAGAATAGCATGGATCAATTTAATTTTCTGGTTTCTCATCAGCTGTTTACAACCTAAAGCAAATTATACAAAATGTTTACGTACTAGAGTAGAGGGAGCTGTTGATAAGAGTGGATATAAGTAGTATATGTTGAGAGGACTGAAGAAATCACAAGCAATTATCAGCAGTGGGTAAATATTCTGCCCAGAGAAACGTAAGAGACAATGAGGACGTATTAGGAGCAAACCGAGGAAGAAGAAGAAGAAGAGGAAATGAAGCACATTGTGCAATGACTGTTTTATTGAAAGTGTACAATATTTCATCACTACCGTACAAGATATCAATCATAAGCAGTCCTTCCTGCGTCTCAGTCTTGTCGTTTCCTATAATTGGTGTCGCTGCTCCTGAACATAACAAAGATCACGTGGCCTGTAGTGTTTGGAGAAATTAAGGTCTTCCTGAGAGACTTCGAGTAGGTCGTAGAGCTGGTGGGTGTCCGGGATCCAGGGGCGAAGGTCTTTATGCTTGGCACGTTGCTGAGGGGTAGAGCGAAAGCGACATATGACGGCATAGAACGTGTGGATAGAAAGGAGATTTGGGAGGGAATGGCTGAAAGCCTGGGGTGGAGTCTGACAGCCTAGCGGACAGGGAGCTGGCGATGCAGCAGTTTTGGAGCATGAAACTTGGAATAGACGAAGACCCACTGGTAGTGGCCGTGAAGCTGAAAAAACTACTTCGACGAACACTGTCTACTTCCGACGAGGACTTCCGGGCGCAGTTGCTGGCTGTACTGTTCACCGGAAATGTCCCAAATGCCATAACCCAGCATCTACGACTAGTGAGTTTAGCCCAACTCATGGATATTAGTGAGCTGGCCAAGGTGACTAGACAGCTGATTGGTACACCAGTAGCTGCGGTGGAGTCATGAGAGGTAACTGAAAATATTGTACACTTTCAATAAAACAGTCATTGCACAATGTGCTTCATTTCCTCTTCTTCTACACCCACAATGTCTCTTACGTTTCTCTGGGCAGAATATTTACCCACTGCTGATAATTGCTTGTGATTTCTTCAGTCCTCTCAACATATACTACTCATATCCATCCTTATCAGCAGCACCCACAACACTACAATCAGTTTGACGGGAAACTGTCAACTTGAACTAAAGATACAATAGATATGAAGTGATTGAAAACACGAATTGAGTGAGTAAATATGCAGGGTTAAGTCTGCCAATATTCAGATATATTAGACAAATATTCCAGAGCAGAAGTCAGATAAGGGGAAGGGGGAGTGTATTCAACATATTAAGAAAGTTTGCACAAATGGTGTGGAAGATCATAAGATTTATGCTAATCAGGAGATAATGTGAGTAGGATTCAGATAATTAGGTCAACGGTGTGAAATGTAAAATAACAAAAAAAGCAAACAAAAAACCACCTTGCATGAAGTGACAATGATACGTAGGCACAGAGTGATAAATGTTTCTTTCTGAACGCATAAATCTGGTTTAAAACGTTCCATGGCTAATGCTTCATAGAATCGCAGCCAATCAGAATTCATTTGTTTATTAATTATTTTGAACAAATTCTGGATACTGACTTCATGCCCACTATCAATTAGGTGACGAGTAATAGCGCTGTTGAAGGCTTTTCCACCCCTCAGTAACAAATTCCTTGGAATATGCTCAGGCATGCAGTCACAAACCCTTTTTCCTCTTCGTCCAATGTATGTGAATTGTCACGTACATGTGAATCAGCAGAATTAGTTGGAGGTGACATGAACAGAGGACTTGTCAACATTTGACCGTCTCACTGAGCAATTCATTCGGTAGAGTACGATTAACTTAGCAACTGGATAAGTACTTTTTAAGACAACATTTACGCTGTAATTAATTCTGGTGGAAATGCCATCACCTATGAAACCAAGATTTAGGAAAACAAGTTTCTCCTCGACTGTACCACACCCTATGGTTTTAGTCAGCGCATTCTTGTGCTTATTGATGAATTCCTATGGATATCCGTCATCACGGAGGCAACTTTCCACAATATTCGTCTACTCTTCCAATGTCTTCCGAACAAAAACGTATTGCGTGGTTGAAGAGTGTTTTCACCAGCCCTTTCTTTCTTATAACTAATAGGGCAAAAGTTGTGGGAATTAGAATACATTTCACTTCAAGAATCTTTATGTTAGATACATCTAAGTATGTTACCATCGATAGTTCGCTGAATTCCGAGGTTAAGGTAAGGGAATTTATCATCTTGTTCACATTCCACTTTAAATTCTATGTTATGGTGTACCTTGTTGAGTAGACTACAGTTTCATCTCATTTTGAAACTTCTCAGTAGTCCGTATCCACTGTGTTGTACGGGGTCGCGCTAAAAACCACTATGTCTCGAGGCTGATATGTTACCATTCAGCTAGTAAGCAAGGAGACAGTGGTTCAGGAATATTCCAAAGTTCGTCAGTTATTTGTACTGTATGATGACAAGCTGTTATTATCACCAGCTGGAATTCACTTTCACTCCCAACATGGTGGTTAATCCTAGTGGCCATATTGTTTAGTAAGCACACTTCGACTAATACATCCCAGAGACAGTTTCTAGTGGAGAAAGAATGCTTTGTCAGTTCATTAGTTTGTTGAGAATTGATTCTTTTCCCGACAACGTTTATCACGAACTGATTGGTTTTTCTATATTACCAACTAACAGAACTTTGAGCATTTAAACCACAAGACTTTAATTTAGAAGCTGAATAGCAACGTGTCTACCATGACAATTAAAGATTTTTGGATAGATTCTTTAAAGGCTTGTAAAGGGAGTACTCGTGAAGAGTCCCTTACTGGGGCTAAACTTCGATCCACTGCTTTGTATTTCTCTATAACTTTCGAGTTGATTTAAAGGTCATTCAGAAATCGCTTGTCTTTTATGAAAAATAAAAAAATAATGAGGTAAGAATAATACCGAAATCTGCATCAACGTGTGTGAGAGAGGGGATCTGCAGAGGTTCATACGAATGTTGTAAAGTGTGTGTGTGTGTGTGTGTGTGTGTAAGCAGTAAAGCATCATTTCGCTGATTAGTAGCATGAAAGACCAGAATCACTGAATTGTTCTGTTTAGCACAGATCAAACAGGTGCTCTTGTTTCCTAGTACCGATATTCCTGCTGAAAGTTGAAACCAACTCCCAGAGTTTCAAGTGTTCTAGCGTTATCCAGTAGACTACTGATTTATGAATAACAACCACACCATTCTACACTGCCGATGAGTCACGGAAGGAAAGAAGCATATTATCTATCGCCAGAATGCCATAATGCAGCAAACCTATCTGATTGCGAGGATGTCTATACGAGGAGACTACATTAAAACATAGATACATCTAACCAACATTGTAAATCAGTTATAACTCACAAGAACCTTTATTAGTGTAAAAAGCATTCTTTGAAATTGTTAATTGATTTGGTTTTGGCTAGCAGTAGAATCCAGGATATGTGTTTCTTCCTTCCTGGGACTCGTCATCTAGATGTACCCGTATCCAAGTGAGTGACCGTGTTTCGTCTAAGACCAGAATTTTGTACCCATCGCTTCAAATGTCAAAGCATTATCCACTAGACCACCGAGGCACGTTATCCACCTTTTGAACAACGGGTGCTAGTCGTTATTGTTTGTTGTTACTTGTAGTTCTCCACTGTTATACTGGACTGAATTGATCGACCTGCATTGGCATATGGGCTCCTATGCATATAGCTCAATTACTTTTCTTGAAATTCAACAACAAATCATCCTAGAAGTATAAATGTTATCAACAGAAAGCTGTTTCTAAGTGTGAATATGATTTTCACACTGTGTATAACTATTTCATCAGATTCTATGAAGTATCTTTGTAATGTGTAATTAATTAACAATCTGACTACAACCTACCTACTTACCTACTAGATGATACCGATCACAAAATTTGATAGGACCACAACCAACAGACTAAAACCTTTGAGTAACTGAGTCTTAATGATAGGATATATTCAATCACTGTCGAGTGCTATGTATTCTGTTTTCTCCCTAGAGAATCTGATATCTGACGTTTTGGAAATGTAACTTGAAGGTTGAGTAATTAGCCTGACTTGAATTGACAGTCTTTATTCTCCCTATATATATATATATATATATATATATATATATATATATATATATATATATAAATGCGTTAAAATGAAGTCCACCGACAACTGAACTTCCTATTATGTGGACGCACCAGTGAAGTATCCTTGAATATCTAGTGTACTGCATTTGAAACTTTACCCATTCACTTTCTAGTTCCGATTTCTAGATTGCTTCACCTCTGAGTTGTCAAGCTCCACCGTTTGTCAATTATTGAGTGTAAATACATCCTGTGTACTCACTGAGTCGTTGGCTGATGTTGTTCTCTTCCTCTTTTCCATTCCAGGTTATCGTGGTCACCACTAAACTCATACTCTTCTACGCACCCCCGCCCCTTCCCCTGCAAAAACGTATTTACCCACAGGCTAGACGAAACTTATCAATAGCTGGTCGTTACTCTAGTAACTGCTTACAGTTAATACCGAATTGTGTCGTTATTCTTAATGTTGTTGTCGTCTGTTTTTCACAAAACCTGCCGCTTATTTTCTCTAAGGAAGACTATCAACTTCAAATAATAAATGGCTAGGACATCGTGCCTTTTTCACCTGTGCAACTGATGCGCTTTAAAAGTTAACAGTACTTACCGGAATCCATATATATATATATACATATATATATATATATATATATATATATATATATATATATATATATATTGTACATCCTACTGTAAGGTGTCTATCCTCAGTAATCTCCATCTTGGGTGTCACAACCTATCCAACTCGGCGTTTTGTGTAATGTGCTGATGTTGTACGTGACGAATTAGGCGGTAACTCTTATCTATATCTACGACCTTCAATAGAAACGCTGATAACCAGGTTACCTTCACATCATGACACCTCTGATAGCAAGGAATAGCGTAACAAGCGTGTGCAACTACTTTCTCAAATATTGTGTAATCACTTCCTGAGTAAATGTGTAAACCTTTCAGTTTTGACTAATTTTTGAACAGAAATAATAAGTGGAAATGGGATTCCAGACAATTTCACTTCATCATGCGATGATATAGATTACTATTTAGAAATTAATCTCAATTGTGGACCAATTCACCTTTGATCTGATATTCTGTAACTCAAGCAAGGAGACAATACAAACTGACCAACATTCAATGTAATGTAAAGATATTCTTGCAGAGAATTCGTATGTCAACAGAAATCGATCAGTTTACTACACTCAAAGGAACAATCGGTAATTGCAGACATGTACAATAATTGACTATATTGGCAGATTAACCATGTGGACCTTGTGAATTTATGACTCAGTTCTAGCCTCACTGGGAACATAGAAGCAGCTGCGGATAAATTTGTCTGATGAGTTCTAAATGCATTCTAGGTTCTCTCGTGAGTAACCTAATAAAGAACGTGCAGCCTATTCTTTCTACGTAACTGGATGCTTTCAAGTGTGATGCTAGTTATCTCAAGTTATTTCTACATTCCAATTGGATTAAAAAGAAATGTGTGCCTTATTTGCGTTTTCCTCTTGTATAGACTATTTTATTACTTATTTATGTACATACACACACCTACCTGTAAACCAATCAGACTGCAAAGATAATAAAATGACTCCTTTATTCAAATGTCCACTCTATTTTGTGATTGGGTAAATAACAAATACGCTTATACCTATATTTGCTGGCCAATTAAAATCGAATTTATTTGATTGTAATAAAACATAACATGACCAGTTTTACGACAAATCTAATTACTACTTTCATTTCACGACTTTCAGATAATCGTTTAAGGATGGAAAATAGACTAATTTACACTTTCGCATGATACTTTACCTACTCTAAACGATCATATGACAGTGTCGTCAGATTGTCCATCAATATGCTGATATTTCACACCTGACATATGTCATTCATACCAAAATTAATAAACTGGAGTAATTTAAACTTCGTGCATCATGGTAACGAACTAGCAAGGGAATACTGTGAATTTATTATCAGTAAGTACAAAAAGTAGTATATTTCTGAAGTAAAGTTGTCAAATATAAATTTCGTATTCAATTGGAATGTGACTATGGTGAATTGTTTGGTTGATTCAAGAAACAGCTAATACCAGTGGAAATACTATTGAACTAGAGCACATATAACTTCATTCTGATCGCGAAGGTAGTATACTCATTTCTTATGACGAGGAAGGTACTCCTTTACGTTTCAGTCAGAGGAAGAATGGCTACTATTTTCCTGCGTTAAGTACTACGCTGTTTCTTTCAATAATACTGATTAGTTTTCTTATTTCGGGGACTCCAATAGATTGTTCCAAGTCATAAGAACTAATCGAATTCTATCTTCCGAATTTGGAATCTGCTCATCGAAGCAGGGGGGTTACTATCTTAATGGACTTTTTGCATTGTTAGCTGATTACAGGGAATCGGTAGGAAACTAGGAATACAAACTTGATAGTATTCCCCTTCAATTGCATGCCTACAGCTTCAGAAGGAATCTTGTTTCTTTAAACATTATAATCTTGATCACTCACTGTCGTAATGAAAAATATCATCCTTGGTCTATGACACCTGTATGGACGTTAACCGCTAACTAAAGGTATTGCTGACCGATTTTAAATCGTCTCTCATTTATGTAATCACTTTGACCATCCGAGATAGCCATGGTTTGACAGACCTTTAGTGATATAGGGTGGCGATTGAAGGTGAAATGAAAATTTGAACCCCAGAAGTCGCTGGTTTCAATCTTGCAGCCGTCCAGATCTTCATATCATCTCCCGTCATTACTTAATATATATAACTTGGTGTAATAAATGTGCAGCTGTGGCTCAGTGGTTTAAGGCGATGACTATGAACCATAGGGTCAGGAATTCTAGCGCCTACTGAAATTTGGACAGCCAGGTAGTATCACTAACCCTGACACAATAGATGTGGCTTATTGCCTACTGCACGAATGTGCACAAGGTAGCTGAGTGTGTTTCTACTTTCTTCTTCTACTAAGCAATCAGTGGATCAAATAGTTGTTTGTTGATTGAATTTAAGGGCCACTCCAGGAACGGTCGAAATAACCAATTAGGTTTCTCAATTTCGTTTTGGAAAGGAAGGTTTTCATAAAATAGAGAAGTCTAATTGGTTATTTTAGTTGTTGCTTGGGTGACCTTTTAAGTCACTCAAAATACACTTGTTTTCGTTTCATTATTGAGGTTATTTGTTTCCTAAAATTTGCAGTGACTTTAAAAGCCACCCTAACAACTGGTGAGACGACCAATTACATTCCTTCACTTTATAGGAAACTACTTTCTCAGGAGAAATATCGAAAACTGATTGGTTATCTCATTAGCTTCTGGGGTGGCCTTTAAAGTCGCTCGAAATCTGCCTATTTTAATTATCCCATAAACGTTTGTTAGTGCTATTTTCTGACTTACCTTAACTCAAATGTATAGATTATGACCATATAATCATAGTAATATTCCATGTGAACTTATCATCACAAATCGAATTTTACAAGACACTGAGTTGAAATAAATCCAGAAGAAACGTGTATACATTTCATCTAATATTGCTAATAACTTGTTAATTAACTGAAATATCCACAACATGTGTTTCGTCCTGGCTAGGACTCGTCAAATAGATAGGCGGGTAGATCACTGATACTTGGATTGAACAGTCATCCCGGTGTAGAACAAAAGGTAGTGTAAAGACGTTGGCATCTATACAAGGAGTGGAGTCACTAAAAAGAATCGAGTTTTCTTAATTGTATAAATCTAATGAAATGAAATCCCAAGCATCAGTAGGTGTTAATTTAATAACTGTGGTTTGTGCACTAATCATCTCATTCAGATTCGAGCAACCAGTGTAACAAGAGAAGGTTAGTCATGTGTAGTCTGCTTGGTGGCCACCAGTGGATCCCAGGACACGCATTTCGTCCCATTTGGGACTCTTCGGCTGTATTCACTTGCATCCCGGTGATTGGTGCTGTTCTTGCTGAGACTCAAACCCAGTGCCTATCACTTCAAACGTTGAGGCACTATAAACTAGGTCACAGGGGCACGACAGCCATCTCTTGTGCAATAAGTATCGAATCGTTCGACCTCTTTTTGCGGATGCGCTTCTATCCGGATTTCTCGATGCTGGCCGATTACTTGTCATGTTGTTGCCTACTTAGTGGCTAACAGTGGAATCCACGGAAAGCATTTCACCTCTTTTGGGACCTGTTAGTCGGATGTACCTGGATCCTAGTGAGTGGTGTTGTTCCCAATGAGATACCCACTGACCTGTTTTGGCGTTTGAAGCTATGGGTACTGGGTTCGAGTCCCGATGGGAACAATATCACTCACCAGAGTCCAGCCATATACAGGTGGGATGAAACGCGCATGTTCTGGATTTCATTGCTAGCCACGAAGCAGACAAAAACATAATGAACAACTGAGCAATATCAAGGCCTCCGCATAATAGCCCTTCTGACAATAGGAGTAATCTATATTTGATTCATATGATATTTGGTTGAAACACATTCTGGTTGAAGAGATTTAATCGGCATCTGTGTCGCCTAATAGAGTCGGTTTGATTGTCGAATTTGTAATTCGTGAGCCGCCAATTTAAATCCTGTTACGATAATGATTTTCATTCAACTTTTATCATTCGCATTTTATAAAATGATAGATGTCACAAAAGAATCATTATAACAGTCATGTGAATAGATTGGTTGATTTACTGACTGATTGCACGCTAATCATGAGTCATACTGACATGTTTAGAAGTGACTTTAAAGGCCACCCTAGAAACAACCGAAATAACCAATTAGGTTTCTGTATATCTGCTGGAAGGTCGGATTTTCATAAAATAAAAATCTGATTGGTTAATTTAACTATTGTTAGGGTGGCCTTTGAAGTCACTCCATGTTTAGTGAGTGACAATGATTCATCGATCTAATAGATTCAGAAAAAAGAAAATTGAATGAATTCACTGTAAAATAACTTATGATCTTAAGCATAAGGGATAAGTTTATGAGTATAACACAAGTAGATAGTGATTCTAAGACTGAAAATAAGTTTGCTGTTACAGCTTGAAGTTAAACGCATTGATTGCAGTGAATTGATCGGTCAATATTCACCGAATAGGATAAAATGCTCATTCTGGTATCCACTACTAGCCAGTACCCATCATTAGAATAAGTTGGCTTCATGACTTTTAGAAGATAAATTTTGCAATAGTACTCAATACAAGTTTATATGTCGACAGAATTTAGTCTTAACAATACGACACTGGTTACTAGTCACTAACTCTCACAAGTGTAAGGTATCCAGTTATGTAAATCGTTGGTCCTGGAGACTTCTGTGGTTGTAAGGTTGAGAAAAGATCAGTTTATTTGACTTTGAAGATATACCTTGCTAACGGTATCCCCGAAAAACAAGGCATCCTGACAATTACTTTGATCCATGGGATTTATAAATGAACTTGAAAGGGAATGGGAACTGAAAAAAGAATCTTCGAATAATTGACCCATTGGTCTGCTGGCTGGTTAATATTCAAGTTTCTACGTTGAAAGAGTAGTTTCCTCAAGCAAATCTTTTTCACAAAACTGTTCAGAGGTCTGAATAAATACCATGACCAGAGGTTCGTTCACTCAAACCAAATATCTAACAAACATTCTCATACAGTTCAATAGTATAAAATTGTTTTTCAAAAAAATACTGAGTGATTATATGGAATCATAGAAAGTCTTATTACACTGACATTTTCTCCTTACTTAAACTCATCAGTAAAAAACTCAGGTGAACCACTGTCCTGTCTTGTCGATTTACGCTTGTATCTTAGATTGGAATAATGCGATAGGTTACTGCCGAGTTATTAAGAAAGTGATTCATGAGGATGAGTTTCTTCGGCTAGATGAACTCAATGTATCTGTGGTGATACACACAAAGTGTCTTTGAAATACTTTCCAATAACCTTGCTTTATATCTGTCGGCTAAGACCATGATCTGACGTGATAGGAACAAGTAAGCTGATCATTGATTAATTGGTTTCTTTAATGAGAATTGGGATTTATTTCTGAGGTAATATTCACCATGGACTGATATCAGTTGGAGAAGCATTGAAAACTGGAAGCACTGAATAGCTATCTCGTCCTAGTGTAGGACTCCTCAGCAGTACACACCCCCTCCTCAGTGCCATACTGAGAAGAAACAACTGTCCAGTACTCCCAGGTTTTCAACGGTTCACCAACTGATGTCAGTCCATGGTGACTGCTACCTTGAAAATGCATTTCTTGAATCCTACTGAAGTTCCACGACTTCCTAAAATTTATAAAACTGTCTGGATTATTCTTCACTGAAGAATCAGATTCAATAAGGTGGCCAAAACGCCAGCAATTCACTTTCTGACTTCAGTTAAATCATAAAAATATAATTAAATTATTAGGAAGGAAGCTGTGGTTTGTTGGTTCAGGCGCTTGATTTTCAACCGAATGGGTCGTGGATTCGAACCTAGATCTACCTCCCATGGTTTAAATAGCATTCACACAATAAGTGTGGTACATTGCTTATTGTACGGATGAACCCATGGTTCCCGAGGGGACTTAGATTTTTTTGCTACTGAAAGTATAAAGTGTATTTTAGATAGTTTTAAAGACAGTTTTGACTAAGGTATTTGATATTGCCCTGATTAGTACAATAATATATATATATATATATATATACGTGCAGGGTTGGTGATCAAAGCTCAGAGTAACTCTCAGTCGAGACGGAATTCAAGCTAACGAGGTAAATACTTGGATGCTTCACCTATTTCTCAAGTTTTCAGTCATCATCTCCATATGCTGGTTATTAATTTTATGGAGTGCGTCAACTTACTCATTGCCCCCTCCCCTACTCCATTCTTACTACCGATAATATGGCTACTGTAGGTCCTATTTCACTTCTTGTATATATACGATGGTGAAAATCCTCACGCAATGGTAAAAAAAATCAATCGCAAATCAGTTTAAGCCTAATGTTTAACGGTTGAATATAACCTGTAGTAATCTCAAAACTATAGTATCCACCTTGGTTCTAATACTTTCAAGTGACCAGAAAATAAACTGTCTATTCAGTTCGTTCGACAGAAAAGTTAGTCGTAATTCCTCCAATAGGTTAGGAGTAACCTACCGCATCACACATTATGAATTTCATTATGGAATGAGGAATTAGTTGTCTACAGGAAGAAGGAAATATGTGTCATGATGGTTTAGCGTTGATTAACTTGAACTATCAAAGCGAAAAATATTCTAATATCTTATGACGTGCCAAGTATCTTCTTCATATTCCACTCAGTAGTTTGTAGATCTGGATGAGTTGTGAATACTATACTCCTCTCTCGACAAGATAATGTCAACCTCAGTTTCTAGGATTGCAATTCTGTTTAAAATTCATTCGTTTATAGGCAAAACCGCTCATCAGTAGGACATTGTATCCGATTTGTAATTCTCCTATGCCATAAACAGTAGGTATAGAAATTATTTAAGTCGTCTGGTTATTAACAACGTCATCTTATTTTACAAAAACACAAAAAATCGTTGAAATAGAAAGATCTGTTTTGAGGTTTATGTGGACTTTATATTGGAGGTAGCATTCATCACGGACTGACATCAGTTGGAGAACCATTGGAATCCTGGAAGCAGTGAACAGCTGTTTTGTCGTAGTGTCAGACTCAGTACTATGCACGCACAACTCCTCAGGACCTTTACATAACTGCATAGTCCCAGTTAGTGACATGCTTCGAGATGGATATCCTGAAGTTCAAATGAGAAGCTGTGACCTTTGGGGTCAACCAGTAAGAAGTGAAGGGTATGCCAACTGAAGACTGTGGTTGAATAGTCACGAATTTGCTGAAGTAGGAAACTGTGACCTATTGAACTCCCATTCAGTAGCTGAATGGTTGATGCGTTCGCTGTAAGAAATGAACAAGCTGATTTCGATCCCTGGCGAGGTCATGCGTACATACTGCTGAGGAGTCCCATACTAAGACAAAACAACTGACCAGTACCCCCAGATTTCAATAGTTCTCCAAATGATGAGTACTACCATAGAAATATTTATTCAACCCTATGACTTACACGAAGAATTGATATTTATTAGAGTTTCACTGAAGTAAGAGAATACTAGACAGCTGATTTATATTGCTTTTGAGACTGCCTAGGATCTGGTATCATGGATTTCATACAGGGATGATTTTAGGGTATACAAGTCTCCAGGTGACTGAACTTCCACTTACTTTTTCTCAGTCAGATCACAGTTCACTGGTCTATTTGTGTTCCCCAATTTCTATTAGCTCATGACTAAGACAACAACAAAAAATCAATAATATGAAAAAAGTCTTATTAAAGCTCATTACAATAATAATTATTCATACAAAAAATTTACGTTATAGTTCACCCGCATAACTTAAATGAAATTAACATCTGTTGATAGGTTATTAAAGATTAATTTTCCCACAAAATTTTATCCTAGTTAACATAACTAACCTTGTTCAGTTCATTTGTTATATAACATGTGTGTGATCTTCGTTGTCAAGTAGCATTATCTATAAAAAAAATCTTTCGTATAATTGTTCTGAGTACACATTATCACACTTTATCTTCAATAAATCAATAACAATTTCGATATCATCAAATTTAGTGATTAGTTAAATATGGAAAATAGAGGAGACATTGTTATTCTCAATAAACACATACTTTTGGAATGTGGCTTATTGACGTACGGATTCGATTTGTATACAATTGGTTCCCAATTAAAACCCTAATTTATCCACTTCAGATTGAGCAACTGAGGAGTACTAAAGGTTTCACATACACTAAGTATGATTTATAACCCAGTACACATACATATACGGAGTAAAGTTGGACTATTGATTATTCATGTTGGAATTCATCATGGACTGACATCAGTTGGAGGAACATTGAAAACCTGAAAGCATTGGACAGCTGTGCCATCCCACTAGTATGGGACTCCTCAGCAGTGCAAACCCATGACCACTTCATACCAGGGATCAAACCCAGGACATCCAGGTTCCGTGGCCAGCACTTTACCATTGAGCCACTGGGTCGGAATCGAGTGGTCCATATTTCCAACTTCTGTCAGTTCTTGATATAGAGCGACCTCCATCTAATGTTCGACTAGGACGAAGCAGGTATCCAGTGCTTTCAGGTTCCCAATGTTTCTCTAAATGATGTCAGTCCATGATGAATACCAACTTGAAAAATCACTAAATCCCCACAAACTCCCCAAATTCAACTATTGATTATATTTTAGAATACAGATCAGAGTACACTACTACGAAACTAAAAGAGTTGAAAAGAAAACAGAAGTGGGCACAGCAGCTTTATATATGCCCTTGTAGTAGGCAATGTGTCAAATCCACTGTGTGAAGGCTGATGATACTGACTGTTTAAACCTCGGTGGGCGCGGCTAAGTTAGAACCTGTGACTCATAGGCTGAAAGCCAAGCGATTAAACCAGAGGGCTACAGCCCCAAACGAGTGAGTTGTTGAATGCCACTTACATGGATAAGGGCCAGGTTGTAACAGATACATCAAAGGGCTCCAAATATTACCACCACCCTAAAACAGTAACATAGATAACGGAGAGGGAGGTCAGTTCTTCACTCTGGAACACTCTTTTAAGGTTACAGCTCTTGATATGAAAGTTCTCTTCAATCCATCAATATAATCTGAGAGGTTCTACATTGATGACAACTCAAACGCTGATGTCTGGTAACGAAATCAGAAGATACGGAAAGTTGGTAGGGAGGGGACTAGAAAATGCTGCTTTTAGGAAAGTAGTGCAATGGACTTTGAAATCCTGAAAAAGTGTATACTGCATTAATAACAGATTTTGTTTACATACCCTAGTAGTACCATAGATGTTATGCAATTGTGACTGTTATTTGTTTATGATTGAGTATATGATTGGATAACCATTTTCACAATTTATCAGTGGGTATTTCGCAAGGGAAATTCTGTTAACATCACAGTAGCAATAATGAAAAATCTCTGTCTATAAAATAATTGTCGATGAGGAATTTTTAATTTGTAAATGTTCAGTGGATTCTCCATCTGGTTTTATCAAAGACCGAACGCTATCAAGGAATTTTAAACTACAGTGAAAATGTTATTTATTGTTTATTGTGATTTCCCGTTGTTTTACTAGATTGAATTATTCAACCTCTCTTGGCGGATGAGCTCCTAAGCGAACGCCTCTATTCTGCCTGAATATCCATTACGTTATAGTTAACCTGGTGGTTAGCAGTGGAATCGAGGATTCGTGTTTTGTTCTATTTGGGATTCGTCAGTTGATAACACCATCACTCACTGGAGTCCAGCTACTTCAAGCTGACGAATACTAAATAGGACGAAACGCGAGTCGTGGATTTCACAACTGGCGACCAAGTAAACTACAATGAAATTAGTTAAAATTGCAACTCTTTATCAAATGATGTTAGTTAGCAACAAAAAAGATATTTCAGGATAAATGTGTCAAACAGAATCTTTTTTCTGTTTTATGAGAGGTTACTCATCAATTCATTGAACAGCTAAGTAAAACCTTCTTGTTTGAGTACCTACCTATCATACGGATATCGACTTCAATCATCAACTTTCTAAGTTATCATGGAGTATAGTGTATCATTGAAGAAAGGTAGACATCTTTTATCGTAACCATTTATGCAGTTTTACGTGCAGGCTATATTTGTTCATTTTCTAAGTCATAAAAAGGAAAGTTTACATATAAATTGATGACAGCCTGTAGTGCTCATCATGGAGATCTACTGGCATCCTTAGTGCCTGTGTTTGTTGGCGACATTTTGATAACAGACGGGTGAGGTTAAGGTTAACTTTTTAGACATTGAATTTTTACTCGGTCTAATTGTTGACTGAAGGTACACATTAAGGTAAATGTAATAAAAAGATTTAGAGTATTCTGAAGGCCTTCAGTAGAGATTTAATAATTCTTGACATGAGTTTCTTATGTGTCGAAATAAGAAGATTTTACAAGACTGAATCAAATTCACCTACACCTAGTCTAACAAAAGACAACAGCTGCGTTATAAGCTGTAATACGTTATATACTGATGAATGATGCATGATGTTTGCACTCCCCTCATTTATCTACACCACCAACAGAGTAGATAAAAAGTATGACTTCTTACTATAGGGAAAATTAGTATACTGAACAACAGTAAACTTTGTTCTACTCGGTACTTGTGATGCGTTAATGGGAAAGGCAAAAAGATTTTTCAAAGTCACAGACATCAACCTCAGATTTCCTTGAAACACTGTTTGTGTATTATTGAATTACCATGAATTAGCATTCAAATAAGGTGTAGAGTATCACGTGAAGAATGTAATGTCAGAACAAATCTAAGAGTGATCAAACCGAGACCACACAGTCAAGTCAATCAATGTTGGTTTGAGTTACCTCGGGGAAGTGATACCTCCTCAGAGCAGGTGCTCAAAATGCTAGTAGTATATGATCCGGTTTCTTAGGTAACATGGTTCACAACCAACTAAAATGAAACAAAAATCAATGTGCCTACTTAGAACGAAACACAAACGTTATTCACCGTACGGTTCGAATAAGTGAGAAAATTTTAAATTTAGTAGTATTTAACAATGTTCAGCTTCTTTTTGGCATTTTTTATTTTAACAATATTCAGAATGGATGTTTATTAAAACATTTTTTCATCATTTGAGTAATATTAGGATACTTTTGATAGACAGTTATAATTACAATGGTAAAGAGATCAGTTATTGGTCTTTAGACTACCGGTTCGTTAGCCTAACATTTGGCTTACAATATCCGATTTTGAATATTAGATAAATGATACTTAATTGATATTCAGATATGAAGGGGAATGTAAATCCATACTCTACTCTAGACTATACAAGGCAACTGTTACAAAAGGTTACAATAAACCAATGTAGGTATGGATGTGTTGATTCTACAAGCATGTAAGGTATATTGGCTGATTGTCTTAAGCACTTGATATCTAAGTAATCCCTTCTGAGTTGAAATCTCGCTCAACTTAATTCAGCCTTGGCAAACAGGTGTCCTCATATAATAGTTGTAGGTTATATCTCAGTGGATGTATTTGTACCAGGTAAATGGGTTGTGTTATGTATATTTAACGGAATGCACTAATCAACGTATAATGTTGACATAAATTATCAGTGTAATGATACCACTGCTCTTCTGAAAAATATCCATAAGTTTATTTAAACTTATGTTGCATGAAATGCGTTATATAGAAGATGCCATTTCTTATAACAGGAGAATCCAAGTATTATTAACTAAATTAGAAATTATTTACTGAACTCTTAAATACTAAGCTAATTGAATTTTTTAGTTTTCTGCTATACTGTATAAAGTTTCACAAATTGCTAAGTACAGCCAAAATCTGTTAAATTACAATTCTACAAACATTTAATAAATAATTGCTAAGACAAAGATGAACAGTTCTACTTTCCAGGTCTTCCTTTCATGAATGGCTAGAAAAACTAAAGAATGCACTATAGTCATCTTAATTATTTGCGTAAAATATAAATTACCGTTTCAACTGTGGGTAAGTAACATTTGTGTACACAGCAATAATGCCTGAAATGAAGTCAAGCAACTTAGAAAATTACCTGGATACTTTAAGGTGTATATGAACTACTTAATCTACTTTAATAAAACGAAGTATACTTTGAATGGTCACTGAAGAGTAACCGGTTTCTGGTTTTCTAGTCCAGTGTACCAACGTGAACACAGGGTTTCCTACAGATTGTCTCCTATCATTCAACACTTAAGTCGTATATTTGAAGGGAAGTGCTATGATAGTCCTGTTAGTTGAAAACGCTGACGAGATAAAGTTTTCTGGGTACCTTAAGTGGCAATTTTAGGACGTTTCGGGTGCATTTCTTGCCACCTAAACGCAAACTGTTGCCATAGGACTGGTTTTCGGCGGTGACATAGCTTATAATAAGAAGGGTCGGATCAGCTCTGATAGATCAGTGACTGGCGGGATCCTTGCAAGGATGCGAAAGGCCTAACTGGTTTTCGCCAACTAACTTCAGCTGTGGAGCCCCTGTAATGTCCGACTGCCTATTAACGGCAGAGTACGCTGCAGTTTGCTGTGTTCTACAGCACGCCTGTGAAAGTGGACTTTAGAAGGCTACTGGTGTTTGACCACCATTGCCTTCGTAACATAGGCCATGTGCTGATGTCAGCACGCAAGTAACACACAAGTCAGGTGCAAAGTTTTAAGGAGGAGATGAAAGTCAGTTGTTGTAGTTGTAAACCTTCACCCACTGAGATGATTCGGACATATCTCACGTCTACCTCGTTGCATAATGTTAGCTGAGGTAATTTGAGGCTGGAAAGAGGCCAGGGGTGGTTAGACTTAAGTATGGCATCACTGCACGAAATCTTTCGCTGTTGACCTGCGCCGAGTAGAGGTCCAAGTGACACGAAAAAACTACGGGTTGGAGACTCGAGGTGATATAGCTCAGAATCAATGTCGGTGTTTTCCTACAAATAGCTCTAAGAAAAAGACCGTTGATTTAGTAAAATAGTATGTGAATACAGGTTCGATAATAAAGCTTAAACGCGATTAGACTATATAAACTTGTGTTAAATGCGGGTTGAGAAGGCTTATTAAACGGAGTGACTTTAAAGGCCACCCTAGCAACAACGCAACAACCAATTGCGTTTCTTTATTTTATGAAAAACTTCCTTTCCGGACGGTATGCTGAAACCTAACTGGCTGTTTCAGCAGTTGCTAGGGCGGTCAATAAAGTCACTCATAAAATACTTTCATCACCTGGTTATCAAGTGTTTACAAACAATTGACCTTATTTGCAATGACTTCGATCGCATCTTCTTTAAGAATTATTTAAAGGGTGAATTATTACTCACCCATAACATGACAACTGAATCTTAACGATTTCACTGAACAACTCATGAGTAGAATTCTTTCATTGAGGGTAAAACTAATTTTTTTTGTAACCTTTAGAGGGAGTAGAGAACAATATGATGTCAAGGTTTTCTAAAAAAAGACTAACCTCATGACAAACAAGATATACAACCTGAAATAGATTTATTCATATGTGAAAACCAATCTCTGGCTAGTTGCATTACTCATCATCATCCATGTGATATTTTGCTGTAAAACTGTAATGTGAACGCTGAAAAACAGGTTTTCGATTCAATGAAATGATGTGATTGTTAAGTGACAACTGCTCACGAGTGCTTATTCTTATCATATGATTCTATTGATCATGTTCGGGGGTCATGAAAGTACACTACTAAGATATTTTTCTAGAGAACAATGACGGTTAATATTTAATGTGAATTAAAAGTGGACTGACTTTAAAGACCACCCTAGCAACTGATGAGATAGCCAACTATATATTATTACATCAGTGCAATAATTATATGATGTGACTTCTGATGAAATAACTTGATATAGTGTGGTCTTATAAGATTTTCAAGTCGGAAATATACTTTGTGATCATTTGTTGTTCACGCCTACCAAGATCCCTCACTGGATCTAGTGAAAATTAATATCGGAATGTGTGAATTCACCAGTAAGACTGTTGAAGTATGATATTTCAGGTTGGTATTTGTCATGGACTGGCATCAGTTGGAGGAGTATTGGGTACCTGGGAACATTAGACACCTGTTTTTGTCCCACTAGTATGGGACTTCTCAGCAGTGTGCACCCATGACCTTGCCCCACCAGGGAACGAACCCACAGCCTTCAGGTTCATGGTCAGCACGTTACCATTGAGTCACTGGGTCGGAATCCAATGGTATTTACTAATGGGGTGTAGGAAATGTGCTAATGACTGACAGGAGCAGTTGTACACCATCTACTTCAATCAACAGTGGTAGCTAGGTAAATCGGAGTAATTTAAATCCCGTTTCTCTCGCTTGGGGCACACCTCATCAGTGGTGTAGTAGGGATGATTTGACTCAGATACCTGAATTGATCCGTCAGTCAATAGTTTATTTAATACAGCTTTCATGCTCATAATCTTATGGCGTCTATTAGATCATATTATATGATCTGAATATTTTGGTTTCCATAGGAAATCGAAGTGAGATTTCTCACAAAGGAGTGACATTAAAGATCACCCTTCTAACTAAGATATGGACATCTACCCTTCGGTATTTGTTAGGATGACCTTTAAAGCTGCTTGTATTTTGCGAATATTGGATTCGATTTGATAGTTAGAGGACTTTAATTAAGAAATGCCACCTAGGAATCAGTATATCAACTTCAGGAACATTCACAGCTTTGTACTTTTAAATAGGCAGTGACTGAAAGGTTAAAAGACTCATGGTTGTCTTAGGGATGGGTTAGTTTTTATACCATGCTATTATTGCGTAATAGTGAGTACTTTAGCATAAAAAAAACCAGATAACTGACTCCATTAAAGTATTGCTTAATGTCCAGGTTCCCATGTAAGGTCACGAAGGGTCTACAACCAGTATAAAACAATAATCCCTTGTTTTCCAGTTTCTTCTGTTTTTTTTCTTTTATTGAGTATCAATTTGCAATGAAAACCATCCTGAAGTCATTAAGTTCCCAGACGAGCAAAAATTAATCAGTGAGACTTTTGATATTATCTTAAGTCTACTGTTTACCAGTTATAACTTTTTCCGTATGAATTCATTGTTATACAATATAACTTTATCGCTAAAACGCCTTATATTTCATGAGTACCCCCAATGCTTGGGTATGCTTTCTCCAAGCTAGAGATATCCAACAATTGTGTGTTCGATAGCACTTAACTCCGTAAGATTGCTATCACCGGCAGAAATATAGTGAAGGTAATTCTGAAGTGAGATGGCGTGTTTTTCAGCGTCATACAAATCGTCATTTATTGAATAAGATTATCTCTAAATAGCATCTTGGACATATTCTAAAAAAGTCATTTCAGAGGCTCCATAACCTTGAGCTGCTCATTTACCCTTGAAGTGATTAGAAAAAGGAGATAGATGGTCAATGTATGATACAGATCCGCGGCATGAAGGATCATTGCTGGGTTGGCATTTATCAGTGCCTTACGACTCCTTGAATAAGGTTCGAGAGATCGTGCAACTCAGGTACTTTAGACAACAACAGACATGGCTCAGAATTGAAATCACTGGCTATCATACTCCAGCTTTCTTTTTTTCTACTACTGAAAAGAAAGATGAAAGTAGTGAATACTTCTTTGAAAGTATCCTTGAGACTGGAGCCTTAATAACCTATATCTGTTTTTCCATTCTTTCTCCTGTCCTTTACATTTTCTTAATTTTGTTTTATTCTTTGTATGACTCATCTCTTAGTGTCTATATTGTACCCAGTTCGTGTTCCAAATAAATAAAACAATCTTTAGGTCATTTTTGGGTAAATATTGCAATGAATAGTTTTATCTTCCTATGGTCGAAAAGAAAATTCTATTCAGCTAATCCCTTTATCCAGTGTAAGGTATCCAATGAGCCTGTATCCACATCTCAACGTTGAATGGTTAAAAATAGTTTTTAAGTATATGTCAAATAAGACTTTGTACTGACTAGTACTTATCAGCAGAATATATATCTGCTATCTCAATGAAACTTAATTTTTGTCAGTGATTCGAAACTGTCTGCCCAATTCACCGTTGTAATTCAAGTGACTTCAGCAATAAGCTATATTGAAAGAGTTTTGTTTGCAGTGTCAAAATGACTTTTGATTTTATCTTAGTCAAAAAAAACAATATTTGTTATTTAAAATCGAACATTTTAATACTCCTTTTGCCTTCAATCTATCCAATGTAAAGATAATCGCATATAATATTGCATAAACTGATAAAATGCTGTAAACAGTATCGTTTCTCAGTGATCTATTGGATAGCGCTTTGGCACTTGAAGCGATGGGTAATGAGTTCGAGTCTCAGTGGGAAAAACATTCACTGGGGTGCAGCTACATCTAGCTAACGATTCATAAGTAGAATGAAACGTCCGTCATGGATCCCACTACTAATCACCAAGATGAATATACAAGTCTTATTTTAATTCAGAAACCGTCAATCTCTCAGTCTACGACACAGAGACAGATAACCATCACTGTAATAAATATAAGTTTTCATTTTAGTATTTCAGAAGCCAGAGTTACATTTAAAAGCGAAGTGATTTTTTGTATGATTTACTGAAACAAATTTTGTGATTCACTATCTAATTTTCCTATGTTCCCATTATCTCATCTTTTATTACTGTTTTAAAATGGTAGAACTAGTAGAAGGTCGTGATAGTAGACTTGAACAGTGGTTCTTCAAATTCGAAGTGTAGTTACATTATACCAGTGCCTGGATACAACCTTTAAGACAAGTCTTATTGGTAGACCGGTCTTCAGTTGGGATACACGACGATCAGTTAGATTGAACATATCTGGGTCTTGAAGATTATAACTCATTTGCCTCCTGGTTCCAAAGTCAAACATCTAACCAGATAGTCATGAGATTCAACGTCCAGCCAGATTTCAGCTTAAGTTCAGCCAACAAATATTTCATGTACAGATTCGATGTCAGTAAGAGATACAGGTCTATTGGCTGGTCACTAGAGCGTAACCGACTTCATATTGTTTAGTCCTAACCGTGGAATCAACTAGTCCGGTGGCTGCATTGAAAAATGGCTGATAGAGTGGGATCAATACTTAGAAACAGACGACATAAAGTTGGTTACCCTCTAATGACCAGTCAGTGTACCTAATTCAGTCCTACATAAGGCCAGTTACGGTGCGAACAACTCAGTGGTAACGTTTCCGACTGCAACACTGGGTGATACAGTTTCGGATCTCAGACAGGACATCAGTCCCACTGAGGTTGTAGATATAACTTTCTGACGAGCACCAAAAAGCCTGAAAACTAGATTTAAGGCTTCCTGTTGATTGCATCCATCCAACTAACAGATACTGGTCTACCAGTTCTTTATTAACTTAGCTGTTGAGATTTTCTGAATCCAACCTATATTCAGTAACCATAAAACAGAGAATTGACTATTTCTTGAATCCACACTTCAGTCTGAAGATTCATTTTAACTAATCATAACTTCTTTTTTACAACTTTCTAGATCTGTAGAAATGAATTTATCACATGAGGATTATTCTTCAAAAGAAGTATTAAATCTTCATATTTCATATGGTCAAAGTCAAATTGAACAAAATAAATTTAGTGTCAATGAATTGGTTCAATGTTCACAAAACGATACAACCAGATGGAATTCTTTGAAAAATCACTTAAATATGAATGAAATAAATCAACAAGTAGATTCAACAAATTTCAGTACTACTGCTAAATCATCAAGTAGTATAAAATCATCAAACCAATTGAATGGATGTCTTCAAAGTAATAATCTAGTTGACAAAACAGAAAGTTTTTGGAGTAGTCGAGAAATGCAAGTTTTAAAACTTCGACTTCAAGATCATCTAAATCAGATTACAAGCATAAGTACTATAAGCGAGAAAATAGTAACATCGACAAGAAGATCATTAGAGAACACAGTTGGACATAATTTTAAAACTGAACCAATCACGACGTCAATGAATCCTTCAACAACATCAACATTGTCTGAAAATAGTTATTTATCAACACTTTTGAAGAAGAAAGTTACTTCAAGTCATTCACAGATCAATTATATACCTAATTCTTATCACTTACAACCATGTATTCAATCAGAAGCAAGTGCATTTAAACCGGTCCCAAGTAGGCGCATACCTCATGGATGTGATAACCGAGTTCATATCACTGTAGACAATAGTCATTTAGCTACAGATCTAGTCAATAATCGATCGCTTAATTCACCTACCTTGATACATCAGCCACAACAAATAAATACACTTTCGACGTCATCATCTCTATCATCAATTTCTCACACGAATATAATCTATTCTAAAGTACACGATATAAATAAAATCCCTCAAACTTTGCCGACAACATCTTTAAATATGCATGAAATAAATAGTTTTAAAGAATATCAGCAATTAAAATTGATTCCTTTCAACTTTTCACGTGAACATTTGAACAGAATACTACCACAAACTACACCGAATGTTCCTGGAATTTCTGTAAATAATAAAAATATCAGTGATGATAGGCATGTATTCTCAACTTCGGCATCATCATCATCATCATCATCAACTTTCATATCCACAATATATCAAAATAAAAAATCAAGAAAGTCATACTCCAATAAAAAGTGTCAAAAATGTACATGTTTCAATTGTCTATTGGCGCGTAATATGAACTCAAGTTGTCATAAAAACAACATGAATAATAAAAATAGTGATGTTTTCAATAGTTTCAATGTCGAAAAAAGAAGTTCACTTCATAAAGTACACGTATGCAATATATGTGGTAAAAATTACAGTAAAACAAGTCATTTAAAAGCTCATTTAAGATGGCATAATGATGAAAGACCATTTCAATGTATATATCAATTATGCAATAAAGCATTTACTCGATCAGATGAATTACAACGTCATATACGTACACATACTGGAGAAAAACGTTTTCAATGTGATGTATGCACTAAACGTTTTACGCGTAGTGATCATTTAAGTAAACACCGTAAAACCCATGAAATGCATACTAGTAGTTTATTAAAAATAGAAAATAGACCTTAGAAAAAATTCCCTAAAGAGTGTCTCGCACCCAACCTATCTTCATCAGCCTTACACTGATAAATAATGAATTTTTTTTCTGTATATTAAGAGATACAATATTTACTCTTACTTCACAAGTACGTTCCTTCTTTTGAGTTTGCTTTTCTTTTTTTATACGATTATATTAATTATTTTCCTATAGTTTCAACACATTTTCTACCCTGTTTTTTGGAGATAATTCGGGAAAAATTTTGTTTATATAGTTACTTTAAAAACGAGTAGGTTTTGATTTTCTCATTTAAAAACACAACCAATAAAATCTTACCATTTTGTATATTAAATAAAACTACATCACCTACTGCTCAGTTTTGATATATGTCTGAAGATGATAGATGTTAAGTGAAAATTCAAGCTACAGTTAGTGTTCAACAACAGGCTACTGAAATACCTGTCGACTTTGTTGCCAATTAGATGTGTGTTTTCTGGTTAGTCTTTTACAGTAATATGTGGGGAGATTAGCAATCCCCTTTTTCACCTTTGTATACAGCTTTATAGAAATCAGTGTAAATTGAATCCATATAGTGAAATAATTTTTTTATTCAGTAAGCAGTTGATTTTGAATAATATCTATGACGTAAAACTAAAGATTATCGCAGTTTAATTTGGGGGTTTGTGGGGATTTAGTGATTTTTCAAGTTGGTGTTCATCATGGACTGACATCAGTTGGAGGAACATTGAAAACCTGAAAGCACTGCACATCTGTTTCGTCCCACTAGTATGGGACTCCTCAGCAGTGCAAACCCATGACCATTTCACATCAGGGATCAAACCCAGGATATCCAGGTTCCGTGGCCAGCACTTTACCATTGAGCCACTGGGTCGGAATCGAGTGGTCCATATTTCCAACTTCTGTTAGTTCACGACATACCCCGACCATCACCCATTGTTATCATTGAGTATTTATACTCATGACCACCAGGTTCGCCCCATCGGTCACAATTTCAGCAATTGCCTCACCAATGAACACTAGATGAATTTAATTTAAGGGTTCGTGGGGATTTATTGATTTCAAGTTAGTATTCATCATGGAATGACATAAGTTGGAGAAAGATTGGAAATCTGGGAGCACCGGACAGCTGTTTTGTCATAGTACTGTACTCCTCAGCAGTGCCCACCCATGACCCCACCAGCACTCCTAGATTCCCAATGCTCTTCCAACTGATGTCAGTCCATGATGAACAGTAACTTGAAATTACCTCAGCTGCCTATCTTAGAATCTGGGTAGTTGTGTGAGTGGTGGTGGAGGTATGAGTGGTTAAATTTTCAATTACATATCGAAAGCCAGAATGGCATACACCAATCTGGGTCACTTTTCCCGCCATCGCGATGTCAGTCTGACCGTAAAAGGTATGGTTTACAATGCCTCGGTGCCAGCAGTTCTGCGGTATGGCTATGAAATCTGGCCTGTCTGAGTTGAGGATGTGAGACGACTCTGTGTGCTCGATCATAGTAGTTTGCGTAGGATTACTCGTATCCGGTGACAACACCGTGTAAGTAATTGTGAGGTATGACAGCGTGTGTTTGTGTATGATGGAGATCGTCATTCAACAAGTGAAGTCATCTGGAAACACCGTCTTCAATGGCTTGGATATGTGTTACGCATATCGTCCCAACGGCTTGCTGTTTGTTAGCCCTGGAACTGGATGGAAGAATCGGAGGGGCTCTCAATGTATGGTGTGGTGCCGTGGGACGAACGATAGTTTTATCCAGTTAGCATCTGTCGGTGCAGCAAGACTCTCTGGGTAGTTTCCGAGACATCATGCGACTTGGTGGCTTGAGACGTGATCAGATATGGCTCAGAATCGAAACCAGTGGCGGTCATACTGTTGTTTCCTCCTATCTTCTGCTGTTGGAAAGTAATGGAGTTTTTCGAATATACCTTAATGGACTGCGCTTCTAATCACGCCATTCTTATTGTTTTTTCTTCCTGACTTATCCACTTCCCGTCGTTTATGTCTTCACATTGTTTTTATGCTGTTTTGTGTGGCTCATTTTTTGGTGCCCTTGCCGTACAATGCTTGTGTTCTAATAATCGTAATAATATTCATGCGGCCACCAAGCTAGATGGCTCACCGTCGTAGTGTACCTTTTACAGATGTTGGTTGGTTGGAGGTAGTCGGCAGGAAGCACTGGACCTAAGTTTCGTGCTTGTTGACACTCGTCAGCCTGGCGTATCTGCAACCTCGAGGAAACTAATGTCCCATCTGAGATTCGAACCCGTGTAACCAAGCGTGGCACTCAGCGACGTCATTGCTGCATGACTGACTAAATGTAAGCTTAAATTAGATACACTGATTGGTTACCGAACAGCAGCACTGGGTAACGCAAGTTCAAATCTCAGACGGGACACCAGTTCCCTTGAGATTGCCGATACGCCTTTCTGACGAGTGTCAATAGTCGAGAAATCTGGATACAGAGCTTCTTGCAATTACCTCAGACCAACTAAAGTAGTCAACTCACACACATACGTACATGCATACATATATACATACATAACTGTCTGAAATGAAATTGTTGTGTATGTCAACTACTTGTACTTACATGATCAACTAAATTGGCCCCAGCAAGACCTTGTTTCTAATCAGCATTTTTCAACTTATCCCGGTATCGTATCGACAAGATATCAGATCTAATACTAACACCGAATTTACAGCATACTAACAGGGCTGTCGGGTAGTAGATGTATGGTCTCGAATAGCTGTAAAATACTTCACCATTATTGACTCCAGATGACCCTGGGGTATGCATGCACATGTGGAGAAATCTATGATTTTAGGATTTCAAACTGCCCGTTGTTGATCAATTCGTACCCAACTTACCAAGTTCTGTCAGCTTACGGACTCCTGTACAGCTGCCTCCATTTGGCCACCATTTCTAATGGTGGCCAGCAATTGAATGCAGGATGCAGATCTCGTCCTATTTCGGACTCTTCAGCTCACATCCTATTCGACTGAACCGATTAAACCAATCCATCTAGTCTTTAGTGCTCAGTTGACACTACCGACCCAGTTTGCGATGTGGCTACAAAACTCGATGGATATCAGTTAGCAACGATTACTAAACAAGATTAAATTGGTTACTACCCAATAATTGGTAAATTTTGATTCATTCATAACCCCACCCCCTCTGTATATTTCACTTAGCTTCCATGCAACTTCTTATTTACTTTCTATACAAAAGAAGTGTGATTATGCATTATACTGTCTACTTTTTGCATTGATTCACACATTTATGTTATTCACAAATAAACGCAACTTGACTGATAAAAGTTGAAAACGAATATTTTCTTTTCATGTAACCATAACAACAGCTGTTTTTCTGTCTATCTATTTGTATGTTGAAGGCAAACAACAAAATTTGTATGCATAAAAGGTATGCATCTCCTAACCCCTTGCTTTTACAAGTTGTAAACTCAGTCAACATAAGAGTTGGTATAACACTATGCTGATAATTGTAACGGTGTAATTTGGTGTATATGCATAAGTGAAATCTATTTCAGTCAGTTGCCAACCTACCTAAGATTGCGCAACAACAAATTTTCTGATAAACTAAAGAAATGAAGAATCACTAAGGCAATCTTCTCAGTTGTATACATCTGCATAAGCATCACATAAACAAATTGTTGAATAATTTTGATGGTTATAAACCCTAAGAAAGCAAAAATATGTAACATATCAGTCGGAGAACTATTGAAAATATGGAATCATCAGAAAACTATTTCACCCTAGTTTAAAACTTCTCAACAGCACTCACTTACGACCCCTATAGAGTCAACCGAGTTGGACGGTAGGACAAATACTCACCGACAGGATTGGACGACGGTAGTGTTATATCGCAAATTGACAGACTGGAAAATGTGGTCTACTGGATTCAAAGTGAGTAGCCTAATGGTAACGTGGCTGTCGCGAGACCCGATGAGTCTGGCTCCCACCCCCGACGTGGTCGTGGGTGCTGATCATTGAAAAATCCAATACTGGAACAAAACAGGTGTGCAGTGCTTCCAGATTTCCAACCAACCAGTTCTCACAATTTCCTAAGTAGAATAGTCTGTGACTAGTGGGGCATATACTGACTGCAGACCCAATCGGTAACAAGTGTTGTATACATGTACCCTAATGTTGATACAGGCTTCATTGATGAGTCATATGAACTAAGGTTTCAGTAAACTGTAATCGTTATGATAAAAAACAGCTGGAAGTCGATAATGAAAAGTAATTGACTTGAGTTTCATTCTAAGTGGGATTCATCAGTAAGAGAAACTAGTATCCAACCTTGAAAGGAATTATACTGCTTCCGAATCCACGAAGTCTTCTAGTGTCTTAGATTATACACATCTAAACGGTAGATTGCAGTTAGTCTGGAGGATCACGATAAGTTGTTAACCATTATTAGGTCAAAAATTCAAAACCTCGTTTTGATAAAAGACAGTTTGTTACTTGAATAGTTCATTGACAAGTTATGTCATTTCAGTGCATTGAAAAAGTCACCGAGTGCTAACCAACATAACAAATGAAAATGTGATCATTATTTTAGACTTAGAAACTGAGATCAATATTAGTTCGGAGACCAGTTAGTGAATATAAACCAGTGTTCTATGGATATTGACTGTAATTTAAATAGCATACAGAGATAAAGCTTTATAACTTTGATATTTTTAATCTACAGTGAAATATAAATTCTCTTCAAATTATGGATATACTTTGCAAGTAAATGCCAACAAGTGTGATATTTAGATCAAACAGGGTATCCCAAAGATTAGCTGTAAGTATTTAATACTGAAGGAAGTCCATTATATAACAGATATATCTTGGAATAGACTAAACTATCCTCTGTTTTGATAACCACCTGGGAATCTTTTGAAAAATATGAAAATAAAAGTTTGGGACAAACAGTTGTCAGCTTCATTACAGCAACACACTTCTAATGCATAGGTTACTCTTACTTCCTATGGGTGGTACTTAACTACTTGTGTCATTATGTTGTATACCTTTTCCACATTATACTGATATCGTTTGGTTTATCTGGGTAGTAAAGTTCAATAGTAGTCGAAAATATAAACAATAATCGATCAAAGGTAATTTCAAGAGGTGGTTTTGTAAATCTACAATATGGAAGATCGAAACTCATCACAAAATTACGCCCATTAAAGATCTGGTTGTTGAAATTCTGCAGGTTTGTGCCGAACCCTTTCAACATTTGTTCTAATGAGTTCCAGCTTACAGCTTCCATTGAAGTATTAACACGAATACAGATATACCCATGTAAGGTGAATCGAACAACCTGCTAGTCATATAGAAAAGCCTAAATGCTGACATGATGCCTAATACCAATCAACATTTGCTAATATGCATAATAGTACGATTTGAAATTATGCAAATGGAATGATAGTAGAATAGTAACAGTCTTATGTCACATACAAAGATGGAAAAGATAACAACAAGTATGATGAAACAAAAACATAACACAATTAACAAATCCGTCTGAGTATCAAGTCAATGGAGCTGTCAACTTATAATTCTTCAGTGTAGAATACAATACACTTCTAAGGTTGTAGTTAGACGTGTGTGCAGATATGTGTGAAGGAGAGAGGTAGGAAGGTGGCGAAAGACACGGATGATGAGGAGAAGATTGGCACACTTTTCCATATAAATGACAATGATTAGAGGTAAATGCATACTAATAATAGCGTTGTTTGGTCTTATTGACCGTACACTATGTATGACAGCATATCAATGAGGCAAGAATGCCAATAACCTGTAGGTTGAAGATTTATCTGCTATCTTACTAATCACAAAATAGGTCGGTAATTCAAGACTAGTAAACAAAGCATTGGATTTATTTAGGTATTCATGCAGATTATATTCTGCAATCTATTGTTTACAAAATGAAATATTGCATCTCTCTCTTCATAGATGTATGCGTGTGTGTGCGTCTGCGTAGATGGTGTACAGATCAAAGATTTTGATCAGTCTTAGTCTTTACTTCAGTGTTAACCTACAGATTGAAATATTCATTTAGGTTAGTGTGAAACTGATTGATTTCGAAGGGGGTTTCACTGAGGATCGATATCAGCTAGAGAATCACTGGTAACCCGGGAGCACTGAACAGCTAAATTACTGCATAGTGCTTATCGATGACATGCTTCCAGATGGATATCCCGAAGTCGTGATAAGTGAAGCCATCATTCGTGAGGTCAACCAGTCGAAAGTGAGGCGGATACCTGGGTGGGTAGTTAAGCTATATTGAGAACTAACAGAGTTAGGATACTGTGGACCAATGAAGTTCGACCCAATGGTTAAACGGTTAATACGTTTGCCGTCAAGCCCAAAAGTACCGAGTTCGATGGCTGGCGGAGTCGTGCTGCCAAGTATGGAACAGCTGTCCACTACTCCAAGGTTTCTGATGGTTCTCCAAATGATGTCAGTCCATGATGAATTGCTGAGTCATGACAGATGAATAATCAACCAAATGGGTATTGAGAACGTACTCCAACCTATGATAATAAATGATGGTTATGACAAATCACGAATTCACCAAGTTTCCAAGTGTTGACCAATGATCACTTCAATGAACTAAAACCTAAAGATCTTTGTCTGACTTTTGCGTAAGATCGAGCTTACACTCTGTTTAGTCGGAAACTGAAATGAAATATCTGCCCATTGCTGCCTAGTTTTCGATAATCCCGCAGATTTTATCAGCTTACAATGATAAACACTTACGAATCTAGCTAGAAAATTGTCACTATTAATCGTATGAAGTGTTCAAAAATACACATTCTTGTAATGTAGCTTCTTTAATCAGGTACTTTTGTTAAAAAGGATAGTTGTATGAATGCAGTAACAGTATAGTGGATGAAGTTTGAACGAAATCTTAGATAGTGCATAGGGATCGATTCAACAGCCATTGGAGTAAAAATCAAACTGCTTATGAACACTTATGAAGGAGATCAATTTACTTAACCTCGTTCCACCTTGCTCTTTAAACCTAATGTTTGGTTAGTGTTGGAGATAAACATCGATTAAACTTCTTATACTACTAACAATGAAGTAAGTAGGTAATTTAAGTTTGTAAAAATAAAGTCGACGAGACATGCCCATTGAGTCATAGCGAAGAGATAAATCAGCAAAGAAAATTTTCTTTTTCGACGATATCATTTTCTAAAGCTGTACAACCGTATTTATATGTTTCATAAACATATAACAGTCTATTATTGAACAATAGTGCTTAATTGCATTATTAAGCTAGTGGTAAAAATTGGAATCAAGAATGGAAAGACACAAATGGAGGTGGCCCAAAGCGTCGACTTGACCTTAACGCACTCCAGAACTAATTGCTGACTGACTAGAAAAGCTGATCTATAGCTTCATAGAGAAGAATATCTTCTTCGGCGATCTGAATAGCCGATTCTTCAGAATCTCTGCTGCCCTATCGCCTTTGAAACCAAGGTTCATAAGCAAGGTCTTCTTTAGAACCGTAAGTACTTGGTCTGTATTCTGTCTTAATCTCAAGTTCTCAATAAATCTGGATAGATATCCATTTTGTATGAATATTAAAGTCATCAGCAGAGCTATTCGCTAAATCACTACAACATTATGAAATTGTTTAAATTATTAATTCGGCAAAAAGAGTAGACCATTAGTTATACAGGTCTTCCTGTACATATTCATATAAATGTCATATCAAATATTGTGTTTATCTATTCCATATGCCAGGACGACGTAAACGTACATTTGTAGAACAGACATTATCAGTAAGTTTTAATTCCATACATACAAGAAGAAATGTCAAATGTTGCATCTGAAGCTGTCTAAGAGTAATAAGAGAAAAGCATCGACTTAATAGAAAATTCACTTCATGAATATTAATAACTTGTGTTTGTCTTCTTTCTTATCGTCATTCTTCAATCTGTGTACAGATGTACATAAAACAATGAAGTGTAACTGTTTTGATAGGAAGTACCGGGTTCGAACCCTGGTGTGCCTATTTTGGCCTGGAACCGGGTCCTCACATAGTACGCATGGTTCATAGTCTGGCATATTGACACGTACTGTGTTGAGCCACATTATTCTTATTGTTATAACAAGCTGTAGCATTACTAGCCAATGGGTAGCATCAGAACATTTATTACGCACCAATCTCTTTGTTCACTCTGATGATCGACGTGAGACTACATCACCAGTTTCAAGTCGTAGGATTCGTCATAGTATGATTTTAAGCTTTGAATAATTACGTAATTTAGCGCTGTTTCCAGCGTCTGTTAGTTCATGATAGTCATGGAAAAAATCTCTAGGCATATCATAAAGTATTGAGCGTTATTGCTTGTATTATACCGTCATTGATTGGACCGAATTGATCGGTTTTCATTGGCATATGGGCTCCTGCCTCGATATTACCTGTGTTCTTAATTACATAGTAATGATGATTAGTGGCTAGAAGTGGAATCCAGGATGCGCATCTGGTCCTATTTGGGACTCGTCGGCTCGATGTGCCTGCCTCCCAGTGAGTGATGTTGTTTTCACCAGGGTTTGGACTCGTGAACGATCTCTTCAAACGTCAGAGCGTTATCCATTAGACCACCGAGCCACAATAGCCACTTCTTGTGAGATGGGTCCGAATCCCGGTAGGAACAACATCATTCACTGGGAGGCAGGCACATCCAGCTGATGAGTCCCAATTAGGACGAGATGTGCATCCTGGATTCCATTCCTAGCCACTATCCATCATTACTGTATCATAAATTAGTTTACGATTAATGGGGATTTAATTTTCAGGTAGTATTCATCATGAACTGACATCAGTTGGAGAAGCGTCGGAGACCTGGAAGCACTGGACAGCTGTTTCGCCCTAGTATGGGAGTCCTCATCAGTAGGCATCCACGAACCGGCTAGGGGTCGAACTCAGGATCTTCAGGTCTCACGGCGAGCCCGTTAACCATTCAGGCACTGGGTCGGAGTTCAATGGTTCATAGTTTCAAACTTCTGACAATTCGCGATATTGCGAGACTATCTCCCAAGGTCTTCAGTTGAAACCCACTTTCCTTCCGACTGATTGACTTCATAGGTCACAGCTTTGCATTAGAATCTTCAGGATATCCACCTGGAAGCATATCACTAACGAGCACTGTACACTAAAGTATTTTGAGGTTAATGGGGCAATCTAACGTTATGTAGCTAAATATTCGTAATTCTTTGGTATCTTTCGACATTATGGGCAACAATTCACGCCTGCATGGTGTCTTAGTGCAGAATAAACTGATATGTATTGATATCCACGAAATACATGACTCTGATACTGCTACGTGATTATGATCTCCTGCACAACTTCGTATCTGAATACCGCTGGACATGTTTACGCCTTGAAAGGTTCTACAGATCGACCCCTGGGCTGAAAGCAAGACGAGTTATTAGTCGCAACCCTTTTAACTACTAAACTATCTCCCCTTCCTACTGGAGGAGGCAAAATTAACGGTTCGCCACCCTTTTATATTATCCGATCTGATTCATATATGTATTGAACTGAATTTCATATCCGCAACGTATCGTAATTCATAAAAATGAAATAACTAATTTCATATATATTAGGACAATGCAGGATAATCAATCCTAACATACAACTATTTCGTAACCATAGTTCGCACAGAATTGAGTAAATATAAAATTATTGAAACTTTAATATAAAAAAACAATAGAGCTGATAATGCTCATCTGACATTCCAATTTTCCCTCCTCTGGCCTGTTATAGCACGGTATAATAAAGATAACCAACCCCGTTGGGTATTTGAATACTTCCCTTAAGCAAAATAGGCATATTTCGATTAAAATCAACATTTTTTTCCAGATGTAGGTGTAGATCTTGGTCTTTATATAGGTCAAATAGTTAATGCGTCAAGTTCCACGACTCTTTATTGTTATCCAAGTATATGCAGATCAGTTGGTAAGTAACATTTAGTATTTGGAAAGCGTAGAAAGCACGTAAAATATCGTCAGGGTCTCCTAGGAAGTATTGAACAGTTTCTACATGTAATGACTTTGTTTGCCTTACAGCGTTATTAAGTCACAATATCTTTCATTTATTGAAGGATCTTCAAGTAGTAGAATAATTCCTCCGCGATCGACCACAAAAAATGATAATTCAAAATGAAGTGTGTACTGACGATGTCGACAGTGACAGTTGAGGCTTCATAATTCAGCCATCCAAATTGGAGATCACAACAGCATATCAAGTAAATGAAGATGACAAGTAGAGAGTAAACCTCATGTTTGGTGCTTTTATAGGAGAGCTAAATTCTAAATACTGTAAAATATGGGTTTATAGAGAGCAGATTGTGGTTATTAATCACGCTGTATAAGAAAATCATCAGAACTATATGCTTACTGACAAAATCAACGTCGAACTTTGCACACAGGTCCATAAGCTCAAGTTGCCACATTTTAGAGTAGTACAGAAGAAAAATGGGAGTAGAAAAAAGACTGGTATCAAAAAAAGTTGGGTAATGTGATAGGACAAGCAATTTAAAGATGGTTACTGAGAATATTCCAGCATTAGATGTCAAGGAGTGAATAAATTTGCACCATTGTGATCGATTTTCAGTCAAGTCACTGAGAGTTCCCAACCACTGATTTCTTTCATCTCGAAGACCCCAACCAGATACTCAACATCTCTCCACGCGGCTCACACTAACAGTCAGGGACTTTATACACTGATAACATCTTGGTTTGGTAACCCTGAACCCCCTTCCAACTTCCCTAGCATGGCACGTCGAGCGAGGTACGCGGTCGCTCGGCATGCGCAGTACGTGTCCAAGCCGTCTCAGTCGATGAAGATTTATAACCTCATCAATCGACTTGCTTATTACTTTACGTCTGACCTCAACATTGTTCATTCGGTGATTCCACCAAACGTGAGCAATGCTACGAAGACATCTGTGATCAAAACCCAGTAATTACCTTACATCTTCTACTTTCAACGACCATATCTCGCAGCTGTACAAAAGAACAGAATAAACTGCAGCGCACTATACTCGTCTTTCAACAGATACTCGGACATCTTGCCAGTTGGCGCCACAGGTGACTCAAGTTGGCAGATGCCGAACGGGCTTTATGTATTCGGACTGAAATTTCGTCGGGAAGCAACCCGTTCGTGCTGATGCAACTCCCCAATAAGTGGAATGGTCGACACATTCAATCACTTCACTCCTTATCATTAAACTGCAGAACACCAGTCCTGGAACATCATCCTACATTTGACAGGTGCCAGCGAAATGCATGCCAAACATACTTAGATTTCTCCTCAACGCGTCCACATGAGCCTGCATTTTGTCAGCGCCTTCACCTAAGGGGACAATATCATCTGCATACTAAAAGTTAAACAGATGACCTCCTGGGAGTAGACCGACCCCTGTGAAGCGAGACATATCTAGTTTAATGTCTATTAGTACATCTATGACAAAGCTAAGTAGGAACAGTGACCGTGGACATCCACGGCAGATAACACCAGCTGTCGTCAATTCATAAGTCCTGAAACAGCTACCTGAGTTTGAGAACAGAGCTTTGGTTAGCGTTATATACTTTCTCACTACTCTCTTCACTGTCAGACACTGCCGCAACATCTCACGGTTAACAGAGTCAAATGCCTCCTTCACCTCAAGAAATATGAAGAGTATCAGCCACTAGCCGGTAGGTATGTCTGTGTTCTAGAACCTGTTGGAGGTTAAAGCTTTGATCAGTGAACCCTCATCCAGAGCTGCCTGAAACGTAACTCGTTCTCTCGAGCTCCTGTTAGGTGTCGGATAACCATAGAACCTGGGATTTTGGACACGATAATAGTCAATCCAATTCTCCCTTTTTATGGACAGGGACGATCAATGAAGTACACCAGTCTGATGGCACTAATTCTGACTCCCATACATTACCTAATATTTCCGTCACATTAATTAGTGAATTTCTATCTCCATCCTTGAAAACTTCAGGTGGCAAACTGTTAGTTCCTGCTGCTTTGAGTTAATTTAGGCTTGAATTAGCTTCCTCAACTTCGATCGAAGTTGGAGGACCGACATCAACGTCCTATTCTGGTTTACGCTGCATGTTGAGCAACTGAAGCGTTGCTGATTGCCAGCTCAAGGGGGGCTTCAAAGTGTTCTGCCCAGCGTTTTAGCCACCTATCCTAGAGGTTATCAGCGTCCCATCCTTTTCCATGATGGTCTCACTAACAATCATTCTCTTCATACCGGTATCCTTAATAAGCCTAAATGGTTGCAGGGTGTTACCTAACGCTGATGCCTTCTCGATCTCTCTCGCTTTCAGTACCCACCGCTGCTCTCGAAGACTTTTAGTCAACCTTAAGTTTAAATTGCTTTCGCTCTTCATCGTGGTCAGAGACAGTTGGAATCAGACTTCTCGCATCAATCAGTTCAGATGACGTAGCAGAAATCAAATGACGTTCACCCACCTTTGGGTGTATGTTACCAGCCGTTTTTATCACTATCTGTACAGCGGAATTAATACCACCCAAGGTTTCCTCAGGATGAGCACTTTTGTCATGGTCAGATAAATGCTTAGCTAACTTCTCTTTAAAGGCATACTTCACGTTCTCATCTTTCAATCGAGCACAGACAGGCTTTACTATTGCCTATTTCCTGCGACCAGTAAGGTGCAGACATACACGAACTTGGACTAAAGCGTGATCGCAGTCCAAACTGGTACTCTAGAAAGAGCGGAAATTCCCCGACCATGGCTTATAGCAATATGATCTATGTTCATCGTTAGTTTGAAGTCGGTGGATGCCATGTGAGACATTCTCTCCTCATGCTTAAAGTTAGAGATTACCAGAAACAAGTGATTGTCGGAGCGAAATTGTAACAGACGATCACCATTATCAGGTCGTTGACATAGGATTCCGTAAACACTTCCCAGATGTCTCTCCATTTGGCTCAACTTCTCTACTTTAGCATTAAATTCACCTGCCATTGTGACTCTACCTGAACGTTTTGCTTTCTGGAACTAAATTGACAGCTTCTCATTGAATTCATCCTCTACATCATCCAAACTCCACTCGGTGGCTGCGTAGGTGGAGATTACAAATAGGCATTATCCAGTCTCACGATCCTTCCTAGTTTTCATTGATCCATTCAGTTGAATAGCACATAGACGGCTGTTCACTGGTATCCGGTCGAGAAGCACACTTTTTGTTCTTTAACTCAATGCTATGTCTATACCAGCGTGTCCACGGAAGAGTTAGCCAGTCTCCAGATATTCTCAAGGTGAGTTTTGAAGATTCCCTAGTATGGTCATGTGAGGTCAATTTAATAGTCACACTTGGGACTGGTATACGTGTCTCAGAGACACAGCATATATCTATGGCTACAAATCCCAATCAACTATCAACTGTACCATAGGCTGTTATACAGTTAATGCATGTTGCCGTGAGATTGGAAGGATGCCATAATCACTTCTGTCTCTTATGCAGACTCTGAACAGGGTAGGGTATTTAGAACCTACCGTTCAATTCACAACCAGTCATGGAAAAAAACAATTCCAGCGAATAAACATATCTTTCAAATTAGATCTACACTAACGCATAACGCACCCATTTAGTAGTGTTAGCAAGAGGACAACAGAATACACATATATATAATAAACACAGACCAAAAGATTGAAAAAAATTGGATCGAAACTGACCTTAGTGGTCACCCTAACAACAGCAGAGATAATGAATTACGGGCGACTTTGAAGACCACCTTAGCAACAGTCAAGATGACCAATCAGGCTTCTCCATTTCGGCTGGAAATGCAGATTATCGTAAAATACAGAGGTCTAATCGGTTACTTTAGTTGTTGCTGAGGCTGGACTTTAAAGTTACTCTGAATTACGCTTCTTTATTTCATGAAAAACTATTCCCAGCCGTAGTACCGAAAACTGATTTTCCTTTTAGTAGTGGCTGGGGTGGCGTTTAGCAACACTAACATTTATGGCGTGTACATTGGAGCGGCTCTACAGACCATTCGAACAACAACATATTCGCTCAGATTTTTCATGTTCTCGAAAAAAAATTCATATGTAGATGAGTAAAGTATTCACTGTAGGTATCTCATTTATCTTTTTAAGCATAATCGTGAATTATTTCACTGGAGGATTACTTACTACTCAACGTGATATAACCTGAGGAAAGGTAAGATGAAAATCCTGATTTCATATCATCTGTTTTAGCTGTTACAGTAGTAAATAAACAGTAGTCAGAACTACGCACTTATTTATTGTTTAACGATTAGTTCACACACAACAATGACCAATGGCAGAACTGTGACGTCTAAATGAACAACCTAAAACAGCTGAGATGGTTCTGGGCATCTTCCATCCTCGATGGACAATTGTCTCACCAAATGGTCAGAAGAGCACGAATTCATATGAAGTAAGGTTATCGGCCTGACGTATGAGGAAACTTATAGCCTGGACCACTATATCGACGCATCTTATAAACAATACCAATGGTAGGACATTTCAAATTTCTAATTATAGTGAACTTATTTATTACCTATTTTAATTTCAGTTACATTTCATTGGATGTAACCGCTTTGTTAGCGCTCTCTGACCAATGTTTTGAGATGTGATGACTTGAAAAGACACCTTGTTTTAAAAACTCTTTGCTAGGTCTTGTTTGATACTTGTTATCTCGCGGTGCGATATAGGGTTGAATGGCTTGACTCTGTATAACAACGGGAGATTACAAATATCAATAAACAGTCCCAGTGGAGACAACACGAATCACTGGGATGCAGATACACCTAGTTGACGAGTCCCAAACAGGACGAAACGTGAGTCCTGCATTCCACTACTAAGCACCAAGTTGAATACAACACTATGCAAAGATCAGTTTTAAAAAACCAAGACTAAGGACAAATGACTGGTGAACGGATGGTCTTCACGATTATATACATGCTAACAGCTCATAAGTTTTTGACTGTCATGGACAGTTGTTCCTTCACACTCTATGCAACAAAAAAATAGCGTACACACATTTCAAACTTTCTCAAACTACAATTAAAAAGATTTTTCATTATGAACGACAACAGAAGACAAGAATTATATCACGCATAACACATAATTTAATACTTCAGAAAAGAGATATGTGTGCGTATATGTGTACATACCAGTACACTCACTCAGAAATACAATGTACATTAGAAGTAAAGAGGAAGAGAGAGAAGAATAGATAAACAAATAAGTATAGTTTGTCCATTTCCAAATCCTATTTTTGCAACATAAACAAAATAATGATAATTAGGCGCATAATATCAATAGTCATGGTAAGTCAAAAAAAATCACTGAGTAAATATCAATGAGTAGTATTCACTATAAGAATAATGTATGCGTATACACACGTACAGAAAATAAAAGAGCCCTGAGCATAACAAAGTGATACAAAAAAAACCGTTATCATTGATACTAATAGAAAGAAATGAAAGTTGATTGCATACAAACACATACATGGATAACACTTAAAATTCCTTATCCTGTCCAGCTTTCAAATAGTACACTGAGAATTAGTATTTAAAAAATAATCATGCATAGCATGATGATTGTGCGTGTGTACATTGAATAGTAGCAAAAATTTATGCAAACTGATCATATAGACGACTGTTCTCTGCTAGTCATATTCATACATGACCAAGAATTAAAAAAACCTATGAGAAGAATCTAAAAGAGGTAGATAAAAACATATGATATGAGATCTTCCACAGTCCTACTTTATATGCATACCACACACACACACACACACACACACAACACGCACATAAACATACACATAAAGAAAAAAGTTAATCAATTAATTAGACAATTAAAAATAATCACTAGTTGAATTAAAACCGGAAGAATAAAGAAACTCCCTGAGACAATTTGATACTGGTGACTTTGTCAGTTTATACCATGAATTCAAATTATGCGTTATTTTAGCGGCAAGCTCACGAAGTGTAGATAAAATCATAATTAAATGAGCACAACGTGTTTGAGATCCATTATTCTCACAATAACGACGTAGTAATTCAGCCCATAAATTCTGTGTACGATTAACAAAGTCGACATCCAACAAGTTAGAACGTTCTAAATTACATGGAGTGATTGAATAAATAAATAAAAACACGATAAAATATGAATAAGTTGACAGTTAAATTCTGAAATACATAACATAAAAAATATTAAAAATCACGTTGGACTTCAAGTAGATGTTACTACCATTCACTGTATCATGTAATTAACACTGGTCAGATAGTCAGTTCCATTATTTTCCAGGCAGTTGTTGTAGGTGTAATTTTAATTCAACTCAACCTAAAATTCTAATATCCAGTGTCAATACAAGTCTGAAAAACCACGGTTATCTCAGACAGTCAAAGTGATAATCGATACGACGCTCCCTCTCTCTAGTTCAAGTAGATATGAATTTGGATGAGAAGTTCTAACTGGGTAATGTGAATACCATCAAGCGATAGTAACGCGTTACGAATTCATACGGTATCCAGGCAAAATACTTGGTGAAATAAAAATCTGGTCAGTGGCCGGGTCCCGTAGCACCGGGTCGGAAACCCAGTGGTCGCTAGTTCGAGTCCTGTCGCGGCTCAAATTTTCATTCCACCTGCAATCATCAGCTAATATCAATGGAAGTTTGCCAGTCCACTGTTATCTCACGTAGCCAAAGTGATAATGTTATATCAGCCGAAAATGTCGTTCTATTAATGACCTGATTGGTAACATTATTGTATAGGTTGCTTCAAGAGCTTCGATACCTCACCCGTCTCTGCATGACCTATATTTCAAAAACAACTGCAGATTGACAAAAACCTTTTTGTTATGCATTATCCCATATTTTGCGCTTGGAATAAGTTGTTTCATTTTTATAAACTACGGTGCGTTGTGGTAAGGTTATTCAGCTGTATATATACAGCGAATCAGGTCGCCTAAAAACAAACAGACAATAAGCACCGGACTTTGTGTTCTGTTTTACACAGTTAGGAGGGAAGAGTTGAGTGACTCATCATGTGAGTGAATTAAGTATATGAGAGTGGGTAAATATATTTGACTATCACGCTCAAGATCAGAGTTAAGATTGAAGAAGTGAATCACGTACTAAGTCAATTACAACCGGACGAAGTTACAGTAAATTGGAGACAGGGTTAACTCAGGAACATAACAGAAAACAGCCTCAGGAACTGATAATATATGTATTAACTTGGTTTGAAAAAGAGCATATTTGAGGCTTAAAGTTGCAAAAAAGCCTTTGTAAACCAATTAGTAGACAAACTAATCCCAATTATTAATAGTGTTGATTATGTAACCGAAAAATTAAGCATTATTTCTAACACTATTATTCATGTTTGTCGATACTATTTTCCTGCTAAAGTGAACTTTAATTCAGTTGTCATGGCTAGTTGAAGTATTGACTCACCTACAACTCGTCGACGATTGTCTTGGTTACTTAACTCGGTATGAATGTCAATAGCACAAGCTATATGCATATAACCGGATTTTCAACACCAATGTTAAGTCAGTGCTTCTGTATGGTTCAGAAACTTGGCGTCACGAAAAGCATTTCCAACAAACTACAGACATTCATCAACAACTGCCACCTACGCCCACTCGATACTGAAGATCAGATGAGATGGCCAGAAAGAATAAGCAACTCTGGCATGACAACGAACCAACCAAGAACTCATCGCCCAACAAGTATTCAGAAGAAAGTGGAGATGGATTGGATTGGGCATACACTGAGAAGGCCGACTGGGGATATCACGCGCCAGGCCCTCGAGTGGAATCCAAAAGGGGAAACGACGAGTTGGGAATCCGAGGCGATGGTGACATGGAGGAGATGGCGTGAGGAAGAAATGAAAGCTTGTGGGCAGTCGTGGCGCAAGGTTAAGAAGACTGCAGAGAAGAGAGTGCAATGGAGGCGTGTTACTGAAGCCCTATGTTCCACTAAGAACCCAAGGGAAAAATAAACAATAATATGCATATAAAGTTGATTATTTCCAGCCTAGAATTACTCCCCATTAAATAAACCTGGCAAAAAAATGAGAGTACCATTCGACTTGACCAGAGAGCAATCCCAGTAAATAATACACCAAACCTTCTTTTGGAATCACATCGAATATATTTCATAAATAAAAGACGAAAGATTTTTTTCCGAAAACTATGCCTACTAACTAATTATTCCACTATATGGATAATACAGAAATAAAGGATCTCAACCTCTGATTAGAAGTACATATTGTATTCACATAATGTTATGTTACAAGTTTCGACGTTGAGACAGTCATATCATCATCGGTATATTTATTAGACGTTGGTCAACTGTGTGATGGTCATATCTTAACAATGCGACACTACGCAAACAAAAGAATCTGTACACCAATCGAACAGCATATTTCTGAGGATACCCTCGGAACCCAAGTGTTTTTACAAGGGTGAACCATTTGCTCACCATCGGGAAAAAAAACACCAGTACAAACTTACCGGGAGTAAACAGTATTACACCAATAAGCGGTCCAAATTCTGTATTTGTCAAATTTAAACGTTGAAGCCTTGCAGCAAACTGAAAAACACTTCGGGCTGTTACACTATCACTAGTCATGTGCAAACAATCCATGGAAGAATCTGTAACCACTGAATTAGGAAACCATGGGCTAAACAGACAATTCAATTGATGATTTTTCAACGTAAATGAAGAATTTGTAGGCATATTACTCCGATTTTCACGACATAACATTAATATCTAAGAAGAAGAGATAAAAAGGTCGGAAAAAAACAAACAAAATTCATCAGAAGACCAGTGGAAATACATTAAAAACTACTCGACACAAATTAGTGGTGATGTTTAACTTGATGAGTTTGCAAGTCATAATAAGTGTCTAAAGATAAGTGATACCTCTTATCTGCTAGGATAAGACCAAATAAAGATTTATTTTTATCAGAGACTCCCATCCACCTGAATCAGTATCCCAGTCAAAAATATACTTAAGTTAATTGGAATTAGCTCCCCCGGTCCGACAGACGTAGAACTTCGCACACAACTGTATTGGTTCAACTTACCACACTTTGCAATACCATGCAAAGAACAACTAGGTGGAAGAAGACTGACATCAAAGTAGACAAGGGCGTATAGGAGGAGAAATAACTTGAAAACTAAGGTTAGTCGAAACATTCAAGCTTTACAAGATATGGAAGAGTGAATATATCTGTGACATTGTTACCGATTTCAATCGTCTCGGAGGCCCCCACCAAGTACTCTGCACCTTCCCATACAGCTCAGATCAACACTGGAGGATTTCACAGACTGGTACCACACCTTGGTCTGGTCACCCCTGAGCCCTCTTCCAACCTAATCCAACTTCGCTTATCACAACATGTTACATCAAGATAAGCAGTGGTTCGACATGTGCAACGTATGTCCAAGCCTCCTCAGTCGATGAAAGTTCACAACCTCATCAATGGACTTGCCTGTCTCGACTTGTACTCTTCGCCTAATCTCGACATTGCTCACTTGGTGGTTCACCACAGACTAGCATTGCTACAGAGATACATGTGATTAAAAACCCTGTGGCCGCTTCCACTTTCAGCAGCCATCTCTCATAGCCGTGTAACAGGACAGAACAAACTGGAAGGCAGTATACTCGTCTTTTAATAGATAGTCGAGTATCTTGCTAGTTGGCAAATGCCAAACAGATCTGTATCCGGGCTGAGATGTCATCAGAGAACAGTCCATTAAGGGTGATACAACTCTTCCAGTAATTGTTGTGGTTGACGCATTCCAACACTTAACATCGATCGAAAGGTTCCATAATCTCTTCAGGACCAAAATGCCATCTAACAATGTCTGATGTAAAAACCAACGATGACTACAAGCTGGATAGACGCAAATTTCAAAGATACACTGATAAGATGCCTATATGTTTGAGAAGCATGGAGAGAATCAAAAGGAAGATATTATTTCGTAGAAATCTCTACTGGTAGAAGGATTTAGAAAATCAACCATTTAACACAATAAATACAAATATAGTTTTAGGATATTCAGTAGAATAATGATATCAAATTAGTAGTCAAGTATTCATATACTAATGGACAGCAATCTTTTCAATAATGCTATCCACAACTATCCCAATTTAAATCACCACCCTGAGACCTACACAGCTCATGAGGGAATGTGAATTTAGCTGTACGCACAACTCACCTTTTCCAAACGGGCCACCAACAAGATAACCACTAGAGAAACCCTTTAATACAAATTTTTTGCACTCGATTGTCATAAATTGAAAGTTTCCCGTTTTTTCAATTTGATGATAGCTGGATACGTATACTGTCAGGGATATTAGATATTGCTATACCTGAGTTGTTACTACTAAATTGTTCAATTCTGCAAAATGTTTCAGTAATCTCTGTTAAAAACATTAGTTTACATCAACAAGCCAAAAGGTGATAATTTTGATAAATAGAGTGAATAAAAGATACGGTCAAGTTATCGATTACACAGAAATAATATGGAAGCCAGAGATATTATATCTTAGCATATTATCTGTATATTCACTAGTTTAACTGGACCTGCCAACCTAGCTACATTAGGTAGACGATTAGATCGATTTTTGGTAAAATTACCCTTCACTCTTCATACGTTGTTGCTTGCATTAAAACTATGCCCATTTCAAAAGAAGTGGCTATCTCAACTCGGTGGTCTAATGGATAATGCTCTGACGTTTGAAGCAACCGGTCTTGAGTTCGAGTCCTAGTAGGAACAACATCACTCGCTGGGAGGCAGGTACATCTTAGCTGACGAGTCCAAAATAGGATGAAACACGCGTCCTAGATTCCACTGCTAGCCACTATCCATCATTAATATGTTATCACTCATAATTGAGCAGAAGATAGATATGTTGAAGAATAGGAAGTTTAATACTTGAAAATAGCTGAACAACTAGTCCTAAGTTGTAGCAAAATACGTCTAAGGTGCACAGCTAGTCCTAAATTACATGCGCCAGCTCATCTTACACCGAAGTGATTAGTGTTAACATTTGATCATTCGAAAAGATCCCTTGTTTTTTCTTATTGATCAATACCAATCAAATTAGTAATATACGTAACAGTTCACAAGCATAAATTTGCTGAAGTAGTACAATAAAAAGAACAGTAATCAATAGTAATAAGACCAAAACATTTCAGTTTATGCTGTTATATAACCTCGCCTGGTTAACTAGTTTACTAGTTACTAGCCGGTCCTAAGACCGGGTAAAGAGGGAAGGTTGGGCATAGGGCTAGCAACCCTACCCCGTAAAACAAATCCAACCAACCGCCAAAGAAACTTCAAAGCACAAACAAAATATAAAAAATGAAAACAAACTTATTATTCCCCGCTGGAATCGGAGAGGCGAAATGACGCCAGTTGGTGAAAGCCTTCGGGAAGCCAATTGGCCGATGTGTCTTCTCTCGATGACAGCGAAAGTAAACGTGGGGACATGGAATGTCCGCACGATGTTTGAACCCAGTAAGGCAGCCCAGATTGCAAAGGAGATGAGAAGGTATAACATCGAAGTGCTTGGGATTTGCGAAAGCAGATGGAATGGGAGTGGACTCTCCAAACTGTCAACTGGAGAATCAATAATCTACTCCGATACTGTCACCCAGACGACAACCACGAGCACACTGAGGGAGTGGCTATCATGATGTCCTCAAGAGCATCGAAGGCTCTCATGCAGTGGGAACCAATCTCCTCCAGGATCATGACAGCAAGATTCAACTCAAAAGGAAGAAAGGTCACAATCATACAATGTTATGCACCTACAAATAATGCAGAGCAAGAGAAAAAGGAGGATTTCTACAGACAACTTCAATCAACACTGGACAAGACGTCAGTTGGCGATATCAAAATTCTGATGGGCGACATGAATGCCAAACTGGGAGGGGACAACACGGGAAGAGAACTAACCATGGGTCGAGAGGCGCTAGGTGAAATGAATGAGAATGGAGAATTGTTTGCAGAATTCTGCGCATTCAACGATTTGGTGATTGGAGGCAGTGTGTTCAGGCACAAGGATATCCACAAAGCGACATGGATTTCACCAGATGGACACACTAAAAATCAAATCGACTTTATCTCAATCTCAAGAAAATGGAGACGCAGTCTACTTAACACAAGGTCAAGAAGAGGAGCAGATGTAGGTTCACACCACTATCTAGTGCAAGGAACCTTCCAAATCAAGTTAAAAGCCTTCAAGAAAGCTGGTGATAGACCTCAACTCAAGTACAACACTCGGAAACTGAAGGATGAAACTACAAAGGAGATCTTCAAGGCAGCCATCAAGACAAAATGGGAGACATCGAGCAACATCCCTGAAGAAACCTGTGTGGAAGAACACTGGAAGTCTTTGAAAGCTATGTGGAAAGAAACCTGCACAACAGTATTAGGAAGGAAGAAGAAAGAAGACAAGACAAGGAATGGATCTCGACGGATACCTGGAAGCTGATAGAGAAGGAGAGGAGGATGGTGAAGCAGAAGATAAACCAGTGCAAGGATGCTCAACGACAAGAGGAACTGAGCACAATGTATAAAACACTGGACAAAGAAGTGAAGAAGAGTGCACGCAAAGACAAAAGACACTTCTACGAAACACTGGCAAGTGAAGCAGAACAGGCTGCAGGTAAGAGAGACCTGACGACATTGTATCAAATAACCAGGTTGCTATCAGGGAAGAGACCAACACAGATGAAACCAATAAAAGATGAAGAAGGAAATTTAATTACAAAAGAAGAGAAACAGAGGAAACGATGGGCCGACCACTTCAAGAAGCTCTTGAATCGACCACCACCTGCACTTCGTCCAGAAATACCACCTGCAGCCGCTGAACTACAAGTGAACATTAATCCCCCAACGAAAATGGAAGTCCTGAACGCCATAAAGCTACTGAAATGTGGGAAAGCAGCAGGACCAGATGGAATCCCACCAGAAGCACTGAGAACAGATGCAGAGACAACAGCGGACATGCTCACACCACTATTGCAGAAGGTGTGGAAGGAAGAGAAGGTACCTGACGATTGGAAGAAGGGTTACCTTGTCAAACTGCCGAAGAAGGGAGACCTCAGTGCTTGCAAGAACTGGCGCGGAATCACTCTCCTGTCCACCCAAAGCAAAATATTAAGCCGCATCATCCTGGAGAGACTAAAGGATGCACTGGATTCAAAACTACGACCGGAACAGGCAGGCTTCAGGAAGTACAAATCATGTGCGGACCAAATTGCAACGCCACACTACGCATCATCATAGAACAGAGCATAGAATGGCAATCAGCTCTCTACCGCAACTTCATCGACTTTGAGAAGGCCTTTGACAGCGTCGACCGAGAGGTAATTTGGAAACTGCTTCAATACTACGGAGTACCGCAAACCTTTATCCGCCTCATTCAACAACTATATGAAGATGCCACATGCCAAGTAATCCACAATGGGAAGCTCAGTGATGCCTTTGAAGTGAAGACAGGAGTGAAACAAGGTTGCCTACTATCCCCCATGATATTCCTCATTGTGGTGGACTGGATCATGCAGCAAACAGTAGGCAGCGAGAAGAGGGGGATACACTGGACGACGGAAAAGAACCTAGAAGACTTGGATTTCGCCGATGACTTATGCCTAATGTCACACAAACTTGAAGATCTGCAGGCAAAAACTAACAAGTTGATAGAAGAGGCAGCTAAGACGGGACTTCAGGTGAATATAGAGAAGACAGAAGTGATGAAGATACCGCACCACCACCATCAACAACAACAACAAACTCCAATCACCGTCAACGGGAGAAACTTAAAGGAGGTAACCTCCTTAACTTATCTAGGAAGCACTGTCTCAACTACAGGCGGGACGGACGAGGACGTCAAAGTCAGAATCGGAAAAGCAAGACAGGCGTTCATTAGCCTGAAACCAGTGTGGAGATCTTCTGCACTCAGCATGCGGAACAAGATACGGATTTTCAACACCAACGTCAAGTCAGTGCTCTTGTATGGTTCAGAGACTTGGCGCGTCACGAAAGGGATTTCCAATAAACTACAGACATTCATCAACAACTGCTTACGCTCGCTGCTGAAGATCAGATGGCCAGAAAAAATAAGCAACAAGGTACTCTGGGAACGAACCAACCAAGAACCTATCACGCAACAAATATGCAGGAAGAAGTGGAGATGGATTGGACATGCACTGAGAAGGCCGACTGAGGACATCACGCGTCAGGCCAGTTGCTCGAGTGGAATCCCCATGGGAAGCGACGAGTTGGACGTCCGAGGGTGACATGGAGGAGATCGTGCGAGCAGGAAATGAGAGCTTCTGGGCTGTCGTGGGACCAGGTTCAAAAGATCTCAGAGAACAGAGGTCACTGGAGGCGTGCTACTGAAGCCCTATGTTCCACTAGGAACCCAAGGGACTAATAAATATAAATAAATTATGCTGTTATATGCATCACACAGTAAAACAGTATTATCTACTGGATACCCAAAGGGAAGAGCATAAATGTGACTTACAGCAAGTTCGGGTAAACAATCTCTTAGTAGAATAGCTTGATCATGTTGTGAAAGTCGTGTGAACTGTTCCAAATGACAAGCGAATTCATGAGTGAATTTAAGTTGAGCAGGGCAGAATATTTCATCTACGGTGAGAAGTTTCATCGACTCACCTAATTCACTTGAATTGGGCTAAATAAAGAGGATTAAGAAGATAGTAATAAAGGCAGTTACAAGAGGAAGTAGAAATTGACCATCAAAAATCATTATTAGAAAATTACGTGCGGGAATGTAGAAGCTTATTGAGCTAGGTTATATAAATAGGTAGCGATCATCAAAAGTCTGCATAACAAATCAATATACGCGGAAGTTTGAAAGAGAGAATGCCCTCCTAGAATGGCCTGGAAACAACGAAGGCCATTGTTAATACATAGAAACTATTGTATATCGTGCTTCTTTTGACGTTGCAATACACTTGTCTTATCATCTTTTCTGTTTTCCAAGGGTGCAGTCTTTTCACGTGTCCACATATATACACGAAGCCATACGACTAATAGCCAATTTATCTCAATGACAGACTAGTTAGTTCCGAATGATGACCGATAACTTCGGCTAGCCATTAAATAATAAATGATTACTTATTTAGGCATGTTCACTTCAAAATGTGATGGTTTCGGCTAAAAGATTATGATCACATTGAACTGACTGAAATAACTATGTATATTCAAACAAAACTGATTAGATTATGAAGTAGGAGAAAAGTATCCAGCATTGAGACTGAACACAATGATGTCAAAACACCTCATTATCCCGTCTGTTCAAACTAGGGTTACTTGCAATAAGATGACGACTGAGGTCAGATCGTGGAATGGAAGCTGAACGGGTTTACTCATATGGTTAAAAGACAAAAACTCAGTAAAACAACCATAAAAATGATCACATCTTTCGTGATTACTTCAGAAGAGAACTGACAACAGTTTCTTTGCAACTAAGACGGACACGATTGTAAAGTAGGTGGTTCAACGTTGACAATAGTATGCCCTACCAGATTTTGTCAAAAGGATTAAAAAGTTCGAAATCTTGGTAATAAATTTGTTCGTTCGAAACCAATTCTAGAAATGGTGCACATGAACGAAATTAACCCAGTACAAACGAAATCTTGGAACCTGGTAAATTTGTTTGAATGGTCTCAATGGACTGGTGATATTATGATCTGGGTGAACTACTCGTTAATTACAGAAGAAAACAATTAAACTTTGGAAACTACCTATTAAAGTCAATCAATATGACGTATCTACAACGGAAAGGCTTAAAGCTAAAAAAGTATGTTGAGAAATGATGTAATTAGATAACACTCGTAGAAATCTGCAAAAAAGAACTGAAATTCAACCCACATTTACTATGTGGGAGGTTTATGATTACTAATCCAGTTGATAGAAGATAAGCTGGGGTTCGAACCCATGATCTATTACTTGAAGATTGATGTTTAGACCGATGAGAGCAACGCCTTTATATAAACACCAGTAAAATTCAAACACTTCTCAAAATATAAGTAGTATGACTATACACGTACCTTTATCGGAGATAAATGTCTTGATAAGGATCCTGATAAACTGTAATAGTCAGACTTTAAAATATTCCAATTATTCTTCTGGTACTTTAATGCTTGATCTTTGCAATATTTCAAAAAGTGATCAAATTTATTTAATGTCTGTTGATCCTCTTTACTCAAACTATTGTCACAGATCACCGGCGGGGGTATATCACTAGAGGACGAAGATTGAAGGTTGGTTGGTATCACTTGCACTTCATAGGGGTTAAGCGTTATTTTATCTAAATGCATATGGGATGGGGTTAAAAATACATCTGAACCCGATGATGAATAAGAATAAGTTTCAGATCTTCCTGAGCAATCTGAACTAGATAGAGTAACTGGAAGTGAAGGTAACAGGCGCTTTTTCCCATGACGTCTTTTACGAACAGCTGCAAGAGAGAATAATCTGCATGTACCACTAACCAAAAACAATGTAATGAACAATATTAAAACGTAGTAAGACAAACTAAAGTAGGACCTTGCAGAAAAGTGCATCCATTCAAGTTACCACACTTTACAACAGCATACAAAAAACAAGTGGAGAGAAAAAGAATGAGATTACACTAAACAAATGTACGAGAGCTGACAGAATAAACAAATGTAGGTTGGTGAAGGTACACAGAATTTCAAAAATGACATGTCAGTAGTGTTCACCCACTGGGAAAGATGTTTACCACAAAACTTGACATCGCTGGATTCGAATAAAGACGAGATCGTGGGGATGCATTACTATAAAATGCCAAACTGTAACTCAGTGCTATCGGAGACCCAATGCCTCTATAACTGATATCAATCGGTGACCAATACTTTGATATCGGAAGTACGTTGAATAACAATAAATAGTTTATTTGCACAGTAGTGAGCAAGATGATGACAGGATACTGATAGGAAACTTGGGTGCTAATTTCTGAACAGATCGCATGTCTTCAAAAATATCAACAATCAAAACAAACCGCGAATACTAATTTAAAGAGATGAACGAATAAACTACTGCAGAATGAAAACCACATCCAAATTTGCATTACCATTTATTCGAATTATAAAGAGACTTCATGTTTGATTAGTTTTCAAAACTATATCACACCACTAATCTAATAAAAAGATAACCAATTTATATCAAACCACGATAAACTATGTATGTTTAATGCATATTCTGACTATGATTTTTTTTTAGGTGGAAAGTGTTATGCAACTCGACTTCACTTAAGTGTTTTGTATACGTGAGTCATTCATCCTTTTGATAATAAAGGTTAAAGAGATAAGGAAATCGATTTCAAAAGAAAAGCAGATGAGTGGATTGAACGAATATATAAAAATGACAGATTAGTTAGTAGATACAGAAAATTCAAAAATATTCATAAGTGTATGTACGTGTCCCACTGCACTTAACAAGGTGATGAAATAAAAACATTCCTAAAGAGCCAAATAATAAGAGAAAATAAAGACAGAAGAGAAAACCTTAAAAAAATCCAGCTGAGTATGTAAATGTTAGAAAAAGAAAGTAACAAGACTGTTCACATCATTCTCCAGCAAGAATTGATGCATTAAATTACGCATAAACCGTTTGAATATACTCAATGACATCACCGCATCATTACGCTAGAGAGGATAAGCATTCTGTGGAAATGGATAGTGATGACAGATTGTCAATGCGGGAAACGAAGGTTTCGTATTCGACGCGACATGTGTATTCACTGAGACATCATATACTAATTGATCGTGTACAAGTAGACAGGTGGTTAGGCATAGACCAACTGTCATAATGAGAACGAAACAAAGCCCTAAGCCAAAGAGGAAGGGTGGTCCATGAACCATACGGACAACATGAATTGAAAATGTATCATTTGTTCGCTTTGAGATGAATTGTTTCTTCTCATGAAATTGAAACAACTACTCTAAACACAGTTATTAGACATACATGACCTAACAAAGTCATAAAATAAAACATATTTGCTTATTTTTCGTCTTATCAGTGATGTAACAGAAATATCTTATGAGTTTAAATTTTTATATCACTAAAGGAAGGAAACAAATGGTTTTACAAGACGTTTGTTGATTCGAGCGGAAAAGATACACAAGGTTTTATTTCAGAAACTAGAAATTAAAGTACATTGAATTGCATAATTCAACAGAGTAGTAGTAGTAGTAGTACACAAATTATTGAAACAATTAATATGAACGTACCATCTTTCGACATTCCGACAGCAATACACTTGAGGAGTCGACACTGTTGACACTTATTACGTAATGTCTTATTGATCTCACAGGTACCATTTCGAGCACAAGTATATAATTGTTCCCGTTGTATAGCACGTCGGAAAAAGCCCTGAAAATATTTTAGAGTAAATTTGTGAAACAGACTATAAGCAAATATCACAAATAGGTCGGATAGAAAAAAAATCAGAAAACTCAAACATTGAGCAGTCTTCAATAAGTATTGCAAACATCCGACTGTGAAGTTATACAGCGACAGAGGGGAGTTCTGAAGCCTGGAAACAATATCACAAAGCATAAATTGACTGTCGTATTAACAATTTACATAACGTCATTGGTTTGACTTTGTACAGCAATCTCCTTATATTATACGTCGGAATCAAAACTAATCGATCAACATTTCTCGGCTGACATCAGGTCTGGTCATGAAACTGGATCGGCCACCATGATGTATCGTTACCTATTGCCCGATATACTTATATGAAGAAGAAAAATGTCAGGAGAAGTGGAGGCTTGCTGTGCTGACATTCGTTATTGAGGAAGAAATAAACATACACAAAAAGCAGAAGTAAGATTCTGGTGATATTGAGAAGTACCAAGAACCGAAAACACTTTTCAAATATGCTATATGGTAAACCTCGAACGATTACAAATAGAGTTCAGCATCACTCTCCAATTATCTCTAATTGTTTCCGTCAACTCGATCTATATGACTAGCCATCATAACCAATGAAAATGTGACCTTTTCAGTGATTGGCGGTTTTTAGGTCTAGGATGTGTCTGCCCTCGAATACTACACAAGCAACAACTTAAATCAACTGTGTGAATCTGCTTACTAGATTATGAACCTGAGTTACTTGTTTAAGGGCTCAGACCAATATGGGTCGAATCGAAACGAAATCAAAATGCAACCATGTGGACGTTGGTGTAGTGATCAATGAGTCATACCTGTTGTGTGAGGACTAATGATATCTGACTGCATAAAACTCGGTAGGAATGCGATTCGAACCTGAACGACTAGGTGGAAGTTGACTACCTGTACCGATAAGCTATATCTTCAAAGTTGAACAGGGTTTGAACCGAAGACACATCAATTAGAAGCCAACCGTATGGGCAAATCAGCCACATCTCGCGACAGTAGCGCTTAGATATCAAATCCTTCCCTGTGACGGCTTCTGATAGGAAAGCTACCTCCATGTAGTAAACGCGTTTACCTATCACTATGAGCTATTTCAGATACAGTGGCTAGAACATTCTTTCCACGAGGCGCAACTATGCCAGGAAGGTTAGTTAGGGAATGATGAGACAAAAACAGCTAATTTCACAAACAAAAAGCTAGAAATAACTTGATAGTGAGATTATACACCACTGACTGTAAGACTATAAGGTATTTCCCTTTATTCAAAGGATGGATTAGAAAAGATATATCTCTTTTTTTGTACCAATGGCTTCTATTACCAGCAGACCCAACGCAATTATATACATACGCATATATATAAATCAAAAACATCAGCAAAGACTACGTATGATCGGTATCAGGCAGATTCCCCTCTGGTTCTTAATGTCACACTCCTAGGTTGACATGACCACTTATGTTAAACCAATTTTTAAAAGCTACCTTCCACGACGTGAGCTATTAGAAGGTGTCAACATAGCAAGTGTAATCTCCAAACTCTAAACTGCATATCTGAGCATTCAACCTCTGTACTTTACCTCATATCTAAGGACAAGCCTCACTTGTCATTACTTTCATGAATCCAGACCATAGGCGGTTGTTGTTTGCGTGACATAAATACAAGATCCGAGTATGTCTACTTCTACATTGGGTGCTCAGGATGCGAAAAGGAGTTCTCGAAGTATAGCATCAAGCTCTAAGACAAAAAGCACAGTTCTTATCTGGGTTCTAGCTGATAGCTGCCAGTGAACTGTTTAGTGGAGTGGTACAGTAAGAGCAAAGAAGGAATGTAATACACAACGTTTTGGTTTAGTAATGTGTGCTTATGCACACACCTTGGATAAAGTGAAAAGCGAGTTTTGCCAAAAACCGTTTACTCCCATTACAAAAAGCTAAGTGTTAAGGTGTAGTAATCAAAGTTGAGCGACTTAAATACGAATGTAAAGAAGCAAAATGAGACAATACGATACATAAATGATATTTTGTAGAATCTGAATTTAATGAACTGAGAACGGTGGTCATTTGTTACAACTGTGTTTATACTTTGTGAAACGAAGATATTGCATCAGCAACTTGTCTGCATACTGCACACTTCAATAAAGAGTAACTTTCTCTTCATAAAAAAATAACCTTTTTAATCAGGATATATATCATGTTATAGATATATGAAGCATGGATGTTCCAGAATACCAGTACCCTTGAACACAATACCGAACGTTATGAGAAAAGAAAACAATGAAAAAAATCTTTTAAAAAAACCAACTATGTGGGAATGAGAATACCTTGCAGCCTTCGCATGTTGAGACACCATAGTGAAATCCTGAAGATTTGTCGCCACAAACTGCGCATACTCGAGCTATAGCTTCCGAAGACATAGGCATTTTGCATGTTTGATCGACCTCTGTATCTAAAGATGTTTCCACAATACAACTACTACTCTGATCAAGTTCAAGATTATCTAGTGTAACGGTTTCATCAGAACATGGTGAATAAATCTCAAAAAAGCTTGAAGGCGGAGAGTTTGTTTTAATTGGTGAACAATAAGATAGATCCGTAGTCGATGAACCTCCGGAACTTGGCGTGCAAATTTTACTATCTCTCTCCGAAACGTAAAGTGTAGAGTGGACGGAATGAGTGCCGTGATAACTTGGAGTTGTTGAGATTTGAGACTTGACTACAGTGCCCGGTGCAGAAAATCCTGATTTAACACTACCTACCGAACTGGACAGAATGTCTTTTGAAATGGTGCAGGCGGATGTTGATCCAGTATTACGATAGCTGGATTTGAAAGCATCATGCGTATAAGAAAGATTCTTTGAGGATGACTCCGGAATGAAACATAAGCCATGGTATGGTGAAGGCGAAGAAACAGGAAGCAGAGGAGGCTGATTGTAAGGAGTGCTTTTGACAGAATTGCTGTAGCTTAACATAATCGGAGGTAAGACATGTTCAGATTGACTAATGGAACGAGAAATGGTTGAGTGTTCTGATGAATATTTATTACGTACTGCCTTTGGTGAGGAACAATCTTCAGCAGATAGTAGCTTTCCACTGCTTGAGACAGTTAAATAGGTAGAATCTCCGACAGTTGAGCTCTCATGAGCAATATTAAATTCATCTACAAGACTGGATAGATCTGTGTTTCAAAGAGGAAAAAGAACTAAGGTTAAAATATTACTATATAAACAATTATTACAACTGAAAATTAACCCAATACTAACCAAGAGAGGAAACTGTTAGATTAATCGTATAGTGATGGATGAGGTAAGGAATCAAGTGACATTCAAACCCTAGATTACATACTTCATGCACTGACATTTTTTGATTTCAATATCTTGAGACCTCTTGTGTTATATTCTTGTTAATGGAAGTAGACGTAGCGTTGAGGCTTTGTTAATTTAGTACTCTACGTAAAACAGCGCATGTATTAACTGAAAAATTCCCCAGCGGGTCTCATTGAACAGAAAAAACGTGCAGTTAAAAAACAGGTGAAATGGCCAAGGAGATGTATTCATTCTTTACCTTGTGCACTGAGTTATTCACCAGTTGACCAACTTTCCTTAGCATATTCCGTATTTCATTGTCATGCGAACGTTTAAAAAAGGAAATGCTTCATCATATTGAATAATTCAAACTCCTATTCGTGACTAACTACGTAAAACTTTATTTATACATTTCAAACATAAAAAACTAGACAACTTTTGGAAATGAATTCATACTGTCATTGAAAAGAATGACATTAAAATGATTGTAACACAAAAAGATATATATATATATATATATATATATATATATATATATATATATATATATATATATATATATAGGATCGAGATTAAAGCCCTATTGATTTCACAGGACTAATAAATATCGAGTACAATGCTCCACAGAGCATCAGTTGGTTTACAAGCTACATAGCATAACCTTAACAGTGAATTTTGACTAGCGAGTGAAAAAAATTGGTGTTACTTACTATCCAGTAACCAATTTATTTGCCAAAATAGCACGAACATTTATCAACTGTGTACAATTCACTTTGTGTAATATATTACAACATATAAAATTCAATCAAGTTAGTGTTGGAAAATAAATTAATCCATGATTAGATTCGAATCTCTTAGAGCTCGAGGTCCTATACGACCACAGCTGTATCTTGTTGATCACTGTTAAAGAAACAACTCAAATCTAAGACTTTACCGATAGACTTTAAACATCCAGCAACGAGACCATGATTCTCAAAAACAGTAATTATAAGCTCTGGAAACCAAAGTAGGATTGCATTTATGCTTGCTAACCGCGCTTCTGAGTGTCATACAATAGGGATATCTCAAACACAATGGAAATTATTTCCCCATAAAACGTGTATTTGACTGTAACAGAAATTATAATTAGATTAATGCAGTTCTGCAACAAATTAGAGGTTTACGTACAAGGCTACACCTAGAGTGCAACGGTTTGTGGTACTAAATCCATCACACAGGTGGGAACAGGTAGATAATGTTTGGACATGTGACCGAGCGGTAGGTAGTCGAATAATGGAACTGTGGTACTACACACAAACAGATGGTAAGCAGAAGGAAATAAACTTGTTCCTCAGAATAACTGACACAATAATTTGCGAGTGATAAAAAGAATGCCGATGAACTACTAATAGGTGTCATGTTTATAGAGGTATTACTGAAAGTTCCATGAAGTGAAGCTGTTTAACCTATTTAAAACTATTGGCAGCATCAGTCACAGACTATAAGTGTATGCACAACTGTTTAGATATAATGTGAATCAAAAATAAGTGCTAATACATGAGATGTCGCACACTGATCTACACAGTTAGCTCTCCACTGGTATGAATTCGAACTTCACCCTACCTAACGAGGTTTGGGCATCCAGGAGGCATCACTAGTCCTGACAGAACAGACGCGACTTATAACCAACTATAAAGACATGTACGCAGTGGCCTGGTGTAAAGATGGTCTATCAAAAAGCATTTTCCATCACGACAGATAAAATTTTACAACATGCAGTTAAGAAAAGCAGAAGTGTGAAATAATGCATAATGCAGCATGTAATCGATTTTAGTTGACACTATGTTACGTAACTAGGTCTTTTAGAAATAAACGCTGGTATTAAGTAAACTTTAGAGATACCGTAATCTATATTCATATCAAAGCTTATTACGATGCGCCAAAATTAACAACATAAACAGATTGATTCAAAAATTTGTAAATCACACAGACGCACACAGAAAAGACTTACTTGATTGGATTTGGTGGTTTGTTTCTTGAGTATCCACTACAGAATAATAATGTAATAATTTCTTATTGTTTGAACAGACAGTAGGCATACTATGATCGGCAGATAACTGTATATTTATGTTAGGCAACCGTTGGTTGCAGAAATTTGACGTATTATCTGAACAGTGCTCAATATCATCAGTACTGAAAATATGATGCTCAGGATTTTGATCACCAACAATAGCAACAAACACTCGATCTAAATCTAATCCACCATCTTCCACATCTGTATGATCCATAGACAATGAATGAGTAAAACGATTCATTACAGTTTCACTAGGCTGGACAGGTAGATTAGAACCCAATGATTTAATAGGTTGTGAAGGAGAAGCAAAACATGACTGGGTATGTGTAGTAGAAGTAGTAAAAGTACTAAATTCGAAGTCTTGAATGCAGTCTTCTGATTTAAGTGAGTAGGAAAGACTGTTTTCAAAACAGTCAACTTCTTTAACATGAGGATTCATAGGAACTGGGTTAGATCCTGCATCGTGATATTTAACAGGGGAGTAATTTGTTAAGTGATTAGATTTGTCTAAAAATGAGCCAACTCCTGGTAGAGTAGCGCGTGATGATAATAATGAGTGATATGTTGGGCTGGATGATAGACAGTTTGCAAATGAAACACAAACCTCAGCATCAGAGGTGGTACAAGATATAGGATTTTGACGATTAAGATTTGAATTTTCTACGGGACACTGGCTCATCTGGCAGGTCTAGGCAGTTCAGGAAACAGACATTGTATATGTTTCACAATAAACTAAATTATGGAATTATATATCGATCTTGCAGTCCTGGTAAAAGCGAAAATACAAAACACGATGTGATCCACAGAAAATAATGGCACCTGAATAAGCTTAAGATAACCACGTTAAAGACAACGGATACATCTTGAACCAATTTACTACTTTTTACCACTCCTTAGCCTTAGCATACATCTGAATACCAGGTTAAGGCCCACATCTGGTTTGTAACAGTTTGACTATTTACCTAAAGCATAAGATTAGTACAGCATTGATACCAAAAAATATGCCACAAAAAATAATGAACTTATGAAGTAATGCAGTAAGTAGGTACCTCAAAAAGGTTTAGTGAATGACCAAAGGGCCCAAAGGACATTTGCTTTAGGCCAGCCATAATCTGCGTTATTCGAATTTTTGAATATACGCATGTTAGTTTCGGCCCCGACTTCAAAAGCGTGTCACCGGCACCGATATACGAGATGATCTTAGGACCGACCTTTTCTACCCCCCCCCCTTCCCAAAGGGAAGGTAGCATCAATATGATACTGCTGATAATCTCAGAGAAACACCTTACTGCTGTCAAACTTCTATCCAATCAGCAGCACAAATTTTCCCTCCGACCTCCATCATGCTGTAGCAATTTACACTATAACAGTAACTGCTTTTTGTCCAACCAATGCCCAACAAACTTTACTGGTATCGTAGGACCTAGAGGAAAAACATGTTCCATTATTGTAGCTGGTTGAGTTATTGTGATATGTAAATCCGACTACCACGTCAAGTTGGCAGCTATCCACTCCCAACTGGTTTTCGGTAAGAGTAAAGATGAGAAAATTTAGACAGGTTTCAGACTCAGTCAAAGATCTATTGACTTGATCTTCAAACATTCAAATAACAGCACGCAACACTAGCTATATTTTGTGGTCTGAATGCAGCATTCGACTGTCGGCTGAAAAGTCTTATAAATGTTTCCCGCTGAAACAAGTACTCAGTAAGTGGATTATTCTCCTGAATTTCCCACTCGTGCACCTATGGTCGTTCTGAACCCTATATTGATTATGAGATGTGTTATGGTGAGTGATGTCATTAAAGATACCTCCTGTCTCCAATTTTGTCTTTGCTGTGGACGTGTGTATGAAGGTCCCTCTATTTTCGTCTAGCCTCACAGGGACTGATTCCGTCACAAGAGGCTCCTCTGCCAGATTGGGAACATTATAGATGCGTTCCTCATTCAGGTGCATATTTTTGTGTTAAGAGTAGTCTATATTGGCACATTGTCTGGTAACGACAGGAAACGAAGTGGTTTTGCAAGGTGACCTTTTTAGTTGTTAGAAGAGTTGGACCAGATATAATGGGTAAGTAACTAAAAAAAAACCTCAGCACTGTTACAAAAGGTTTGACTGCCCTTTGTAAATCTGAACTTCTGGCTTCTTCGTCGAGATATTCGACTATCTACTAATGTCTGAGTGTACTGCACAACGGTGAACTTCATCCCACTATGTCGGAGTGAAACACGGTCATTAACATAAGAGTAGAACTTGTATAGACAGATAGACACGAAATCAACGTAGAACCCCGCATATAACTGCATCGGTTCAACTCATCATACTTCACAGTAGCGCGCAAATAAAAAGTGGGTAGGAAAGAATGATATCAAAGTAGACATAGGTGCATGTGAGGTAGAGGAATTTAAAAACTAAGGTTAGTCAGAATATTCAAGCTTAACAGGATGTCACAGTGAATGCATCTGAGCCACTGTCACCGATTTTCATCCATTTCTTCTAGACATCCCAACCACTGATTTCTATCATCTCGGGGACCTCAGTCAAGTAGTCTACACCTCCATATACGACTCACACAAACAGTCAGAGACTTTATAAACTGTTGACATCTTGGTCTTGACACCCTGAACCCGCTTCCGATCTAACCCAACTCCCCCTATCATGGTACGTCGAGGTAGGCGGTGGTTCGGCATGCACATCTACAGGCCACCTCAGTCAATGAAGGTCCACAAGCTTATCGAATAACTTGTCTTCCTTGCCTAATAACATTCGCCTAACCTCTATATTGCTCACATGATTCCACCATGTGCACAGGAGTAATGCTATGAAGACACTTGTAGTCAAAAGCCTGTAACCGCTTCATGTATTCTACTTTCAACGGCCATGTCTTACAGCCATATAACAGGACAGAACAAACCACGGCCCAGTATACTCGTCCTTTAATCGGTAGTCGGGTATTTCGCCAGTCGGCGCCAGAGATGACGTGAGTTGGCAAATACCAAACAGGTCTGCTGTATCTGAGTTGAGATTTCGTCAGCAACCAGCCCGTTTGAGCTGATACCACTACCCGAGTAAGTGAAGTGGTCGATACAAACACTTCACTACCTATCTTTAAACTGAGAGTAGTTGCAGACCAGTTCTGAAGTGTCACCTTACATTTGACACGTGCAAGCGAGACGAATGCCGAAATTACCTAGACTTATGGTGAGCGCGTTCACAAAACCCTGCACTTTGTCAGTGTCTTCACCTAAAAGGACAATATCGTCTGCATACTCAAACCAACCAGATAACCTTCATGGAGTAGATCAATCTATCTGAAGTCAAACGTACCTAGTGTTATGTCCATTAATACATCTATAACGAAGTTAAATAGGAACGATGACAGTGGGCAGCCCAGGCGGAAACCAGTTGTAAAACTGGCATATATACATTTATCCCATCAAGCTTCTAGCTGGATACTGGGCAACTGGATCGTTTCTGAGGGCCAGCTCAACCGGGCTTTAAAGTATTCTACCCAGCATTCTTGCCCCCTGTCCTAGGAGATTATCAGGGTCCCATACCTCCCCGTCATGGTTTTACTAACCATCATTCTCTCCTTCCTAGTATCCTCAATAAACCTAAATAGTTGCAGCATGTTACCTAACACTGGTGCCTTCCCATGTCTCTCACTTTCTCCACCTACCACCCCACACAATTGCTCCAAAGCCTCGGTCAATTTACATCTGATTTGCTTTCGCTTTTCATCGTGCTCAGAGACAGCTCGAATCGGTCTTCTCGTATCAACCAGTTTGGATGACTTAATGGAGATCAAATGACGCTTGCCAACCTTAGGCTGTAGGTTACCAATTGTCTTTACCGTAAAAGCTTAGCTAACTCATTCCTAAATACGCATTTGGTGTCCTTGTCTTCCAATCGACCATAAACAAGCTCTACTATTGCCTGTTTCCTGCAACCAGTAAGGTGCAGACATACACGAACCTGGACTAAAGCGTGATCGCAGTCCAAACTGGTACTCTAGGAAGGCCATCAATCCTCCACCGAACCTCTCCAACAACGGCTTGTAGCAATATGATCTATGTTCATCGTTAGTTTGAAGTCGGTGGATGCCATGTGAGACATTCTCTCCTCATGCTTAAAGTTAGTGCTGGACAGAAACAAGCAGTTGTTGGAACAAAATTGCAACATACGATCACCATTATCAGGTTGTTGGCATAGGATTCCGTAAATACTTCCCAGATGTCTCTCCAATTGGCTCAACTTCTCTACTTTAGCATTAAATTCACCTGCCATTGTGACTCTACCTGAACGTTTTGCTTTCTGGAACTAAATTGACAGCTTCTCATTGAATTCATCCTCTACATCATCCAAACTCCACTCGGTGGCTGCGTAGGTGGAGATTACAAATAGGCATTATCCAGTCTCACGATCCTTCCTAGTTTTCACTGATCCATTCAGTTGAATAACACATAGGCGGCTGTTCACTGGTATCCGGTCGAGAAGCACACTTTTTGTTCTTTAACTCAATGCTATGCCTACACCAGCGAGTTTACGATAGATAGCCACTGGATACTCGTGAGGTGTTTTGAAGATGTGCGACAATAGCCGGTTGAGGTCAGTTTAATAACCACACTCGGGTTTTGTACACTTGTGTCAAAGACAGCATATATCCATGGCTCCAGATTCCAGAGTTCTAGCGAGCGACGTCTGCTGGTCGACCTGGTATAGAATTAGAACAATGAAACCCCTAAATTGAAATCGGTGTCAGTTTTATGAGACTAGGAATGAGGCTTCGTAAATTTGCTCCTACGCAATGGTCGCTTAGTGATGAGAGGTCGGTGAAGTTATAAGGTGCTTAATATTATCAGGAGGGGAAGGAGAGGGGGAGACAGTTAAGGAGGATAGGTTATTTTTGATTGGGCATCGTATACTACTGGTAGCATGTGTTCATACTTCACCACTGCTCACGTGGTGGAAGGTTATTTCTTCCCAAGGCAGCTGAAAGAGAAAAAGATTTGTATGACCGTAGAATCATGGGATATCTGCTTAAGGCCTGTCACACAACCTTTTCCAGGATTTTTGGTATGAGATGGAGAAAATACATACCGCCGGTACCGGAAGACCGGGAGGAGTGTGCTGTTCATATGGTCGAACTTTTCTAACCTCCCCTTTCGATAGGGAAGGCAGAATTAACGTAGCATTGCTGGACATCCAAGGGAAACACACCAGTCTGCCAGCTGTGCGACTTCGCCCTCGGTGTACATTACACTGTAGCAATTTACACCACAGCGGCAACTGTTGTTTGTCTTATTACGATCCAAAAGACGTTTTCTGGCATGGTAGGACCTTGGGGGAACAAGCGTTTTAGCCAGTGTAGCTCACTGGGTTATTTTGATATCCAACCCCAACCATCACGTCAAGCCAGTCGCTATCGGTCGTGAAAGTGAATAAAGGAGGAAACACAAACAAAAGTGATCAGAACTACAAAGTCATCAATCTGTCAGCTGAAATAAGCCATGAGAGCGTTATGATGGTTTTCCTACAAGACAGCTACCTCCGGAGATACTGCTTGCTTATTGAGAACAGGTTAACCGTTAGAATTAAGTGCCACCTTAGCCGATGCTTCATTTTATCCGTCTTAACGTTAGGCACCCAGGTTAGGCAGGTAGGCGATAAAAATGTTTGGCTTCGCAGACGATAATTACTGATCACTAGCACCACTTCAGAAGCACACAAGCATCCTCAAGTCACCACTGGTTTAGTTATTAGTTAACACATTTCCGAGTGTGGGTCAGTGGTGCAAACAATCGACTTTCAATTAAGTTACTCAAGGTTCACAGCCATCTGCCTCTAGAGCAAGCCGGGAAACATCGTTAGCCCTCATGTAAGGCAGTTACACATTAAAACTGAGTACACTTTCTACTTGTCAGTTATTATAAATGGTTAGCATAAAACTGACGCTCTTCTTAAAATATTTACTTGGACTATAACTATGGATTGGTCCGAATATACGTGTACACACCTCAATATGTGCATCAAATATTCAGTTGCATTACCTCTTTACAATATATTCGAAGATGGTAACTTTAAATCCCCGTTTTACAGAGGTAGCAAAGCATTTATTAAAGTATGATGATTCTCATCCGGATAAAGTTTGGAGTTACTTTCAGTCTAGGTTAGGAAGTGGCTAAATTAGCAAAGGATCTACAACTAAATGTTTGCCAGTGGATTTTTTAGCCATATTCAGAGCAATTCATGAATAAAAACTCACTGCCGTCGGCTAAAATTACGATGAATGAGAGTCAAAAATAAGCAAAAGACCTTCCATATAGTCGTTAACACTGGTGGGCAACGAAAACGGTTAAGAAGTAACCTACATGAGGCAACATTAAGTACTGACGAGAAATTATAACAGCTTGGTAGGAAAGATAAAGTATAGTGGAACTTTCGCTGAGAAAAAATATGTGGCAAGCTGTAGGAACAGTGACTTCAAACTGTCCAAAACACGTTGGTGGACAATCCAACTGACTTACAGGCACGCTTAGTGGCCCAGCTCCCAATACTTATCACACTTCTTGACGTAGATATTGGAAATGATTCTGTAAAGTTTCGAGATAGTATCTGACTTTACAAGGAGTATTAAACAACCACATTGCGTTAAACACTTCCGATTCGAGTTCATGTAGTAACCTATATGCTTATATATTTGCTGCATGACATAATAAATATTAGTATCCATCTAAGTTACCTATTATCACTCATGTTTGACTTTGTTGTAGATGAACTAACAGAGATTACCTTAAACGATTTGGGGAATAATTTGCTGTCTGGAAAGCATCTATCTCCTGAAGTTAAAAGACGACACAATGCCATCAGCTGAGGTTTAGGGTGCATAAACGCTGTGGATAGAAATCCGGGAAATTAAAGCGTTTGAACAAATGAAAGATCATATTCACGAACCAGGCTGAAAGACATAGGGAGTGAAGTCACTGAATATGCCCACCACTTGGGAAAAAAATAATATCCGTCTTTGAATGACTGCCAACTAGACTTCAGCACATATCAGCATCAAGACTTGATTTGAATATGAACAATAAGTTATGTTTGAAATGTTATCCAGTAAATAATACTGTTTCACTGTGACATTTCTAATGAACAGACGAAAATGGAATTACAAACTACCACAGTGCTCAAGTTTTACCCCTATATTTAAATGCACATATAATAAGCAAACTATGCCGACATAATCATAATAAGCATATTTTCGTATAGTACTTACCTAACCTGCAAACTTCAAGCAGTTTAACTGTGGAAGGACTGTTATCCAAATACATGAATCACGCATCGCCATATGTAGACAGTTGTTGTTTTCATGCGTGGTCAGACCGATTAAACATTTTGTACAGACAACTATCATCGACCAATCAAATATTAGCCTGCTCATAGAGTGAAAACTAGTCACTCCTCTGACTACTGTAATTGGACTATTTTATTCGACTGCCTTTGTTGATAGCTTAGTCATTCGTCACGTGGTACCAAATTAGATTTCTGTCGGACTGATTAATGCATATCATTGAAAGTAATAGTGTTTTCTTAGTGCCATCTATTGTGAGGTGGTGGGCGGTCCACTCAAAACCCATCAGAGAAGGGCATGAGAATAATAGAAGGCATAGTGACATTTAATGCATGTCTCGGAGGTAGCATTACCATCTAAACAGCCAAACGTGAACAGAGCATCACTAGATTGTTTCAATAAATCGAGTAGGTGTTCCAGCTGTGCAAAGTAAGCATTACTGGTCACATCCAGTAATAGTAGTGAATAGACCCCTAGTTCAGTGATTATGTCTTTGGATTGATTGTTACCAACCTTTGATTAGGTTTTCTGGATGTTGACTACAGTTTGTAAACAGAGAATCTGGCGATAAGCAAATCAATTTTAACTCCAGTATGATTTCTGCGTTCTCGGAAGTCCCAGAAACCAAGTTGAGAATTAATATAAAGGAACCACAGTAGTTTTGACATATGGTGTCTAATTATCCCATACGATGACCTAGACAGTTTGACATAGCTCAACATTTGAAATGGAAGCTTAGAGAGTTCCCCAGTGGTGTACCCAGATTTGACTTAAAAACATAGTTATTCAGACCAACTGAGTTGAACTGGTTGGAAGGGTTGGTAAAAGTAGACTGGAGTTGATGGCTTCCTACTACGTAGACCCTTGTCTAGCGTATTGTTAGTTCACGAGAACTGTATTCAATGTAGTGGTTAAAAATTTCAGCTTGCTGGTTTCTGACGAAAATATTTTGGACACCACTGTTTGTTTTTTTATACTACTTACTTTTGGAAAATGTTACTTTGGAGACTATAATTCGTACAAATTTTTCTTCTAATCTCTACATGTTTGCTGAAGCATATCGACACCAGGACAACGTAGGCACCGATTTACACTACTCAAAATTGAAGCCTTCAAATTTGTTGAACAACTCTTTAAAAGAAAACATCTGCCTAAATAAATGCTGTGCACGGAAGCTTAGCTCTGACAAGTTCATCACTGATCCGAACCCTGATAAAATTGTAGCTTCGTAGTAGTAGTCTCCTACTGTAACGATAACAACTCACTATCTCTAAGTCATACAGAAAAACAACTAGAACGGTCACAAGTGATATCTGTTTTCAAGATAATATTCATCACCGATTGACATCTGCTGGAGGGCCATTGAGAACCTGAAAGCACTGATCGAGTGTTTCGTCCTGGCATGGGACTCCTCAGCAGTACGTACCCATGACTTCTCCAGTGATCTTCATATATTACAGCGAAACTGTTAACCATTCATTTTCGAGGTGACTTTTCCCGAAGTTCTAATGAGAAACTGTGATCTATGAGGTCAACCAGTCGGAAGTGAAGGGAATGCCAATCGAAGATCTTGGTGGACAGTCACGCTATCTTGCGAATTGACACAAGTAGGAAACTGTGAACCACTGAACTCCGAACCAGTGATTGAATGGCTTGCGCGTCCATTGCAAGAACTGGGGGTTCTGAGTTCTACGCCTGGTGGGGTCGTGAGTGCGTACTTTACTAGGAAGAAATAGCTGTCCAGCGTTATCAGGTTTCCAATGGTTCTGCAATTGATGTCAGTCTATGATATTAATACTACCTTGAAATAAAATCCCTAAAGACCTCTGTTTTGTTTCTCAATCTGGGTGTACATATATTTCAATCATCAGGATTTACTCGCTTTCAGTTTTAACCTCATTTGCGCCCCTTTTTTTCTTCCCTACTACGAAGTGAATTCACATGTGTTGTTATGTAAACTACAACTCATACGTAGCTTTGTCATTTATACATACAGACGAGCAAACATGTCTCTATAATCTAATCTTATGGTAATGGATCACTCACTGATGGTTTATACCACGAGTAATCACTTTTAAAGGACTCATTCTTGATGAAACGAATAATCAGTTATTTGAAGCTTTCCAAAATATTAAAGAAAACTAAATGACAGCTTGTATCAAGCTGCATATATAACAGGTACTCACAGTATCTATCACCTTAAGCAAGTCATCGACTCAGCAAAAAGAAATGATTCTAATTCCCCTCTGAGTAACTTCTAATCATACTGTGTTAGGGCAGCTGATATGGTCACACCAATCACCTTAGTCTAAAAGTTATTTCTTACGATATCATATCCATGTGTGACAAGCTAAGAGGAACGGACAACTTACAGGTTTACATATAACGGGACTTGCTGAATATAGTAATTTAGAAGTTATGTGATTTCAGAGGGAACATCAATTTAATACTACCCATTTTCAAATAATTCTTCCAAATGTTGTCTATATGCGACAGACTTTAAAGGCCACCCTAGCAATAAATGAAATAACCAATTAGATTTCTCTGTTTTATCAAAGTTTGCCTTTCCATACGAAATGAAGAGATCTAATTGGTTATTTCAGCCATTGCTGGGGTGGCCTTTAAAGTCTCTCTCGATTTGCGTAAAAACTCTCTTAATTGGTCAATGTTTACGAGGTGGGCGTGTAAACCAGGGGGGTGACTTTAAAGGGCACCATAACAACTGCCAACAAGGAGCTCTGGGAACGAACCAACCAAGAACCTATCACACAACAAATATGCAGGAAGAAGTGGAGATGGATTGGGCATACACTGAGAAGGCCGACTGAGGACATCACGCGTCAGGCCAGTTGCTCGAGTGGAATCCCCATGGGAAGCGACGAGTTGGACGTCCGAGGGTGACATGGAGGAGGTCGTGCGAGGAGGAAATGAGAGCTTCTGGGCTGTCGTGGGACCAGGTTCAAAAGATCTCGGAGAACAGAGGTCACTGGAGGCGTGCTACTGAAGCCCTATGTTCCACTAGGAACCCAAGGGACTGATAATAGTAATAATAACAACTGCCAAAATAGCCAATCAGGTTGCGGTATTTTGTTTGGGAAGAATTTCTCATAGAATAGAGAAACGTGATTGGTTGTTTCATCAGTTGCTAGGGTGGCCTTTAAAATCGCCCAAACTAGGGTCATTGTTGACAATCTAATTACTTCATAAGTTATTTTCAGTGGACTCTAAACTAGTAGATGGGGATTGAACGAGGTAGAGTGAATCAAAGATATAGCAGTCGATGAGGCAATTTGTGTGTATATGGATGACAGTTTTTATACTTCCCCTTGACAATCCATCAAGTGTGACTCACCAAAATTAATTATTCTAGCCATTGGGAATCTCCATTTCAAGTAATATCTATCAGTTTATAGACAAACTGACAAGAACGTCTTATTTTCAGTTAGTGATTTCCAAGGTCCATCTTTCCCCAATACTCACTGATAGAAGCACTTGTGAACGTTGGTCGAGGATTGAGTGACGTTTTACTTAACATAAGAAAAACAGATACAGCTCCCTCTAACTGATCTCAGTCCCTGATTGTTCCCGTCCCCAAGAAAAGAGAAAAGCCCTCTTGTGTTTACTACATAGGAAGAATCCTGATGAAAATAGCAACCAAGATTTAAGGTTCTACAGCTATTGGGTACATTAAATCCAGGAAAACCAGACAGATTTCAGACTCTGTCATATGTGCATCGGTCAAGTAGTCACCCTCTAGCAATTACTGAGATCATACATTAGCTGTGTTTCTTGACCCGAATAAGAGATATTTAACCGTAAACGTAGAAGTCTTATGGCAGTATGTTATAATGTGGTAAAGAACGAAAATAGATGTAAAGTTTGGTTTAATGTAATTTTCAAGAACTACAGTATTCTTTTTTAAAGACAATTTACTCAGTACTCATCTTATAGCATAATTTTGAAATCACTTTTACAAGATTTCTATAGAATCGTTGATTATGGTTTCATGCCGTTCCATTGAAATGTAATAGCCAATTAAATATAAGCTGTACAACATTTCGTAGCCATTTCGTAGCTATTCATTTGCAATAAACTGTATGTTGTGGTTATGTCATTCAGCTGTATAAAACTAATAGCAGTAAATCTTAGGGAAGGTAAAGGAAGACTGCTAGGAGAAGAGTTACGAATACCTCGTCTTGTATTCAGTTCATTCGGTGACATGTAGGCTTGAAAAAGCATAAGTAAGTACACGTGTATTCAGTTAGTGAAGTGCACAAAAAGTCATCATGTAACAGTGTCAGAAATACACTCCTCAGTTATTAGTATTATTTAAGTTAAACCAAGTAAAGCAGTTTATTGGCCGTTAGCACTGGGTGAGTACGTCAATCCATTAAAAGTCACATACTCGACTAACAATTGCTAAGTTACAGCCTTAAGTGAGTTCTTAGTTAAGTTGTCTTCATCAGTGGTGTCATCATCGATGTCTACTTTCTGTCTCCAATTCCATTTAGATTTTCCGCAGATGCGCTTACGGAAGTCTTCATCTTCTCATTTAAATTTACAGGGATCGATCTTGTCACAGGAGACTTATGAATAGATCTAGAACATGGAAGTGATATAGTCCTGTAGGTAAGGATGTTGGCAAGATGCAGATTTTTTTAGGCATCATAAGTGGTAAATTGAGGACACAAACGAAAATTGTTGCTCCAGGATAGTTCCGCATCGATATCTTATTTTCCAATAGATTATGAAGTGGTTTGACGTATTGACCACTTCGCTTACTTTGGAAGTCAGGTGGGACATGATGGGCCAGTGACTGATAGAACATTAGCTCGGTTACAAAATGCCTACCTAACTTTCCCTGAGCTGCACTACTTTTGGTGTTATAAGTGAGATATCCCATTGCCCACTAACGACTGTGCATATTGCACAACGATAAACTATATCCTATTATTTAGCGTAGAAAACAGCAATTAGAGGTTAATAATAACATGAGAAAGTTTCAGATGTTTGACAGCTGCTGTATTTTCATTATCGGCTGCGTTTCGTGAAATCAACAAATAAAGAAAACAGTGTTTGTATGTAGTCTTCGGTGAAAGAAGTAAGCCAGTTAGGGAAGATGAGATGGTTAGGATATGTGTTACGAATTCCCAGTTACTATATGCTTCGATACGCTGTGTAAGCTGGAGTAAGTTGAGACTCATGAAAGGTTAAAGATATCCAAATAACAACACGGCATTAGTTCATGAAGTATCTCACTGTTGGTTGGAACCGTTTACAGGCTCCAAAGTTAGAGTTCGTCAGACTTCTAATGGTATAGCTCAAAATAAATTACGGTGACCCAGATGCACTAATACAATATCTTCCTTTCTATTGCGAAACACCTTTCCATTATTTGTTCTAAGTGGTATTGAATACTTTTTTAACACAGTTTGCATTTCTTTGTCTTTCTTCCTATTACCTCGTATACTGGTGTGGTAATATGAAATTTAACCACCTAGGTTGTAAGGTATTCATTTCAGGCAGCAGATTAACCAATTAAATTTCAATTTGGGTACCTCATGATAATCTAAAATAATGTTATCAAACTCTATTTAGTGTATTTTGCAATCGATTACAGTTGCCGAAATGCTTTCGCTATTTAGTTTCATCTCAGGCATTGTATCACATTTTAATTTTGCTTTGTAGTTTCAACTTTTTCCTTGTGGCTTCATGCAGTTTTTCATCATGTTTCCAATTGCTTATCAATCATCTTATTAACTCTTGCTTTGATGTCATGGTGTGATGTGGTTACATAAGCTGTTACGCAATCACCTTAGGTCTTATGTTGGTAATGACCTATTGACTTTCTGTCATGGATAACTTTGAATGCAAGAATGAGTCACTCGACGCTCATGTGAAAATACAGAAATTTATAACTGTCTTGTATTGTAGTCACCTAATCTCGCAAGTAACTCATCACAAATCAACTCTCAATAGTAGGAAATTACCTCAACAGTAGTACTTCCATAGCTTTTCTTGTATAATTGCGCAATCTATGGCAGTAGGAAAATGAATACGGTATACATATGTAGTTAACTGATACAAAATGAATCTGTGACCGACAGGACTTTATGATGGCCATGGCAAAGATAAAGGTTGGACGTACGTTTTTTGCACGCATAACGCTGGTTTGAACTTCTGGATGGCTAGTGCTTCAGCTATAGACAGATGCCTTGATTTTACTCCCTTCGAGTGGTTTGATCGAACCCTGTAGAGAATTTTGAATGAGCTGTCGAAAGGAGCTAAGTGGCCTGAGTTCACGAGGTGTTCTGTTATCGAAGTGAAGATGCATTTCCGTCCTCCCTTTGCAAACCAGGCTGGGTGGTGATCGCGGACACGTTTTACAAGCGGACGCATGGTACGGCAGATGTACTCAGCTCCACAAGAGCAAGTAAACTGATATACACACATTGGTGTGGCCCCAACGCGTCGGCTTGTCTTTCACACATTGACCGAAAAGTTTCTTGTAGGAGAAAATTATCCGAAGGTTGGCAGCGAAGTATGTTCTGTTTATGGATTTCGACAGTCGTTTCATCAGGATCTCTGCAGCAATATCATTTTTGAATTCAAGATTCAACAGAAGAATTTGTTTCGGCGCCAAATGTCTTTGTTCACTTGGGTTCTTCGGCTTTATATTCTTATCTATGAATCTGAGCGGGAACCCGTTTTCCGCTAGAGTTCGTCGAAGTATTTGCAGTTCTTCGTCAACCGTGTCCTCAGTGCATATTTTCCTGATCCTCGAGGAAAGTGAATGAATAAGATTTCTTTTCCTGCATAGGGGGACTGAGCTCTGAAAATTGACAAATTGTTCGTTCCATGTAGGCTTTCTGTAGATGGGTCTACGAAGTGAATTATGGTCTTTTCTTTGAAGTTGAACATCAAGAAAATGGAAGGTTGAGTTTGATTCTGATTTTAGAGTGAATTTGGTTGAAGGATGAGCATTGTTGAGTGCTGCAAGACTCATGTTTTCGTCACAAACTATAGACGTATCACCCATGTATCTTTCGAAGACATGGAGTTCATTGATTGTTGGTGATAATTTGGTGTTTTCCGGGCTTGCCATGAAGCAGTCAGCTAGGAGGGGTCCTAGTGGACACCCCACTGCCATACCATCTATCTGCCTGTAGATCTCATTATTAAATCTGAAGTGTACATTGAAGGTACATCGAAAGAGAAGCTGTTTTAGGTAGTGAATTGGGATACCAAAATCTATGTTATGACGTTGAATGGATTCGCACAGGAAGCAGATGGTTTCTATCAGTGGGACATTTGTAAAGAGGGAGATGACATCCAATGAAATCATTCTTTTACCTGACAAATTGACACTCTTTATTAGGTCAACAAAATCAAATGAGTCACCGAGACTGTAGTTCAATAGCCTCTTCTTTACAGGTTCCAACACCCACCAGCCATTTCGCGATTGAATGATATGGAGAATTTATCATATCTAGTATTGGACGGAGTGGGATGCCTTCTTTTTGTATTTTAGGGAGACGGTATAGACGGGAGATCGTAGAACCTGATGGGCAAAGTTGTTCATATACTTCTTTGCTAATGAATGATTCATCTCTCATTTTCTTCGATGTTTTCGACAACTGCAGCTCTGTTTGCTCAGTAGGATCTTTCTGTGTTGTCTATTTTAAAAGTTTATTTTCATCGGATAGAATGAGTGAGTTTTTCCAAATAGTCTGATTTGTTTAGTGGTATTATTCTGCAGCCTTTGTCTGAGCGTATCATGACGAGATTTTCATTTTTCTTTAGTTCAGTCAATTAATTTCGATGTTCTTTTGATAAGAGATGTCGATAGCTGCGTTTTCTGTTTATATAGTCCAGACAGCAATTTAAAACTGTTGATTTGAAATGGTTAGCATCATCGTATGAAACTGGAACGAGATCTTTGGTTTGACTAATAAGATTTTCGAACTGGACTTTCGTGTGGAGCTCGACGACTTTTGAAGTTACATCGCAGAATTTAGGTCCAAGTGACAAGATTTGCATTTGAATTGGCGACAGTGATATATTAGAGAAGTTGAATACATATTTTCCAGGACACGATGCGAAGGCTGTTTCTTTAGTTATAGACTTCAAGCTTTTATATAGCTTCAGGTTGACGTCATTCGTTAGTTTCTTAGTAATAGCAACAACCTATTTCTCAAATTCTGTTCCTTCACTGGCGGACGATTCGAATAGAGCGTGTGATTTTTGTGACAGATTATGTTCAAGCTCTGGTAGTCGGGAACGGACAGCGTCAATGTGATTGAGAGTGTGTCATTTCAAGGTACATGAGTTAGGAGAAATGTGGTTCCGTCTGAGACCCTTTCAAAACATTTTGGGATACTCATGTTTTTCTAGACACTTCTTCCAGAAGTAAATTTTTGCATTCGCTTCGGCAAGTTTGACGGAAAAACGCAGAAACTTGTCTGGTTCCTTTACCGTCGCGCGGTCCTTGTAACTCTTTAAAAAAGCGGAATACACCCATTTGATCATAGGAAAAGACAAGACGTGGTTTCAGCGAAGAAAAAAAATTTCTTTTCGACGACGTAATCGTCTGACTACCAAAGAGGATAAAAACCTTTTTAAATTGTAGTGGAGACCCGCGCGAGAAGGTAATCTTTATCACTGTTAAAATTAAATAATACAACTTCGGTGTTTAAGTTCGTCGTCATTTGAAAATCTTTTATTCGTATTGGCTACTGTGTCAAATAGTTAACTCCTGATGATTGAAGTGAAATAAAAATCTGGTCAGTAGTTGGACCTTATAGCTCAGTTAGTAGAGCATCGGCCAGGAAACCCGGTGGTTGCCGGTTCAAACTCGGCCGTGGTCCAAATTTTCCTTTCACCTTCAATCATCGTCCAGTGTAAATTAACTCCTCAATAAAGCCATGCTGAAAACAAAACAACAGATTTGTGCATCAGGTGAAAATGTACTTGATTTTTTCACTGAATCCATTTCGCTTTAATTGTGGGTTGTCGTTACTATAATACTTGTGTAGCTGAAAAACTATACTGCTGATATTTAGTTAATTATCCATTAGTATGGCTGGTTGAATTTAATACTTCAGCTCACAGTCAGTTTGGATACTGTTGACACACTATATATTGAACCCGTGACCCATCCTAAAGCTTGATTGAATCATTAATATCAAATATCGAACTGCTAACACGCTGACTGTGTATGTGTTGTCCAATGAAATCCAGATTCAAGCACACTAATGAAATGAAAGTCATTTAAATACAAATCTGTGATTAAAGTAAAATACATATAATCTGACCTTCAAATAAGAAATAACCAAGGTTAGTAGGTTGCCAATCGATTATTACCGACAGATATTAAATTGGAGTCTTACCAGCTCCAACTTATTTTGTAATATCCTCCACCAATCATTCACATACCTTCTAATTAAATTCTTATTATTAGCAAAAAAGCCCTTATCTTCAATTATAGTTATTTATCTTTTTTTATTCATAATAGAATCAGCTTGTAGTGAAAGGAATAATCACTCATTTAATTGCTTGTATTTGGGAGTACAGAAAGACGCTATCTCTGTTTGAATGAGATCACCAAATGCCCCCCCGTCCCAGTGACTGGGTGAAATGAAAAACGATTTATAATACGGAACACACTGAATAGCTTCAATTGTTTACAAATAATGGCTGTTCCCAAAAGCGTGTATATTATGTTGTGTCACATGAACATCATAAGACTTGACCGGTGATTACGAAAATCATTTCTACTAGATGAGAATAGTTTTAAAGCACTTAACAGCAGTAAAGTGGATGATTTGACAGTTCTAACAGAAAACTAAACTATGCAATATGATTTTTCTCACTACACTCTGGGGCAAATCAAATTTAGTAATTCTTATTGGGACATAAAGAACGAAACTTTATTCTCAAATTGTGGATTTGTGTATACGATATTTGAAAAATTATACCAGGTGGGAAAATTAAAAACAGTAGATAACAATAATGGTAGTAAAAAGTACCTGTAATTATAATAATAGATAGGTGAACGATAACAAAGTAGATTATGGGATATATATAGTGGTTCATAGAATGCTCATAACTTAGAAAGCGGTGTAAAATTGACAGAGTATTAAACAAATAAATTATAATGCAACACGATGGAGCGAATCAGGTTGGGATGCGAGAAAAGTTTTATTTCAATAGCCTATAACCAAAAATGCTGATAACTAGCTTGGTCAATTCTTGTTTATGAGATTCAGTTATTGGTTAAGCCAGTAAAAAGGAACGACTCCATTAAAAGGTGGTTAAACCATAGTCAGGAAGATAAATGAGCATAATAGGACAAGATGAGTGGACATACAAAACTTGTCACCATTGCAATTCGTCTCAGATTAGAGCAAGGCAATCTACCCAGAAGAAAAGTTTGAGCAATCAGATAATACTGTCAAACCTAGAAAATAGCTCGCAAAGATGAAATTTTTTAATTCTTTTGATACATCGAGCAAAACTACTGCCTATGATTGTTGAATTTACCATTCTTCTTCATTACTGCAATCCCATCAAATTCTGACTGAAACATTGAGCTGGAGCCTGAAACTCTGAAAGAAGTTGGGAAGAATATGAGTGACCTGAAATGGGAAGAGGCAGCAGGCCCTGATGGGATAGTGCAAGAGGTAATTAAGCACAGTGATAGTGGATTACTGGTTAGGATAACTGAAGTTTCAGTTAGTGTACGAGGATCAGATACGATCCTCTCTGACTGGTCTCAATCATCACTTGTCCCAGTTTTCAAGGAAAAAGAGAAAACCTCTTGCGATAGCCACAGAGAAATCAGCCTAACGAATATAGTAACTGTTATTTTAGGTTTTATAATCATTATATGTCTAAGTGAAGCTCAGAAATGGCGAATCAGAGAAAGCCCTGTTAGACCAGTGTTAGAATACTTTTCATTTATACTGAGTGATGTCCAGGTTAACGGTAAGCTAAAAATAGATGATGTTCAAAGATATTTTACAACTGGATTACTAGGATATGAGTACAAACAGGGCCACAAGACCAGACGCTTGACTCTAAATATTGAGTTATTTTGAATGAGAAGACTCAAAATTAATCTGTAGCTTCTCTTCAATGTGCTACACAAACAAACCACTACAACCAGCGATGATTTCCAGTACGAACAAATCAGTTGCTTTGATCTGAGCAACCAAGCCTACAGCATAACACTGAAACCTTCACCTCAAAATTCTCGCAGATTTGGAACAGACTTCTCATTGAAGTGAAGACCTCCAAATCAATCTCTGAATTAGGTAGGTTACTATTTAATTTCTCGTTATCTGGCAGCTTCTCCAGTTTACTAAGTGTGTCATCAATTTCTACTATGACATTTCTTATACTACACCTTCTTTACTTTTTATTGAGACTTTTGCAGCATCTACGTTAGACTTTCATCCGTAACACTGAGGAAGCTTTCTCTTAACTTCTCCCTCCATACCAAGCGGCACAGACTGTTTTCCATCCGCCGTAATAAAAATGGATGCAAGTCTTAAAGTCTTTAAAAAAGTGGAAAGTAAATTCTTAGATGATTAGCGGACAAAGCGTGTACCACTAACGGTAAAGCAAAGCAATTTAGGATACAGAAAAACATAGATACCGAAAACAAACTCTTTGTTGGAATGCTTTCATCTTTTCTCTGCCTACTGTTTAGTCTTTCTTACTGGTTGTAGGGAAGTGCTTAAGCTTCAAAATTTGGACTGGTGCTAGACGAAATTAATTTCTGAACGCTGCAACATTTTATCCGCCATCGGACGACTGGCGTCACAGGATCCAACTACAAGGGACAGGAACGATTCATATTATTAGGACAAGAACTTCATCATTATCAAAATATGGGATTTATTGATCATGAAGGTGACCAGGAAAGTCTGACATTTACTGACTACAAGAGGATAAGGCTAAAAGTTATCCATAGGTGTTACAGTGTTCTGCATGAAAATACATATTTTCTGCTTTGTTAGCATATATATTGAAGTGTAAACTGCAATCATAATTCTGTTTGGGCTGAAAATTGAAGGCTTAATTAGCTTGTTTTGAGTTGTGAGCATCTTCATAAATAAATATACTTACATTCGAACTAGGAGGTGGAAGTGAAGCCAACACTTTGCACATGAATAAACGGCATGACACGTGATTCAGTGACACAGGGTGCTTAAGAAACTATGAAAATAGGTAAAATACACATACGGCATACAGAAAATACGCAAATTTGTAAACAGGACACTATTTCTCATAAGAAGCATGATAAAACCTGGGGATAATCCAGCCGACAAACACTTAGGGCGCACTTTGAAATTTCGGCAAAAAAGGGCACAAAAACTTGGGATTACTGTCAACAATGCATCGTTGGTCCCGAATTTAACAAAACCTCCCCCGAAAACTCCGGAAGTTCGCCCAAACCTTTTGCCCGAAAATTCCAAAGGTTAACTTTTAGCCTCACCCACTACAAAGAGTGACCTTAAAGGCTACCCTAGTAACAACTGAAATAACCAGCTGGATTTTTCTATTCTATGAAAATCTTCCTTTCAACTCGAAAAGGAGAAACCTAGTGGGTTAATTCAATCGTTGCTAGGGTGGTCATTAAAGTCATCCGATCACAAGGTTGTGAAAATGGCAGACAAAGTATTCTGGAAGTCCACCTGATGCGTCCACACAAAACCGTTACTTTTCGATGCTGGGGTTGAAAATGTACATATCTGGCTTGTACTCGTAATATTCAGCAAGATTACGAATCTTTGGTGTGAACTGGCAAGAGCATAAACATCATCTATAGTTCTGGAATCAGTAAACCACAATAAATAAACAGCTTGCATGTATTCTTTCATGAACTTTTCGTCAGTATTTTTGAGCAGAATATACAAGATATAACAATAGGATTATTAGCTCCAATTAGTGTTTGAACTGCAACTTTGTGATTATCAAATCCTGGGATATATTATAAAAGTCAGCATGAAAACATCAAACTTGCTATGCACATGATTTTCCTGATCGGAGAAAATGGTAGACGAGATGTTTTGAGTTTCCACTAGACGTGTTCGAAGTAACTTGCTACAAAGTAATTTATATGAACTATGATCAACATTCAGCCGAAAAGTATCACAAATATTGGGGGCTGAGTAAAAGGTTTGTAGCGTCACACACTTCCCTAAAATCAATACCCTAGGGTTTGACGACTTTCGACATTGATGCTGACCTTGATAGTTCAACTGGACTCGCTAAGCTGAAGGCACCGGGTCAAGCATCCTCGCCATTTGGCACGCTGTCGTGTTACGTTATTATTATTATTATTAGTCCCTTGGGTTCCTAGTGGAACATAGGGCTTCAGTAGCACGCCTCCAGTGACCTCTGTTCTCCGAGATCTTTTGAACCTGGTCCCACGACAGCCCAGAAGCTCTCATTTCCTGCTCGCACGACCTCCTCCATGTCACCCTCGGACGTCCAACTCGTCGCTTCCCATGGGGATTCCACTCGAGCAACTGGCCTGACGCGTGATGTCCTCAGTCGGCCTTCTCAGTGCATGGCCAATCCATCTCCACTTCTTCCTGCATATTTGTTGCGTGATAGGTTCTTGGCTGGTTCGTTCCCAGAGTTCCTTGTTGCTTATTTTTTCTGGCCATCTGATCTTCAGCAGCGAGCGTAAGCAGTTGTTGATGAATGTCTGTAGTTTATTGGAAATACCTTTCGTGACGCGCCAAGTCTCTGAGCCATACAAGAGCACTGACTTGACGTTGGTGTTGAAAATCCGTATCTTGTTCCGCATGCTGAGTGCAGAAGATCTCCACACTGGTTTCAGGCTAATGAACGCCTGTCTTGCTTTTCCGATTCTGACTTTGACGTCCTCGTCCGTCCCGCCTGTAGTTGAAACAGTGCTTCCTAGATAAGTGAAGGAGGTTACTTCCTTTAAGTTTCTCCCGTTGACAGTGATTGGAGTTTTTTGTTGTTGTTGATGGTGGTGGTGCGGTATCTTCATCACTTCTGTCTTCTCTATATTCACCTGAAGTCCCGCCTTCGCTGCCTCTTCTATCAACTTGTTAGTTTTTGCCTGCAGATCTTCAAGTTTATGTGACATTAGGCATAGGTCATCGGCGAAATCCAAGTCTTCTAGGTTCTTTTCCGTCGTCCAGTGTATCCCCCTCTTCTCGCTGCCTACTGTTTGCTGCATGATCCAGTCGACCACAATCAAGAATATCATGGGGGATAGTAGGCAACCTTGTTTCACTCCTGTCTTCACTTCAAAGGCATCACTGAGCTTCCCATTGTGGATTACTTGGCATGTAGCATCTTCATATAGTTGTTGAATGAGGCGGATAAAGGTTTGCGGTACTCCGTAGTATTGAAGCAGTTTCCAAATTACTTCTCGGTCGACGCTGTCAAAGGCCTTCTCAAAGTCGATGAAGTTGAGGTGGAGAGGTGATTGCCATTCTATGCTCTGTTCTATGATGATACGAAGCGTTGCAATTTGGTCTGCACATGATTTGTACTTCCTGAAGCCTGCCTGTTCCGGTCGCAGTTTTGAATCCAGTGCATCCCTGAGCCTCTCCAGGATGATGCGGCTTAATATTTTGCTTGCATTGGGTGGACAGGAGAGTGATTCCGCGCCAGTTCTTGCAAGCACTGAGGTCTCCCTTCTTCGGCAGTTTGACAAGGTAACCCTTCTTCCAATCAATCGTCAGGTACCTTCTCTTCCTTCCACACCTTCTGCAATAGTGGTGTGATGTGAGCATGTCCGCTGTTGTCTCCGCGTCTGTTCTCAGTGCTTGTGGTGGGATTCCATCTGGTCCTGCTGCTTTCCCGCATTTCAGTAGCTTTATGGCGTTCAGGACTTCCATTTTCGTTGGGGGATTAATGTTCACTTGTAGTTCAGCGGCTGCAGGTGGTATTTCTGGACGAAGTGCAGGTGGTGGTGGTGGTGGTGGTGGTGGTGGTCGATTCGAGAGCTTCTTGAAGTGGTCGGCCCATCGTTTCCTCTGTTTCTCTTCTTTTGTAATTAAATTTCCTTCTTCATCTTTTATTGGTTTCATCTGTGTTGGTCTCTTCCCTGATAGCAACCTGGTTATTTGATACAATGTCGTCAGGTCTCTCTTGCCTGCAGCCTGTTCTGCTTCACTTGCCAGTGTTTCGTAGAAGTATCTTTTGTCTTTGCGTGCACTCTTCTTCACTTCTTTGTCCAGTGTTTTATACATTGTGCTCAGTTCCTCTTGTCGTTGAGCATCCTTGCACTGGTTTATCTTCTGCTTCACCATCCTCCTCTCCCTGCTCTATCAGCTTCCAGGTATCCGTCGAGATCCATTCCTTGTCTTCTTTCTTCTTCCTTCCTAATACTGTTGTGCAGGTTTCTTTCCACATAGCTTTCAAAGACTTCCAATGTTCTTCCACACAGGTTTCTTCAGGGATGTTGCTCGATGTCTCCCATTTTGTCTTGATGGCTGCCTTGAAGATCTCCTTTGTAGTTTCATCCTTCAGTTTCCGAGTGTTGTACTTGGGTTGAGGTCTATCACCAGCTTCCTTGAAGGCTTTTAACTTGATTTGGAAGGTTCCTTGCACTAGACAGTGAGTGGTGTGAACCTACATCTGCTCCTCTTCTTGACCTTGTGTTAAGTAGACTGCGTCTCCATTTTCTTGAGATTGAGATAAAGTCGATTTGATTTTTAGTGTGTCATGGTGTCTGGTGAAATCCATGTCGCTTTGTGGATATCTTTGTGCCTGAACACACTACCTCCAATCACCAAATCGTTGAATGCGCAGAATTCTGCAAACAATTCTCCATTCTCATTCATTTCACCTAGTGCCTCTCGACCCATGGTTAGTTCTCTTCCCGTGTTGTCCCCTCCCAGTTTGGCATTCATGTCGCCCATTAGAATTTTGATATCGCCAACTGACGTCTTGTCCAGTGTTGATTGAAGTTGTCTGTAGAATTCCTCCTTTTTCTCTTGCTCTGCATTATTTGTAGGTGCATAACATTGTATGATTGTGACCTTTCTTCCTTTTGAGTTGAATCTTGCTGTCATGATCCTGGAGGAGATTGGTTCCCACTGCATGAGAGCCTTCGATGCTCTTAAGGACATCATGATAGCCACTCCCTCAGTGTGCTCGTGGTTGGCGTCTGGGTGACCGGAGTAGATTATTGATTCTCCAGTTGACAGTTTGGAGAGTCCACTCCCATTCCATCTGCTTTCGCAAATCCCAAGCACTTCGATGTTATACCTTCTCATCTCCCTTGCAATCTGGGCTGCCTTACTGGGTTCAAACATGTTGCGGACATTCCATGTCCCCACGTTTACTTTCGCTGTCATCGAGAGTGAGAAGACACATCGGCCAATTGGCTTGGTGAAGGCTTTCACCAACTGGCGTCATTTCGCCTCTCCGATTCCAGCGGGGAATAAGTTTGTTTTCATTTTTTATATTTTGTTTGTGCTTTGAAGTTTCTTTAGCGGTTAGATTTGTTTACGTGGTAGGGTTGCTAGCCCTATGCCCAACCTTCCCTCTTTACCCGGGCTTAGGACCGGCTAGTAACTAGTAAACTAGTTAACCAGGCGAGGTTGTCGTGTTACGTTACACTGCTCGTATTCGACTGTGTAGCCAGTTAGTTGAAACGCATCGGTATTTTGGCACAACTATCCAAATATATACTATTCCATCCGACTACGCTATCGTGTTCTTCCTTGGTCTCGTATTCGTGGGTATATAACAAGTCCGAATAATTAGTGATTGGTCTTTGCGTCTGTCAAGTTCGCACCAGGACAAATCCTAAATTGGTGAGCCCGACGTGATCACATATCCCGACAAATAACAAATATTGAATTGGTGAGCCTGTTCCATTTTATATTTGTATATTGTTTTCATTTCGATAACATTTATGTATCCATTTATTACACTTTCTCATGTCTGACCACACTCCCAAGCTTATTCGTATTAAGCCGACTACGAACACAATCCGACTCGTGCCATATTGGCCAGACAATGCGGAAACATGGTTTCTGTATGCCGAGGCAGATTTTCGAGAACAGAGCGTCTCAGATCCTCATTCTCGATTTCTTGCTGTCATGCATTCACTAACGCGGGAATTAAACAAACATGTTGTGGCACACATGTTTAATCCTGAAGTAAGTGATCCTTATGCACTTCTCAAGGCCGCACTCTTGAAGAAAAGCGATCTCGCAGATCGCCAGCGCCTAGACGAATTACTTCGTAACATCGAGCTAGGCAGCCACTCAGCTACTGAAGTCCTCGCACGCATGCGAGAAGTAATCGGCACACGAACATTCGACGATGGTCTTTTCCGAGAACTATTTCTCTCAAAACTACCACAACCGGTGCAAACCGTGTTGGTGACACTGCAGTCAGTCCCACTCGATGACCTGGCAGCCTCGGCGGATAAAATACTAGAGATTTCTAGCAGACCCGTCTCCAACGTATGTTCTCTCTGCGACAAACCAGAGAGCCAGGATTCAGAGGTGACAAAGCTGTGCAACTCTGTGAAACAGTTGCTACGATCTAGAAGTCCTACTTCACTTAGAACTCCACAGAAACGCATCTTAGTGCATCGCAGCAACTGGTGTGGTTGCCCCAAAACTAAACCTAACAGGGTGGAAAACCCTGAATGGTGCTGGTTTCATAATACTTACGCAGACGAAGCCAGGAAATGTCGGAAACCATGCAGTTTTAACAAGGACATACTGGGGAAACGGTCACGCCGGCACGTGGTCACGGCAACCGTAGCCGGTGGAAACAGCCGTTTGCTCTACGTCAGGGATATTAAAACGAAAGTTCGCTACCTCGTCGACACCGGTGCAGAAGTTAGCGTTCTTCCTTCAACGACAAAGGACCGTCGGTTGACGTTTCTATGCCCATCATTGGCACAGATTTGCTAAACCATTACGATCTACTCGTAGATGCATGCTGTCGACGTCTGATAGATAACAACACAAAGTTATCTATTGGCGGCACCACCTATGTAGGTCCGAGTTTAGCCATCGTTAGAACCAAACAATCAGGCGACGCGTCCTACCAAGCAGTTTTGGAGAAATATCCAGAGTTGCGACAACCGAAGCACACTCTTCCGTGCATAACCAGCAATGTTATGCATCACGTCACAACCACAGGTCCACCTGTGGCATCCAAGGCTCGGCGTTTAGCCCCCGATAAGCTCAAACGACGAAAAGCGAATTCGACCACATGCTCGACCTGGGCATTATCAGACCATCAAACAGCCCTTGGGCATCGCCATTGCACATGGTTCCCAAAAAGGATAGCGACGACTGGCCTCCAACCGGTGATTACCGAAGGCTCAACGCCAAAACAACTCCGGACTGCTACCCAATACCTCACGTTTACGATTCGACTGCAACCTTATGCGGACTGAACATTTTCTCCAAAATCGACTTCGTCAAAGCGTACAACCAGATACCTATGGCAGCAGAAGATATCGCGAAAACAGCCATTATTACTCCTTTTGGCCTGTTTGAATTCCTGCGCATGCCATTTGGTCTTCGGAATGCAGCACAAACATTCCAACGCTTTATGGATGATGTCTTCCGTGGTTTGAATTTTGTTCATGTCTACATCGATGACTGTCTATTGCGAGTCCAGATAAGGAAACTCACCTTAAACATTTGGACCTCGCATTCGGAAGACTAAAAAACATAGTATCACAGTCAACTTACAGAAGTGTGAAATAGGATTTGAATCATTCAGCTTCCTTGGGCATACCATTGACAACAGAGGTATACGCCCATTGAGAGATAAAGTGGCGGCTATCACAAACTATCCAGAGCCGACCACTGTGAAACATCTCCGCACTTTCAATGGCCTGGTAAGTTATTACCGAAGGTTTATCCCCAACTGTGCCTCTGTCATGAGACCACTAACAGATCTACTTCGAGGAACTGCGAAGTTCGTGTCTCTGGACAACGTAGCTAGACTTGCTCTCTCTAAAGTCAAGGAAGCCATTTCGAACGCAACCATGCTTATGCATCATGACCCCAATGCTCCTTTGAGTATTGCTGTTGATGCATCTGATTCAGCAATTGGAGCAGTTTTGCAACAGTTGACTGACAACCAGTGGCAACCGTTAGCCTTTTTCTCGAGGCGGCTGCAAGACGCGGAAACAAGATACAGTACATTTGGTAGGGAACTCCTAGCTATGTACTGTTCTGTACGCCACTTTCGACATTCTGTGGAAGGTCGTGATTTCATTATTTTCACAGACCACAAACCGTTAACCTTTTCCCTCAGCTCGGCGTCTGACAAATACTCCCCTTGTGAGTCGCGACAGCTGGATTACATTTCCCAGTTCACGTCAGACATCCGCCACATTTCTGGAGCAAACAACTCCGCAGCCGACGCACTATCTCGAATAGCTTCGATAAATCATATCGAGGGCGTTGATCTCGTTGAACTAGCTCGGCGTCAAAAGGAAGACCTTGAGCTGCATCATGAGTTGTCGTCCACAACTCTCAAGCTGCGACTTTGTCCAGTTGGATCAGACAAGGATACAATTTTGTGCGATGTCTCTGCTAGTCAACCACGCCCAATAGTTCCGAAGAGTTGTCGACGCAACGTCTTCAATACGTTGCACAAACTCTCTCATCCAGGTGTACGAGCCACCATTAGGCTTATCGCACAACGTTTCTGCTGGCCTGGGATGAACAAAGACGTTAAGGAGTGGGCTCAGTCGTGCTTAGCTTGTCAAAAGTGTAAAGTCACGCGACACACGAAAAGCCCTTTAGGCTCTTCTAGCCCCAGACATGCGTTTCGACCACGTCCATATAGATATTGTAGGACCCCTACCAGAATCTAATGGATGTACCTACCTTTCCATTTGTGTTGATCGTTTCACACGATGGCCGGAAGCAGTACCTACTAAGGATATTACTGCCGAAACAGTTGCTCGTGTTTTCGTCGAAAGATGGATCGCGAACTTCGGATGTCCACCTTACGTCACAACCGACCGTGGGCGCCAATTTGAGTGTGGATTATTTCACGCTCTAACGGCACTTTTAGGTTGCACTCGGTTCCGAACGACAGCCTACCATCCACAAGCAAATGGCATGGTAGAGCGTTTCCATCGACAGCTGAAAGCTTCCCTTTCAGCTACAAACATACCTCAGTGGACCGAGGCTCTGCCTCTAGTCCTACTAGGTATTCGTAACGCCTTGAAAGTTGATGCTGGATGTACCGCTGCAGAACTCGTCTACGGGATTACTCTTCGCCCACCAGGTGAGTTTGTTTCCCCTTCAACTTTCAAACATGTTTCCGACAGGGCATCTTACGTGACTAGGCTTACAAACGCAATGCGTTTAGTTAGGCCTTCCCCGGTTAGACCTCAAACCACTGATGTCTTCGTTCACCCCAGTTTACAAAAGACATCACACGTGTTTATTAGCCACGACACCGTTCGTCGACCACTTGAACCACCCTACGACGGGCCGTTCAAAGTGATTAAGCGACACGAGAAATTCTACATAATTGAGCGAGACGGACGTGAAGATACTGTCAGTATCGACCATTTGAAACCAGCTTATTTGGAAGGCAACCCCATTGTAAGTGATGCTTCAACTCGCTACAGCCGACCGACGGATAGCTAAATTATCGAAATTCTTGACGATGTCCCTGGTAATGCGCAGTTACAGCAACCGTCGGCGCAACAGTAAACGCGATCAGGTCGAACCATCGGGTTCCCGGGTTATTTGAAGTCGTATTCAACTAAGTGGCGTGAAACAAAATTTGCCAACCATTTTTTTACTTACAAATTTTTTTCCGAGGCACTGTTTTTCTTATTTACCGGCAGTGCGCAAACCCTCGTACGCTTTGCCTTTTTATATCAATTTTTGTTACAATATAATGAAACTTTTAAAAAAACGGTGAAAATAGGCGTAAATTTTTATTTTTCGATATGTTTATGTATAAATAATTCCCATTTTTGTGAAACGTTTTCGTGGTACTAAAGACTTTTATTTATATTCCAAGTGCAACGAGCACTGGACGGAACGTCAAAAAGAGCTGATGACCGCGATCGACGTACGATTCGATTTATTGTATTTCATTTTTAATTACCACGACACCCTAGAATAAGTTCAGACAACCAGGGGCCACTTCACACAGTGAGCCCATCGGAAGAGTTTTACTAGTGGAGAAACCACTGGGTTTTTGCTTCCAGGTGGTATCGTCTTGGGGCCCTCACGAACCCACTAGGTGGGGAGTGATCTGTAGCGTTGTAGCACTTTATTTCACTGTATGGTGTTGATGTATGTAACAACTCATTGAACATTTTTTGTTTAGTTGTACTGAAAAAGACTTTTTGCTCGCTCGTTGACTAATACAACATCCTGATATATACTTCGCGTTAACTCCTGATATTTACACTGTCTGACGCAGGTGGATCAGCAGTGTCGGGAATTATAAATAGGCGATAGTGTATCTGGACACGTATATAAAATTTGGAGTCAGATTTCAGAGCTCGACAAACTGGTGAGCCCGACGTGATTAAACTCTCGCAATTGAATACTGCAACCGGTCATTAATGACTGTATACAATACGGATATACATATTTACTGAGAATTTCTTTGGCTGCTTTGTGGTAGGCATTGACATACTTGTTTATCGTATTTTTCCTGCTCTTGTTCTTAAATATTTTTTTTGCTGTACCAGTACTGATGTCCTTAAACTCTCATAATCAAGACTTTTCGAATTTAGGGTCCGTGGGTGCCATTAATCTTCCTATGCCTTGTTTTAAGTTTAATGACCCGCAATTGTGGTTTGTCCGTCTAGAACATTTCTTCATGGCCAATCATATAACTTCACAAAACACAAAGTTCGGATACACAAGCTCTGTTTTGCCGGAAGAAGTGGCTGAACAAGTAAGGGAGACACTACTAAAGCCCCACCCAGACACACCTTATGATGTTTTGAAGCAGGAGGTGCTGAAAGCTACTTCGTTATCTGACCAGAAGGCTGTCGATCAACTACTAAGTAGCATATGCCTCGGTGACAGAACACCTTCACAACTTAAGCGACATATGCAAAGTCTGCTGAAAGATAGGAAAGTAGACAACCGTTTATTCTACCAGCTCTGGCTGCGGAGACTTCCTTCATGCATTCAGCAGATATTAGCTGTCGGAGATGCGGACACTGACATTGACAGGTTGGCTGACATCGCTGACCGTATGTACGAAAGGATGCCTAAACCGGTTGAAAGTATTGCTGAGCCAACGCAAAACGACCGAGTGGCCGCTTTAGAGAGGAAGATAGACATACTTACAGGACAACTGACGGCTTTGCAGTTAAACCGACGGTCACCGAAGTTCTGTAGAAGCAGATCCCGTAGTCGTGATAGGACCACGAGTAGAATTGCGTCTAAAAGTAGAACGTGCTGGTATCACAAGAAGTTTGGCAGTAAAGCACGTCGTTGTTTGTTACCATGCGACTTTAAAACCTTTTCATCGGGAAACGGAAAGGCCGGCGATCAGTGACGACTGCTGTCGCCGGCGTACAACAACACAGTCGTTTGTTTCGAGTGACGGATAGGAAGACTGGAGCTCAGTTTCTGGTTGACACTGGAGCGGAAGTGAGCGTGATCCCACCCACACCTTCCGAAAAACGCCATCCCAACCCAACTTTGGTACTACAAGCGGCAAATAGATCTGCTATTACTACATATGGGACCAGAATTTTGATCCTAGACATTGGCTTTCATACACCATTCCAGTGGGAATTCGTCATAGCTGACATATCGTCGCCTATCATTGGCATGGATTTCCTTCAACACTACGAACTATTGGTCGACTCTAGTCGCCATAGACTAGTCAGCCGTAATGGTGAATTTTCTATCACCGGTATCGCTACGGAGACAAAAACAATAAACTTAGTCGTAGCTCCAATAAACAACACTTCCGAGTACGATATCCTTCTGCGAGAATTTCCCGAGCTCACTCAAACGGATTACACGAAGTCCTCTCCAAAACACACGGTGACGCACCATATTCTTACAAAAGGTCCTCCAGTCTCATCGAAACCTCGACGCTTAGACCCTAAAAAGCTGCAGATAGCAAAACAGGAATTTGATAAACTTCTAAAGTTGGGAGTTATACGCCCTTCCAAAGCCCATGGTCATCACCCCTGCATATGGTACCTAAAAAAGCATCAGGGGAAATACGGCCTTGCGGTGATTATCGAGCGTTGAATAAGCGTACGGTCCCTGATAAGTATCCAATTCCTCACATACATGATTTTATGAACTCTATGACAAAAGTAAATATTTTTTCCAAGATTGACCTCGTGCGAGCTTACTATCACATTCCTGTGGAACCCAATGATGTTCCTAAGACGGCCATCACTACCCCTTCGGACTATTCGAATTTATTCGTATGCCGTTTGGTTTGACAAATGCTGCTCAAACATTCCAAAGATTTATAGATCAGGTACTCCATGGCTTACCTTTCGTCAGTGCATACATAGATGACTTAATAGTAGCTAGCGCATCTGAAACAGAGCACCTGCAACATCTGAGGACGCTTTTCGAACGACTGCGTGAATATGGCATTACAATCAATCCGCAGAAATGCGAATTTGGCAAGGAATCCCTACAGTTTTTGGGTCACATTGTTAATGCCAACGGTGTTAAACCGGTTCCGCAAGAAGTAGATGCAATTCGAGAATATCCTGTTCCAGACTCGTTTCGAAAGCTGCGAAGATTTCTGGGGTTAATAAACTTCTATCGACGTTTCATACCTAAATGTGCTGAAGTAGCCCAACCGCTGACAGATTTATTGCAAGGACGAGCCAAAGTGTTTCACATGACCCAAGCGGCCCATGATGCTTTTGACAAACTGAAGCTGGCTCTAAGTTCTGAAACTCTTCTCTCTCGTCGTGATTCAGAAGCACCACTAGCCATCATGACAGACGCTTCAAATGTTGCGGTAGGCGCAGTACTACAACAGTTTGTTCACGGTCAGTGGGAACCATTATCTTTCTTCTCGAAACGACTTAATGCTTCTCAATCGCGATACAGTACATTCGGCAGAGAGCTACTGGCGATTTACTTGGCTATCAAGCACTTCAGATATATGCTCGAAGGGTACTCATTTATAGTATTCACCGACCATAAGCCACTCACAAAAGCAATTGATGCAAAGCATGACAACTACTCGCCCCGAGAAATTCGACATTTAGAATTTATTTCACAATTCACTTCAGATATAAGGTATATCAAAGGCAGCAAAAATGAGGCAGCTGATGCTTTGTCTCGTATGTACGTAAACGTCTTAGAACGTGACCGTATTGACCTAGCAGAAATGGCAAAGTTGCAGGCCACGGATGAGGACTTGAAACATTTGAAAAACAATGTGAACACCTCATTACGTCTTGAAGAAGTGACACTTGATGACTCTGTATCCATCACCTGTGATGTATCCAAGGGTAAACCGCGCCCGTTTGTGCCGTTATCAATGAGACGATTAGTCTTCTCTAAGATGCATGGCATTTCACATCCTGGTATTCGAGCTACGGTGAAGTTAATTACTGACCGATACGTCTGGCCAAAGATGAATCGAGATCTTCGACAGTGGTCCAGAGCTTGTTTAGCGTGCCAGCGATCGAAAGTGCAAAGACATATTCTTTCACCTACGGGAAGATTTTCCCACCGGATGGCAGATTTGACCATATACACGTTGACATCGTTGGACCACTACCTCCGTCAAATGGTTTTAGCTACATTTTAACATGTGTAGACCGATTCACGAGATGGCCAGTGGCAATACCTCTGCAGGATATATCTGCCGAAACAGTAGCGAGAAATATCATCCAACACTGGATTTCTAACTTTGGTGTCCCAAGTGTCATCACCACAGATAGAGGTGCGCAGTTCGAGAGTAGTCTATTTCAACAGTTAACTGAACTTCTCGGGATCAAGCGCATAAGAACCACTGCGTACCATCCTGCATCCAATGGTATTGTCGAAAGGTTCCATCGACAACTAAAAGCAGCACTGATGGCAGTAAAGACTGATGACAAGTGGAGTGACAAATTACCACTAGTACTCCTTGGTATACGTTCGAGTGTCAAGCAGGACATTGGCTGCTGTACTGCTGAGTTAGTTTATGGAACTACTTTAAGATTGCCAGGAGAGTATTTTAACCCGGCAACAGACGTTCCACCGGACTTGACTAACTATGTACAACAACTACGGCGACACATGAGCACACTTCGACCTCAGTCCCCACGATACCGAGACAACCAAGTTTACGTACCTCAGTGCATCTCAAACTGCACTCACGTTTTCGTCCGACACGACGGCGTACGAAAACCCTTACAGCCCCCGTATGAAGGACCTTTCAAGGTAATTAGTAAATCAGACAAAGTTGTCACGGTCGAACGCTCGGGTAGACGAGAAACGGTCAGCATTGATAGAGTCAAACCAGCGTTTATGGAACCAGATGTCACGGATACCAAGTCTGAACCCGCAGTGAAGCAACCGGAAACACCGAAAACCACCGTCAAAACAGAAACAACGGCATCGGAATCACCCAATAGTAGCGACGGTAGCAGAACCACGAGATCCGGAAGAAGAGTCCGTTGGCCACGACGTTACTTTCAGACAATTTACATTTCATAAAACCAATTCCCTAGTAACATCATTATCGTTTTTGCTCATTACTTTGTTGAAAACATGACCACATGATTTCGTCAGACTTTTCTGCATACACAAAACAAAAATGTTTTCCGGGCACCACGGACTTCCGAATCTCTTATTTCTTGACAATGTTCCAGGTAATACGATTTTGGTTGCTAATTTCTTTTTTTTATCTCCGGATATATTATTACTTTGGTAAAGTTGTTTTAGTGTTTTGAATGTCATACACTTCATTTTTATGTAAACACTCTTCCAATCAGTTTTCATCCTGATAATAGATATCCTTAACACTCCTGTGTTTTTATTATCTTCAAAATGAATTTACCTTTCTCATAATATTTTACATCGAACACGGATATTCCCTCTTGTATCTGTATTCTGGGGAGGGACTTATGTAGCATTTTACTTCACTGTATGTTGTTGATGTATGTAACAACTCATTGAACATTTTTTGTTTAGTTGTACTGAAAAAGACTTTTTGCTCGCTCGTTGACCAATACAACATCCTGATATACACTTCGCGTTAACTCCTGATATTCACACTGTCTGACGCAGGTGGATCAGCAGTGTCGGGAATTATAAATAGGCGATAGTGTATCTGGACACGTATATAAAATTTGGAGTCAGATTTCAGACCTCGACAGCGTCACACACTTCCCTAAAATCAATACCCTAGGGTTTGACGACTTTCGACATTGATGCTGACCTTGATCGTTCAACTGGACTCGCTAAGCTGAAGGCACCGGGTCAAGCATCCTCGCCATTTGGCACGCTGTCGTGTTACGTTGCACTGCTCGTATTCGACTCTGTAGCCAGTTAGTTGAAACGCATCGGTATTTTGGCACAACTATCCAAATATACTATTCCATCCGACTACGCTATCGTGTTCTTCCTTGGTCTCGTATTCGTGGGCATATAACAAGTCCGAATAATTAGTGATTGGTCTTTGCGTCTGTCAAGTTCGCACCAGGACATGTCCTAAAGGTCGATATCAGATATAACTTGTATTTGTGTAAGTCATAGCGTGTTTGAAATAAAATAATTCTAACGTTTCGCATGGAAATTTCGGAAATTTTAGTATTATTTCACTGAAGAAGCTCGAGCCAGACTTCCGTGCAAAACGTTCGAATTATTTTATTTCAAACAGGGTATGACTAGCACAAGTACAAACTATATCAAATGTTAAACTGCTACACTTTGATGTTGCAGCTGAAAAATGTGGATATTTGCCCACACCTGTCAAGATGGTGTTCGCGCGAGTATGTTTTGGAATGAATATTATGGGTCTGATTTTCAGTTGTTCTTCATCTCCAGTGAGATAACTTTCGGTAATACTCTGTCTTGGTCCCATCGCGGTAGATGTAGCTGACGCTTTTATCGTCCGTTGGGTTTCCAGAGATAGTAGTAATTATTTCTGACTTCATACATACTTGCATTTAGCCCTAATTTCGGCACGTTTGATCATGGATTTCCCCTCGAAAGTTTCACTGTGCCTGATTTTGTGAGTTAGAAGATTCGTAAGTTTCGAAGCCTGAAATATTTGAAGGCCGTTACTGGCTAGGAATTTTTCGCTTGTGTCTATGAAATAATGAATCCTGTTTCTGGAGGCAAAGGAAAATATTAACTCATCAAGTTATATGGTGCGGTTTCAATAATTATTTGAAATTTTGTATGATAAATGTTGTTTAGCTTCTCTTTGCATTCAAGTTTTAGTTACATATCTACATTTTTACGACAACAGAGATGGATGCGTACTGCACCTTCTTGGCACCAAAATACAACCAGGGCTAAAATAAATAAAATTAAATTGGCTAAATAAACCTCTGGCTTGTCTCTAGATGCTTTAGGCGATTTAAGTTTTGTTTTAAAGAGCATGCATCCGAGCAGGCCTGGACGCCGTTTTGCGCTTCCTTAGTTCTGGTGAGCAGGCACGTAGTCAGAATCCCTAGCTCAGCCATACTAGCCAGATAAGTTGAATAAACTTTTCCCCCATTCATTACTATTACATTTTCTCTAATTAAATACATCACTTCTTCGAATATATTCCCGAACCAGTCCTTTTGACTTGTGTTTTGTTATCAGTACTCACACGTTAGGTAAGGTGTTGGCTAAGCAGGTACTGGATCACGTCAAGTTAAACAGGGTTGGTCAAACGTTACGGAATAATAACATACCCCCTACAATTGGTGAGCCCGAGTTTCATTCCTAACTTTGTCCGCTACTTTCTTTTCTGATCCTGCGTTGATTTACTTGGTCTATTTTTGTTTTTGGCACGGTTTCTTCACTTTTTGTTGCATTCCTCGTTGCTTATTTTTACATTACGATTTTCTTTTTGTCAACGTCGTGCTTCGTCATACCTCTTATCAGTGGCTGACAACAATGACTCTACTGCGCAGATGGCCATAACTATTCAGCTTCCCACCTTCCGGGCCCATGGACCATCAGCATGGTTCCCCCACGTGGAAGCTCAATTTTGCCTTGAGGCGCACTCACCCACAAGAAACCAAGTCCAACTTAGTTATCATCAGCTTGCCGGAAAATGCGATCGAAGATGCCTCAGACGTGCTACAAGACCAAGCACAGAATCTGTACGGTCCCATCAAAACCGCCCCCATAAGGCACGTTGCACTTACTGACCAGTATAAAGTGCAAGAACTTTTCAGGGATCTGCATCTTGGCGATCATAAGCCCACGCAACCGCTTCGTCGGGTGAAGCAGTTGGTTGCAGACTTCAATATTGATGAAGCATTTCTCAAGCAACTGTGGCTACTGAGGTTGCTACAGACTGCAAGGAATCCTAGCGCCCTTTCATAAGTGCCCCCTAATAGAGCTGGCGGAAGCGGCTCGCAGAGATGTGGACGTTACGAGGCCCAACACCAGTATCTCAGCCTAATTGTCTTCTGCCACTGACGCGTCCAAAAACCCACACTCTCCTTCAGCAAATGAGCCAACAAGTTTGGACGCTACAGCTCACATCACGAAATTGTATCAGGAAAGAAATGCAGTCTAGTAGTTCTTCCAGCGATCTCACGTCCCGCTCGCGCAACAGGTCTGCCTCCCGTTCCGGTAGCAGGGGTTCCAAATCGCGACAATCCCGACCCAGGTTGTGCTGGTACCATAAACGTTACGGTGCTAACGCCAGATGATGCACTTGGCCTTACACCTTCTAGGCTGACCAGGCGGGAAGCGTGTGAGCCAGCACGTGACGGCGACTAACGTCGCCGGTGAACCACTTCCATGTCGCCTCTTCTTCGTCATGGATTGACATGTTGGGATACGCTTCCCAGTGGATACTGGGGCAGGAGCTGGCGTTATCCCACCTACAATGGAAGAGCGTCTGCGGACAATGCCTCCCTAATTTCGCGCCGCCAACGGTCCGCCCATCACAACATACGGTCGGACAGTTCTCGGCCTTAACCTTGGACTGCGCCGTTATTTCCGTCGGGCTCTTGTAGTGGCTGATGTGACCACCGGCATTATTGGTGCGGATCTCTTACAGCACTATCAGCTGCTGGTGGATGCTGGCAAGCATGAGTTGACAGACTCTACCACAAGACCCTCTCTCTCCGGTATAGTCACAAAGACGCCATCCCTCAGTCCGGCGTACTCCACGACGGACGCTTCTAGTCCCCATGTGTCTATTATTCAATCCTTTCCGGATGTCTTTTAGCCAAGCTGTTGTGTACCTTGTGTGACTTTGAACGTTTCTCACCGCATAGCGACGAATGGCCTGCCAGTGTTTGCGAAACCACGGCGATTATCCCCAGAGAAACTGAATGCTGTAAAAGCCGAGTTTGGACACATGCTTGCAATGGGAATAACCAGACCATCCAACAGTCCATGGTCTTCACCATCGCATGTGGTATCGAAGAACAATGGCATAGACTAGAGGCCCTGTAGTGACTACTGAAGGCTCAACGCTAAAACGATTCCAGATCGTTGCCAAGTCCCTCATATGCACGATATGGCTGCGTCTTTAAAAGGATCATTTGTCTTCAGTAAACTTGTCGCGTGCATATCACCAGGTCCCAGTTCATCCTCATGATGTCCCCAAGACAGCCGTCATTACACCGTTTCGTCCCTTTGGGTTTTTTCCCATGCCATTTAGTCAACGCATCACAAACTTTCCAAAGTTTTATTCAAGACGTTTTACGTAGACTAGACTTCATCTATGCTTATTTAGACGATATGAAATAGCTAGTCCAAATGAAGACACTCATTTTAACCACTCAAAACAGGTTTTCGCCATACTGTCAGAGCATTCGACGACAGTCAACCCAGCCAGACGCCGGATTGACGTTCGTTCACTGAGATTTTGGGACACGCTGTCGACGAGCAAGGCATTTGCTCACTACCTGAAAAGGTACAGGCGATCCAAGATTTTACAGTCCCAGTGTTACTTAAGGCTCAGTGTACGTTTCTGGGGATGGTGAGCTGTTATCGTCATTTCGTCCCCAGTGTGCTCACATTTTGACTGCACTGACCGACCTGCTGAAAAGTAAGCGTAAAATCTTCAGCATGACTCCGGAGGCACTGGATGCGTTTCGCAAGCTCAAAACGGCAATAGCGGACGCCAAGATGTCGGCGCGTCAGGACATAAACCTGCCTCTTGGCATTGCGGTTAACGCTTACAACACGGCCGTTGGAGCTGTGTTGCAACAACTTTCGGATCACATTTGGGTCCCGCTTGCATTCTTCTCCCGGAAGCTATCCGCCTGCCAAGTGCGGTGCGGCACTTTTGGCCGGGAATTGCTCGCCATGTACGCCTCAATTAAGCATTTTCGTCACTTTGTGGAAGGTCGTGATTTCATTATTTTTGACGACCACAAATCTTTGGCTTACTCCTTACACACCACCACCGACAGATATTCGCCGTGTGAATTACGTCATCTAGACTATACTTCGCGGTTCACGTCGGACATCTGTCACATTTCTGGTGTGAATAACCCTGTCGCAGATACACTGTCTCGCGTTTGCACCACTGCTATACCTCTGGCGGTTGACTTACGGAAGATGGCTGAACTTCAGAATTCAGACGAGGAGACTGAAAAACTTCAACACTCAACCTCTCTGAAGATGCAGCGTGTACCGCTGATGAACAGTGGAGGGGCAATATTATGTGACATCTCCACAGACACACCCAGACCTGTTTTTCCTTTACCCTTCCGTAAGCACGTTTTGGATGCTCTGGACATTCTTTCGCGTCCTGATATCCGTGCTGCTGACAAGCTGATATCTGCTGGGTTTGTATGGCCTGGTATTAACCGTGATGTTCAAAACTGGACACGGTTATGTATTCAGTGCCAACATTCCAAGGTGGATCGTCACAACATCCCACCACTTGGAACTTTCGCCAAACCGGATTCACGATTCGCCCATGTACATTTAGACATCTTCGGCTCACTTACACCCTCTGAGGGATGTTGCCACCTACTGGCATGTGTCGACGGGTTCACCCTCTGGCCGGAAGCCGTCCCATTATCTGACATTACTACCGAAACAGTGAGTCAAGTCTTCGCCGAAGGATGGGTTTCACAAGCTGGATGCCCCTCCAGGGTGACAACCGACAGAAGCCAACAGTTCGAATCCGTTACCTTCCAGAAGCAGATGGATCTGCTGGGATGCAAACGCATCCGCACTACTGAACATCATCCAGCTTTGAAAGGATTTTTGGGGCGATTTCATCGACATTTTAAGAGGACATTAATGGCAGTCGACAATATGAAATGGACCGAGTCTCTGCCGTTGGTTCAACTCGGCATTCGTCCTACACTTAAGACAGATATACAGTGTACTCCTGTCGAGTTAGTTTACGGCAGTAACTTGCGTTTGCCGGGTGAAATGATGTCTTTCCTTCAAACACGACTCAGTGCGTCAATAACTTTTTCAAAATACACTTTCCCCAACTAGTTGCAGTAGTTCAGACGTCTCCTTAAATAGGTGGAGCATATTATCCTCAGCATATCGTATCGACTCATTTGAAGGTCCTCTAGGATGACCAAACACTCGGGAATTCGGTAGCAGGTGTACTGCAAAGAGTTGCCACTTTTAGGTTGAAGCTCTTCCATTTTACCGGTTTTGTAAAGCGGCAAAAAAACAAACTCGACAAACAATGTTGCTTTTCTCCTTTCTAGTGTCTGTTGCTACGAGTGTGCTGCAGCCAGTCCCCAGGTTGATCGATCGAAATCAGCAGAAGGTGTAGCCCCCTCCCTCATCGTCCAGTTTCAACTACCAGATCATAGGGTAATGCACGAACGCAACAGTTGAAAATATGCCTAATTTTGGTACTTCGATAGCGCAGCAAAAGGAAAGGAGAGGATACAGAAATGAGCCTCCAGCAATTAAATCACTCTGATATAATAGGGAATATTTGTAGCCCAGAAGGGTGATTTTGTTGGTATTGTGTTCTGTGAGCCAGATGGTTTAACGGTGAAGCTTTCACTGCCATCCTAGACGGCGTCATCAGCATAGACTCCAGGAAGAAGTGAGTTGTGGGATTTTCCCCGAAAGTGGTTTGGTGGCTTGTCCTGATGGCTTCGTGTGTGATTGGCTGTTTCTGCCAATACCCTGTTGTTGTCTCCACGTTTGTTTTGACTGGCTGTCTTGGTGACACGAACTTTGACCTCCCCGTTATTTCTTATTGATTGAAAGATCTAGTCAATGTCAGTGTCCGTTAATCGCCAACTGACTTGAACGTTGGGCCACTTAAAGTTCTCTGTCATTTTTTGTGTCTCTCCTATCCAGGACTTCACATTTTCTCGGTCAAAATCATATTCATGGTTGTCCATACGCATAGATATCGGCGAAAATGTAACAAGACGCTTCACTGCTGGTCGCTGTTTGTGTAGACCGATACGGGGAAGGCGACCACTCTTTCCTATATGGTTTTTCGCAGTCTCTGCAGCTTCTTCTGTGGATAATGCTTGGTTCGTCTTCCTTTGCCGTTGTGTCTTCTTGCCTGCATAACAGAAACCGAAGAGATTTTCTGGACCTGTTTGGTGCGGCGACTTCAAGAGGCTTCAACGGTCTGGTCGTGATCTCAAAGATGTTCTTCATGTAGGGCAAGATAATCCGTTTACCGGTTTTCGAAGATGACTTTCTGACTGATAACGAATTACGCAAACATTTTTTCATGGAACCGTGCACATGCATGCACACGGACAGCCATGAATATGATTTTGACCGAGAAAATGTGAAGTCCTGGATAGGAGAGACACAAAAAATGACAGAGAACTTTAAGTGGCCCAACGTTCAAGTCAGTTGGCGATTAACGGACACTGACATTGACTAGATCTTTCAATCAATAAGAAATAACGGGGAGGTCAAAGTTCGTGTCACCAAGACAGCCAGTCAAAACAAACGTGGAGACAACAACAGGGTATTGGCAGAAACAGCCAATCACACACGAAGCCATCAGGACAAGCCACCAAACCACTTTCGGGGAAAATCCCACAACTCACTTCTTCCTGGAGTCTATGCTGATGACACCGTCAGCAGGCGGAGGAAGCAAGAATTCTGACAAGGGGAGTGTTTTCTATGTTCATGTTTCTCCCTGCTTAACTTCCCACGCTACGATGTCCATTGCATGCACTCTTTCCTTGGAGTGCTCAAAAATATAAATTCCCTGCAGTAGTGTGGTGCAGAACTTCTGTTTTTGATTACTGTGTTGGGTGGGGCAGAATGTGCCGTTAGTTTGGGATAACTTATGGAAGTCTCCTTAAGTCTTAAGTCATCTGTCTCTGGGAAGTACCGAATCTGCATACTCTTTAGAAGTAAAACTCCCACAGTATGTAACTCCGAGGTTCCTCTCAATGTGAAGTGTCTACAGTGAGATGTCATCCAACTTCAATGTCATATCTAGGTGAGATTTGTCAGAATGGAGGATGTCAGTGTTGTTAGGTTTTAAAGGGAGCTGCCGCGTCACGCTTCATGTGAATGACGTCTTGAGATCATTTTGTGTTCGAGAAAAACCTTCTGTTAGTGCTGCGCAGGGGAAGCCGTAGGCAATCTTCACGTTATATGCGAAGTGAGGTGTGCCACATCCGATAAGGCTGGAGATGTCGCTTACACAGACCGGGAAAAGCAACGGTCCCAGCACACTACCCTGGATAATACCAGTTTGTGTAGGTCAGAAGGAGGAGCGAGAATTACTGGATTTGACAGCTTGACTGAGACCCTGTAACGATGTTCAGTGCCAGAATGGCAGGAGGTCTTGGAAACCATGTGATTTCAACTTTGTAACTGAGCGTTTGCTAGGTGTCTTAACGAATAAATGTTTCATTCTCGCGTTAAAAATTTTTAACATGAGGGAAGCCAGTTTACAGGCTTTTTTCACGTTGATACACCTCAAAATACCTACAAGACTCGAGCCCTGAGTGGTACCGACGGAATGTCATTAAACTCAATTAAAATCTGTCAAAGGTCCTGCCAGTTATGAAACGAACAGGGAAATATTACTTTGCAGCGTACATAGAGCGTTAAAGTTTAGGTAATAATAAATATTGTCTTCATTTAACGGGTCTAACATGAGGGATACCAGTTAACAAGCACCGTCAAATTCACAACTTTGAAAGTTTACGAACTGGTATCTAGCACCAAATAATTTACATGCCAAGCCACTAGTGTGCATAATCTTATTAAAATTTACTGAAATTCATGAGACGGATATGGATTTCCATCTCCCATCTCACACACGGGTTCCACTGTCAATTTCAAAAGCGCGCAATGTTCGAACTTTTGCGTTATAACCAACTGACGTAGTTAGTCCATTCGCATAGTTTAATAATTAGTAATATAACAGTTTATTGCTTAGAATGATCTTCAGTTTTTAGCTTTGCCAACCACAAAGGACCCATTTATACAATCTGGAGTATCAATAGAGTATCCACAGTTATATAACCAACGTGTATGGCTATATCAATGCATTCCCAGGTCACCAAGTTACGCTTAAAGGTAATATAGATTAATTCTGCCGGGAATACTTGTCGTATTGGATGGAAATAGATGTTGAAACAGTCAACAGTTCAAACGGCCATTTTGATACATAGACTTTGTGGATATAATATGAATGTCAGGAACGTTGTAGATATCCGTGAAAGGAAAAATTCGTTGGGTAGACGTCGAAACTGGAGTGCAAACATGCAAGAGCGAATAAGATGAGGAAGCTCATTCCATAACTTGCTGTACTGTAACATAAAGGGTCGTGACCCGAGTTTAAGGCGGCACTTTCCTACAGGTACAGTGCATTCACGATTGCGTAGACTGTATGAGGACATAGGCTTAAACGTAGGAGCGCAACAGACGTCAGTAATGCCATGGAAAAGGTGGAAAAATAGGTTAAGGTTGATCTCAAGGCGTCTTGGCCAAAGTGGGTCAATTTTTAGTTCCTTACACCTTCCCTCATAATCAAGTTCTTCATGATGGCCCAGTACATAGAGGGTAAACTTTCTTTGAACATTTTCAATTAGTATCTTATCCGGAGCATAAATACTGCTGAAGATAACTGTGCCATATTCAAGTACTGGGCGGATCATTGCCTTGAATAAAAGCAGTTTAGCTTCAGCGGTATGTACGTGTTTAGGCAAAAGACCAACTGAGCGCCCACACTTGCAGGCAAGTGACTGGGCATATTCCGTAAACGTTAAGTTCCGAGAATACCTAATACCTAAATCATGCTTTCATATGGTTCTAGACTTTTATCTACGATTATCATGACAGGTAGAAGAGAACTTAAGCCACTAGTATGGAGTGGGAATTCGTGAGAAAGTCTCCCCAGCGCTGTGTGTTAAAACTCAATGCAAGCGAGTTAATTGTCTCACCAGACTCTGGGAGGACGTAATATATTCCATGTCACAGAGGATAACGGTTACGCACTCACTAATCTGGAGAAGCTACAAGATAATAAGAGTTTACCTCGTAAATTCAGGCGCAATGTCACATACTTCTCCAGAATCAGTAGCCTAGGGTTCGGAGAAGTTCAACATTGATGCTGACCTTCAAAGTCTAAACGGACTCGCTAAGCTGAAGGTGCCCGGTCAGGCATCCACGCCATTTGGCACGCTACCGTGTTACGTTGCACTCCTCCTAGCCAGTTAGTTGGAACGTATCGGTATCTTGGCTCCACCTACAATTCCATCCGACTATGCTATTGTGTTCTTTCTTGGTCTCATATTCGTGAGTAAATAACAAGTACGAATAATTAATGATTGGCCTCTGAGTCTGTCAAGTTTGTACAAGAACAGTTATTAAACGGGGATTGATTTGGAGGCTTTAACTGCGATGCGAAGTTAGTTCCAAGTCTGAGAGAACCTGGTGGTGAGAATATACGCAGGAAAAGAGGGCTCAAAAGGCTTTGGTGTAACGCCATAGGCGCGTTTTGTGACCGTTGTATGCTAACTAGAATTGATCAGTGAGTGTACGGGTTAACTTGCGTAGCACATCGTAGAAGAGTGTGGGGTCGATTTTGAGTCATCCCATCCGGAGTGGCCTGAGATTTAGGGTCATTCTTAACGTAGTCCTGTGTGTACTCGTATCCTAGTAATCTGGACGTGGAATATCTTTAGACGCTCCCACTTTAGTTTGTTGCTAGCACGTGTAACATTAAAAAGAGATAGATAATTTCCTCGCAGGGGACGTATGCAGGTTTTGCAGAGCAGTAACTCGACGTCCTTGTAGCAGAAGCTGCTGATTATTGACGCCAGCAAGAGAATGGGTTTGCCTGTCGTTATGTGACCTGTTCAGAAAATTGTAAGTCGTCTGAGTACCTTAGCGCAGGGTCAAAGACGCTTTTGGGAACAAATGTTTCCATAGATTGAAGATGTAGCTGGGTATACACTGAGGGAGTATCAAAGCATATCTATCCACATTTGTTCGTTTGGGAGTGAATTTTCCAAGCGCCAGACCGTTTGGGTATTATATCAGGCCCACTCCTTACCAATGCTTGGCAGTAGTTATGAATTAAAAAATCAGGATGACAAGTTGTGCAGGATCTCGATTTCATGAACTCACGTTGACTCCATGTGATTTTGCCATTCCGAAAAATGCACATAAGAACTCTGCCCTTAGTAATTTTCTCCGTAGTTCTGGAAACTAAAGGCGTAGTGTTTATTGGCGACTAGTTACTGGCAAATGTTTCTGAGCCGGATTTATACGTAGGTAAGATAAGCGTAGTCTTTCAAATGTCGGGGTTTGTGAACGGTTCCAGAGGCACGGAAAATCTTTTAAGTAGTAAGTGGAATAGCTGAGCCAGCATGTCCAGGAAAAAGATGGTGGTGCTCCTTGCGTGCCATCGCTACTGGAACATTTTAGCGTATTATTGGTTTGGTGTTAGTTGAGGAATGGTTTCTGACGGTACAGACCATATTAGTATCACAGGAAAGATTTGTAGGAATCGGTTGAGTAACTGCAAACAAGTCGCTGAATATTTCGCTCGTCTATCGGATCACCGGAAGCCTTGTTGTCGTGGGTAAGAAGAGGAATTCCGTGTCCTGCGCAGTTCGTTTGCTTCTTAAGGAGTGCGGAGAGGACAGATATTCTAGGTGAGCTGGTTAGCGCACTACTTCTTTCACTCTTCATACACACATTGAGGTTACGTGAGATAGAACCATACTTGGCGTCAGTCGAAGTCATGGTGTCGGAAGTACCGCGTCGAGAGTTTGCGCAACCTTCTACGAGCACCAGGAGGTATATATGGCTTATTGTTTCGAGGTGCGTTTTTGAGACCCTTCATTGGAGCAACGGTATCGAGACAGGTTTTGGAGTCGTAGTAGATAATATTAGGAGCTAACTTGAGGTCTGTGTTGGTGAAGTGTGGCCCCCAGCCAATGTGCTTAGCCTGTAGGTACATCGGCTCTCAGTCCACCCACCATAATCTCTATGTGGTAATTGCTGTGGCACGGAAGTATCAACTGCAGCGCTCACTGAAGGAAGTGGTAATGTACGGAATACAGTTTTGCGATCACGTTCCGTAAACGTAGAGCCATGTGTGTCAACAGAGGAATTATGTTATGGTAGAATATTGGGTCCAATACTGTCACCTCTTATGGTATTAGTAGCGACTCGTTTCCACCCGAAAATAGCCAGTGTACTAAAACATTTTCATGCTTAGGTAGGCCAGTGAGTGAGTCCTGTTTAGTTTCAAGTGGTACGAAGCCACCGCGTACGATCTTGTGATCGTATGGGAGGGTGGATGCATGTTCCGGAGCTGTGATTAGTTGAGTCTCATGGTTGGTAAAGGTACCAGCTGCTCTAAAGACACATCCAACCAGCGTTATGATATCTTCTTAGTGCGTGGTAACCCATAAAGGGCATCTTGTTTTGCCAAAGGCCATGTTTTCTGATTTGGATACAGTGAGCCTTCAGGGAGTACATCAGACAATCTCCTCCTTTCTTGTTGCTCAGGTCGCGTTGAAAGTGTGCATGCGTATCAATACTCATCTCATCCGGTATATTTGTGTGACACCAACGTAGTCTCTACGGGGCAGTTAGTTCTACGTATGTACGTGGCGGGCATGTGGGGCTGGTAATAAGAATAGGGGGAACCACAAAACCCGTTGTGCATTCGTTTCTGTCGAAGCCATTTGGGCAGTTGGCGTCCGGCGGCTTAGTGTATAGTTGGCTGTTTTTTTCCCTTGCTCCAAAAACGCTGAGACTAACTGCTCAGAGTGAAGGGCTTCAAACCCCCATCAGCTGTTTGGCCAAAGATGCGGCTGATAGGGATATAACCGGTTTAATGCCGGATTGAGGGCTGCTTCCTAGCAACCTATTGCTATACAGTCGTTCAAAATTCCCCCTCACATCGCACTTTACTGATTTTCTATCACAGGTGGTGTAATGTTGGTACTCTTCATCAGTAAACGATGGCGTGTGTGGTTTTTTATGGACCTATTTGCGTCCTCTGCAAATGGGGCTTAGCTCAGTGCACTGAACTTTTTGGTGGGGTCGCCGTTTGTAAACGGTTCGGCATATATATCTCTACTGTCTCCAGATGGGTTTTCGGGTTATTTTGGATCACTTTACAGTTTCTGCATACGTCTTTGCGGGCTGGGTTGCATATGTGCATTGATTTGTTGGTTGTATATTCAGTGGTTAATATCCTAGGTCCTAGGTTGTTAAGGGGTGTGGATTTTGGGCCTTTGTCAAACCCCAGTGAAAGTGCTGTGACCTTAAGTGCGGTGCACGATTTCGTTTCTGGTCTTTCCAAGGTTAGTTCTAGATCTGCAGAGTCCAGCGGTTGGGCTAAACCATGAGCTTCTCAGTTGTCCATTTCCTCTTTGTTTGATGTGATTTTCTGTATATTTGACTCAGCATGGTTCGGGTGAGGCGAACCATTAGGCCTACGTGTGGCTGCAGAAATACTAATCGTTTTAGTATATTGTACTGCAACGAAAGCTTTCAGACTTTCTTGCCTGGGAGCAAAGTTGCACACCTGCCTTTCTACCAATATTTTATTGAGAACTATTTTTATTGCTTTAAAGATAGTGTCGTTCGATGGGACGGATTCTGCTTTTATGAACTTTTCCACCTGTGTGTGTATTAAACCGAAGGCGCATAGCGTGGCAGTGGTCTTGCTGGATTTTTTCAGTCTTAAACGTTTTGCATGGACACCATACATTTTCGCTGTTCTAAGCAAAATTTCTCCTGCCATCTCCAACTTTTTCGTGTTAAGAACACCGTAAACTATTGCATGAGCTTTACCGCAAGTTTTTCAGTTGCTTTAGTGGTGATAAGGTCTACCAGGTGGTCTACCTTGGTTAGTGTTTTAAGACTGCTAATGTGAGCCTTAATTTCATCCATATGGGATGACACTTCAGGTGCTGATGACATGCTCCCATGTAGCGCGTTGTTCTGCTTATAGTCCTTCATTTCGCGCATCTCTGCCTCCATTTTCTTTATGGAAGACTTCCAGCCTTCAATTTTAGAGGGGACGACTGTTTCTCACCCGGTGACTGAAGTGTGATCAGTCTTACAGAAGATGCAGTGCTTCTGTCATGCTTCAAGTCTGCTACAACATTCGGCGTTTGGGTTCCGTCGAATGTTGAATCTGCAGCGTTATTTCTACTATCGTCAGCGCTGAGTGGCTTGGCTAACCCCGTGACCTTTCTCTTGCATATTACGGGGGTATGAGCTGGTTCATATGTGCAACTGTGAGAGGAAACTGCGTTTGCTTTGCCAGCATTTGGGTGCTGTTACTACGTTGCTCCACAGATAATTGTTTCCGTGCGTCTTTACGTTCAGTAAGGCTAGTTATTTGAGAACTTAAATGGCCCTATGAAGACGTTAGAAGAAGAGACAAGATACGGCTATGGAATCACGCTTAGAAAAGACACAATTTCGAACGTACTGCGGGGCCATATCAGTTCACCGGGAATCGACGAGACTGGGTTTAGGTATCCAGATCCCTAATGTTTGGCATGATGTAATGTGATACCCTCCCACTCACTGAAATAACTGTGTGTTTAAGATGGCGAAATTATGCAAGTAATATGCTCAGTTTTACGGAACGCTGATTATAGGCCGAACCGTCAACAGCTTCTTTAGTCATCTAGCCGCCATCTTCACACATAACCCCATCAGACTTAGCGTCTAAATAAACCTTAAAGCTCACTCAGCCAGACTGAAATAGTCCTGGTTTCGCTCTGATGGACCTAAATCTATCGAATCATCACTCTGCCAAACTACAAAGCTGTACACTAGAACCAAATAGACAGCCTGAAATAGAAATTATGGTGCCACATCTTAAACGTATTCTAGGTGTGACATAAAGGGGCTTAAAACGTCACTTTGGAATCCCTATTACCTTAGCTCAGTGACAGAGAAGTGTTCGTAAGACACCAAGGTGCTGAGAGGGGCGAAGAAATATTGCTTTTTAGTCATCTGTCTTTTGACCCCTCTCCGCTATTAAATGGCGTTTTAAAATTAGAAAATGTCACATCAAACCAGCATTAAAAAGTTAAAAAACAAGCCGTCATCGATCTTGAATTGTCAAGAGGTGATAACCGGTTGAGAGTACTACAGCATTGCTTTGGAAAGGAAATAATCATACATCAAACTTAGGGTGGTTTAACGGGTTGTTGCATGGCTGATATTCGGAGTACTACTGGCCAATCGAAGGAGGGAGTGAAAGGAAGTATTTGGTAGCACCTGTGTAAGTATAATTGCAGATAAAAGAGAGCAGACAAGATCTTCTACAACTCTAATAATGATAGCAATAATCTCAGCAATGATAGTTACGTAGTGTACACCACTCGTGCTATCTCATGTCAGTGGCAGTGTTCTCTGGAAAAGTAAAAAGAGTCGTCATTAAATCGTTGAAGGTTCTGAAGCAGCACGCGAATAACAAAGGGCAAACGGAAAAGAAAAACGAAGAAGCAGCGAAAAAGGAAAATCAATTATTCTCGATCACATACTGCAGAGGCTGTTGACCTGATCCGCTTAGCATACGGTTTGCATATTTTGCCAAAGCTCAGCTTAATGCCTCCACAAACAGTTTCTCCACTTCTCCCCAACATTTTTGCCCCAGCAGTAGTTAGTGAAACAATCAACAGGGTTAGGCTTGTGTGGATATTCCACGTAGAAGGTTAAGTAAGGGAGTATAGTGGGCTAACTTCTTCTGGGCTTACAGGCTCAAACTGTTCAATTGGATTCCAAAACTTCTGCTTGAAGTAAAAGGCAAATTCGTAAGGCATGAGATAGGCTCGACGAAATTTTATTTAGCAGGGGTTCTTCGTATCGCCTGCATGTCCAGCATCAACCTGGTGCAAGAGAATAGAGTTATTGCTCCTAACAGTGCTTCAGTAAAAAAGATAAGTGATGTTTGGATACGTAATGACGAAGATTTTGGTTGAGGAGCAGATGCATCTGACTTGGAATCAAAGACATTTTTAACATGGATGACATATGATGGGCTCATGAGGATGGTCACAAGCCTTCGTAACAATATTCACCCATTAACTAACGACACATGCTCGAAATTACTTTGCCAGCAGTTTGTATGTGGCTTGAAAGAAAACCAAAAACTGGAATATGATTGCTTTAGTCCCAGTGCTGTTCAGCACCGAAGATTAAAAAACGTTACAGAATGCTTTTGGTAGCCATAATAATCCCTGAAAATAGTGGTGATTTTCGGTGGCTGGTAAATGGCTAGGCCGGACAATGGGCATCCGCTTCGAAACAAGGGAAATTTTGGGCGTATCTATGAAAGTGCGTATATGGTTTTAAAAATTCTGACGAAGTAATGTGATATGGAAAGTCATCAGTGCGTTTTCTGTGAAAGGGTTGCAAGAGGTCAATTTTGTAAGATCGCCTCAAATCGTTCAAGATGCATGAAAGTCTGAATACAACATCCAACTCTTTAAAATTGCTTTTGCCGTTTCGGGGAGGATTCAGTGAATAGCAACCAGTGGTTCCATCTAGCTGAGGATTCAGCTATAGGATGGCTGACCAGTATAATTGGCAATGCGCTCATTTGTTTATCCATGAATAGAAGATGATCATTAAACAACAGTTTACTTCATCACGGAATAAATGCTAATCTGGTCGTTGTTGGATATCACCTGTCTACTCAAAATGATCATGTATAGACCCTTTTCCAACGCTTCTTGCAACTCGCAACGTCTTTCGGCATAAATAAAAGAGTAAAAGAAGTTTGTAGACCGCCAAGTTACCAAAATATTGTTTATTTAGACATCTCGTTTCATTGTATCGCCATCGAAGGTTTATCTGTAGGGCGCGTAAAGTAGTTGCCAAAGCTTGTGTTGGCAGCGTACGTTTGTTATTTATCGTTTGTTGTCAAATGTAAGTATATTTTACGTACTTTCTGAGTCTTCGGCTCGCATTTTTTCTTTATTTCTTCCCTTCCAGATTATCCACTAAACTCACCCCCTTGCAACAACATACCACCTGTCTACAGGCTAGACGAAGCCCTATCAACAACTGGTTACAAACCTAATGACAGGTCTGATTGATAAATATCTGAAGTGTGTACGTTCTGGAGGAGATGTATCAGAAATCATGGGCGAGATACAAAAGTAAAAAGTCTTTTCTATCACACTATTTTGATAGTCTTCTCGCTAATAAAACCTTTTCTGGTATCTCGAGCGCAAGTCTCAATAAATTTGTTTTTGGAAGTGATGGCCTCATCAATTTCTGCAATACTCCTGATGAGAAGTGCGAACGTGCAGTTACAATAATCCTGCTGCTTGTTAAGTGTCGCTTACTGTAGGTTTTACATACTTCTATTCATCAATTAGAACACCTAATGTTTTGAATCAGAAAAAGAAAGAAGTTTTAGTTTCTGCAGTTTTAAGTGCACTCAAAAAAAGTAAAGTGGAAGAATTATGGACAAACAGTCTTCCATTTTTAATGAGTGAGTATAATGTTGAGGTTTTTGGCTCCTGCAAAGCATTGGTATGTTGTAGTAATTTGACTTACGTTTTAGGTTGATACACTATGCGACTTCCTCTTGCAGCTACACACATCATCAGGGCAAAACTCTGAGGCTTTTAAAGATGCCTGTTATGCCTTCAGCAAGTGAGTCGTAGTGCAGTTGTTTCTAGATATATAGGATGAGAGCTTTAACTAGCTTTTCATTGTTTGTACTTATTTTAGTGGTTGTGGAGTACTAGGGTTTAAGCTATGTTCTTTTTGTTTTTAAGAAGTGCATGTGACTTCTACTTATTTTTGATAAATACTACTGGCAGGTGACTATTTGTGTACAAAACAATTGGATCTTTGTCCTACTCAACTTTCTTGGAAATTGTCCTTAGGACGTGTTGAGTGTTATTTATTTTGACGGTTCATCCGTTTGCAGAATCGGAATTTCAGTAAAGTGAGCTGTCAGTGTTGCTGACAGTCTATCTATGGTGGTTTCTATGCGGCTTGAATCATGTAGCCTCCAGAATTTTAATAGTGAACAGTTCATAAAACGCCTCATGCCATGGGCAGAAACCTGCAACTTTTGCATTCATTACCGCTCTGAGTTTCCACGCACTTAGATTAATACTGGTAGCTGACATTATTCAGAACATTACTATTGAATTTTTCGACTGAACTCATGGCTGAATTTAAGGTAGGCCTTTTTACAATGATTCAAGTGCTCATCTAGATTGATCACACCTGACATCCTGGTCTACAAACCAGAACGTAGTCGTTAGTGGCCATTAAATTTTGCATTTCGTTTCTGCACCAGTGCTAAGGCAATCTTTTATGCTTAAGAAACAGAAATATCAAAAACTAACGTATAACCTCACACAGAAGTGCATTAACTCAAATCGCCACACCACTGCAGTATGAAAAGAACAAGTAGGTAGAAAAAGAATGATGTCAAAGTAGACAAAAGTTATGACAAAATATTGGAAAGTGAACATTAGTATAAGTGTTCAAAAGGTAAATCCATGTGCACTATTGTGACCGATTTTCAATGATGTCATAAAGTCTCTACTATTAATTCCCTTTCTTTTGAGGACCCCGGTCAGACACGGTGATTCCACCATACTTGAGCAATGCATGAAAGACACCTGTGTTCAAACATCTGTTCTCTTTACATTTACCTTCAGTGATCGTCTGATGGCCATACAATGGGACATAGTAGATTGGATCGTAGTATATTCATCCTTTAACAAATTTTCGGGTATCTCAATGGGACCAGAGATGATCCAAGTTGGCGAATCCCGAACTAGCCCTCTGCATCCCAGCTGATATTTTGTCAGCAACCAACCTATTTGGGGTGAAGCAAATTCCTAAGTGAAGTGATCAGTATATCCTACTAACTTACTCCCTGTCCTTGAACATGGAATAGGTGCTGAGCAATCCTGAAGCGTTGTCTTACATTTGACAGATGCAAAACGCATATCAAACATACTTAAATTTCCGTTTCAAGGCGTTCAAAAGACTGTGCTTACTCAGTTCTTCGCCTAACAGGGCTATGTTGTCAACCTACTCCAGGCCAATCAGACATCCCTCAGGAGTAGGTTAATCCCTGTGAAGTCTAAGGTACCTAAGATTATACCCAATAATACATCTTTAACATCTGTAGCTTTAGCTACCTACCATTGCTCTAAGCCTTTGTGAGGACTCTTCATCATTTCGTTTTTAAGTTACTTTCGTTCTCCATCGGGGTCAGAACCAATTAAGATGAGTCTCCTCGTATCAGTCAGTTCGGATGAGGTTGCGAAAATTCACTGGCTGTCAACCGTTTACCACTGTTTCTTCATTAGACTGGATATCGCACCAAAATTCAACAAAATGGGGAACGCTGTCCTTTTCACGTGAAAGCGTCACCATCTCCCTTAAATGCATTTAACGCTCATTTTCCAGTCGAGTACACGGAGGTCTCTGCCACCTGTATTCTGTGACCAGCAAGGTGCAAAACTACGTGGCCGTACTAATGCATGTCGGAGTTCGAAAGGGTACTGGAGAAAGGGCGGCAACAAGATCTGTGTCCCTCGCTGGTTCGATGTCGGCGGACACCAAGTGCTTAAAGTTGGTACTGACCAGAGGCAAATGACTGTTAGAACGAAATTGTTAGAGACGCTCACCGTTGTCGGTGCTTTGGTACAGGATACTACAGTCACCCCTAAAACCCTATCTGATTGGCTCAGCTTTCCTACTTGAGCGTTGAAGTCAACTGCTATTATGACTAAACGTTTTGCTGTGTAGCAAAATTGACAACTTTTGATAGAATTTATCCTTTGTTTAATCTAAACTACTGTGGGTGGGGGCGTAGTTGGAGGTTGCGAACAGAAATTGACGAGTGTCACAATCCTTTTCCTTTTTTTCTGATCCTTTCGACCAGACAGCACACAGACGGCTGTTGACTGCTTTGCAGTCGAACAGGGCACTTTCTGCTCTACAACTTAGTGCCACACCACCATAAGACCGCGAGAAATGATCATCGAATCTCCAGAAACACAAAGGGCAAATTTTGCAGATTCGCTGCACTGGCCAGGTGGGGTGAAGTAAATAACCACACTCGACCCTTGTATGTGTATGTATGTACCCAGGGCTCGATATTTCAGAGTTTTGGGAAGAAGTATCTGCTTTCCGATTTGACATAGGATTCAGTGGTTAGAATCTCCAATGTGATATTGATAGTGTGCTTTTAGGAGACTAGAAATGTTTCGCTGACTTGGATCGCTGGCAATGGTTGAAAGGTGAGAGATTGAAGTTGTATAACTCTTAATACTGGTATCGATAAGTGAAACTAAACGAGTAGACAAAGGTAAGGAGGTTAGGTTATATTTGGTCGGTTTTTGTGTGCTGCTCATTGTACGGGAGGTCGGTACTTCCCTGCTGCCCACGCCTTTGAAGTTGTTGCTCCAATGTATATGACAGGAGAAGAGCTCCGATTTTTGTGACCGTAAAGGCCATGGGACATCTACTTGAGGTTTGCCATACGCATCCTTTTTAGGATTGTTGGATTGAGAGTTGATTGTGCTGATACTAGATAGTAAAAACCCATACACCAGCACCGGGATATTATAGGGCAGGGAGTTTGCTATTTTGGGGACCGACTTTTCCTACCTTCCGATTCTCATAAGGAAAATATAATGAATTGACAATCTATGGGAGACACCTTACTGCTGTCCAACCAGCAACACATTTTCGCCTTTGAATCGCCCATCATAACATAACCGTTTGCATTGACTAACTGCTTTTTTTCCTACCACTTAGCAACTTACCTTTCTGACGTAGTAGGAGCTCAAGAAATAAGCGTTTCAGTCAGTATAGCTCAACGAGTCATTGTGATATGTAAACCGAACTACTACTTCAGGGTAGCAGCTGTAGTTGTGAAGCGCCCCAATGAACTCAACTCTAATTAAGGGACATACTCATCTCTCTGTCTGTGTCTTCTAAGCATCATTTGCATGTCAAACAACCAGCAGATAAACGGTATAGAAGTCAAGTAGAGGTTTGTAGGTAGAAGTGAAATAATTTGAAACAAAAGTGGCAATTCACTAGAATGAGGTGGGATTTCTTAAGAATAAGTTTTTCCTTAACACTCACTTTTTTGAAATCTAATAAAACATTGGTTATTTGTTTCCAATATGTTTATTTCATTGATAAGTTTAATTTTAACAGTATGTGACCAAGTCACTCTCACTCATTTTCCTATAGTATACAAAACAACAAAAATCTACCGTTCGTTTACAGATTGTGGGATTCTCAGACGTGTCTGTTTTTACGCCAGCCTACATTGACTGCTTTACACTCTGTGGTTCAAATCTTGGCTTTTGGAATGACCCTAGCAAAACTTGTCCCAGAGACGTATATGAAGAATTTGCACATTTTATCTGTAAAACTGAAAAAAATTGGATTGAAGTTACAGAGCAGTGGTTTGATTCCTAAAGCCCACTTTTTCAGTATCCGAGATGTTGTTGATTTATCCCCATCGGTAAGCTCACCTTCACCCTGTGACTATGATCTTGATAATTTTGTCCTGTCTATAGCCTTCGACTTGTCCAGGCTTTAAAAAACCCGCTAGGGTTGGCTGTTGGTTTTCATCAAATTAACTTTCAGCTGGTGGGTGGTAACAGTTGTTCATTAAGCCTGTCTTATCTGTCATTCTAAAGGTTATTGGTAAGAAATCTGAATAATAACATTTAAACTAGGTTTTTTCCTCAATGTCTCTGTGGAACCCACCAGAATCTAATGTCTTTAGTAAACAGGTCACTGTAGCAAGGGATTATATAATAGCGAACCGGTTGATATATGATGATAAGCATAAATTGAAATGCACTTCATAAGCTACTCGTCAGTTATGCATGACAACTGCAATACTGTAGTAGGTGGGGCAGCTTTTGAGCATCTGTTATTCTCTTTGGCAAGCGCTTGGATGGACGCAATTTGTGAAACTTGGTTATTAGCTATTTTTATTCTTTTTATTCGTTAAGTGAAAGGAGGCAGTGGTGGAACAAAAGAATACGTTTGACTGCGTATCGATGTGCATTTTAGGACTGTTTCATTCGTCTAAGCACCCGACTTTCAACCGAAGGGTTGTGTTCCAAATATGCAGATATCAAGATTTTAGTGACCATGTATTATTTCTTATCTTGATATCATACATGTCACTGATAGCCTAGTAAATAAAGACTATCGGTTACCAAGGTTCAATACGATAAAACGGACATGAGTTTGTAACAATGTTTAAGAGTTTCGTGCCTCAACTATTACCTAACTAACCAAAGACTTTACTGCTTTAGGTCGTCGCACTATCGTGTTGGAACTCATGCTAAACTACTCACTCACTTTGGATTGATGGTAAACTCGTTTTTTATTTATTACCCAACAGGATTTTCGAGGTGTGAATATCATATCTTTAAATGTTTTTCCACCACAATTGAAGCTCTTAGAGAAGAAAATCGCTACAAAAACTATGCGTTTCCTGATGCAGATTGTATAACATACGGCAGAGAAAAAAGTTGAGAGTACTTCAGACTCACCATAACATTTTTAATAACACAGTATGCGTCTAACCCTTAAACAACAGGATAGATAGACAGACAATTTAACATAGGACCCGACTCAAAAATACATCGGTTCAATTTGTTGTACTTCACAGCAGCATACAAGGAAGAAGCTGATAAAATGTTATATTTAGGTAGACAAAAGTGCATAGGAGTTGCGAGAGTAAATATATGGCGGCTATTGAGAGCATTCAAGACTCAGAACATGTCAAAGTGTGTATATATCTTCGCCGTTGTGACTGATTTCCATCCATTTTACCAAGAATCTCTAACCGTTGATTCCTATAGTCTCGTGGACACCCAGTCAGGTAATCTGCATGGTTCAGACCAATGATCAAAAGCTTCATAAACTGGTGTGACGTCTTGATATGATCACTCTTAACCTTCTTTCAATGCATTCCTACCTCGGCTAACACCAAATGTCAAGGCAAGTGATGGCTTGGACAGCAAAACATATGTCCAAGCGAAGTCAATCAGTAAGCGTTGATAACTTCATCGGTTGACTTAGTTTCCTTGCCTACTACCCTGACGACTTTTCTCGAACGTTGTTCCCATCACACACGACTTATGATACGAAGACATTTGTCAAAAACCTGTGGTTTCTTAACGTATTCTTTTAACAACCATATCTTAGTCGTTTCATAAGACACGTCAGAAAACTCTTCCTTTAATATGTAGTCGGATATCTCACCTGTATCACAGATGAAGTAAGTTGGAAAATGCTAAACGGGTCTTTTTCATCTAAGCTAAAATTTTGACAGGATGCTGGTGATTGTAATTTCTTTGTATAGATATGCTGATAGGTTAATTCTCTTTCTTCCATTTTTCTCTTCTTATATCTTCTTTCCAAAAACATTTATATACATCTATTTTCAGAAGATGCTTTGTATGATCGGTGATCTTTTGCCGCATGAACCCTACCCAGTTTTAGGTATTTTGGACCAACTTGTGTATATATTCCCAGCCGTAAGTACTTATTTATGTTTCAAATCATTTTAGGCACCAATTTCCTCGGAACAAAGTTTACTCAGCTTAGCTAAAATGTTTCAGCAATTTGATTAGGTCACCTACTCAACAGTCATAATTTGTACTGTATTCCTGTGTAATCTATTTCGATGTTTTCTAGTTAGTGAGTTTCATTAATTAGCTTCACACAATATAAGTTAGAATTCGAGTTTTCACATCATTGTGGGTTCTGTCTGTAAGATACATTTGAAATTTTTATGTAGTAGACCAATAAATTTTAGGTTGTAGTTGCAACGTACTCTCTAACTGAAATCATTCAAATATGTGATTTATTATATCTTTTGTCTTCTTGAATCATGAGTATTGCGTCTCCCACTGATTTCCATCGCACATGCCCGACTTGTTCCTTTCAATGTTTATCTGCTTTCCTGACTTTTTACGCTAGTACAAAGGGGAACTTGAATCCATGCAATTTTGTGCAAAGTTCTACTTTTCGTTGGGTGACAGCTTATTCTAACAGTATTGTGTAGATTTAACAGTATGTGTATTTCTTGTTGATTTCACATATTTTAACCGTAATTTAGTGTTAGTCGAAAAAAACTGACGCGAAGGATACAGTATTCAAAGGTGTTTGAGCCTATTATGAAGTACTTCAGCACTAGATAATCATAACCATTATTGTATTGCAGTTCACAAATCCACAGCCTTTATACTAGACGCTTTATTTCTAGTGATGCTGATGAAGAGTCGAATTCATGATGCTCAATCTTGATCAACACATGTTTTAGCTTGGGTTATCTTGTTGTGTACAAAACTTCCGGTTAGCTAAAAGGGTCATAAATCCTCATACAAACATGTGGTAGTCGTCATCATAAAAACCATTAATTAGCGTTGGAAATTATTTATTATTATTATTATTATTAGTCCCTTGGGTTCCTAGTGGAACATAGGGCTTCAGTAGCACGCCTCCAGTGACCTCTGTTCTCTGAGATCTTTTGAACCTGGTCCCACGACAGCCCAGAAGCTCTCATTTCCTGCTCGCACGACCTCCTCCATGTCACCCTCGGACGTCCAACTCGTCGCTTCCCATGGGGATTCCACTCGAGCAACTGGCCTGACGCGTGATGTCCTCAGTCGGCCTTCTCAGTGCATGGCCAATCCATCTCCACTTCTTCCTGCATATTTGTTGCGTGATAGGTTCTTGGTTGGTTCGTTCCCAGAGTTCCTTGTTGCTTTTTTTTCTGGCCATCTGATCTTCAGCAGCGAGCGTAAGCAGTTGTTGATGAATGTCTGTAGTTTATTGGAAATGCCTTTCGTGACGCGCCAAGTCTCTGAGCCATACAAGAGCACTGACTTGACGTTGGTGTTGAAAATCCGTATCTTGTTCCGCATGCTGAGTGCAGAAGATCTCCACACTGGTTTCAGGCTAATGAACGCCTGTCTTGCTTTTCCGATTCTGACTTTGACGTCCTCGTCCGTCCCGCCTGTAGTTGAAACAGTGCTTCCTAGATAAGTGAAGGAGGTTACTTCAAGTTTCTCCCGTTGACGGTGATTGGAGTTTGTTGTTGTTGTTGTTGATGGTGGTGGTGCGGTATCTTCATCACTTCTGTCTTCTCTATATTCACCTGAAGTCCCGTCTTCGCTGCCTCTTCTATCAACTTGTTAGTTTTTGCCTGCAGATCTTCAAGTTTATGTGACATTAGGCATAAGTCATCGGCGAAATCCAAGTCTTCTAGGTTCTTTTCCGTCGTCCAGTGTATCCCCCTCTTCTCGCTGCCTACTGTTTGCTGCATGATCCAGTCCACCACAATCAAGAATATCATGGGGGATAGTAGGCAACCTTGTTTCACTCCTGTCTTCACTTCAAAGGCATCACTGAGCTTCCCATTGTGGATTACTTGGCATGTGGCATCTTCATATAGTTGTTGAATGAGGCGGATAAAGGTTTGCGGTACTCCGTAGTATTGAAGCAGTTTCCAAATTACTTCTCGGTCGACGCTGTCAAAGGCCTTCTCAAAGTCGATGAAGTTGAGGTGGAGAGGTGATTGCCATTCTACGCTCTGTTCTATGATGATACGAAGCGTTGCAATTTGGTCAGCACATGATTTGTACTTCCTGAAGCCTGCCTGTTCCGGTCGTAGTTTTGAATCCAGTGCGTCTTTAAGCCTCTCCAGGATGATGCGGCTTAATATTTTACTTGTTTTGGGTGGACAGGAGAGTGATTCCGCGCCAGTTCTTGCAAGCACTGAGGTCTCCCTTTTTTCTTCGGCAGTTTGACAAGGTAACCCTTCTTCCAATCAATCGTCAGGTACCTTCTCTTCCTTCCACACCTTCTGCAATAGTGGTGTGAGCATGTCCGCTGTTGTCTCTGCATCTGTTCTCAGTGCTTCTGGCGGGATTCCATCTGGTCCTGCTGCTTTCCCGCATTTCAGTAGCTTTATGGCGTTCAGGACTTCCATTTTCGTTGGGGGATTAATGTTCACTTGTAGTTCAGCGGCTGCAGGTGGTATTTCTGGACGAAGTGCAGGTGGTGGTGGTGGTGGATTCAAGAGCTTCTTGAAGTGGTCGGCCCATCGTTTCCTCTGTTTCTCTTCTTTTGTAATTAAATTTCCTTCTTCATCTTTTATTGGTTTCATCTGTGTTGGTCTCTTCCCTGATAGCAACCTGGTTATTTGATACAATGTCGTCAGGTCTCTCTTACCTGCAGCCTGTTCTGCTTCACTTGCCAGTGTTTCGTAGAAGTGTCTTTTGTCTTTGCGTGCACTCTTCTTCACTTCTTTGTCCAGTGTTTTATACATTGTGCTCAGTTCCTCTTGTCGTTGAGCATCCTTGCACTGGTTTATCTTCTGCTTCACCATCCTCCTCTCCTCTATCAGCTTCCAGGTATCCGTCGAGATCCATTCCTTGTCTTCTTTCTTCTTCCTTCCTAATACTGTTGTGCAGGTTTCTTTCCACATAGCTTTCAAAGACTTCCAATGTTCTTCCACACAGGTTTCTTCAGGGATGTTGCTCGATGTCTCCCATTTTGTCTTGATGGCTGCCTTGAAGATCTCCTTTGTAGTTTCATCCTTCAGTTTCCGAGTGTTGTACTTGAATTGAGGTCTATCACCAGCTTCCTTGAAGGCTTTTAACTTGATTTGGAAGGTTTTTTCCTTGCACTAGGCAGTGGTGTGAACCTACATCTGCTCCTCTTCTTGACCTTGTGTTAAGTAGACTGCGTCTCCATTTTCTTGAGATTGAGATAAAGTCGATTTGATTTTTAGTGTGTTCCACTGGTGAAATCCATGTCGCTTTGTGGATATCTTTGTGCCTGAACACACTGCCTCCAATCACCAAATCGTTGAATGCACAGAATTCTGCAAACAATTCTCCATTCTCATTCATTTCACCTAGTGCCTCTCGACCCATGGTTAGTTCTCTTCCCGTGTTGTCCCCTCCCAGTTTGGCATTCATGTCGCCCATTAGAATTTTGATATCGCCAACTGACGTCTTGTCCAGTGTTGATTGAAGTTGTCTGTAGAATTCCTCCTTTTTCTCTTGCTCTGCATTATTTGTAGGTGTTTTTCATAACATTGTATGATTGTGACCTTTCTTCCTTTTGAGTTGAATCTTGCTGTCATGATCCTTTTTTTGGAGGAGATTGGTTCCCACTGCATGAGAGCCTTCGATGCTCTTGAGGACATCATGATAGCCACTCCAAGACTCAGTGTGCTCGTGGTTGGCGTCTGGGTGACCATATTGGAGTAGATTATTGATTCTCCTCTCCAGTTGAAGTTTGGAGAGTCCACTCCCATTCCATCTGCTTTCGCAAATCCCAAGCACTTCGATGTTATACCTTCTCATCTCCTTTGCAATCTGGGCTGCCTTACTGGGTTCAAACATCGTGCGGACATTCCATGTCCCCACGTTTACTTTCGCTTTCATCTAGGGAGAGAAGACACATCGGCCAATTGGCTTCCCGAAGGCTTTCACCAACTGGCGTCATTTCGCCTCTCCGATTCCAGCGGGGAATAAGTTTGTTTTCATTTTTTATATTTTGTTTGTGCTTTGAAGTTTCTTTAGCGGTTAGATTTGTTTTACGTGGTAGGGTTGCTAGCCCTATGCCCAACCTTCCCTCTTTACCCGGGCTTAGGACCGGCTAGTAACTAGTAAACTAGTTAACCAGGCGAGGTTAGCGTTGGAAATTAGTTTCATATTTTTTTTTACCATGTTTAGCAGAAATCCTCGAAATGTTTACGATTTGAGATATCTTATATCTAAACTTATTCTTTTTTGTGTAATCCTTTTCAGTTTATAATGGATGAATCAACTTTGTCTAAAATTATCGAAATCCTAATGCGTGCGATCCGCGTATCTTCTCAGGACAATTGTGATATCGATTGTGAAACAAAAGCTTCAGCTGAAATATCTGAAGAACCTTCTGTTTTAGCTTTGGATATATTTGTTAGACTGGTTGACACTTTATCCAGTCATGGTTCGAAGCTCACCGGTATGTAAATTTTCTTCCCGTCCAAATCGGGTTACTCTTTTGATTCATTTGCTCTTGTTCGTACACATTTCGATGACGATTACGATGTAGAATTTTAGACTCAATATACTTCAAACATTTGTCTTTTATTTTATGTTGTCTGTATGTTTAAGTAACAAGAACAGGGATGCTGAAACTTTTTTTCTTTTCACAGATCTATCTAGAATACTACTTCAACTTTTTGATCTACTTCGAGCTTTTCCAAATACATTAGCTCATTCGGAAGCCCGCTTGCATGCATGGTGGCACTTTATATGTTGTTTACCTTCCGACCTACTTAGCGATGGTTTTAGAAAGGTACGTATTAAATTAATTATTACTTTTTTATTTTTAAAAATCATTATTCTTATCACAGCTGTATAGCAGATATAGAAAGATGTACGAATATTCAAGGATCTGTTGTTAGAGTCGTTACTTGTGTCTACACTTCTTATGACACAATCCAAACATAGTGGAGCTTATTCATCCATTGTTATACATGATTAGTGACTGGATAAAAGGCAAAAGTGCGATTCTTCACGCCTAGTAGTAGATCTCTGTCTTAAGTCATCATCAATATCAAAATTGGATCAGGCATTACTCTTAAGGGTTCTAGTTGCCACACCCCATATCTGTACACCAAGTAACAAAGCGATAAGATGAAGGATGAAGAAATGATGAATCAGTGAAAAGCAATAGAAAGTGGTAAAACAGGAATCAGGAATGAGAAAATGGTGAATTCAGTAAAGGGGTTAAGATGAAGATAAAGTGTACTTATATCTTCCCCACTGACACCGATTCTGAGCCATATCAACTAGTCTCCAACCCCTGGTTTCTGTTGTCAAGTGGAACCCAACCGGCTAGTCTGCATCTCCCTGCGTGACTCAGACCAACACAAAGACTTTGTGCAGTGATGCCATGCTTTAGTCTGACCGTCCGAGCCTTTTACCAGTCAACGTACCTCAGCAAACATTGCACGATGGGCAGACGGTGACTGGGCATGCATAACACATGTCTGAGTTACCTCAGTTGATGAAGGTTCACAACCATATCAACTGACTTTCCTGTCCTCCTTAGAACTATACACCTCGCTTCCACGTTACTGACGTGGTGACACCAGGACATATGACTTGTGCTACGAAGACAATAATGGTGAAACACCTAAAGCCTTCCGATGTCTCTTACCTTTAGTTGTTGATTTTTACAGCCATATGATAGAACAGAGCGAACTGCAGCACAATACAATCGACTCTTAGTAGACAGTCGGATATGGAGGCGGTGCCACGGATAGGATAAGTTGGCGAGAACCAACTGGGTCTTTTGTGTCTGCAGAGATTTTGTCAGTTACTGACCCTCCAGGGTTAAGTGAAGTAGTCAACTATGAAATCGCTGCTGAAAATAGTGGATAATTATATCAGGCTAACATCTGTAGCAATATCATACTGTAGTCTTGTATTCTACAAGAGCGGTAGTATCATAAAGAAATCCCATTCCTTTGTTGTGTTGATGTCAAACTGTTTTATACTCATTAATGTGTCTGGTTCACTTTCTATGTCTCAAGAATTGATTTTGCTGTGACCTTTAGAGATTTGCTTTAGTTTCTGAACGAACAAAGTGAGACTTTATCCTTGAAATGATCCAGAAGACAGAAGAGTAACCTTGAAAGTTGGATGCTAACTTGGTAGACGGTGCAAGTTCATATTCTTGGATCCCGCGCCCACCCTTTGATGTAGAAACAAAGTTTTCGAAATACTAATCTTAGCGTTAGGTACGCGTTAATGCATATTAAATTTAGCGATATCGTATCGCGTGCTAACTGTACAGTAGTGTTATGTATCACCTTATAGGAGCATTTTATGAAAAGGTAATGTCTGTCTTTGTCCAGAGAGTTGATATTCTATGGTATCACAAGGGAACTGGTAATTCATCCCACTTATTTCACTTATAAACAACAATATTCACATATTTTTCGTACTTGAAAGAATTTTGAACTTGATAAGTTGCAACTTCACACTAAAAAAATGTAAAACACTGACTAAAAGTTCATTCATTTACTTTCTGAGTGTTTAGTTTTCTGGGTGATTTACTCTAACCCTAAAGGCAACTTCCATATTCTAATGTTCCTAATGTAACATCTAAAGAATAGTGATTTTAAGCTAACATTCCTAATATCTGTGTTGCACAAAAGTTTGGTATTCATCTATTGCCTGGGAAATCTGTTTTTGAGCGTAGTCCTTCTTTCAGCTATTTCGGATGATTTCTGAGATGTTTTTAGGGCATACAGGCAATCAGTTACGACAGTTAAATATTCCTCTGTGAGATTTCAAATAATTATTTTATTTTTCTATAATATTTTGTTTCACAGTTTTTATCTCCTTTTTTGGCAAACCTTTTGGGACGTTATCTGAGCATCAGTGCTCCTCAAGGAAGTTGTAAGTCTATTTTGCAAAAAAAAATCTTCAAATTTCGCGGTAACTAAAAAACATCTTCAAATAAAAGGTTATTTTCTAGTTTATTCTTCTCTAATAAAGTTGATTTAACAGTTTCAGTGGATTTTATTCTAAAGGATATCCTTCATTTTGTTGATGTTCGGCTCCCACTCACACGCTGTCTCCTTGAAATGCATATCCTAAGTGTCGTCAAACTATTACTTTACCATTCATTTTAATTTCTGAAAATCTGCTAAAAATGTCTCAACTGGTATCAACGTCATCATGGATATTTTCTAACTATAACTAAACTAGTCTACTCTGTAACCATTGATTCTTCAAGAGTCTAGTTTATCAAATTTTAAAACGAGTAATATTCTCTAGAAAGTTAGTCAGCAGTGAAATTATCAAAAGTGTGTTTTTCGGGGGAATCGCTTGAAGATTACCCTGTTATAAAACGAAAGGATTTATGGAAACGACAAAATAAGCGGTTAGAATTCTCCATTGGTGGGTATCTAGGGCCGAAAATACTACAGTCTTTAACTAATATATGAAACAACATAATTTTCATCCCAGCTGTGTAACTGCTCCACGGAATACAAATTGAAAATAAAGAACTTATTGAAATGGTGCATGTATGGTGACTATTGTCACTAAGTTGATCTTAGGAATTAAACACAATTCCGTCGCACGCTTCACATTGCATTCCTGGGATCAATCTACATTTGGCTATGGACCCAAGTTTTACCCCTTTTAACGCTCGTTAAGAAAAAACACCTGTTACCTTCGTCAAAAAAAAGAAATCGAAACGCGTTTACCAATCTTGTACACGTTTGTGTGGTAGACAGTGAGCGACACCTATTTTGTGAGAGCAAAAGATACTACCGCAGTAGATCGAATGCTGTTTGAATCCATAACCCACTGGTTGAAAGTCAATGGCTTAAACCAATGAACTACAAAGTAAATCTGAAAAGACTTGTTACGAAACCCTAACATTTGCCGTAATATGAGTGTAAACATCGAAACCATAATTGTTACCAATGTCTTGGGAAATATTGAGGGCAAGTTCTGATTAAATCATTGTAATAATATACTTTAATATAATCTTAGCACTGTAGAAAATCAAAATAAGATTTTCCTGTCTTAATAGTACATTTCACTTTAAAAAAGTGTAAATTCACCATTTCCACATCATTTTTACTGCTTGGCCAATAGGTGCTTCTTCCTAGATTACTTCTTTATTAGTTGGACTTTTGACATGAATGTTCTCAATTTTTAACAAGACTAAACTCATATATACATATATATATTCTGTCGATTACTGAAACAGTAAAAGGTTTCTATTCCGATATATGTTGTTGCCTTATTCATATGAGTTGTTGAAGTTTTGGGATTCTAGAGATCGAGTTATAAATTTTGTCCTTAGGATGTTTCCGAATAGATGACAAAAATTTATTTATCCCATTTGTATTAATCGGGTTTTGAAAGCTGTCTGATTCATTTACAGTTAAGTACAGTTAGCTCACCTTAAGCTTATTATAATGTCTGAACATAGGCAAAAGTTGAATAAACAGCCTTTTCATTACTTTGGTTAAAAATCTCCAGCATTTTGGTGTGCTGTTTTGCATGTCTGTATCAAACTATTTTCTTTCGAGTAAAGGTTGACTTAGTTCATCGACCACTTTTCCTATTTAAAAAATGTCACTTTACATAGGCTAGTCCTTGAAAAAGTCTAGATTACTCGAGCTTCTGTTGCTTCGTTCATTTGTACGATATCCATGTGAATAGTAAAATAATAAAATGAGTTATTTTCTTGGTCTTTGAAGTTAGCGAAATAGAATGACCTAGGGTTAATTACTAACTATTTTAGCACATTATTCATGGTTGATGTAAAGTTTGACTGAAAAATATCGTGATCGGGTTCATATTCTCAATTAAGTTTGATATAGTACTCTACTACGTTGTGGTTGTGCATAAGATGTGAACAGTTAAAGCGTTTATGCGTGTTTATAGAATATTTTAGTTGAAGTCAAAACAAGATGGAGAAAGTTTGAAGGAAATTAGGTTAGCTAATAAACAATCCATGGGATTACTGGTATGAGTCATGTTGAAATCGAAATCCACTCAGCTACCTTGTGCATGTTCATTCAGTAGGTAGTGAGCCACATTAATTGTATGAAGTCTAATGATACTACCTAGAAGCCCAGACCTCGGTAGGTGTAGCTCGAACCTCGAACCCGTAATCTGTCGGTTGGAAGTCGTGTGTCTAGACCAATTAGCCATAGCTCCAAGATTCCCTTGATTGATAAGATCAATATAAATTCCAGTGATCCAATCGTTTTTGAGTTTACTATATTTTGAATGTTTCACTGAAGTGACAATATTTTTGTCGTGTTTCTCACATCTAATGTGCTTTCTTTTAATCTTTACATAGCTCAGTTTCATCCATACAAACTCAGTCAGGGGAGTGTACACGAGGGGAATGTGAAGGCATTGGAATTAATTCAGCATGTATATAGCTGTTTTTTCGATGAATCTTCAGTTACATTTCATCATTTAAATGGTGAGTTTGCTATTTTTCTTGTCGTCTGTGTCTGTACTGCAAGAAATAAAATGAATTTCCCTTCCTTCATACGCGGTAGTTTAAACCGCGTTTTATGATCATTTCATGTTCTACATAAATCTGAAATCGTCACTTTCTCCGTCTTATACCTGTTAACGCTGAGTAAATTGATTGGTATTATTTGACCAATTTTATTGGTAGAATCAAGAATGTTCACTTAATTTCATACGAGAATTCACAACTGAAGGTTTACGTAACCCAGTGAATGTTGCTTTTTTCTGAAACAGTGTACCTCTTTTAGTTACCATCAAAATAACACTACTAGTGATATCGAGACACTTATGCAAGGACTCTACTCATTGAGAAGACATCTGTTATTTATGTCCAGTGAATCAGTAGCAAGGAAAAGTAGGTTATAGTGTATGAAGTTTTATGATGACCTCACCAACTAAGCGCTCACTTAATATTCTGTTGCACGAGTTGAAGTATCGACTGGCATATAATGAATTGACGTTGTGATACGGATAGTTTTATGGTTTTTGTTCAGTTGTAATGTTCACGAACGACGAAAGAAAGCGAAATGCACTCAGCCACCCAGTGCACATCCATACACTAGGCAATAAGCCACATCTATTGTGTGAGGGCTAGTGATACTACGTGGCTGCCCAAACCTCGGTAGGTGGAGTGGAGTTGAAACCCAGTAGCCCATTAGTTGATAGTCATCTCCCTAAACCTATGAGCCACAGCTCCACTGTAATGTCCACACTTCGTTTCTTTTTCATTTTTCATAGTTCCACGTTTATCTGTCAGCAGCCAACTTTTGGTACAAAACAGTTATCCCATATTGGTTAGCTTGCTATACTGGATACGTGTTGTTTCTAAGTATCGTCACTCATCAACTCCGAAGAAACTGAAAATCCCTTCACATTGTTTACCTTCTCAGACCGTTGATGAAATTTGGTTTGGCTGTATAAATCATTTACTAAAAATATCAAAACCTCTTGATGGACTTCCAGTTCATAAAAAAGTATGTTACTAATGTGGTTATTGTTATTTTGCTACGAGATAAAGAGAACCTTATGACACATACTAGTGAATTGCATAATTGATTTAAGACCCTTTTAAAGTAGTTGGTAACATGTTACTACAAACCAGATCAAAAGGATTTAAATACTAGGCTATAAATCCTTTCTTCCTGATCTATCTGTACTGACCAGTAACATTCGGTAAATGGTTGCTTGAACCATACCTTTTTCTTTACTATCTCAAGTTACTGTTTATTTCTATTTATAATAGCTTTCTTCCTGATAAGGCGTGGATGAGCAGTGATATATATATATATATATATATATATATATATATATATATATATATATATATATATATACTCATCTACAGTTGACCATTTACGCTAAGTTCAGTTGCAAACATCTTGTGTCAACGCTTTGGAAAACATCTTATCCACTGAAATAATTAGCCATATTTCTGCTGTTCTATTTACACACCATTACTTGAAGTTTCAGATCGCAGTGTGATCGTTAATGATTTTGACCATCGAAGCAACACACACACATGTGATAGCTTCGTTCTATTGGATGTTGTTGAGGTTACGTATGGGTTTTCGCAGCGAAAAGTCTGTAAGTTGATGTGGTTTTAAATTTGAATTGACTAAAATGATAGGGAGTGATAATACACCTACTCGGTCAAAGGTTATCTGGTACGTTACAGAAGTTTCACAGTGGTTGGATAGTAAAGTGCAATCATCACCTTTTTAGATACATTCATTTTTTCGTTTTCTAGTTTTCAGTTATTTCAAATCATGATAGCCTGAACCAGTTCACTAAATTCTCAGAATTCACGTTATAGTCATAACTTGTCATGTTATAATAGTCTTTTTTCATTTTCTGAAACACACTTTTCATATAGAAATTTTCCAAATCCAGTAAGCCTAAACTTTCCACCCTTTTTAAGATACTAAAGTTCGCACCATCCTTTGCTCAAAGGTGTCATTGTTTGACTTCGCTATACAAGATTGCTTAAGAATTATTATCTTAAATGTTTTCAAACTTGCTTCCAATGTATAGTTACCCATTTTTGTGTTTCAAATGTAATATGTGGTATATTTCTATACATGGATGTACTACTTACATGCTACTCTTACTCTTTATTGTTTTTTTTTAATTTTTTCCCTGTGAAAATGTCAATGGTGATTTACAATTGAATTCTTTTTAAAGATTACACCATTCCAGTCTCCATCGCTGTCTGTGCATGTTTCCAGTCCTAATTCACCGCTCTTACTAACTGTTTGGCAAAATGTTAAAACTGTGACCTGTGAACTAATCCGGCCGAGTGCTTTATCATTATCCTCTGATCCAGAGATAATGATAAGTTCTCCATCTCCTATGGAAAGCCTGGTTAGTAGAATTATTTATTATTTATTTTATGTTGCCATGCTTAATTCGTTTTAATCTTTTTTAGAGCATACTTGTTTCACAACTTCGTAAATTAGGGCTGAGTATTCTAGGCGTTGACGAATGCCTACCCCATTTTTACTGCCCCTACTTTATTTGCTATTAGTTTCTTATCTGCATATTTCAACGCTTCTGTTGCTCTATTCTTTTCAGAACATAATTCACAAACTTATGCAGTTATTGGAAGAATTTAAACTTCCAGATAAGGAAAAGGTAAGCTTATTCATAAATAAAAATAAAATTCTTGTTGTTGTATCATAACTGCTGTGAAAATGATCATCAGTAGTGCGAAATACTTCATTTTCGGCATGCTTAACAGTTTTGCTCTCAGATGTTCAATTCATTTAGGTAACTGCATCCTTTTGTCGTTTCTTACTCCATGATTCTGTAGGGAACGATCAAATAATACTAGAAGAAAATTCCAGTATCTTGTGACGTTTCTACTTAGTGTCTGTCTTTTCTTGCTACCGTAGCTCAATTGGTGTACAGTACCGCTGATAATAAATTTACCAAGCTGTGGTGAACCTTATCATTTTCTCAAGCTTGCAGTCAATGGATTTCAGACGTATTTTTTTTATGGCATTTACCTTAGATCATTTTTTCAATAAGTTAATAATTGTGTATCGAAACCTGTTCAAATTCGCGTATTTCTGAATGCAAATAACAAGGGATTACCAAGAGTGTTTCAGTTGATTCATATAGGAAAATAATTTGTTAGAATGTATGGATAAAGAAATGCACTTAAATGATTTTCGCGTATTTTTAAGGCTCAGTATTTCTTGGTAGATGGTGAAATGGATATAAAGTCCAGTGAATGCAGCCGTTTCTAGTCATTTGATCCCTGATTATTCTTCTTTTTGGGGGTGCGTTTCAATGGACCAAGGAGACAACTACCAACCATCAGGTCGTGGGTTCGAGCCCCGTTCCATCTACCGAGGTTTGGGCACCCAAGTAGTACCACCAGCCCTCACTCAATAGGTATGGTTCATTGCCTAGTACACGAATATGCACAATGTGGCTGAGCGCATGGTAACTTTATATCTCATTATTTTTTAGTAATCTGCTTATAGGAGACAAAAGCTTTGAATAGACATAATTCATTGGTTTTAAGTGGAGAAAAATTGGCAACAAGGGGATACAAAATAATGAAGTAGTTGAAAGGGGTGTCCTGTAATGTCATCAGTCGACATTTCATAGTTCACTTGTTTTAACGATTATATGCTTCTTGTGTGTACATTCTAAGTCGATCCTTTGATTCAACTACTTACTCCGCGGAATAACGGATAAGTCTTCGTGGCTTTTTATGTGCTGCTTGCGATATCCGTCTGCCACCCTCTGTCCTCGCATTCATAAAATCCTAAATGCAGTTTTTCACTAACACTATGTTTCTTAATATCTGAATTTCAGGTGGATTTAGTATCTTCTCTATGCTTGAAATCTGCTGAATTAGGAGGCTCTTGGTTAAAAGAGATTCCTAAACCTAAAAGTTTACACGCTACAAAGTGAGTTTTTGTTTTCTAGATCCTTACTGTAACACTTTGTATACGGAAAGTTTTGTTTTGTCTGTTAAGTTCAAAATCAAAGAAAAGTCTTAAGTATATTGTGAAGTCATTCATTAAATTGAAACTGAATGCATAGCCGATTCCGGGAAGGGTGAATCATTGTGAAGTTATGAAACTCTGTAGATTAGTGTTTGATGCTTAGGAAGTTACCGCCTAACCAGATGAGGATTGATGAGAGAAGCATTTTAATCATCAGTTATAGTTATTCATTATTTGTTTAAATCATATAGCATCTGTTAACCAATAGATATTGATATTTGTTGACCTTAAATAGCGCAGCATTCAATGTTAATGCTGTCCTACTTTTAGTTCATTATAACACCTATTTATATCAAGCTGGCACGCTTATATACCGCATTCTTTCTTCTTCGAGTTAACCTGTTAGTCAAGATAGTTTTTGAAACCAAGTGGTTTTTATCCCAAGATAAACGTTAGATTGTTATGTAGCTTTGAAAATAACAATCTTGTGTAACATTTTGCTGAAACTTATGCTATTTGGTGACCCCTTACAAACCTATGTATTGGACTATGAACCATATTCACTCTGTAGGAGTCAAAGTTGATGTACCGTTGCTCAAACAGAAGTTGTCAGGGTAGACTGAAGTTCATTACCCCTTATTCGAAGACAGAATAGCTGCTCCATTTAGTGATTCCACCACTAGCATTGTATAACGTTGGTATATTTACAGGATTTTGGCATTCTTGCTTTTAGAATAAGAGTTGCTTGTTATGACGCTAAACTATAAGCATCACTAGTCACTCGATAGCTGACCAGATTAAAAAGCACTTATACCCATTCATTACGTTCTATGAACTGGGAATCACCTAGATACCGGTTTGATCCTAAATGATTTACTAAAATATGTGATTATGGGTTTCCTGTCGAATGATGTGTTGAAATTGAATTTTCCGGGAAATAACGTAATGTAACTTAGTTTACCGAACGGGTAATAATATTCTTGTCAACTAAATACTTTTCTGATACGCACCTACCTAAAAGCGAACTCATGTACTAGATCATGAAACGAATAAGTTTGTATTTGAAGCCTTTTTGATGTGATTCTCACGTATAAATATCTTAAAATTTTAGAGATGATTTTCACCGTTGGGCTACTCTAACCATTCGACTAATTGATTTGGATCCCCGTTTGAACATATCCAATACATCAGTCATGACACGTGGATTACGCTTTACTGGAGAAAACAACTTTCTCGGTTTGATTCGTGCACTTGTAGCTGCTCTCCTACCAGATTTTGTGGATTTTATAACTTCAAGATCGCCTTCAGAGTCAAGTCTTTACGATGACTCAACCCAACCACTTGCTTATAAAAGTAATTATCATTGTATCTATTTTAATTGACTAGTTTTACACGTCTCTACTTGCTTGAAAGTACATATTTCTTGGGTTTATTCCCTTTGGAATAATATTTCTCACTTCAAACGAGTTTTGGGTTCAAATAAAGAACTTATTTTCGTATCAACACCGAGTACTGGAAGCATTTTTTCATTTCATTCCAATAGTGAAAATGCTACCTCGTCAGTGGAACATTCACCCATCTAAGACGTGCTACTAATCAGTATTCAGTATTATCATATCAAGATTCATTTATTTTCATTTTTCGTTTCTTATTTATCTTGAACTTTAGATCCAAAGGTGTATTTTTCCCGGACGCTTTACGAATTTGGTCGGTGTTAGTCGATCGATTGACCCAATTCATTATATCTGAACATCGAGTAACCGAAGATCATTCAGCTATGGATATTGATCTAAGTACGGTTAACTCTGCTATGCTTATGCCATTTTGGTTGGCTGGTGGAACACGTCCAAACACAGTCGATAGTAATTATTATAGATCCTCCGATTCTGTTGAGGTATGCTATTGCTTTATTTCCAGTTTGATACGCACGATGACACTTAAATCCAAAAGAACGTATGACTGTTCTTGTCTCCTTTTAGTGCTCATGATATGCTTCAAGGTTGAATCCAGAGCAAGTTGGTTTCGCTTGAGCAACTAAGAATTCGATAACAGTGAAAAAAGGTCTTTTCTTATTCCTTAATTTCTCAAAATTACGTTCTCAGTTATTTATGAAGATACATTGCGTTGCATATCACGGGCTGGTTAAGTTTACGAATGTATGTCGCAGAAATTCAACCCGGTGGTTAAAGCGCTGACATACTCACCGCCGGGGATCGAAAAGGAATGACAGTGAATTAGATAAATGTAAAGATAGAGTAAATGAATGGTTAGTAAAAATGTTCAAAATTTCAAGTATGATGAAGAATATATGCATCTGGGCCATTGTGATTAATTTTGATCCATATCACCAAGATTCTTTTACCGCCAATTCCTGACGTTTCGAGGACGGTCTGAAGTCAGCCTATGTTATGCTTTTGAACGCTAATGGTTATATGTATTCCGAAACGGATATAATACGCACGCTTAGCTGACAGCTTAGTACGCAAGAGCCACTGACTGCGACCCCGGGACGAATAGAGAGAAGACCGAAGCTGGCAGATGAGAGAGAGTATAATAATAAATCAATCCCAAACACGTGAATAAGTATACACATGAAGAAGGACCTTGTCCTCAATTTGAGGCATTTGCATAGTAAGAGTAAAGACTAACCAATTTAGCAATTTACATTACAATGGGGGCAGAAAGTAGACTATTAGTCATACCGTAAAAATGATGTGGGAATGACACGTTGAGATTTTCAGATCAATAACAATGTTTTATACAAAACTGGGGCATCACAACAGCCTACACCTCCTTGCATTACTCAGAGCACCAATCAGCTACCTGGTATATTGTTTGCACATTTTAGTCTGGCTGCACTAAACCTTTTTCCAACCTGGTCATACTACATTTAACTTAAAACCTCAAGGTAAACGATTACTCAGCAAGCACTACACATGTTCAAACCACCTTAGTCGAATGTATAACGCAAGAGTTATGCAATGATCTAAGAGTTCTCATTAATGTTCATATGCTGAAGCTTCCGCCAACTTTTTCATCATATAATTGTTTGTGTAACTCGTTTTTTACCACTATTATTTTACTAATTGTTCATTCTTCTAATTACTGTTCAAATGACTTCAACATTACCCTAGTTTCCCATAATTCATGTTTTTGTCTATCCCGGTTCCATAAGTGTATTACGGTATCAGCATAGTGAGATGTTATTTTAATGGCGTCACTAAATTCTCTGTATTTTGCTGTGATGTGACACATGCTTTGCTTCACTGGGATATTCATTTGTTTGTTAGTGGAAGCCAATGAGTATAAACGGTGCAACCCGGCAGATGTTGATTGATCCTTGGTATGAGGGCTTATGACACCACTATATTACCAAGACCAAAGTGGATGAGACTTTATCCCTTTACACTTCTTCAATTTATCTTTTTTAGCCAGAGAATTCAGACAATTACACGAACTTATTAACAGGTCATAACTTAGTGTTACTTCGGTACTCAAAACCTCCAGCAAGTTAAAGATTGCCGAATGCCAGAGTATCACTAACTAAGTTAAGAACTGTAAGTTTCTGCAGTGTACTGATTTTATTTTAACAATTAAGACTAATTGATGTAGTGTATTGGGAAGTTAGCCGACCGATATTTGCTACATTGAAGTGGCGGTTAGGATCGTATATCATAATCACCCAACAAGCTACACTGACTGGAACGCTTAATCCTTCAAGGTCCTACCTTGCCAGATTGGTTGGTGGTAGGACGAAAAGCAGTTACTATTACAGTGCGAATTGCTACACTATGATGGGGATCCAACGGCGAATTTGTACTGTTTGTTGGATAGAGTGTGGCAGGAGTAAGGTATTTCCCTTGAATGACCAGCAGTGCCACCTTGATCCTGCCTTCCCTATGGGGAAAGGCGATATGTTACAGGTCTCAAGTAGATGTCCTATGGGCCCTACAGTCACACGAATCTTTCCCTCTTTCAGTTGCCTCGAAAAGAAATAGCTTCCCACAGTGTGGGCAGCCGAGAAGTGTCAACCGCCCGCACGCTTCCAGTAGTACGCAAGACCATATCAATCGTAATCCATCCTCTTCAACTCCGTCTCTTATTTTGGTTCCACATCCTGAAACTAGTATTAAACCTATACGCCTTCCCCAACCTCTCATTTTACGATCATTACAACGATTAAAGTCATCGAAACCTCACTCCTAGTCTCCCAAGACCCCGATATCAATTTTATGTAGGAGCTTCCAATGTCCGAACTCTGTGCCGAATCGGACAGCAGGCATCACTCTCCCAGTGACCAGCTAACGTGGACTGGCTGATGTAGGCATATCATTGAGTTGTTGAACAGAAAGTGTGCTTCTTGACTGGAAACTAATGGTCAGCCGTCTGTGTGCTGTTTAACTGAATGAATCTTCAGGGACAAGGAAGGATCGTGAGACTAGGGAATGCCCATTCGTAATCTCCACCTACTCAACCAACGACTGTAGTTCGTATTATGCAAAGGATGAATTCTAAGAGAAGCTGTCAATTTTGCTACAGAAAGCAAAACGTTCAGATGTAGTCATATTGTCAGGCGACTTTAACGCTCAATTAGAGAAGGTGAGACAATCGGAGAGACATCTGGGAAGTATTTACGAAATCCCATGCCAACGACCTGATAACGGCGGTCTTCTGTTACAATTTCGCTCCGACAATCACTTGTTTCTGGAAAGCACTGAATTTAAGCATGAGGAGAGAAAATGTCTCATATGGCATCCACCGACTTCAAACTAACGATGAACATAGATCATATTGCTACAAGCCGTGGTTGGAGAGGTTCGGTGGAGGATTGATGGCCTTCCTAGAGTACCAGTTTGGACTCCGATCACGCTTTAGTCCAGGTTCGTGTATGTCTGCACCTTACTGGTTGCAGGAAACAGGCAATAGTAGAGCTTGTTTATGGTCGATTGGAAGACAAGGACACCAAATGCGTATTTAGGAATGAGTTAGCTAAGCGTTTACGGGAACATGACGACAGTGCTCATGCTGATGAAACCTGGCGTTATATTAAGTCTGCTATAGAAACAGAGGTAAAGACAATTGGTAACCTACACCCTAAGGTCAGTAAACATCATTGGATTTCCACTAAGCCATCCGAACTGATTGGTGAGCGAAGACTGATTCCGCATGGCTCAAACCATAATGAAGAGCGAAAGCAACCTAAACGTAAGTTAATCAAGAGTTTTTTGCGTCGATCACGAGCGGCAGCGGGTACTGAAAGCAATAGAGATGGAAAAAGCATCGGGGTTATGTAACACCCGGCAACCATTTAAGCTTATCAAGGATACCGGCAAGAAGAAGATGGTGGTTAGTGAAACCATCATCGACAAGGATGGTACGCTGATAGCCTTTAAGGACGCACAGCTAAAATGTTAGACAGAACACTTTTAAGCCCAGCTGAACTGGCCCTCAGAAACGCTTTCATTCCCCAACATTCAGCCTAAATCTGATTGGAACGTAGATGTCGGTCCTCCAACTCCGATCGAAGTTGAGGAAGCTATTTCAAACCTGAAACGATACAAAGCAGCAGGAACTAACAGTTTGCCACATGAACTCTTCAAAGATGGATATAGGAAGTTGCCAATTAGTGTGACGGAGATACTAATTTGTGTATGGGAGTTGGAGGTTGTGCCGTCAGACTGGTGTGGTTTATTGATCATCCCAGTCTATAAAAAGGGAGAGAAATCTTCTTGTGACAACCAAGGGAGAATTGGATTGACTATTATCGTGTCCGAAAATCCAGGTTCCATGGTTATCCGACGCCTAACTGGAGCTTAAGAACAGCAAACTGGAGGAAACCAGACAATTTTCAGTCCTGGAAGTGGGTGGGTGGGTCGGTCATGTATTTACTCTCCAACAGGTCCTGGAACAGTCATACCTACGGGACAGTAGCCGACACTTGCCATATTTCTTGACGTGAAGGCGATATTTGACTCCGTTGACTGTGAGGTGTTGTGGGAGTGTCTGATTGAAGGTAGGTACATAATGCTAATCAAAGTTCGCTATTCGAGCTCACAAAGCCATGTGAGAGCTTGTTGGAAGTTGTCGTGTGAGTTGATGATAACTAATGCTATTTGCCAGTGATGTCTACTGTCACTGTTCCTATTTATTTTCGTTATACGTATACTCATGAACATAACCGAAGATACCTCTAACTTCACAGGGATTAATCTACTCCCTGGAGGTCATCTGGTTGACTTGGATGATGCACTCGACATTTTCCTGCTTGGTGAAAAAGCTGACAAAATGTAGGGTTTTTTGAATGGGTTGGACAGAAATTTGCGTATGTTTGACATGGTTTCGCATTTGTTGACTTTTAGATGGTGGTCCAGGACTGGTCTCCAGCTACTCTCATTTTAGTGATAGGGAATGAAGAGGTTGAGTTCATTGATCACTTCACCTACCTAGAGAGCTGCAACAGCCCAAACGAGTTGGTTGCTGACGAAATCTCAGGTTGGATACAGAAAGTCCATTTCGCCAATCGGGTAGACATCGAACTATCTACTAAAGGATGAGTATACTGGGCTGCAGTTCGTTCTGTTTTGTTATACGGTTTTGAAGTATGACCCTTGTTATTAGATGATATTTAGGGACTTTTGGTTTTGCTCAAAGGTGCCTTCGTAGCGTTGCTCACATGCGTATGGCGGAGTCGCGATATAAGCAGTGTAGATGTTAGGCGGAGGATACGATGCAAGGAAGGCCATTCAGTTGATGAGGTTGTGTTTCTGACCGTTGGTCTAAGCAGTGTAGGGTGGGGGTATAGACTACCTGGCTGGAGTCTGACATGCGATAGGAATCGGTGGTCGAGGACTTGGTGAAATGGCAGAAAATCGATGACAATGGTACAGATGTATTCACACTTATACGTCTTCTAAAGCTTGAATATTTTCATTAACCTTCATTTTCAAATTTCTTTTGCTCCCATACATCTTTGTCTACTTGGATATCACGCTTTTTCTACCCATTTGTTCTTTGTATAATCCTGTGAAGTGTGGAAACTTGAAGCGATGCACATGTGTGCGAGGTAATATGTGGACCTTGTCTGTATATCTGTCTGTCTGCTGAGAAATCATCTGAATTGCAAAAGATAGAAAACGGCATCTGGTTATCATAACCGATAGTTTTGTTAAATTACCTCTATATATGTATAGTAATCATAATAATAATGGTACTCGTTTATTTCTTATGTGGCGGTAATCATATAGATCATCCTAATTTTACAGACATGATCACTTTATTTGTTCACAGGTATAAGTGATAACGTCAAGAAAATCAAATTGATATCTACCTAGCTCGTTCCAGAAGAGTTTGCTTGGAAAGTGAAAAGGTGTGAAAGTATCATCATGAGTTTATACTTCACTATACACTTCCACGAATTCCAATTTTTTAGAGGCTATGCACCATTTCATCATCATCATCATTATCAACATAGGACCAGGCATTACTGCGTAACGGTCCGAGTTGCCACACCTCATATCAGCACATCAAGTAAAAAGGTAGTGAGGTGAAGGATGAAGATAAGTGAATGCAGTCAAAAGAAATATAAAGTACGAGAAGAAAGGAAAGAGGAGTGACAAAATAGTGAGATTCGGTATAGCGTTGTTAAGATGAGGATAATGTGTGTATACATCTGCGCCACTGACTTCGGTTCTGAGCCATATCACCTAGGGTCTCCAACCACTGGTTCCTCTTGTCCCGTGGACCCCAACCACCTAGTCTGCATCGTCCTACATGGCTTAAACCAACAGTCAGAGACTTCATACATTGGTGCCATGTTTTAGTCTGGCCACCTCGGGCCTTTTTCCAGCCTGAACCCACCTCAGCCAACATTGTGTGACGAGGCACCATTTAGTATATTTGACCTTCAGGGATGTTGACATTCGTAGATCTTGTGTTACTTTAGGGCTCTAGGACATCAGAATTTTTCTGAAACCTCAACCTCCTAACCTTTTGAGTATGGTTATTCCTACATATTTTTTTCAAATGACGAAAATCTGTTAATGTTTAAAATAATTATTCTCGTATTCTCACCTATTAGATGTGTTTGAAGTCTCTGCATAGTTTTCCATAGTTTTACGATCAGTTATATGCAGCTATTTATAACGAATGCCTGTTAAGATAATACTGCAGAGGTGTGGAAGTCTTTGCAGGAACTGGCGCGGAATCATGCTCCTGTCCACCCCCAGCAAAATATTAAGCCACATCATCCTGGAGAGACTAAAGGATGCGCTGGATTCAAAATTACGATCGGAACAGTCTAGCTGGCTGCTTTCAGGAAGAACAAATCATGTACGGATCAAATTGCAACGCCACGCTACGCATCATCATAGAACAGAGCATAGAATGGCAGTCAACTCTCTACCTCAACTTCATCAACTTTGAAAAGGCCTTCGATAGCATCGACCAAGAAGCAATTTGGCAGGCAGCTGCTTCAACACTACAGTTTTAGTGCCACAAACCTTTATCAACCTCATTTAGCAGCTATATGACGACGCCACATGCCAAGTGATTCACAAAGGAAAGCTCAGTGACATCTTTTAAGTGGAAGTGAAGACAGGAGTAAGACAAGGTTGCCACCTACTATCAACTATGATCTTCGTGATTGTGGTCAACTGGACTGGATCATGCAGCAAACCGTTGAGGAGCGAGATGAGGGGCATACGCTGGCTGGGTCGATGAAAAGATCTTAGAAGATTTGGATTTCGCCGCCGACGATAATTTATGTCCAGTCCTTTGTCGCAGGAACTCAAAGATCTACAGGCGAAAACCATTAAGTTGACAGAAGAGGCAGGGCAACGAAGACGGGACTTCCTTTAGGTGAACGTGGAGAAGACGGAGGTAATGAAGATACCCAACCAACGACAACAACAAGCACCAATAACCATAAACGGGAGAAACCTGAAGGAAGTAGTCTCTTTCACCTGTCTAGGCAAGGCTGCATCATTTCAACTACAGGCGGCACAGATGAGGACGTCAAAGCCAGGATCGGAAAGACAGTAAGACAGGCCTTCATTAACTTGGAATCAGTGTGGAGATCTACTGGACTCAGCATAAAGAAGAGGATCCGGATTTTCAACACTAATGTCATTTAGGTCAGTGCCTCTCTATATGGCTCAGAGACTTGATGCGTTACGAAAAGCATTTCCAACAAACTACAGACATTCATCAACAACTGCCTACGCTCGATACTGGCACTGAAGATCAGATGGCCAGAATAATAAGAATAATCAATAAGGAACTCTGGCTGGTTGGCAACGAACCAACCAAGAACCTATCACCCAACAAATATGCAGATTTCCCAGTTTTAGTGCATAGGTCTGTAAGTGACTGGTAATTTGCATTGCTTATGTTAGTCATATTCCTGTTAAAAAAAGATATGTTTTCCACTGAAGCATGCTCATCAGTTGTCATATTGCAGTTGATTAATAGTTCTAGCCTGAGAAGATATGTATTACTACCCAGTACTTGGATAATATATATTTTTACTTATTTCTGCTTTCTTTTTCCCCACTAACTGATATCACGTTACTGAGAACACTATATTCATGGCATGATTTGAAGCTGAATACTGTCTTCACCTTATGTTTTCCCCATCTTTTTATAATCAAGTATCTTTCATTCAAAGACGATTTGGCCGTATCAAAACGTCAGTCTGATTTACTTACAGTATTTCATCAAGAATGCTGCTTGTTGACTACAGTCCCTACAAATGCTTGGATTAGTCAATTATCTGCCAAAGTATCTGATCTTATCTCAAGTTATGCACCAAAGGTATGTCCTTTCCTAATAATGGTCCTTACGATACGTTTACTTTTGTTTCCATTGTTTTGCAACAGACCACTAATGTTAAATTTTTTGGGCTTTCGTAGTGATGGGCAAAGGTACATAGTCTTATGACATGTCCAAGCAAAGGTAGGCACAGTATCACCTAATTGAGAGGTTTGCCAAAACAATACTGAAAATTGGCTTAACTATTCAGTAAAACAAAGTAAAGAAGCTACAACTAGTAAACACTGTTCAATGGTTTTAGATGGCAAATGAGCTTTCTAGGGTGGATTGTGGAGGAGGGGATTTTGAGTAGGATAGTGTGTTTGTCTACTATTCCGTCCTTTACTCGAAAACTACCAGCGCTAGCTGACATGTCATGTCATTGCAGTGGGATGACGAAGTTCCCTGGATAATACATCTGATTGACTAGACTTGTGTCTGTTTCATCTGTTTTCCCTTTTCTAATAATACAAAGGTATTTTTCTAGAGGACAGCATCGGAAAGTACACAAGCTTTTTAATTGCTACAGTGTTTCTCTGTAGTGAGTAGACAAAACGTTTTAGGTGAAATAGTAAACGATTCCGATGTCCACTTTGCTTTTTACCATTCTTTAATTAACATTCTCTACCCCCACCAACATTTTTGCTGTGTATCACTTTAATAATTACTTGCCTGCTGGAAAATTTTCGTGTGTTATCTTTTGATGTTTAATCCTGCATTTCACCTATATTGTTTAACTGAAAATTTAAGGACAGAAGACTAGTGACTAATTTAAAGTTTTGTAGCGGGAAATCAAATAGTAGCAGTATATTCTTAGCGCAAGGCCAATGTAAAAACGTTACAGAACAAAACAATGAAATTAACTATTGTGAACTATATAAGGAACTATTGGCTTTTTAAGTGGAACCAGGTGGGTTACAGAAATTGATTATAACATGATCGACGATTGCTACTTATTGATGTGCTTGTAACTCTCCATTGTTTTACTGTATCGAATTGTTCGACCTCAATTGGCATATGGGTTCCTATGTGGATGTCTCCATATCGCCTGAATGTTAATTGTGGTAATTTACTTGGTTGTACAAGAGATGGCTATGGTGCCTCCGTGGCCTAGTGGATACCTCCTTGACGTTTGAAGCGGTGTGTACGGGGTTCGAGTCTCAGTGGGACAATGTCACTCACTGAGGTGCAGCTACACCCAACTGACGATTCCCAAATAGGACGAAACGCGCGTCCTGTATTCCTCTGCCAGCCAAAATCAAATCGATTACCGTGGTCAATGATTGTTAAAGTTCAAAACACATCCAATTTTATACGCCTATTATCGTTGATCTGTTTATTCTTTCAACCGCATACTTCCCGCAGTATAAGATTAATACTTATTTACTAGGGTAATTTTTCAAAAATACGAACTAAGTTACACAATTTCCCTTTACACGTCATCTCCAAACGAATTCTTCAGATACATGCAAATACAATTCAGCAATAAGAGGATGGACATATGCACGCTTTATTGAATATATACTGTGGGGTCTGAGTCTGAGTAGACCAAGTAGTACTGATAACTCTATCACACAGCATTCCAAATATGGAGCACAAGGTGGGAATTGATTGTGTTGAAAATAATTACTAAATAACACTATTCTACCTTTCTTCACTTCTCAGAGGTCATTACAATTCGGAGGTTGAAACTTGATCTCTGTATTCAGAATGAATCACTGGTTAACCTTTGATTGACCAGGTAATAATGTGGAAAAACTGTATGTATATGTATATGTATGTATATTTGTCCTGTTCAAGACTGCAATTCACTTAGTTTACCTCAACTGTTGTCTTCCTCTTCCCATCACTTTCATATTCCTGATAGGTTCTCTGTTACATTTCATGATCAGTTGATCATCAACATTATTTTCGAAATGTCGAGCCAGTTTTTTTCTTAAAAAAACCATATGTGGAAATTCTTTAAACTACACTGTCTTTCTTGTTTTGATACTTGTAATTCCTGAATTACTTGACCTCTGTTGGCAAATAGGCGCTATACAGATGTCTCGGTCTTGCTGGATATTCATGATATCGTATTCATCTTGGTGACAAGCAGTAGAATCCAGGACGCGCGTTTTGTCCTATTTGGAGCTTCCAATTGGGTGTGCTTGCACCCCAGTGAGTGATGTTGTCCCACTGAGACTCAGACCTAGTACCCATCGCTTCAAGTGCCAAAGCGTTATCCACTAGACCATTGGGGCACCGCTTACAACCATGCCTTTCAAACAGTTTTGCTGTTTTTGTTTGGCCATCTTGTTTTCCAATTTTCACTTTAAGTGTTTGGTTTTAAAAGCTTCATGTGGTTGGTGAAAATGCAGCGAACTATAGATTGTTTTCGTTTCATCATTTGTTTATTCTCAGTCTTATATTTATCTGAGTCAAATTTATTCTTGTCGATATTTCGATTTCACTACTACATCGGTTTCTGCATTATATTTCAAGCAGTCAACTCTTTACAAATCTTGAAAACAATGTTGCAATCTTTCGAAGATCTTAGCCGTACTGTATCTTACTTTCTATCACTCGATGTCATCATCTCATATTCTAGCGTTGTCTTTGACTTTACTGGACTGTTTATTGTGGGTGTGTGTTTCGAACCAGTTTTCGACAGACTATAGTACTTTACTGGTGGTGACCTGTTACGAATATATGGACAGTAAACTTTGTCCGAAACCTTATCGAGTAAACAACATTGTTTCACTGTGACATCTAATAAACAACCTAAAAATAATAATATTCAGTTGATATTTACAATCATCAGGCTAGCATTACCTCATCGGGCTATTCTGGTTTTGCCTCTATCCTAAATCACTCCAATCGCCGTTCCACATAGGAATAGATAGTGTAGCTAATTGTATCCTTTACTCTTGTGAACAGTGATCTGGTAGTTAAAAGACTTTCGTCGTTCAGAATGTCTACCGTCAAGGCCAATTTATTCAAAACAACTCACTTCTAGAAATAATGGGTAGAGGAATTTTTTTTTACACATGTTTTGCAAAGCAGCAATACCTTGGATATTCTTTAATATGTTGTCTTCGCTTCACATTACTTGAAGAATTTGTTTTTTAGTTTGAGGTTTATGGGGATTTTAACCCTGAGTTATTATTCGTCACGGGTTGACCTAAGTTAAAAAGCCATTGGAAACCTGGGACCACCGGAGCACTATTGTGTCGTCTTAGTATAGTATAGTACCCCCCAGTGGTACGCACTCTATTCCGCTAGGGATTGAACTCACGACCTTCAGGCCACACAGCACAGCTAACGCGTTAACCATTTAGCTATGCTACCTTAAAAATGAAATCTCCATAAACCCTCAAACCGCATAACTGTATAGTGCTCATTGGTGACATGCTTCCAGATGGATATCCGGAAGTTCTAATGAGGAGCCGTGACCTGTGGAGTCAACCAGTCGGAAGTGAAGTATATACCAACTGCAGACCTTGGTGGATAGTCGCTCTGAATCGCGAATTCGCAGAAGTAGGAGACTACTGGGCATTGAACTCCGATTCAGTAACTGAATGGATCCATAGGTTCTGAGTTTGATCCTTGGTGGGGTCATGGATGTGGGCTGCCAAGGAGTCGCATGCTAGAAAGAAATAGCTGTCCAGTGCTCCCAAGTTTTCAGTGGTTCTCCAACTGATTTCAACCCGTGGTGAATACTACCTAAATTTGTTTTTGATTACGACCCGTTAGAGAGCTATATAATTAACCGATGATTAATTAAGTAATCATTGTTATCGCTAAGTATTCTCATAAATTTTCCCGATTCTTTAAAAATAGGTGTTTGAAAGTATTAACTTGCATCTAGTTGGTCGTTTTCTGCGTTGTCTAGCACAAAGAGCAGAAATCTCAGAAGAAGGAGGAAATCAAATCGGTATGTCTACAGCATGAATTTTATGCAAACTGCAGTTTGTTTCTGGACAATAGCATGATATTCTTACACCTTCTTTGTCTACATATTTTAGATGCTTATTGTTCATTCGCCTCAATGAAAACTGACAAACAACCCCTCGGTCAGCTTACTGGACTAGTTAGTGCACTCAATTTGTTATTATTGCATATACCATGGCTTAATCCACCTACACAAACTCAAGTAAGTATATTTCGGGTGAGGAGTTTTGTTTTATCAGATTATTCTTTATATTACAGGATGGTTGACTTGTTTACGGGCTCAAACCTGTAATTCCTAGGGTACGGGCATGATATTGCACCAAGTGATGCACGAAAACCTATTGTTAAATAAGTGACAGTCCCACTTTAGTTGTTTATTGCTGTTGTTCCAACTCGATTGCAACGTGGTAGATTACTTGGGATTCTTTTTAATGTCATTTTTCAGCACCACCACTGCCATTGCCACAACTCAGTTATTCAACAAATGCTATTCCAAATATTCCAATCTTAAATTTGCTCTATTCTTCACATCTTTCCATTGTTCAATGGTTTATACTTTTGCTGAAAGGGGAAACCCATTCAGACATTAAAACTAGCACAAAGTAATTCAGAAAGGAAAGTGTTCTTTTCGGTGAATCGTTTTCAATAGCTGTGCAGTTGTATAGTAATAATTAAATAAGTCTACCACTAGCTAATTGGTCATCAAAAAGTAATATTCTATGACGAAACAGTAAATCTGTTTATAAAGTGAGAAAAAGATTGAGTAACCATAGGGTGTATCAAAAAAAATAATTAATTAATGATCAGAGTAAAATATTATCAGGATTCTAATGAGAGATTAGAATGACCATGTTAAGACGTAGGCAAGTAAACCATAAAAGTAAAAACAATAATCAGAATCAATGAGAGTAAGATCAATATTGAAGAAATCTAAGAAAGATTATGACCACAGCAAAACAAGAAATTAAAGGTACCTCTTCTGTGAGCAGAGCTCAAGTTCAAATTGTTAGATTGCCAACATCTCTGTTATACATAAACAAGTGACGAATCTGTGGGGAAGCAACATGACCAGAGTTGACCAAATAGTTTAAGATGGGGCTCTCACTTGACCTACATTTTTCTTTCGATAGCCAGACGATAAAGTGCTTGGAGATAGATGCTGTTGGAAGGATTGAGCTTTGTGTGGCCTTCGTAATAAGCTCCTTAAGAATAAGTAAACTGATAGACATAGATGGTTGTGGCCCATAGCCACAGTTTGCATCCATGCCTCCTGGAGTCAACTTTCGGTTGAAGAAGACCGTTCGCGGTTCAGCAGCGTAGAATATTCTGATTGATTTCGGAATTCGAAGGAATATTCTTCTCTTGGTGAACAGGTTGTTCCAAGTTTCTTGCATAAAGTTTATTCTTGGAAATTGCAGTTTTCTTTGGGATAGCAGTTACTGATGTTTTCTTCCAGGCAATTTTGAGGCGTTCGCATGGGAACCCTTATGCCAACAGAGGTCGAGCAATCTGATCCAGTATAACAATGGGGAATGACAAGTATAAAAACAAATAACAATGGTTTTTTATTTGAATTATTTCAATAATGTCTTTGTGTGATTTTATTTAGCTTGCCGTAGTTCGCACAATGGATTTGTTCAGTACTAAGATTTAATCCTAATTTTCTCTCGTTTTGTAGAGTGATATTTCACCTCCGCGTCGTTTCAACTCTCAGGAATTAATCGCTCGATGCTTAGCATCTCCTCCCATGTTATCCATTCGTAATCAAACAGACCAGTCGACTGAAGAAAAAGTTGGCAGTGAGTCTCATTCTAACAGTCGGTCATTGAATAATAGTCCGGTTTCCTATGGTTTACTTGATGCCTTGGAAGCTGTTACATTCATCCTTAATGTAAGTTTATGCTTTTCTTCATGTGAAAACTAAATTGTAGCTGAGAAATGGCGATGTTAGACTAATACATATTGTACCATTTGATTTCAACGTAATCCCACTATGTTTAACGATTCTGAAATTAAAAATAGAAAGTCAAGTCGAAAACAATCTGTTACTACTCCAAATTAGTCAGTAACATCTACAGATCGTTCATATTTGGTGACTCAACAACATGGTGTTTGAATTAGATGAAATTGTATTCTGAACTGCTTTTAGATCAAGCCATCAATGATATATCCCCCATGAGTTGCATTGCACTTTTCGTAATATTATGTGCAGATATTTTACACGACCAAATAATTTTAGTCATCTGATTAAGATTTCAGCTAATGATGGCGGGAAGTCTCTTTAGAGTTTTAGGGACAAATATGTTACAGCAAACAGTACTTAAAGTCATATCACGCCGTAGGTGTTACCCGTTAAAGTTGTGAATTTTTACGAGACATTACTTAGCTTGGAAAAGTAAATGAATGAAAATCCATCAAGTTGATTCATAGATTGTCAAACTAGTTATCGGTTATTGAAACCTTCTGGGAACCAACAGTTTCAGACCTGTAGGGCAAAGCTGATTCCTATACTACTACCATACAGTTTACCTTGCTCGATAAGTAAGTTTATCACATAAGTAATATAAGCAAATCTGCGGATACCAGGTATTAATACTGTATGAAAGTTAAAGCGATCTCCTATAGTATGGAACGCATAGTTTTTTGTGGATACTCTTAGAGTAATGCCTTTTGAACAGAGGTAAGTAGAGAGAAGCGGGACTGAACCAATAGTACGTAGAATCTGAGTTACTGCATTCCACAAGTTTTTGATACCGAGGCAACATCAATCTTGTTAAATGTTCTTGGTTTGTATATCATTTATACTAATCGTAAAATTTGGAAACCTGTGAATAAATTGCTTTTCTTTTTTTCAAGCTTATATTTTACTACTGTGACTATTATTGCTTTTAAAAAACTTAGAATCACGTTCGTGACACAGATTCTGTACTATGGATATTTTCTGCCTTGGAACCCAGCCTAGATCGATTAATTCATTGTTGTGTCAAAGCTGAAGAAGCTGTGATTGCAGCAGGGACAGATTTAGATGAGCCGCTTTTAATTACTCAGCATAGACAACAGGCTAAACTAACTGTAAGTCTGTAATGAATCACTTAATTGACTACTAGTTGATTTTTTATTTCTTATAAAGCTTGGTTATATCACTTTCATATTTTATCATTTCAACTAAATCCATGCTATTTATCCGTATTTTGAACTTACATTTATTTTGCCTTCTGTAATAATATGATTTTCACCGTTGGTATTAGTTTCACTGCAGTTATTTATGTAAAATTTCCCCTTATTTGATTATTCGTTATTCCAGTTAGAGGAGGTTTTTATATGCATTTGGAAGCAGTTGAAAATTGTTCCTCCTAATGTATCTGTTACGAATCCTTTATCTATGCTAAATACGATGCAATGTGATCAAAATTCGAAGACTTCTGTACCGAATTCAAAAATAACTCGTGCGGTTGCGTTGGACGAACAGTATCAAGGTATTCTTAACTTATCGTTCGCTTTATGTGGTTACAATCTAGAATCGAGTAAGGGTTCTCATAAATCAGGTACGTTTTCTTGGTTATTGATAGTTTCTTTTTGATTCTTCAATTCATTTTCTGTGTTTATTAAAAAAGGAAGTTATCATTCGTTCATATTCGAAAACTTGATGAAAAGTAGTTTATGTGGATAACCAAGGGATCATTTGAAATTGAGTACTGTTCTACATGAGTTCAGTCTGGATTTGTCAAGTCTCATCGGCGCTTACTTCTATCTCCCTTCCAGAGTAGAAGCTAGACCATTTACGTTTCGTGACAATCAAGTTAATATTAGACCAAATAAATAAAGTCCTCTAGTTCTCCGTATCCGAATGTACCCAGTGTGTAATATACCACAGCTGTCTCCTGTGATAAAGTGATTACAGTTTTTACGGTAGGGGGCGTGTGATGATTGGAGGGAGAGGGATTTAGTGGTTTCCCAAGTTGGTATTCATCATGGACCGACATCAGTTGGAGGGATATTGGAAACCTGAAAGTACTGGACAGCTGTTTCGTCCTAGTATGAGACTCCTTAGCAGTGCGCACCCATGACCCCCGCCAGGGATTGAACCCAGGAAGTCGTGACCAACTCATCAGCGCTGATGAGAGCAAAATCATAGGTTAACGTACTGCACTCAATTTATGACTATCCCTAAAACTGAAACTATGTAATAGCTAAGGCGACTTAAGAGTGGATCGTCCCTCCTTCTCATCTATCAACATAGGACCAGGCGTTACTGCGTAACGGTCCGAGTTGCCACAGCTCATATCAGTACATCAAGTAAGAAGAGAGTGAAGTGAAAGATGAAGGAAAGAAAATTCAGTCAAAAGAAATATAAAGTACGAAAAGATAGGAAGGAAGAATGACAAAATGATGAGAATCGGTATAGTGTTAAGATGAGGATAATGTATGTATACATCTTCACCACTGTCTTTGGTTCTGAGCCATATCACCTAGAGTCTCCAACCACTGATTTGTCTTGTCCCGCATACCATACTCGTATAGTCTGTATCGCCCTACATGGCTCAAACCAACAGTCCAAAGACTTCATACATTGGTGCCATGATCTAGTCTGGCAGCCTCGCGCCTTTTTCTAGTCTGAACCTACTTCGGCCAACATTGCGTGATGAGGCAGTCGGTGGCTAGGCATACGTAACACATGTCTAACCATCTCAGTCGACGAAGGTTCACAACCTCGTCAACTGATTTACCTCTTCTCCCTAAAACTCTACACCTAACTTCTGCATTACTCACGTGGTGACACCGCGGAATACTTCGAAGTCAACGGTGGTCAAACACCTGGAACCTCATGTCTTCCGCCTTCAGTGGCCATTTTTCACAGCCATAAAGTAGAACGAACCGGACTGCTGTGCAGTACACGCGACTCCTAATAGACAATCGGATATCACGGCGGCACCACAGGTGGTGTAAGTAGGCTCAAGACAACCGAGCCTTTTGTGTCCGTGCAGAAATTTCACTGGCCAGGGTAACAGGGCTGATACTACTTCCCAGATAAGTGAAGTGGTCGACTCACTCACCACTACACTATCTATCTATGGTGCAGTTGAAGACCAATCCTGGAGCAACAATTTGCATTTGGGTTGTGAAAAACGCATCCCAAACATTTTCTAATTGCCACTCGAAGTCTTCAGAAGACTCTGTATCTTGTCAGCGTCTTCACCTAACAGGATCATGTCATCTGCGTATTCTAGATCTTGATGTGTGAAATATACCCATAATGATTTGAAGGAAGAGCAAGTACTTCAGCGAAGAGTCTCTTTTCGGCGATTTCATTTTCAAAGCTATACAATCGCAAATTTATACATTTTTCTGGTCTAAGGATTTGATAGTTAAAAACGGTTTACCAAGTATAGAAACAGAAATAGTGTCAATAAATGAGTTTGTCATTACAAAAATAATAAAAGAAACCCAAAAAGCTGATGAGTACTGAATTGTGATCAGGCAGAACATAACAACAAGAGTGAGTAGCAAATTTCTTATAAGGTGAATACTGTGGAAACAGAAAGATGAAGAGAAAAAGGGGAGGGGAGCAGAGAAAACTGAAAACTAAGACCATGAAAGGAGAAGGGGTTAGACAGCCTTTTGTGTACACATTTTAGGCTTCTCCATTTGTATGGCGAAAGCTTCGGTGGTGCAAAGAATACCAAGGCATACAGTCTTTGGGAGGTTTTTGAGATAGAGTGATTTGTGTTTACGATGTGTTCAGTTGTAGCAATTCTTATCGTTCCATTGTTACCTCTTTGTAACCATGCAGGATAGTGTTCTTGAACCCTTTTGGATAGCATTGGCGTCGAACGACCTTTATACCTGGCTCCACAAGAGCAGGTAAATTGATATCTGCACATATAAGTGGTCAGATGCGAAAGTTGTAACGAAAATTCTCCCATGATTAGGTCAAGCTCTGTGTAGTCAGGTGACGAGAGGGAGACCTCCATAAGAACATCTATGATACAATTGAATAAGAATAGAGAGAGTGGGCCCTCCTAACGGACACTACTTGAAGAGAACTGCTCCTCGGGATATCTCACCATAGGCTCTAACACGCCTGCAAGTGTTCGAGTAGAGAGCCTTCAATAAGGTGATGTACTTACTCGGCACACCTTTCAATGAGAGACATTGCCATAAGATTTCTCGATCAACGGAGTCGAATATCATCTTCAGATCGAGAAATACAGCCAGTGTCGGGCGTCGGTAAGCATGCCTGTGTTCCAGAGCCTGGCGCAGTGCGAATATTTGGTCAATACACCCGCGGCTGGGTTTAAAGCCTACCTGGTTTTCTCGGGCTTGTTGTTCCCGAGTTCCACTCAGGCGTCGAAGAATTATAGAACCTGGAATCTTAGACACTGTTCGTCAGGCTGATTCTTCTGTGGTTATTACAAGAGAACTTTTCGCCTTTCTTGAAGACTGGGATGATCAGTGACTTAGACCAGTCAGAGGGGATCGTATTTGATTCTGATATACTAGCTGACACTTTTGTTAACCTGACTAATAGCATCTTAACACCATCCTTGTAATACCTCTGAAGCTAGTCCGTCTGGTGCTGCCGCCCCTCCTCGTTTCAAGTTACCTACAGCTCTCTCGACTTCTTCAATTGTTGGGGGGCCTATCTCGATGTTCCACTCAGGATTCGACTGGATTGCAGACAACGCGATGGTGGCTGGAGGTCAGTTAAACTGTTCCTCGAAGTGTTCTGCCCATCGTTCCAGTCGTCTCCCTGCGAGTGAATCGCAGATCCGTCCTTCTCCGCTATGGTCTCACTGCTGTTGACCATTTCCCCCAGTCTCCTTAATAAGTCTAAATAACTGTCTACTGTTACCGATCGCCGCTGCCTTTTCCATCTCTTTAGCCTTTGCTGCCCACCACTGTTCACGATCGTTGCGCAGACTTTTCGTCAGTTTATTTTTAAGTTGCGCTCGCTCTTCATTGTACTCAGAGCCTGCAGGGATGCATTCACGTGCATCCATTAGTTTGGAAGAAGCTGCTGATATCCACTGGCTCTTTTTAGCCATTATCTTGGAGTCGGCTACAGTCTCCAGTGCTGCTTTTACAGTAGACTGAAGATGGCACCAAGCTTCTTCTGGATGAGTGACAGTCTTTTGTTCCGATAACTGCCTAGCCAACTTCTCACTGAACACGGCTTTGGTGTTTTCGTTGTCCAGCAGAACTCGTAGTGGTTTTGTTGCCAAATTTTTTCTACGTCCATTGAGACGCAGGCATATACGTGCTCGGACCAACGCATGATCGCTGTCCAAACACGTACTCCAGAAGGAGCGGCAGTCTTCCACCGATCCTCTCCAGCGATGACTAATAGCAATGTGGTCTATCTGTGTCCATCGCTGAGTCGAGCTCGGTGGACGCCAGGTCAGACAGTGCCTTTCTTTATGTCTGAAATTTGTGCTGGCTAAAAATAGGCGGTTATCTGAGCATAGTTGTAATAGGCGATCACCGTTATCTGTACGTTCAGCTGGGATTCCGAAAGTGCCACCTAAGTGCCTTTCTGCCTCACTCAGTCTACCCACCTGTGCGTTGAGGTCACCTGCAACAACCACTACGTCCGAACGTTTGGCTTTCGAGAGGAGGTTAGACAGTTTATGGTAGAACTCGTCCTTCACTTCATCCGAACTACAGTCAGTGGGTGCGTAAGCAGAGATTACAAAGAGACAACGGCGAGTCTCACTATTCCTTTTAGTTCTCACTGTGCCGTTCAGCCTCATAGCGCAGAGGCGACTATCAACTGGGATCCAGTCTAGTAGTGAGTTTTCTGCCCTGGTGCTTAATGCTATACCTACACCTGCAAGACCACGAGAGCTAGCTATCGAATCTCCAGAAACTCGAAGGGTGAATTTTGCAGATTCACCAGATTGGTCAGGAGAGGTCAGGTGAATAACCACACTTGGGTCCTGTATGCGTGTCTCACAAACACAGCACACATCCATGCCCGAGTTGCTAGAGTCTTTGCCAACGAAGCCTGTTGGCCAATTTGACGGAGGGTGCGGACATTGAAGGCTCCAATATGTAATTTGGAGCGTGGTTTAAGGAGACCAGGGATGCTGTTCTGTGGACTCAGATCGTTGTCGAAGGCTGCAGAGGTAGGAGAAATTGAAGATGATGCAGCATCATTAATTAAGAGACGTGAAGGAAGATTAGAAGGTAATGATGGAGGAGGAGGATAGCAGTCAGAAGAAACTTGGGTGCTGACAGAGTTGTGAGGGCGGTTGACACTTCCCGGCTGCCCACACCGTGGAAGGCTATTTCTTCTTAAGGTACCTGAAAGAGATTTGTGTGACCGCAGAGCCCATCGGACATCTGCTTGAGGCCTGTCACACCCAGCCTTTTGAGTATGATTATTTTGAACTTTTGTATTTTTGGGGCCGGATGGTCGAAAGGAAACGACAAGTGAACCAACACCGCCGGCCCGGCAGACCGTGGGGCGTGGTGGAGTGTGTTATTTTTGGGGCCGACCTTTTCTAACCCCCCCTTCCACTGAGAAGGCAGCATCAGCATGGCACTGCTGGTCATCCAAGGGAAACACCTTACTGCTGTCACACCCCATCCAGCTAGCAGCAGTACGACTTCGCCCTCAGACCCCCATCATAGTTTAGCAATTTACACTACAACGGTAACTGCTTTTCGTCTAACCACTATCCAACAGACCTTTCTGGTATGGTAGGACCTTGAGGGAACAAGTGTTTCACCAGTATAGTTCGTTGGGTCATTGTGATATGCAAGCCCGACCACCATATCAAGGTGGCAGCTATCGGTTGGGATTGTTCCTCACAACATATCGTTTCATTTAATCCAGTAAAAATGTTCATATACAAATAGTTGAACTGAAAATTCTATGAATAGAAACCATACATCTGAAAATGTACAACTGATTAGAAGTAGGAGCGATGATCACCATACAGCTGATGATTTGTTACGTACAGTATATAGGGTTGCCTTATCGTCCACTACATCATCATTGTTATTACACTAAATATACCCATTGAATCGTAGAACAAATAGTTCAGCAAAAGAAGTCCTTTTCAACGAATTTTTTTCAAACAGCCGTACAATAGTATATATGTTAATTTTTTAAATCATGATTTACGTGCTTGTTCTTGACGAAATGTAATGATAGTGAGTTGTGTGTTTAAAAATGTCTATGTGATTTTGTCATTAGGGTAGGAATTTTGCAAAATTTATTGCAGTAAATTGGAACATATTGTTGAGTATATAAGTACACCATTCAGTTAATTGACTTAAATCTGGAAATATCAACTAAAAAATTCTACTCTAGTAGTTCTTCGGTCAAGTTATTGACATAGATTTTGTAAACTCCGAGTTCCACTATACTGGAGATCAAGAACAAATGATTCTCATCTTCGAAGTACCATAAAACAGTTGTTCGTTCCCTTCTAGTTATGTCACCTTAGCTTACTTTTTTTCACTAGAAATTTCTATTTTTTCAAAGGTTTATATGTAGCCGTTTTGCTGAGACATTTAACTAATAACTAATGAGTCGCACGTTTGAAACTTTTTCCTGGCTGACTAGTTAGTACTGTACGCCTACAGGCACTGCATTGACTTGAAGCTGGTAATATTGGCATGTACAAGGTTGCTCTGTCACATCCATTTTTATAACTTGAAGTATTCTATTCCTTCTTTGGTACAGTCTAAAGTTTCTGTATTGCATTGATATTGCTGGGATGAAAAACTTCCAAATTCTAGTGTTATCTTACATCCTAACCGTTTTCTGACTTAACTTCACAACTAAAGCTATTATTATACAAAATTATTTCATGCTCTGTCAATTTGTCTGTTCACAGTCAGATATTTTATATCTTTGGGAAGAGCGAATAACGGTCAAAACAATCATCATCTAGGTCTAGAACATCACCTTCAAGCAATTTATACCTCTGTGTAATGTGTGTGACAAAATTTCCGGGTGTACGACGTATTGTATGCAAACCGTGACATGTTAGACTTAAGTAAAGATCTATGTATTGTTCATTATAAATATTGATCAGAAATGATTGTATGTTCGAAGATCCATGATCAAAAATCGTGCTGCAAATTGTTATACTATTTCAGATTTTGATGTTTTAGAATTTTTAAAATCCAAGAAATAAGAGGTATTCGATGTACTCATTTTGGCATCTTCTGTTCCTTTGCCTTGTTCAGCACCAATCCAGCTGTCTATAACATTTATTATCTGGTTTATTGGTTACTGGAATTATTTAGTTGATCAATGTTGTTCGACGAAGACGAATAAGTCGAAAATTCAAAATGTTCAGAATTTTTTGAAGAATCGGGAATCTGACTTCCAAAAAATTGTTGTACAAGCATTCAGTCTTAATATGCAACAATTTAATAACTTGGATTCAAGTGAGAAAAATACCAACACATATAACTCGACTCTTTACAAAACTCCCAAATCTGAACCAACTAAACGACGTTCTCGTGCATTAAAAAAGATGGAATCTTCTCAATCACCAGAAACACCTATAAACTTGAAGCTGGAGAAAGAAGACGGATCCCCTGATTCAATATTGACTACCCTACGTTCTGGACGAAGATCGTCTCTTGGCAAAAATAAACTGGAATCGGAGGTAATTCATGATGTTATTACTGCCGCTTTGAACTTGAAGTATTGGCACACAATCAGAGATAATCGTATTGGTTTTGCAATGTGTAAGCATGTCAATTTTTATAAGGAAATTATATAGAGCTTAACAGGAATGGACTGAACGGAATTTGTTAGGAAAACAGTTTGACATAAAATAGAGATAAAAAAACTGGTGCTTTTAAAACGTTACAATCGATTTTGGAGAATGATACTTCCAGGCACTAATAACTGAGACCTCATGAAATCTAGCCAGGTTGCTGAGATCTCTGTTTAGTGTGTGTGAATTAGTATAGTTAGTTTAATTCTATTATCTCAATGTAAATTAGCAATCTAATGATTTTCTTTTATGTTGGGTGATGACTGTTTCAATTTATACTTATCACTAAATAGAAGCTTCGGAAACCGGTTACAGCCTCACCTGGACTACGTGCAAGTACTGGTGACTCACAAAACCTTTCAAATAGTCCTTCTATAAGACCTCGTCGTGGTCGCCTTTCACTGGGGAGAAATATCAATCCAGTCGAAAGAATTGTTACACCTACTAGACGCTCATGTAAGTGCTATTCACTTATATTACTATGAAGCGGTATGTACTTGGTCTCATTTATTACTCATACTTCTTGTTTCATTTATCTGTGTGAATGATTTACGTTTGCAGATAATTAGCGATGTTTAAAAATTTCTTGGTCTTCTCTAAGCTATGGTATTTAGTAATGCATGTTCCTCCAATAATTCGGTGATTTCATAAGACGGTTGTTTCTAATGAAGTCACTAAACCTGAGGAATAAATGTCCACGATAAAACGTAATAAATCGGAGAGCATCAAATAGCTATCACCATCATTGTGAACCATAAGTATATTATATTACCAGTAATTTCCGTTAGTTAAGTAGGTAGGTGAAACTGTATCGTAGTTTTCTTAAACAGTATTTTACTTGAGATGAATCGTTTTCCTTTGCACCAAGTTTTATAACGTGCAGATTTATTCATTGATTGATGACTGAAGCCTAACTAGTATCTTCTTATTTAGTCCTAAGTGCTGACCAAGTTATTACTTTCAGATTGGACTTTTAAAAATCGGGTTAAATATCACATAAAGTATTACGGATTGTTGGTAAGAAAAAAAGGCAAAAGTTAGTACAACATTTCTTAAAATACTTGAAGAATAACGAGGTATCCGAGGCTCCATACCAGTTGCTATGAATATGCAGTCAAACTTCATTTCCAGAGCCTAGTGTTAATCAGCGAAGATTTCAGAAGCCGAATGTGATCTTAATACGAATAGAAGGTTCACAGCTGAAATGTGTCTATGAAATCACTTTTAACTGAATGAAAGGGAATTCTCATCGATCTGCAGTAAAATTGAACAGATTTACATAGTCGTCAGGATTTACAGTTATGTGCTGTATATGACTGGTTGACGAAATCAACGTAGAACCTCGCACAGGAGTGCATCAGCTCAGGTTGCCACACTTCACAGAAGTACACAAACAACAGGTGAAAAGAAAAGCAGTGGTATCAAAATCGATAAAGTAGTGCGAGATAATAAACAATCTGAAGATAAGGGTTATTGTGAATATTCAAGCTTTAGAAGATGTCAATGAGTGAATACATCTTCACCATTGTGACGGGTTTTCAACCATATCACCAATAGTCCTCAACCACTGGTTCCTTTCGTCTCGGGTACCCTAACCAAGCAATCTAAATCTCCATACAAGGCTCAGATCAATAATAAGAGACTGGTGACACTTCTTGGTCACGCCACCCTCAACCCTCTTCCAATCTAATCCAACCTCCTTTAGTATATAGCATATCGGGGGATCAGCATACGCAGTACATGTCTAAGCCACTTCAGACGATAAAGGTTCACAGCCTCACCAATCGATTTGCCTACCTTGCGTAGTACCCTCCGCCTGACCTCAAAACTGCTCACGCGCTGATTCCACCATGCGCATGCGAACAATCCCTCGAAGACATCTATGATAAAAACCCTGTAATCGCTCCATATCTCCTACTTTTAACGGTCACGTCTTAGCCGTACAACAAGGCAGAATGAACTACAGCGCAACATTCACGTCCTTCAATAGATAGTGGAATGTCTTCCGTTGGCGCCAGACGTGACACAAGCTAGCAAATCCTAAACAGTCCTTCTTTATCGGAGGTGAGATTTCGTCAGCAACCAACCCGTTTGGGCTGAGGTAACTTTCAAGTAAGTAAAAAAAGTCGACACATTCAACCACTTCACTCCTTGTCATTAAACTGGGATTACTTGCAGCACACTAGTCCTGAAACATCATCCTACACTTGAAAGGCGTCGGCGGAGTGCGTGCCAAACATACTCAGATTTCTGCTCAATGTGTTCACAAAACCCTTCTTTTGTTTGCGTCTTCACCTAGGAGGATAATATTGTGTGCATACTCCAAGTCAACCAGACGACCTTCAAGGAGTAGGTCAATCCCTGGGAAGTAAGACGTTTTATGTTTATTGGTACGTTCATGATGAACCTAAATGGAAACGGTGACAGTAGGCATCCTTGGCGGACACCACTAGTTGTCCTCACTTCTGATGAAAACATTCCATAAATTCTGACACAGCTGCAGCTCTACGTGAGAATTATGCCACATTCAAATGGCTACACAATAATGAATCGTAGAACCCCGTTTGGGCCAACCCGAACTCAGTCAATAGTAACTAAGGTGAAATAATCAGGAACAACTTGAAAGTACTGATTACCTTTCCGGACCTATGATGAACAGGGAAAAAGTCATGTCTGTGTAAATTTTCCGCGGTGACTTTGCAGATCAACCATTGAATGTGCGAGTTTCGGAAACCGAATTCAGAATCTTGCGGAAATGTCGAATTTTCTGAAACGATGTGTATAACGATATTTAGTTTTTCGATCTTTCTAATTTGAATTCGGGGGAATAATCGTACTTCATAACGGTGGGAAGCAAGTCTAGTTATATAAAGGAAATGTGAATGTTTCACATGCCTGACCGGTAGGCTTGGACAGATTCTTTCAAGTAACCATTAAATGAAAACCTATTCTTTGAATGAGTTGTTTGGTTATTTCTGTATATTCAACGACGTTTTCACCTGGTATTCAGTTGCAGTTGAATGCGTCGTTTTAACCCAGACTATAGTGAATAACATCGTACTCTTATTATAAATAAGGGTATTAATAGAGGTATTGTGATACAGCTGGTATTGTCTGAGTTACCGAGATTGCCTGAATAATTTATTCTAACGGATTTCATTCAGATTTTTTATATCTTCTGCGTTAGTTCTGCATGAGTTCTTAGTTCTAAGTCCAACTTTTAGTTCATATGTCTTTTTCGAAAACATTACTATTTGTGGTTTCCGCGTTGAATATTTCTTCTAAATTATCATTATTGTCACTAACGTAGGGCCAGGGATTATTGCATAATGTTTGAAGTTGCTCCAGATCACATGAGCATATCAGTCAGGAAAGGACCAGTTTTATTCATGAGGAACTAAGCGTTAAATCGATTCACATACTCAAAAGGGATACTGAATCAGCCATAATTGTCAGACTAATGATATGAGTTCCATGTATGTTTTTTAGAATGACTTTTAATCGTTTCATCTGTTATTTTTCATTTTGTGCAAGATTAAAGCAAATTAACCTGAAAGTTTAGTAGATTCTGCATTTTCCTTGTTCCTATTATTGATATGAGTATTTTGAAATATATGTGATTTATATTAACATGGTCTCATCATACTGTATCATATCGGTTCATTTCAACCAAGTATGCTCTGTATGCCTTTTCGTCTTCTATGTAGTTGGACCAGTGGAAAATATTACCCAATCAGCTCCATCAAATTTCACAGCTAGACGTGGCCGTGGTAAAAAAGGTGTTAATCTTTTCCCTGTCTCCCCTAGGCCATCACCTGCCAGTGGTATCATTGCTGATGCCTTTGGAGTAGCACCAGGGTCAAGCCTGATAGAGGATAAAGGTAATCATAATTGGTCTCCGTCTATGCCATCTCCTGGCCCACTATCGAATCGTCCACTGGTCAAACGTCGCTTGTTTAGCGGGGTACAAGATTTACGAACGCCTGAAGATAATTCAAGCAATTCTTATCAGACATCATCATTACACCCAACAAGAAAACGTCATTTATCTGACTCTGAACATAATTCAGTCACTTCGCCGAAAACTGTGACCATTTCGACTGGTGTTGAAGACTCATGTGATGTAAGTCTAAGAAAATTTATGATTAATGTAGCATATTCTTCACTTGTGTTTTCAAGTTCCCTTAAAGCTTACAGAAGACAGTTGAATTCCTTTCCGAATTATCACCAGACTAGTATGCACTATCATATGGTTGCTAAGTTATTAACATTGACAAGTAGCTGTTCGTGAGATTAATGTTTTCAACAATTTGCCTTTAAAGACCTGATTATTTCGATAAATAATACAGCTTGTTATGATGTGTTGTGAAATCAGTGTACCAGAGATCATATTTGACATCTTACATTCTTCATCTACTTTTAATTGATCTACGGCTGACAACTTATATAAAGTTTAGAATTATTATTAGTCCCTTGGGTTCCTAGTGGAACATGGGGCTTCAGTAGCACGTCTCCAGTGAACTCTGTTCTCTGAAATCTTTTGAACCTGGCTCCACGACAGCCCAGAAGCTCTCATTTCCTCCTCGCACGATCTCCTCCATGTCGCCCTCGTCTCGAACGCCCAACTCGTCGCTTCCCATAGGGATTCCACTCGAGCAACTGGCCTGACGCGTGATGTCCCCAGTCGGCCTTCTCAGTGCATGCCCAATCCATCTCCACTTCCTTCCAGTGCATATTTGTTGTGTGATAGGTTCTTGGTAGGTTCGTTCCCAGAGTTCTTTGTTGCTTATTCTTTCTGGCCATCTGATCTTCAGTGGGGAGCGTAAGCAGTTGTTGATGAATGTCTGTAGTTTATTGGAAATCCCTTTCGTGACGTGCCAAGTCTCTGAACCATACAGAAGCATTGACTTGACTGGGTTGGTGTTGAAAATCCGTATCTTGTTCCGCATGCTGAGTGCAGAAGATCTCCACACTGGTTCCAGGCTAATGAACGCGTCTTGCTTTTCCGATTCTGACTTTGACATCCTCGTCTGTGCCTGTGCCGCCTGTAGTTGAAACAGTGCTTCCTAGATAAGTGAAGGAGGTTACTTCCTTTAAGTTTCTCCCGTTGATGGTGACTGGAGTTTGTTGTTGTTGTTGAAGTTGTTGGTTGGGTATCTTCATCACCTCTGTCTTCTCTATATTCACTTGAAGTCCTATCTTCACTGCCTCACCTTTTCTGTCAACTTGTTAGTTTTCGCCTGTAGATCTTCAAGTTTGTGTGACATGAGACACAAGTCATCGGCAAAATCCAAATCTTCTAGGTTCTTTTCCGCAGTCCAGCGTATCCCCCTCTTCTCACTCCTCACTGTTTGTTGCATGATCCAGTCCACTACAATCAGGAATATCATGGGTGATAGTAGGTAGCCTTATTTTACTCCTGTCTTCACTTCAGTGGCGTCACTGAGCTTCCCATTGTGAATTACTTGGCTGGCATGTGGCGTCTTCATGTAGTTGTTGAATGAGGTTGATAAAGGTTTGTGGTATTCCCTAGTGCTGAAGCAACTGCCAAATTACTTCTCGGTCGACGCTGTCAAAGGCCTTCTCAAAGTCGATGAAGTTGAGGTAGAGGATTGACTGCCATTCTATGATCTGTTCTATGATGATGCTTAGCGTTGCAATTTGGTCTGCACATGATTTGTACTTCCTGAAGCCAGCCTGTTCCGGTCGTAGTTTTGAATCCAGTGCATCCTTAAGCCTCTCCAGGATGATGCGGCTTAATATTTTGCTTGCATTGGGTGGACAGGAGAGTGATTCCGCGCTAGTTCTTGCAAGCACTGAGGTCTCCCTTCTTTGGCAGTTTGACAAGGTAACCCTTCTTCCAATCGCCAGGTAAAAGTTTAGAATGCTGTCGTATTTTTAAAAATTGCGCGTAAATGTTTTTTTTTTTTTAACTGTTTACACTGGTTAGTCATTTAAGTGTATTATTCATTAGCATTTCTAAGCCATGGTAACAATCGAGTTCTGCTATATGCATTTCAGTATGACCACTAAGGTGTGTGATTCAACACTACTGTTCAGTGTGAGTGTATGTAACATAGTGGTAACGTGTTTAATCGCAACAGGGAATGCTCGAGTTTTTGAAAAGGCTTAGATTTCTTGGAGTGTGTGAATACCCCTTACTGGTGAGCATCGATTGATACGAAATGTAGATCTAGGGTTGAAGGTTGATTGGAGTAGCCCACTTACGAAACGACTCAGCTGTTTACTCAGTAGGTTTTCAACCAAATGGATCGCGTGGTTTATGCATGTAGTATCGTTAACATAATACATGTGGGTCTTAGTTTATTTCACCAATATGCATATAGTCTTTGAAGTCCCATATCACATTATTTTCATCAATGCCTTGTATGCCTTTCTGTTTATAAAATGTTTATGATTGATCATACAAGTCTAATCCTTTATACGTTTTGTATTTTATTATTATTTTGTTTAGTTTGTTTTCATTCCACCTCAAACAGAAAGTGCCAAGAAACGTCGTCGGAGTCTAACTATCCACCAAAAGGAGCGTTTTAAGGAACAAAGGTGGGTTTGAATGGTGCCAAACATAAACGTATCTCTTTTACAAGAATCAATGGGTGTTTATCGATCGGTTGTTTATTCAGTGGTTCACACCAATTTTGGATCACTGTGAACAAGGCTAAACGAGTAGTAGTATCTCATTTGATACCTATGCATTGATGTGTTCAACCGACATTCATATTTTTTGTAGTCTCCTCTGCAAGATGAAACAGTGTTTAGATATTAATGGTCAGCGATAAAAATTATTTTGATGAATTGATACCTTTTCAAAAAGTCGAAACAAATTAAGAGGGAATTTGTTTCGTCTCCAATGAAAATACTTGGCTGCCCAGACCTCGGTAGGTGGGGCAGCACTCGAACCCATGACCCATTGGTTGAAAGTCATCTTAAACCGATAAGCCACAGCTCCACCAATATTAGATATTCATCTACACTGGATACGTAAATATTCACATGTGAATCTCACTTTCCCTTTCTTTTTTGGTTTCACATTCATTTATATTACATAAATATATGTTCCACTTCAAGTTTCATTGTTGAAACTTTTTTTGATTGAGGATTGTAGCGAAATACCTACCAAGTAACTTCGCACATGACACTGGGTGATGATCGTGCTGCATCATGAGTTCACATGAGTTGGTAGGCACGAACTACTGAATGTCAACCCACTGACTGACTGGCGAACTGAATAGCTCTGGGTTCGCTTCACACTGTTGTATTTCCAAACGATGATGAAACAAATAATCAGCACTCTGGTTTTACCTCTTTCTGTAGTTGATGTCCATATGTGATGAATACTTTGAAGTGATTTTGTCACTTAATAAAAAAGGTATTCTACTCGTATGAAGTGTCTTTCTATCTGTTTACTGTCTAATCTTCACTGTTCTTTTCTTCATTCTCCTCTTAGGCGATAGGATTCAAAGTCATAAGTTAGTTGACACAATTTCATTTCCAGTCTCATTTAAAAAATGGGATGTACATTTTCAGAGAAAAGTGAAATTATAAGTAAAATTACTGCGATTCTCGAAATCTTTATTTCTGTATATTGTTTGTTAAAGATTTATAACTTTATTCATCTAAAAGGTATTCTCAAACTGTTTACGTTTATTTGCTTTCCAATACCCTTTTACAGAAGTGAATATGTGCCTGTCACATACACGGAATTGGACATTAGTCAACAGTCATGGCCATCTTTGTGTGGTAGCGACTCACAATCTCAGTCTCTACCTGAATTCAGTCCGCAGTCGTCGGAGAACACAAAGTGTTTAGAAGTCTCTGAAACACCTGAATTTCTCGATTGTCAAATGGTAGAAGCAAATAACGTAACAAATATACTGACCAGTGAAGATGAGATTGAAAACAGTGGTATAAAGGATTACACGTGTCAGGTTTGTGATAAATCTGAACTTACACCTATCAAGTAAGCGAGATGTTTGCTTTATTGTAATAAAGTAAAGCATAATTGGAATCTTAGATATCCTAGTAATACTGTTACACTCTGAGTTGAGTTTTAATTGACAAGGTTTTCAATAGTTCTGTCTCACAAAGGCTTCCTCTTGTACATCTGAGGCATTTACAACTCGGGTTACGTATATTTATCGCTGCATCAAATATAAGTATTTCAATACTATACTCTTGTTGACTGCATATTTCAAATGTAATTCTGTAGGTATACAGGTGCGGAGTAGTGACTCATTGACCTAAGCACTTGACTTTCAAGCTGTCTTCCTCTGGTTCGAACCCCACTTCTCTTTGTAAAATCTATGTTACCGGGTAGTGTTATAGGCCCTCGCATAACGTGTGGCTCATCGCCTACTATTTAAAACGTGTACGGAATTGAGGTGTATTACTTTTATGATTGATTTACGTATATAAGTATATTAATACAGGCGTATCGAGAATTCAAAAAGTTATTTGATATGCACCCCAAACCTTTGCTCTTTATGAATAAAGCCATTAATTTTTGTGATATTTATTTTTGGTGTCCTGGTCTTACTTATCTATATCTTATCGTCGTTTTTCCGTTCACTCTAATGCTTTGATAACTAGGGAAATGTAGGACCCAATGAACTAGTTTAAGATGCTGCACTTCTGAACACCAGACAAAGGAAAATATTTCGAAAAAGACAACGAGATAAATAAGTACGATATATTGTGGGAATGACTTTGTTTAAGAGATGAAGTAAAAAACACTCACCACTGTTACTAATTTTGATCCCATTCACTTGTCTGTTCGTTGTATTTCACTCATATGTGGAGCTGTAGCTCATTGGTTTAGGGAGATGACTTCCAACCAATCGATCGTGGTTCCAGCCCTGCTTCACCTACCAAGTTTTAGCCAACCACTTAGCATCATTAGCCCTGACACAATATGCATGGCTCATTGCCTACTGCACGAACGTGCGCACGGTTGATGAGTACATTTCAGTTCAGTTTTTTCACTTCATTCTTATGGTATTTCTCAGATAATAGTCTTGAAGATCTTCGTCTGTTATTAGTTCATCACGCTCAACTCTAGCTTCTGTCCATCCTCTCTGTTCTACTCAAAAACAGAGGTGACCTATACATTAGCCAATATCAGTAGTTCCTAACCACTTATTTCGATCTGTGGCTCAGATCAGCTCATCCACAAAATAGGCGCAACCACCATTCAGCACCTCGGTTACATCTATCTGAAAAGTGAAGAGCAACCATTACTGAGAGCAATTCACACTTTTATATGTCAATCATAGTAGTGTACATCGTGTATCATTATTATTATTAGTCCCTTGGGTTCCTAGTGGAACATGGGGCTTCAGTAGCACGTCTCCAGTGAACTCTGTTCTCTGAAATCTTTTGAACCTGGCTCCACGACAGCCCAGAAGCTCTCATTTCCTCCTCGCACGATCTCCTCCATGTCGCCCTCGTCTCGAACGCCCAACTCGTCGCTTCCCATAGGGATTCCACTCGAGCAACTGGCCTGACGCGTGATGTCCCCAGTCGGCCTTCTCAGTGCATGCCCAATCCATCTCCACTTCCTTCCAGTGCATATTTGTTGTGTGATAGGTTCTTGGTAGGTTCGTTCCCAGAGTTCTTTGTTGCTTATTCTTTCTGGCCATCTGATCTTCAGTGGGGAGCGTAAGCAGTTGTTGATGAATGTCTGTAGTTTATTGGAAATCCCTTTCGTGACGTGCCAAGTCTCTGAGCCATACAGAAGCACTGACTTGACGTACATCGTGTATCGACACCGTATTTTCGCTAGCGCTTTTTTATGCATATTTCTCTTATATGTTGAAACCAAAATAATTGTTGCTTGACCTTAAAGTTTAAAAATAAGATTTTCTTTTTCTTTCATCATGTGGAAAAATAATAGCAGTATGTTTTAAAAAGTAACGGTGAAGACATCTGAAAAATTGATAAACAGCTAATCAGTAGATCAATAAAATTTGCACTTTTCTGTTCACTTTATCACAATTATTTTTAGTTTACCTCACTTTTGATAAATTTAAATATTAGTTCACCGACTTGTGGGTTAGTCCTACCAACCTTTATGTAATAAATCATATTTTCGAGTGATTACTACGCGTCTAGGCTGTTGATTTTGTGCTTATGCTAGGATAGAGTGTGCATGATCTACAAATTGAACGTAACTTCGTAACTAGGGTTTTTTACATTGACAATTTTATCAAGGAATTTGTTTCGCAAAATAAATCATGAACACTATTATAATCAAAGACACAGACAAAACAACGTGAAACCTTCACTTCACTTCAGCATGCAAAAATAAATCCTGATAGAAAATGGATGACATTAAAGCTACCAAAAAGTGTTTGAGATTTTTGAAATTGCAACCTTTGTTAATATACATGTTTTAGGTAACCTAGACACTTCGGTGCTATGTAGTTATGTTAGTTGGGTGCAGGCAAGAGGCCTTTGACGTAGGTTTTGTGCTTGTCAGCAAGGCGTATCTGTAACCTTTATGTCCCCTGTGAGGTTCCAATTCACATCACCTAGTATTCCAGTTGGAGACGTTACCACTGAGCTATTTGCGCCGCAACCGACCTACCGTAGGACTGGATTACATGTGTTGATTGATCACTGAAGAGCAACCAATCTCATGTTGTCTAGTCTTGACCGAACTCTATTAGTCAGTGGCCACCAAGCAGTTTCCAACCAACTAACATCCATCGAAGTGCACCGCGATGATTTCGTTCCCTGGCTTGGTAGCCACATTACAAAATGACCGATGGAATTAGATACAACTCAGGACTAAACAACATGTGATTGGTTGCTCTCCAGTGATCATTCAATCTACGTGGATATATTTAGCAGCTAGTTCTTGTAGAGTATCTTCACAATATAACCGAAAGCACTGGTTAAAATTGGTTCAATACGTTCAATGCCGGTTACTGTACTTTTTGTTTCGCTAACCAAATATAAAGGCGAAAATTTCATGCTCAGTGCAGTTCATTGTATTTGGTCTTATATCGTTATCATGTTAGTGGATGAACTTGAGATAAGTGCTATTAAATTTATGTTATCATATTATAATGCAGCACTTGATTGATCAAAATACTGTTCGAATGATAGTCAATGGGTTGGTTGAGTGATAAGAGATTAAAAAACGAAAATTCTTAACTAATTTTACTCGACTTTTGATTATCTGACTGACAAAATCACAGAAGTACACAAAGAACAAGTGAAAAGAAAAGCAGTGGTATCAAAATCGATAAAGTAATGCGAGATAATAAACAATCTGAATATAGGGGTTATTGTGAATATTCAAGCCTTAGAAGATATCAATGAGTGAATACATCTTCACCATTGTGATGGGTTCCCAACCTTATCACCAATAGTCATCAACCACTGATATCCTCCGTCTCAAATGCCCCAACGAAGCAGTCTGCATCGCCTCACATTACTCAGACGAACATTAATGTGAGTAGTGATCAAAGAGACTGTCAAACCAGATGCCGACTTGTTATCGTATATGATTCCATTTAGTTGAACAATACTATGTTTGATAATCACAGGATGAAACCAAAAATATAAAAACCTATACTGTATCAAATAATCACCTACATGTAACGAAAAAAATAAAAGTGGAAGCCACTTGACAGACAATGAATGCAAGACGTTTTCCGCCCCCTGTGACAAGTCAATGGAATCAATCCATTTAGTCATAGTACCATCCTTCCCAACTAATTTGCGTTTTGTTGCTGTTTAATGTATTATTCGTATTTCAGTATTAGACTGTAGACAATTCTGTAATTATATTGGCAAACACTTACTATAGAGTCTATATGATATACATATTGAGTGGGTTTTTTTTACATTAATTCGATTCATGGCATGGATGTTTCCATTTCAAATTGATCAACTTATAATCTCAACCAAGCGAACTATGAATTGTTCTCGTTTTCGGCGATATCATTCTATGCAGCTGTACAATCGCCTTTAACTATTGTTAACCCGCATAAAAATGTCAATACTTATCATCCAATAATTCCTAGCATAAGAAATATGAAAGTATTTGACGAAGTGAGTAATTGTGAGTTGAAATCAAGGGATAATGAATTTGTAACAAAGTGAATAGACAGACAGTTGTCAGTTACCGAGGGAATGAAAAAATTTGTAACTGAGCTTGATGAAAATTGTCTGCGTAACAACAATAAGAAAATTAGAAGATTAGCTAGACTTAAGAACTGTAAAGTTTAAGAATTAAGAAGGGAATGAGGACAGGAAATACACAACGCCGGTTTCAATTGTTGTATTACCAAAGATTCAGCAATGCAAAGTAAACGTTTCCCCACACTTTTTGGAAGATTACGTTGTACTCTATAGACTCGTGCAAAAAGTCTTCTGGAACTCTCCGCTCCCAACCAAATATTTTTATATGGCGCTACTTCCCACTTCTTTCTGAGATAACTGATATCCTCAGGAGAATGTACTATTAGTAAGTGATGTATTATCTGCTCAATATTCAACATCTTGATTCGTGAATTTCTCCTAAAAATGTTATATTGAGGGTCTCAGGAAAAAGAATCTACATGTAATTCCATTTTTACTTCAGATAATTAGTTTAAATAATAGAAATAATGATAGGAATTCGGTGCTTGAAAACTGTAATTTCTCAAAAATATCTTTTTCTAATATTGTACTTTTTTTCTTTGAAAAAAAAATAAACTCAGAGTTGTTTTATCTCCCCTGATCAGTGACCCAGTTTGTTCGAAAGATTGTGTAAGTTTTTGTTAACCTGATTTTTATTATTGTAAAATTGTCTATGCATTTTATTGTGTCTAAGACTTTCTCAGAGGATAAACATTTATGGATTGAACATTTACGTTATGAGTTAGCTATTTTTTATAATTGAGGATCACAACTCAATGAATTTGAGTGCCTTTCCATGAAAACTTACTTCACACTTCTCAAGTAAACTTACCCTAAATAAGAGGATACATACATATATATTGAATGGTTACTTCTCTCATCTAAAATTTTGATTCGCCAGAGTCCTTCCAGTTTTTTAAGCTCCAGAAGTTTGAATATAGTGCAGTGTGAGGTTACCTAGTCAGATTAATTAAAAATACATGGTATACGGATCGCGTTAACACTAACGTAGTGTAAATCTCACTATGAGGTACTTGATGTTTGCACATCTTTATCAAGGGCTCAACTGGTTGCCAGATCCTAATTTTGCATCAATCACCAAGGGCTTTTCTCGAGTTGTTAATGTGAATATTTGGTACGTAGCTGTGCATCCATTGTCATCACACTACATACTCAGCTAAGTTTTCTCATCCCAGTCTAAGTGAAGCTTGTCACCTAGCTAGGTCTGGTGGCTCAGTCGGTAGAGCACCACTTTAGCCGAGGTCATGTTTTGCAGGTGTAGAGCAAAGCTTCTCGTACCGATGCGTTTCATACGCGGCCAATGACAACAACGTTCACATCACGACGATGTCAAAGGCAGTCGAAATTGGGTTTATGCTGTTTTGGCTTTTAATATACGGTTGGAAATCTTATCAATCACACCTCTATCAGCACTCACATAACTCCTCAGGTATAAAAGTTGTCGACAGCTTTCAGTGGTTCATCATCGAGGGTGTGCAGGCAAACACTGCCAATCTTATGGATACACCTTGAACGTCGATGATGCAGAGCATACCGTACTCATAGAATCTGATCGCAGACCGATTGAGTTTGATTTGAGTAGCTTGTATGTTATCACACCGTCAAACGATGTCATCCGCATTCTCGAGGTTGAAAAGTCCTTCATCTCGTATCAAGTATACACTGCCACCATGCACTTTCTTCATAGCTGTCTCTCGAATGCCAGATAGCACAACGCTGATTGCTTTGCTGGAAGTTAGTGCTGACTAGAAACAAGTTGTGATTTACATATAACTACAGAAGACGTTCTCCATTATTAGACCTGCAACTGACTAAAACCCATTGGTCACCTAAATGACCTTTCTCTGAACCTAGACGTCCCGCCTGTGCATTGAAGTCCTCACCTAACACTACAACATATGTCGACAACATCTGGTAGAAGTTACTCAGTTGGTGGTAGAATTCACCCTCAACTGCATCCCAGTCATTTGGCAGAGATGACAAAGAGAAGCTGTACCCCTTGCCATTTAATTCCCAATGCAGTCGAACCCCGTAGCTTAACAGTACATGGACGATAGTTAATAAGGATTCAATCGACTAGTACAGCTTTGGCTATGGTACTTAGTGCGATATCAAAACTGGCTGTTGACCCCACAGGGTTGCCGAATAAAAGCACCGTGAATACATCTCCTGAGGTGACAGATATGGACGTTATTTGAAGCGCTTCACCGGGTTCCTGTATGTGGGTCACTAACATACGGTAAACATGAGTAACAAGGTTTTTCAGAGTCAAGTCTTTCTGTTGATTAATCAGTATCAAGTTCTGAACTTTGGAAGTGGCCAGCTTAAGTGGTGCGCACGATTTCAGAATAGTATTATCAGATATCCCACTGAAGGTCAGCTTTATGGAAGCAAGCATTTATAGGCTTAGGACTTTGCGGAGCTGCCAGTAACCAAGATACGTTCATACTCCATTCTGAATGGTGTAGGGTTCATGCACACCACTGGTTTGGAATAACAGTTTTCCACTCCCTCTATGTATACACTATTCCGGTTATAGCATCGAAGGTTCTCTTTCACCCTCACTGTTTTTGAAACAGCCTTCGCCATGGGAAGGCAGTGAGTGGGGCTTACCTGGTATAGGCTCTTGATGCAAGGCATATGGAAGCATTTTGAGATGTCTGGGATCATTCTATCCTCGTTCATGCCAGGTTCTTTGGGGTCTGTTGTTAGTTAGATCACACTTTATAGTCTGAATTTTCTCGAAAGTGACTACAAGTTAATTTCTGTCTCTTAACTTTCCTTTTAGTCGGAAGTCTACCACCTAATATATTTCTCGTATCATTTTCATTTGCTCAAGTCTTGGGTGACGAGGGTAACAATAAATGGTACTTGATGAACCATCACTTTTGGTTGTTATCTTATAACCTGTATTTACAAGTTACTCCTAATCTCATTTCTATCTCATAGGATTCGAAAGATATTCTGGAAATGATACATGATACAGAAATAACTAATAATGAATGTGAATCAGTAAATTTGGATGAGGAGGTTCCTTCAAAGTTGAAAACATTAGGTAATGAATGTATGTTTTTAGTTAAATAGTCCGCTTATTTCCAAATCTCAATAACAGTTCCTTTGTTTTGACGTACAAGTAGTAGGAAACTCTCATTTCTGTTCTGATTCAAACTGATTTAGATTCAGAAAGCATTGACATTAACTCGCAATAAAGTAATTATCTCAGTGATTCCCACTTCTTTAGAATGCGCTTCAATTGATAAAACTTGTATTTTTGCAGATTGCTAATTATCATGTTTATATTTTTCATTCTACTTATTTGAATAGAATCAATCACTATGGGGCAGGTGTAAACAGTGTTGACCACCTTGTAAATTTCGAAAATTATCTAAACCTGTACTTATTTACTCTTCCTCACCTTATGACCTTTTCTACTGTCTTAATATTAAATTATTTTGGTTCACTTTCTCTTTGAAAACTGCCAAAAAGTATGGTGATCTAAACTAATACACTTTTGCATTTGGTTTTCCATCTACATGAGATGAAGTGACGAAGTTTTCAACTTGTTCTCTTGCATCCAATCCATTCAACTGTAATACATTGCAGTTTTAGGTCTTATATGGAAGTCTTTCCTTAACTATATACTTTCCTATTCTTTATTTGACCTCCTGTTGTGTTATTTCAAAGTCTGTCAACTTGCGAGAAATCAGTCTGTGTCAAGGTTTTCGTCATTTTAATAAGACAATTTTTTTTCCAAGTTACGTACCGATTTGAAAATATTGAAGCGTTCCGGTTTTTGAAACTCGTCCATTATCATTTTATGTATCATTTTATCATTTTATGTATGTAATAATCTGTAGTTCTGTTAATTGGATTATCCCACTATTTTACACCATCAGATTTATCCTGTGAAACTGGTTCGAATGGAATGAGTAACTTACCTGATAATAACAAATATGATGATAACAATGACGTGTTGATTGTTGAGACACACAATTCCACTTTCGTATCTCTCCCAAGTGGTAGTAACAATAATAATGTACCTTCGGTCGCTATATCGAAACCGTCTTCTAAAGATGAGGATCATGAAAGGATGTCTCCTGTCACTTCTCTGTCTGTCCCGCCAATTTTGAATTCACGTCCGAATAGTCATACTTTATCTAGTCCGTTAATACGAGGTTAGTATTACGTTTTCAATATTAGCCCATTTTCTGTTAATGTTTTTTTAGTACTAACAGGTACATTTTATATCAACTGAGAATTCACTTTATTGATCACAAATACCGAGAGATGCTCTAAAGTATCTTCATTTAATAATCTAACATCATTTGTGTGATAATTGAAATACCGCTTCGTCATGTAGATCGATGTACATTATCACTTCGTAGCCCTCAACTTGAATTCTCACTCATGATGTAAAGAAATACAGTAGCTGACGGTGGAAAAAATTGGGTTGATGTGACATTTCATCCTGGAGCCCATGCGCACCTTTAGTTTGAGTCGAAGTTTTCGAACTGTCGTATGTTGAACTTCCATACTCAGCAACCTGATAGAGAGCAATGGTCGTTCAGATTTTTTTCAAAATTGCAGAGAATTATAATAACTGAGATATGTGTTTACTATTATTCTGTTCATTTATATTTTTGATCCTTTTCGTGGATAGCATTCCATTTTTAATGCTAGTAAAAACATTCTCTAAACAAAAGCTTACTTTTTATTTTTAGGATCTAGCCGAGCTCAGAAGATGCTTGCATTAGGTCTACAAAAAGCTGCAGAGCAAACTGCACGTCAGAAATCATCTTCTGGAGAGCAAAATGTTAGTAATGTGAGCGGTATTTTATCTGCAGACAATAGTCCGGTACTGACAGAACGAAAATCCTTTTCAAACGTTTTTGTTTCCCCATCTCGCTTACCTTTCAGTTCTTCGGCTACGGATTCGCCATCTGGTAAAGTTTTTCTTTTGAAAGCTTCATTGAAGAGCTTGTTTTTGTTATTTAACCTTCATTCGTTTATTATATGATGGTCTTTTGCTTCCAGTAGAGAAGAAATTAAAACTCTATATTTTAACCATTATGCGATTGATGATATCTTCTTAGGTCAAAACCATGTTCACGTCAATCATCATCAGTATCAACGTAGGATCAAGGATTGTTGCGTAACCGGTCAAGTTACCACACCTCATATCAACACATCAAGTAACAAGGCTATAAAATGAAAGATGGAGAAATGCAAAAGAATCGGTGAAAACCAGTAGAAAACGGTAAAAGAGAGGGAGAAGGAATGAGAATGTACTGAGTTCAGCATAACGATTCAGATTAAGGCAACATGTGGACATATCTGCGCCACCGATATCGATTTTACTGCTACGTGGACTCCAACCGGCTAGTCTACATCTCCCTACTTGGGTCAGACCAAGACTTTATGCAGTGATGCCATTTTTTCAGTCTGACCGACCCTGACCTCTTCCCAGCCTGAACCTACTTCAGCTAACATTATGCAACGAAGCAGACTGTGACTAGGAATGCATAACACATGTCCCAGCCATCTCAGTCGATAAAGGTTTATAACGGCACCAACCAACTTTCCTTTTCCTACCTAGAACTTTGCACCTGACTTCTACGCTACTTACATGGTGATATCAGGACACTCGACCTGGGCTACGAAGACAACGATGATGGAACACCTAAAGCCTTCTGATGTCTGCGTTTAATGTCTGTTTCACAGCCATACTGTAGAACAGAGTGAACTGTAGGATAGTGCACTCGACCCTTAATAGGCAGTTGGATATCACGGCGGCGCCAAAGATGGCGTAAGCTGGTGACAGCCAACGAGCATTTTGTATTCTTGTAGAAATTTCATCGACTACTGAGTCACCAGGACTGATCTGACTTCCAGGTAAGTGAGTTGTTCAACACACAACCCTTTGACTGCCTATTGTTAACCGGGGCACCACTGAAGACCGGTCCTGGGGCAACAAACTGCATTTGGGTGACGAGAAAGGTATCCCAAACATTCTCAAATTACCATTCAGTGTGTCCAGAAGACTGTATCTTGTCAGGGTCTTCACCTAACAGGATTTGTGATCTGCATATTCTAAATTTACCTGTGATTCTGTTGTGGTCAGACGACGAGAGAGAGACCTCCATAACAACGTTTATGATAAAATTGAGTAGGAATGGGGCGAGCTGACGTCCTTGACGGATATGACTCGATATACATAGGTCACCTGACAACTCAGCATAAACTTTAACACACCCACGGGTGTTTGAGCAGTAAAGAGCCTTAGGTAGAGTGACGTACTTACTCGGTATCCTTTTCAGTGAAAGATATTCCCATAAGACCTCTCGATCGATGGAGTTGAGTGTCGCATTTGGGTCGAGAAATACAGCGAGTGTTGGACGTCGGTGAGTGTGTGTATTCCAGGACCTGGTGGGGTGCGAATGTCCAGTCAATACAACGACGACCAGGTTTGAAGCCTATCTGTTTTCCTCGTGTTTGCCGTTACTAAGTTTCACTCAGATGTCTGCTGACTATAAAACGTAGAATCTTAGACGCTATGTTTTTCAGGCTGATTCCCAGGTGGTTATCAGGGAGGATTTCTCATCTTTCTTGATGACTGGGACAATCAGTGACTGATTCTGACGAGAGAGGATAATATTTGGCTCTCACACACCAGTTAGCAGTTCAGTTAACTTGACTAAAAGTCTTCTACCATCATACTACCATACCTCTGCAACTAGTCCATCTGGTCATGTTGCACTTCGTGGTTTTAGGTTGACTACTGTTTTTGTCGACTTCTGCAAGTTTTGGGGGTTCTATTTTGAGGTTTCATTCAGGCTGTGATTGGATAGCGGGTGACGAGATAGTAGCTGGAGGCCAGTTGAACTATTTCTGGAAGTGTTCCAAAATCGTTCCAGTTGCCTCCCCTCTGAGTGGACCACAAACCCATCCTTGTCTGCTATGGTCTCACCAACCATTGACTTTTTCGCCCCAGTTTCCCCAATGTGTCTGGTGTTACCTATTTCTGATGCTTTTTCTATTTGTTTAGCCTTGATTGCCCATCACTGTTCGTCTTCATTGTGTAGAATTTTTGTCAGTCTACATTTGAGTTGTATTCGCTCCTCTTTGTACACGGGGCCTGCAGGGTTGCATTTGCGTGCCAGTCATTTATATCATAACTTACTGATGAGTTTAGAAGTATGGAAATTTTTTTATCAAATTTCAAACAAACAAAGTTCACTGTTTAGAAGTTCAAGCGATAAGAAATCATTTTTAAACAAGATTATTCATGTCATGTACACCACTGAATGAGCTAGATTTGATCTATGCAAATTAAAAAATATATCTGCAGTACCATTACTTCGGTACATCACCAAGATATGTGAAGTTTTGACCTAACCAGTCCACTTATAAGAAATTGACTATGACCTCAAATTTTCCTCTCCGTTGTTCGATCTGGTACATGGTCGTATCATAAGCGCTCGTGCAGTATATAAGGCTCATAGCCTTGTAGATAAACCTGTACAAGTTGGGTGAGGACCATTAATCGCACTAACCACAACATTATAACAGAATACCTGAAGGTTGTATTTAAAAGTAATTTGATCAACTAACTATTTAATTGATTGACAGACGCACATTCTTTGGCTTCATATTTTTGTTAAAGCCAACTCTACGTAGGATTGGAATACACTTTCAAGTTTAGATCTCTGAATTATTTATTCATAAACTTATTTATGCAGTCACTGTCATTCTTGATTATAAGTGTGCTCAACTTACTGGCTCTTCTGTTTATTAGTTTTTAGTGGTAATTATTGTATTGTAATGTTTTTTTATTGAGTTTTTTCTCCTTTTTAATGATATTAAAGGTATTATGCGAAATTTATGGTCAAAGAAAAAGTCTCAACGTGTATCATTCGCTGAACAACCTATGATTTATACGATTGGCTCACTAAATGCATTTGAACTCGAATCAGACGAAGATAATGTTTATCAGAACTGTTCAAGTTTAAACAGCAGGAAAGTTCTGCATGATCTTACAGACAATACGTGCGATTTCGATGATTTGAGTGATAATGATGTTGAATCGAAAACCCATAAAGAATCAAGTGAATCAAATCAGGTGGATGAAAAAAGTAGCCAAAACGACACAGATTTATCTGTTACTTCAAAAGAGCCATCTAACGCAATCCTAATTTCCACTTCCATATCAGTAGATACCTATGTGGATTTAGATGCTTCTCAAGATTCTTCTCAGTCTATGTGAGTCTACATATTCTGCTTATGGTTGACTTACTATCGATACCCATTTGTAGTCTAATGGTGTAGACAATCAACATTTGATCAATCTATCGTTTTAATAGGATTATAAGTATCCAGACTATACTTGATAAGCTACTCTTCAATTCCAGTGTTCTTTACTGTTGTATAACTAAGTGAAAATATAAATGTCTACCACCGATAGTTGCTATAATACACCTTTAGGTTATAATTAGTACGAATACTGTATCGTTAAACATGATTTTAATTTCCATCGTGACTACAGTGATCAATCATCATCGAACATCTTACTGAATGAAAAGACCGTTATGTAGCTTTTTGTTTCTCTGTTTCAGTTTCCTAGATTTCTTACATATCACCCAATGCTTGTCTTGTCAATTACCCCAAAGCACGTCTTGTTTCTGAATTTAGATTATCGGAAACTGTGAAATCGGATGACCAAACTACTCCTGTGATACTGCCACATGGTAGTTGTTCAAATCATCGTCGTAAATCAGCTTCTCCTCAGAGGCGAGAAATTCCAATAAAACGAAATTTTTCCCGACCGAAGTGTGAAAAATCGGATCAGTCACGAAAGCTTCCAAGACGTAGGCCATTATTCATGGAACCTCTACCAACAACAGTTATTTCAGATAATACAGAGACGAATACTACCACATTGTCTCAAACAAATGAGCAATACACTGTGTTTGTAATTGACAGTGAATCTACGATGATAGCAGACACTCAGCCAGATGAAAATGACACTAAAACCGATTCTGTTGATAACCCTACAACTGTCATTGAACAGACCCAGTTGGATGAAGAGGAAGATGAATGCGTTGTAATCGAGGGTAGCCAAGGTAGCAGTCAGGTGCAGAATGGTGAAGATCAATCTGTGTGTTCATCTGGTAGTCAAATTGATCAACTTAACTTTTCACCCATTCCTGTACTGTCTAACTCAGAAATGAGTGTTGACATCCAAAAGGTTAGTTTTTTCTGTGATTTCTCCATCGCTCATGACCAAGTTTAGCTAATAGATGTGTTATATATATATTAAACGATTGTCCCATATGTGCAACGCATCGATATCGGTGATTGAATTTATCAATAAAGCTACACTAATAGATCCTCTGACTTTACATTATTCACGGAATCTGTTGTGACTCAGTTTATTTCAGGTATGAAACATAACATAATATAGGCATGTTAAGACTATTTTTCTTTCATATCAGAGTCTCCTAGTAGCTTCATACTGATAGCCCGTAGGAGTACGTGTTATCATATTCACTTTAGCCTAAATTGAGAGAATATGTAGTCAAAAAACTTACCAGGAATACATTTCGCCTTTTTGGAAGCCAGATTATTAGTCTGCACTACGCAGTTCATGGAGTCCTGTTAAATGAGAATGTGAAGAATTATTTATGTATATGCATGTATAGATTGCAAAATCTATTATAACCCTTACGTATCTGACTTTATTACTTCAGTAAGAATGTAATACTTTATTTTGTTGACAGCTACAATGAAATCTTCACTTCTTATTCAGAGAATTAATTTTTACTCCTGTTTATCACAAAGGTAAATAACTGATGCTTTACAGAAATTAATTCAATAATTAAAGGTCTACTGAAATCATTTGCTTATACTAGTCACTAAGTGTCAATAATGTGACAGGTGTTTTTTTTGTTTTATAATCAGGGTATTTCAAGTTCACAAACAATTGTTGATGTACTGCATACCAATCCTGACAATACCAATAACAATCAAAGCAAAATTATTTCCGTCATCAGTAATGAATCTAGTGATACTAGTAGTCAACAGAATATGCTATCCATATCAATTGCTAATGAAGGGGATGATGATGAGGATGATAATGTAAGCGCTGACAATAAAGAGAATCAACCTGAATCAACAATGATTGCAACACAAGAGGATGTAGAAAGAGATATTTTAGATAAATTGTCACAGATCGCAAACAGCCTGCCTATTTTACGTCCAGAACAACGACATTCAATACTTTTAGAAGCTTTAAGTACATTTAAGACAATTATGCCTTAAGAAATTTGGAAATTTTGTTATGAAAGAAAATGCTAGAGGAAGATTAAATTTTTTTTGGTGCTTTAAATTTATTATTTGTTCTTCACTGTTGTTATTATTATGTAGAAACACTAGTGTTAGAATCGCTTTTAGTTATGCCACTATATTTTCTAAGTTGGGATAGAAAATCAGAACTTTGTAAGATCTCATATATAAGTGATTCTTATTTTCCATTTTGTTCCTTTATTTCAAACTACTCTTCATAAGATAGTTGCTTACTCTTTCCTATATCCTATCCTATATGTTATTCATAGAGCTTTTTATTCTTCTCAGACTATTTCGAATGGATTTCTATTTCAAGTAACTTTGCAGAAGTGGATTTTCATTCACAACTTCCTTGTGTTTTTCAAGCCAACAGAGTGGTTTTAGTTTGTTTAAAAATATTTACATGAAGTTATTCTATGCTCATATTGAAATACAACTGCATTCCCATAGGAAATTTTGCCAGAGTTTTTTTCTTCAGTTTTACTTTGCTAAACTAAATTTATTGTGATTGTTCACAGTTGTTTAGCTAATCATAGACTTAAGTGGTGATAGAAGTATAAGGTTGATTGATTCTTGACTGCTGCACTCCATAGATGGAAAAAGAGAAGGAAGGTGGCTTAGTAAGGGCTTTCTTATCAACTTGGGTAAGTACCTGTGGAGGTTGATCACAAAGCACTTATGATTGTTTTTTGGTTTACACCTAATTGCTGCTTGTCCGTAATTTAAAAAATTCTTGCCGCCAGCAGGGAAAATTCGTGTGGTGAAGGTGAAATATGCTATTTTTAGGGTTAACCTCATGTGATCCTCTCTTCTGATCAATAACAGTCGACATCGGCTGGAAATGTTGGTTCTCCTCGCTAAGAACGTACTACTATCACATCTTGTACAACCAGGACTATGGCTTTGCCATCGCACATCATTATTTTGTAGCATTTGATTGCCAAACCATGAAGTTTAAATTTACTATCTTAGTCTCATCGTTCTGCAGCTTAATTTCTTGGTATTGTAAGACATTAAAGAAACAACCGTACCAGTCAATGTTTAAACATAACCACCACATCAAGGAATGTTAATGTTGTGCAATACTGCCCTGACTATTCACATGGGATATATTTATATTTGTGTAGAGCTTTTAACGTGTTAATACACTTTTCAGAAACATGTTATCTCTAGTAGACGATATTATCACGCAGTCGTCCAACAAACCGAGGAAAGTCCTGTGGTTAAAAGAGTGAGGCTGCGTCTCTTCGGTCTATGGACTTGACTTCTGGCCGATGGGTTTGAACCCTATTCCACTTACCTAGGTCTTGGAATGTAAGTAGTATAAATAGCCCTAACACAATAGATGTAACTAATTGCCTACTGCATGAACTTGCATGTGGTTGGTGGGGCGGCTTCGATCCAACTTTTGTTGTCAAGATACACAATGATTGTCTACCTGAAATAAATGATGAAGAGTGGACACGTAGTCAATGTAGACATAAACTAAACTAAATTTACCTTGCTCGTCGCGATCCAGTGATTCATATACTGTATAATTGTGAACTAATAATTCTGAGTTTTTGGTGACAGACTAATACCTCTATAGTTTTAGATACACCACATGTGCTTTCTTTAAAACGGCCTCATTTTAGAGTGGGAAGAGATTCTTCATCTACCATATTTTCCTGGCCAATTTAATAAGCTCCACGACTGTTGTTTCATTTCATTACTTCGAAGCACGTTGTGGTTAGGCTGTGTTACTTCATGATCTCTGAATAGTTATTATCACTCTTAGACCAACCACAAGGAACTGAGGTCGGTACTGCTAATACAGTAGTTTAGGTAACTTGTCACGGTTTATTTACTTTCCACTTATGTTTTCGAAGGAATTTCTTTTCTATAATTAGAAAAGTCATCTAGTAATTAATGCAGTCAACTCTCTACCTCAACTTCATCAACTTTGAAAAGGTCTTCGACAGCGTCAATCGAGAAGTAATTTGACAGCTGCTTCAACACTACAGTTTCAGTGCCACAAACCTTTATCAACCTCATTCAACAACTTTATGAAAACGCCACATGCCAAGTGATTCACAATGGAAAGCTCAGTGACACCTTTGAAATGAAGACAGTGGACAGGAGTAAGACAAGGCTGCCACCTACTATCACCGATGATTTTCCTGATTGTGGTGGACTGAATCATGCAGCAAACCGTGAGGAGGGAGAAGGTGGGCATACACTGGCTGGATCGATGAAAAGAGCCTAGAAGATTTGGATTTTGCCGCCGATGATGATTTATGTTTAATGACGCACAAACTGGAAGATGTACGGGCAAAAACTAACAAGTTGTTGTCAGAAGAGGCGAGACAGCGAAGGAAGACAGGACTTCCTCCAGGTGAACGTAGAGAAGACAGAGGTGATGAAGATACCCAACCAACAACAACAAGCACCAATCACCATGAAGGGGATAAACCTAAAGGAAGTAGTCTCTTCCACCTACACCTACTTAGGCAAGGCTTCATCGTTTCAACTACAGGTAGCAAAGGCGCACATACGAGGGTGTCAAAGCGACCAGGATTGGAAAGACAGCAAAACAGGCCTTCCTGCATTAACCTGAAATCAGTGTGGAGATCTACTGCACTCAGCATAAAGCGTGAATAAGATCGGGATTTTCAACACTAATGTCAGTCAAGTCAGTGCCTCAGAGACTTGGTGTGTTACGAAAGGGATTTCCAACATACTACAGACATTTGTCAACAGCTGCCTACGCTCGATACTGACACTGAAGATCAGATGGCCAGAATAATGAGAATAATCAATAAGGAACTCTGGCTGGCTGACAACGAACCAACCGAGAACACATCGCCCAACAAATATGCAGCTGAAGAAAGTGGAGATGGATTGCATTGGATTGGACATAGACTGAGAAGACCGATTGGGGACACCACGCGCCAGGCCAGGCCCTCGAGTGGAACCCAGAGAGGAAACGACGAGTTGGGTGTCCGAGGCGAGAGTGACATGGAGGAGATAATTTGAGGAAGAAATAAAAGCTTATGGGCAGTCGTTGTGCCAGGTACAAAAGACTGCTGAGAAGAGAGAGAAATGGAGGCGTGCTACTGAAGCCGTATATTCCACTAGGAACCGAAGGGAAAAATAATAGTAATTAATGCTGTTTCACGGTATTTGATAAAGAAAACTAGGATGAAATTGCATCCTACCTTAATACTCATGTTCTATTTCTGAAACGTTCCGCCGAGTGTTTCAACTATCTGAAGATTAATTAGCGTCTTATACCACAGACGGTTCAACTGACACGGAACTTCTTACTGTTCATGATCAGAATAGCTTTTTTCAAAGCTGGAGACCACTTCTGTCTCACCTGTATATTATGATTACTTAGTCTCGCGACTCTTCGTTAATTGAAAAACAAAAAGGGATTATAGTGAGGATGATTATCTTTTCGATGACTTATTTGCACAACTGTACATTCGTAAATATATAAGTAAAATGATAGAATATTCCAGACAAGTTTCCGGTCAAAGTTCAAACTTAATCGATAGGGGGTGATTGGTGTTACGTAACACAAGGCACGATCTCAATAGTTTTCTATAAAATGCAATGAACAGTAAGACTTACTATCTGGTGAAAATAAACATGTAATAAAATATATACAAATAAATAAAATGTAAACAGACGTAGAGTGTATCTTACTTGTTTATATCTCATTGCATGTTTACTTTTACAAGATACCAAATCTTACTGTTCACTTCATGTCATAAAAACTATTGAGATCATATCTTGTGTTACGTAATATCACTTCATCTCCTACATACACCTATCGATTAAATTTAATTTTTGGTCGGAGACTCTTCTGGGACATTCTGTCATTCCGCTAATGTATCTCTGAGTGTACAGCTGCTGAAATGAGTCATCGAAAAGATAATTGTCTTCTCTGTAACCTCTTTTTATCTTTCACTTATCATATAGAGGATTCTTCGTTAATCCTCTGGTAACTGATTTATTCTAAATATCGCTAACATCAAGAAATTGAAGCTAACCCTAAAAGATACAGTGTTTATGAGGTTAACTCATTATTTTAGTGGCGACTTTCACACGCAGCCAGTAACTGTTGACGGATTAGCAAGAAACCTTGGGTTTTTAACTTGGTTCACTAGTTTTTTGAGATACTGAGTTCTAGAAATATGTTTGTTTCAACCCTTTTACTAAAGCCATTTTAATCCTTACAAACGGAATGCAAGGTGAGTTTAGTACACACTAAAGCGTAATCAGAGTTCAAACAGGTGCGTACGAAGTTCTGTATAAACCTGTATCATCAGTGACTGACTTCTGTGTTCTTCGTTTTAAGCTTAGACCTGGAAAAACGTTGAGTATCGTATGAATGGTTACTGTCTTAGGATTTGGTGCGCACTGGAGATAAATTATCATCTTTGTAAAGTTGCAGAAGACAACCGTTGTTATTCGAGTTAAGGTCAACTAGACTGGAACAGCTCCTCTGTGCCTAGAGCTGTTTATTCAACTCTCTCTTCATCACAATACTTGTTGGACGCACTTGTTTAAGGTCACAAACTTCATGGTCAAAATGATCTTATTTTGCATCCCGACATAGCAATCTCTAGATGCTCAGGCAAAGCAGGAGATCAGACAACCTTTTTCCTACAATGAATTTAGAAAGTTGTGTTTAAAAGACAAACTAGAAAATAATTATACGGTACTTGAAACAAGTAGTCCCCTTGATAAATTTAGGCAATGCAATGAAAAGACGGAGATTATCTGAATCGTGTGATTTATTAGCGCTAAACATTTCGAACAATCTGATCACGCATGAACTTGTCGAATAATTTGTATTAAACTTAAAAATGTTCATCATGTAAATTAGAACAAGACATATAAGCGAACAATATTGTTTTCAATTAGATCCTCTTCAGGCTTTACTCTAATAAAAATATCTTTAAAACATTTATCACACCAATCTGACAAATCAACAAGATTGGTTTGATTTCATATACATTATGATATTCGTATTAGAGTAAAGCCTGGAGGGGATCTTATTGAAAACAATATTGTTCGCTTATATGTCTTGTTCTAAACTTAGAAAGCTTAGTTGAGCCAATGGAACTATAATTCAAAAAGATAAGAAGGGCAGAACAAAAACAGGAGAGGAAAAAATAAAGGTGAAATCACCACCACCAATTGTATGAGGAGTTGGACTCAACACTACCAGGGCAGGTTTAGTAGTAAGTACAAATTGTTATTGAATTTATTGATAGCAATTGCAAGTATTCATTCTTGACCATATCCATTATTATTTTATTATTATTAGTCCCTTAGGTTCCTAGTGGAACATAGGGCTTCAGTAGCACGTCTCCAGTGACCTCTGTTCTCTGAGATCTTTTGAACCTGGTTCCACGACAGCCCAGAGGCTCTCATTTCCTCCTCGCACGACCTCCATGTCACCCTCACCACGGACACCCAACTCGTCGCTTCCCATAGGGATTCCACTCGAGCAACTGGCCTGACGCGTGATGTCCTCCGTCGGCCTTCTCAGTGCATGCCCAATCCATCTCCACTTCCTTCTACCGCATATTTGTTGCGTGATAGGTTCTTGGTTGGTTCGTTCCCAGAGCTCCTTGTTGCTTATTCTTCCTGGCCATCTGATTTTCAGTGGGGAGCGTAAGCAGTTGTTGATGAATGTCTGTAGTTTATTGGAAATCCCTTTCGTGACATGCCAAGTCTCTGAACCATACAGAAGCATTGACTTGACTGGGTTGGTGTTGAAAATCCGTATCTTGTTGCGCATGCTGAGTGCAGAAGATCTCCACACTGGTTCCAGGCTAATGAACGCGTCTTGCTTTTCCGATTCTGACTTTGACATCCTCGTCTGTGCCTGTGCCGCCTGTAGTTGAAACAGTGCTTCCTAGATAAGTGAAGGAGGTTCCTTCCTTTAAGTTTCTCCCGTTGATGGTGACTGGAGTTTGTTGTTGTTGTTGAAGTTGTTGGTGCGGTATCTTCATCACCTCTGTCTTCTCTATATTCACTTGAAGTCCTGTCTTCCTTCGCTGCCCTGCCCCTTCTGTCAACTTGTTAGTTTTCGCCTGTAGATCTTCAAGTTTGTGTGACATGAGACACAAGTCATCGGGGAAATCCATATCTTCTAGATTCTTTTCCGCAGTCCAGCGTATCTCCACCTTCTTGCTCCCTACTGTTTGTTGCATGATCCAGTCGACCACAGTCAGGAATATCATGGGGGATAGTAGACAACCTTGTTTCACTCCTGTCTTCACTTCACTTCAGTGGCGTCACTGAGCTTCCCACTGTGAATTACTTGGCTGGCATGTGGCGTCTTCATATAGTTGTTGAATGAGGCTGATAAAAGTTTGCGGTATTACGTAGTATTGGAGCAGTTTCCAAATCACCTCTGGGTCGACGCTGTCAAATGCCTTCTCAAAGTCAATGAAGTTGAGGTGAGGTAGAGAGTTGACTGCCATTCTTTACTCTGTTCAATGATGATGCTTAGCGTTGCAATTTGGTCTGCACATGATTTGTACTTCCTGAATCCAGCCAGCCAGCCAGCCTGTTCCGGTCGTAGTTTTGAATCCAGTGCATCCTTAAGCCTCTCCAGGATGATGCTGCATAGTATTTTGCTTGCATTGGGTGGACAGGAGAGTGATTCCGCGCTAGTTCTTGCAAACACTGAGGTCTCCCTTCTTCGGCAGTTTGACAAGGTAGTCCTTCTTCCAGTCATTGGCCAGGTACCTTCTCTTCCTTTCACACCTTCTGCAATAGTGGTGTGGTGTGAGCATGTCCGCTGTTGTCTCTGCATCTGTTTTTAGTGCTTCTGGCGGAATCCCGTCTGGTGCTGCTGCTTTCCCGCATTTCATCAGCTTTATGGCGTTCAGGACTTCCATTTTTGTTGTAGGATTTATTTTCACTTGTAGTTCTGTGGCTGCAGGTGGTATTTCTGGACGAAGTGCAGGTGGTGGTGGTGGTGGTGGTCGATTCAAGAGCTTCTTGAAGTGGTCGGCTCATCGTTTCCTTTGTTTCTCTTCTATCGTAATTAAATTTCCTTCATCATCTTTCATTGGTTTCATGTGTGTTGATCTCTTCCCAGTTAGTAACCTGGTTATTTGATGTAATGTTGTCAGGTCTTTCCTACTTGTAGCCTGTTCTGCTTCACTTGCCAGTGTTTCGTAGAAGTGTCTTTTGTCTTTGCGAGCACTCTTCTTCACTTCTTTGTCCAGTGTAGTGTTTTACACATTGTGCTCAGTTCCTCTTATCGTTGAGCATCCATGCACTGGTTTATCTTCTGCTTCACCATCCTCCTCTCCCTGCTCTATCAGCTTCCTTGTGTCTGTCGAGATCCATTCCTTGTCTTCTTTCTTCTCCCTTCCTAATATGGCTGTGCAGGTTTCTTTCCACATCTCTTTCAAAGACTTCGAATGTTCTTCCACACAGGTTTCTTTGTGGATGTTCCTCGATATCTCCTATTTTGTCTTGATGGCTGGCTGCTGTGAAGATTTTCTTTGTAGTTTCGTCCTTCAGTTCAGTTTCTATTCTGGGTGTTGTACTTGAACTGTGGTCTATCACCAGCTTCCTTGAAGGCTTTCAACTTGATTCTGAAGTTAGGTTCCTTGCACTAGATAGTGGTGTGAGTGGTTTGAACCTACATCTACTCCTCTTCTTGACCTTGTGTCAGGTAGACTGCGTCTCCATTTCCTTGAGATTGAGATAAAGTCGATTTGATTTTTAGTGTGTCCTGGTGTCTGGTGAAATCCATGTCGCTTTGTGGATATCCTTGTGCCTGAACACAGTGCCTGACTCCAATCACCAAATCGTTGAATGCACAGAATTCTGCAAACAATTCTCCATTCTCGTTCATTTCACCTAGCGCTTCTCGGCCCATGGTTAGTTCTCTTCCTATGTTGTCCGCCCTCAGTTTGGCATTCATGTCGCCCAGTAGAATGAATTTTGATATCGCCAACTGAGGCGGTGTCTTGTCCAGTGTTGATTGAAGTTGTCTGTAGAATTCCTCCTTCTTCTCTTCATCTGCACTATTTGTAGGTGCATAGCGTGGCATTGTACGACTGTGGCTTTCCGTCCTTTTGAGTTGAACCTTGCTGTCATGATACTGCAGGAGGAGATTGGTTCCCACTGCATGAGAGCCTTCGATGTTGTTGCGGACATCATGATAGTCACTCCATAACTCAGTGTGTTTGTGGTTGTCGTCTGGGTGACAGTATCCCAGTAGATTATTGATTCTCCAGTTGACAGTTTGGAGACTCCACTTCCATTCCATCTGCTTTCGCAAACTCCTAGCACTTCGATGTGATACCTTCTCATCTCGTTTTCAATCTGGGTTGCCTTGCTGGGTTCAAACATGGTGCGGACATTCCATGTCCCCACGTTTACTTTCGCTGTCGTCGAGAGGAGAGAAGACACATCGGCCGACTGGCTTCCCGAAGTCTTTCACCAACCGACGTCATTTCGCCTCTCCGATTCTAGAGAGGAATAATTTTGTTTTCATTTTTTATATATCGTTTGTGTTATGAAGTTTGCTTAGCGGTTAGATTTGTTTTCCGGGGTTGGGTTGGTAGATGTATGCTTAACCTTCCCTCTTTACCCGGTCTTAGGACCGGCTAGTAACTAGTGAACTAGTTAACCAGGCGAGTTTGACCATATCCATACAGTACAGTAAAGGCTTTCTTCATATCACTTTCTAATATGTGTTTTGCAATCGATGAGGAAGGACGTTTGTCTCCAGCACTTATCAGACTGTTGAAGGTCATTTGTTTCTGGAGTCATTTAAGCACTTGTTCAATCATTCTTGACCGTATGTCACGATTACTCCTCCGTATGTATGTATCCACACATACATGTAAATTGATGGACACAATGCGATGGGGTGACTATAAAGTCCACCCTAGTAATTGCTGAGATAGTCAATTACCTTTGTCAATCTTTCTAGCCAGAATACCGGGACCTGATTGGTTATTTTTCCTAGTTACCGGGGTGTCTTTTAATGTCATCCATGGTGCGTGATACACTCGTCCAAATGCTGTTCAGGTTTGTTTTGAAGGATGGGCTTTGTTTTATCCACTAAGATGACCTAGGCAGCGTAGTATATCATGCTAAGAACTTATTTGAGATTATTCTTCATGTCTATGCTACTCGATTCACCTATATGTGGCAATGTGATATACACATTTTCCTTAGGGACAGAATACTGATTATTCAGTGTCAGTGTTTTGCCGATCTTACATCTGTTGATAAATTTTAACGGATATCCATTTTGCACTAATGCATTCATCAAGAACTTCGCTCCTATTTCTGTTTTGTCCTCTGTGCAAATTCTGCTAAATAAACACCTGACTAAGCCACATTTTTATTGGGTTGAACAGTAACTATGGCGACTACGGTGTTGTCCTGTCCAATTCGACCTCCTGTGGATAGACTTTCGGATTGAGCTATCCACCCCTCGACTAATCAGTATGTCCGAAAATGGTATTTTGTCACCCACTGCTTCGTGACTAAGGCCACTGTGGCTTTGTGCATTATTGATTTTCTCCAAAAAGCACATTGCCGCCTCAGGTTTTCCATAAATAGCAATAGCATCATCCACATATCTCTTATAAAACCAATCAGTTCTTCGACTAACTGGTCGACGTAAGACATTTACATATCAGCCAGACGGCGACCTACAAGACTAACCATGAGAACACCATCAGTTTGTCCACAATATTCGCCTTCGAATTTGGATTGGACGTTATGAGTATATAATAATAATCTGTCTTTAAGAGTTGTTAGGGGAATAGAGAGTAAAATATTCCTGGGGTATATAGGGTCACAAAGAACATTAATAGTCTTAGTCAGTGGTAAATTACATTGAATATTCCCACTTAGAAAAAAGAATGATTCAGCAAAGAAATGTATTCCTTTTCAATTAGGTCTTCATCTTGGGCTCTACACTACAATTCGATCAAGCGGTGGGAGGTTTGTGAACAATAATTGTTAATCTTTAGTAAGTCATGGAGATAATAAGTCTAAGAAATTAAGATGCAAATAATCAATAGGGTAATTAAAATTGGTAATATGAAGCAGGTTATTCTTAGTTAAGTGGCATAGTAACTGGTAGAGGTAGAGTAGACGGAGTGCTTTTTGATGAATGTTTAGTCATAAACAATAAATAATTACGTAATAACAAGAAAATCGACAGAAACAAGAAGGGGAAGAGGTGAATTAAGTAATACTAGAAGTTACATCATGTTGACGGCCACGGTAGTAAAAGTAGTCGAACAGACTTATTTTGAATACAAGGGTTAGGTTTGTAAAGATGGATTGCAATTGCCTTTGTTCGGTGAAGTAAGTGAATGCGTAATTCATATGGTGAATTAATTGGTATGTGATGGGTAATTCTGAACGCTTTACTTGTATTCACTTGATGTCCACTGTCAACTAAGTGTGGAAGTATGGAGTTCTTTATTGTTCTAATTTGTCTCTTGCTTAACCATGATGGGCGGTTCTCATGAATTCGATGATGGACCTGCGTCATTGTACACCATATGTAACTAGCCCCAGTGACAGTTGAAATGATGAATGCATATAGCAGTTGCAGAATTTTGTAGTTTGTCTTTATTTTTTGCACCTAGTTTCGCGCGGTTGTAGAAGATGAGACATAATTTAGCGTCTAGGAATGCTTTTTGCAAGAATTTTTATGCTTTGTATGATGATCTCGCTGGCAATGTCACCCTTAAATTTCAGCTTCAGGAATATTTACTTAGGAACTTTTGGCGTTCTTGTCTTAACCCTCGTAATGTTCATTTTCTTAGTCACAAACGTTTCTGGATAGCATAGCCATTCCTACTAAGCAGATCACGGGTGGTGGCGAACTCTTCCTTTATAGCATCATCTGAGCGGTATGCTAGGTATTTCACCAGGTTCCTTTAGTATTAGAGGGGTACGGCTCTAAAGAAGTGCGTGTGTTGACCTGTCAATGTTGGTTTTCTACATATACTTCGTTTCAGAGTTCCATTTAACCTTCTCATCAGAAGAACATCAAGAAATGGAATACTGTCATTTTGTTCCTCTTCTATTGTGAAGTTGAATTTCGGCTGAACATTATTGAACTTATTAAGAAAGCCATTCTTATCAATCTGACTTTTGAGAACTATAAAGGTATCATTCATGTAATGACAATATATTTCTAACCAGGTAACAGTTTCGCTCAGCAAACTGTTCTCTAGTTTTATCAGAGGGAAGCTCCTAAGAGCGGGCTAAGGAGTGGCCCATAACCACACCATCAGATTCATTGTAGATTCGATTGCTGAAAAGGAATTGTGCATTCATCGCACACTTCAGAAGTGGTTCTTTTAGTTTAGAGACTGGAATCCCTGTTTCTTTGCCGTGCTTAGCCAGTTCGTTGCAAATTAAGTCTACTGTCTCCATTACAGAAATGTTAGTAAACAGAGATGAAATATCACACAATATAATAAACTTATTATCTACTTTCAAATCCTCAATCTTTTCAACAAATTCAAAGGTATCTTCTAGACTGTTCTTTACAACATCTTTGTGGAAAGGAATATATTTCTTCTCTCAATCAGTCTTTCTAAGTGGTACATTAGGAAATAACAAATTCATACCAAAAAAGAATACATAGTCTTAATCCTGTGATATTAATACAATTTAGTTGGTCAACAAGTTCAAATGTATCTTTCAAGGGAACTTACAAACTTGGCTTCTGATATGTTTCAAGAGTTTTGCCAGCCATAATATTGGACCGAGTGGATTATTATCTAATACATCATATGTTACAAATAATCTACGTCTTCTCATTACGTTGTTTAAATAAACGGTAATCGGATGAATTCTTCAGGAAAATAACTACATTCCAATTTTTAGTAGGAAGTATAAGAAATGGATTTATTCTTGTCGGTTTGGTAGCCTAGTGTATAGTGTAATAGAAATGCAGTAGGATGAAGGGTATATTGGACATGCGGTATGTTGATAACTATCTGCCTAGTGGGTATTATACAGACACAAGTGAACAACTCAATGTGTAGTTAGAATACAGATTTATTCTATCCAGCAATAGATAGATTATGACAATAAGGTGCTGTTGATATAGATATTTACAAGCTAGAATCAATCATGTCGTTTGAAAAGTTTCCTGATTCTTTTATTGGTTATTCACAGAAATACTATAAGGAAATAGATGGCAGTATGTACTGCCTTGTTGAAAAAAGTGGATAACATTGAAACGCTTATGACTTGTATCCTAACAGTATGGTCATAAAATCTCCACTGAAACTTCAGTAATTGGACTCAAGGGAAAGCTAGTATCTAAGTGAAAAACTTGGGCACTGTGGTAGAATGTAGTTCCATATTAGATTTGTTTATTTGATATAAAGCGCACAGTGATACAGTATTATTTAATTGATTACGTTTCGAGCATAAATTATTGCTCATAATCATATCAATGTAATCACACTTCTTTCGACATCTGATTTTATAGTCCTGTCACCTGATCTCTCTTTGTTTTTTTGTTTTTTGATTGGTAGTAAAGTTTTCCATATCTCTGGTATAGGTGTTGCGTCATTCCTATTACATGTGTTGGGTGTGGATTCGATGAACAAAGATTCAGTAATTAATCTCTCTCTCCACCTAGCTATATTAGACTTAAGTACAGTGGTTTTGTCCCATCCTATTGTGTGGTTGTGTGTTAATGAATGTAATGCAATGGCTGAGTGTTTTTCTAGGTTATTGATCTTATTGGGGTCTGCCGTTCTATGTTTAGCTAAATTCCTATGTTCTGTTAATCTAACTGACCCCGACCGGCTAGTTTGACCTATGTATTTGACTTCACAGTCATTACATGGAATTTGGTAGATTATATTATTTTGCTTAATTGGTTCTATCGGATCTTTTAGCCGACAAAGCTTACCTCTAAGTGAGTTTGTTGGTTTAAATGCCACCCTAATTCCAACCTTGTTGAGAATCCTACGTATGGTTTCTGATGTTCCTTCCTTGTATGGTATCACAATAGAGGTGTTGATTTCCTTTCTACTTATGTTGTCACTATTATTTGTATTTGTATTTGTGTATTTGTATTTGTGCATAAGAAGCAAAATAATAACACAAATACAAATACAAATAATAGTGACAACATAAGTAGAAAGGAAATCAACACCTCTATTGTGATACCATACAAGGAAGGAACATCAGAAACCATACGTAGGATTCTCAACAAGGTTGGAATTAGGGTGGCATTTAAACCAACAAACTCACTTAGAGGTAAGCTTTGTCGGCTAAAAGATCCGATAGAACCAATTAAGCAAAATAATATAATCTACCAAATTCCATGTAATGACTGTGAAGTCAAATACATAGGTCAAACTAGCCGGTCGGGGTCAGTTAGATTAACAGAACATAGGAATTTAGCTAAACATAGAACGGCAGACCCCAATAAGATCAATAACCTAGAAAAACACTCAGCCATTGCATTACATTCATTAACACACAACCACACAATAGGATGGGACAAAACCACTGTACTTAAGTCTAATATAGCTAGGTGGAGAGAGAGATTAATTACTGAATCTTTGTTCATCGAATCCACACCCAACACATGTAATAGGAATGACGCAACACCTATACCAGAGATATGGAAAACTTTACTACCAATCAAAAAACAAAAAACAAAGAGAGATCAGGTGACAGGACTATAAAATCAGATGTCGAAAGAAGTGTGATTACATTGATATGATTATGAGCAATAATTTATGCTCGAAACGTAATCAATTAAATAATACTGTATCACTGTGCGCTTTATATCAAATAAACAAATCTAATATGAAAGCTAGTATCTGTCTTATTGTTGTTTAGCAGTGACTAGAACGTCAGAAAATTTGGTCGAAGGCTGTGAGCTGTACTCAGCAGCACATTTTTAGCAACATGACTACTGCCTTCACACTGGACATGGTATCCATTTGTGCGACTATATGTAAGCTAACACCTATTGTATAATACTGTAGTGGGCGTTGCTGATAACAACGGATATAGGTAGTATATATCGAGAGGGTGGTAGGAATCATAGGGAATTACCGGCAATGGGTAAGGTTTCTGCCAAGAGCAACACAGGCGTATTACAGGGGATGCTGCTGATAAGAGTTTATGAAGAGCCGGTCAAGAGCAAATCAAGACAGGAACGGAGAGGAAACGAAGATATTTGCAAATGGCTGCGTTACTGCAAGGAGTACCATATGTAACCAGTACTATTCCCATTGTTCGTAATAAACATTCTCTCGTCGAGTTGTCTTGTGTTTCTTCAATTCGTGTCGCTGCCTTTCGACGTGATGAAGACCCTATGGCCTGCAGAGTTCGAGGGTGGAGACACCAAGGTCTTCCTCAAGGACTTCGAGGCGGTAGCGGAGCTGGTGGGGGTTCGGGATCCGGAGGCGAAGGTCGTGGTTCTGGGAACGTTGCTGCGGGGCAGAGCGAAAGCAGTATATGACGGAGTGGAAAGTGGTGACGGGAAGGAGACTTGGCGGAGTTTGACAGCTCGGTGGACAGGGAGCTGGCGATGCAGCAATCACCAATCTAAGAACCATTCATCAGTATGCAAAGGATAAGCTAAAGCATTGGACTAAACCAGTGTGTGCATATCAGTTTATTTGCTCCTGTGGAGCTGAGTACATAGGCTGCACCAAGCACCAGCTCATGCAACGTGCTCGCGAACACTATCTAACTTAGCTGACAAGGAGAGAACGGAAATTTATCTTTAGCTCTGGAACAGAACACTTAGTAAACTCAAAACATTTGGTTCCTTTCGGTAAAGCTTTCAAAATTCTGTACAATGTACGACCAAGCCATTCGAAAAGGTAAGGTTAAGACACCTTGCTTGACATAGCTGAAGCACTAGCAATTTAAAAGTTCAGTCCATCATTATGCGTTCAAAAGAAGTATGTGAAACGTATTTCTTTGCAACGACTATCGTAGAATATCGACCACTCCAGATAATTCTCATATGAGGTAACTATTTTTACATTGTAATCATTTTGTTTATTTTTCCATTTTAAAAGTCTGTGAAAATTATGCAACATCCCCTAGTCAAGCAATTTATATTGCGATTTGACCGGAAACTACTCTGGAATTTTCTGTCCTTTCTACAATGTACTCACGAATGTACAGCTAAGAGAAGGATTTCGTCGAAGAGTGAGATTTTTCTTCTCTGTAATCATTTCCTGTTTTTCTGATATATCCGTTGGTCACTAGAATTTTTATCCTTCCCATTGTTAACTTACTAAATGCAATAAATCAGCCTCTGTTAGTGTACAGGGTCCTCAACAATACTTTGAATGTAATTTCAGTTACACGAATAGATTAGGATTCAGGAACTGTTGGCTTAAGTCTGTTAATTCAGCCATTCAGTGTGACTGGTATAACATTAATTTAACAGGATGAATGAAATGACTGTCATATTCGCCTTACAAAGTGAACACAAAATTTAGTAACCTATAGTTTGCGTACTTCGAATGCCAGTCCATAAACCATGATGTTCAACTAACTTATATATGAAGCGTATAAACATGTATTTTTTTACGGCGGTTTCCTCAATATATAACGATAGTAACAATGGCTTTATTCTGAAAGATGTTTAAGGAATGCTGTACAGAATTTTCAGCATTTCAGATAACATCAGTTGGACAGAAACAATGTAATTTATACAAAGATTTAATAAGTATAAATTACACATAAAAGATAAGAATATTTACTCCATCGATAACTTCCTTAGAAATGCTGAGTTAATTTAAGTAAAGAATCACATCAGTATTTAGATACGTAATATGCAAATAATAACAAGCTGTGTACTTTCTAATTAGTTTGCTTTCAAAAACAAAAGTTGATTACTCAGTTCATGTCTAACAGTTTCTTCATATCACAAACGACCAGCTGAATATGGTATTGTAGGGATTTTATATTTAGTAGTACGTGCATAAAGTCTCATATATTCACTCCTTGTCTGGTCTGACAACCGACAGGCAGTAAGATTTGAGTGAAGAGGATGCTAGATATCCAATCAACTAACTACTGCCAGATGTTTACATGAGTTGATATGTTTTTCCACACTAGTTTTAATGAGGTTTGCAGGTACACTACTAGTTCTGCTGACAATATTCAAAGTTCTACGCAATATAGCATAGTCTGTTTTCAGCAATCTAGGAAGGAATAAAACGGAATAACAAAGGGAATAGACAAGGTGCAGGAGTTTTTAAAACACAAGAGGAGAGTCTGAGTTATACCGAATACTCTCAGCTTCATAATATGGAAAGTTAGGTGGTAGATTCTATTGAAAATTAGTAAGATATGGAAGGACCAGAAAAGGTCCAACGAAAAACACATGCCGAGGTAAACCACACTTGTGACATTCTCTAATACACAATCACCAGTTGAACAGGCACCATGAGATCTAAGGAGTTTACATGGGTTATGTTCATGTCTGAAACTAAAGTTTATAGTCTGACATTTTGAATAATTAAGCGTAAGGTCATTCATGGACGACCATTGTCTAACAGGAGGCAGGAAATCAGCCAGTTGGGTACACTATGTTGAAGAGCAGACAAGTGTGTAAACTGTCACGTCATCAATATATTTGATAAAACTGACACTATCTGAAGATGGTAAATCATACAGAAAGAGAGAGAGAAAAGATCGAGGGGAAGGACAGAACATTGGGGAATACCAGTTGCAGTAAGCAATGAGATGGAGCGCTTCCCTCTGTGAATAGTACATTGTTTCCTTTCAGAGAAATAGGAATACACCCAGCTGATGACTCAGGATTCAGTATTTGTCATAGCTAGCTTGTCCAGAGAAAGAGGTTCTGTGATAGACTAAAATGATGAGGTATAATCTGAAAAGGCCCACCTGATATACTTGGCATTTCGATGAAGATTATAAACAATATTGTGATAAAAGACAGTGGTGGCATACGGAGTACTTCAGTTACTTTTGTATGCAAATTGACTAAGATCTCCGAAAACCTTTGATGATGGTTCTATTATTTTCAAGAACGGAGAAGTAACTGCAGTCGGATGGAATTTTGGACATGCGCTTGAGTCACTGACTCAGGTACGGGGACTATCTTGATATCTATCGAGGCAGCTGATATGGCGTTTTCTGAATACGATCTATGAAACGTGTTAGTTAGTGGATGGCATAATATATCATGGCACTTGGTGAATATGAAACTTGACATGTCATCTGGACCTGAATTATGTGAAGAGTTCAGGGATTTGAGACATTTGAAAACATCTCTGTCGGTGAATTCTGGACAACATTCTTCATTGAAAATGGGTGGATAGGTTTGGGTGGGACAGTTGGGTTGGTGTACAAATGATTTTTTACAAGTACAGATGTCAGCACTTACTCTTTTACCAAAGTGTTCACCACCAGTGAGGTCTTTAAAATGTTTCCACATGCTGGAAGAGCCTTTGCATGACAAAAGTTTCTGGTTATATAATGGACTCAGACGGTTAATTTACAACCTGATCAAAACGTTCATTTGACGAGCACCAGCATTATCACTTACTTTACATAGACTTTCTTTTATCTTCTTGGTCTGTTAAATTGAGGCGAAGATATACGGTTAAAGCGTAGAAGACTTTTCACTGTGGAGGCAGATATCCAGGCAAAACTTGAGGTAGAATGTCCCACCATCAATAGTGTCTTTCAAAGCATTGTTTTCAAATATGTTCCACTCTGTACATTGTAGCATTTCTCTTGGATTAGGTATGTTGCTATGTGAATGGTTTCTATTTACGGTTTTCTTATGTCAGGGGTGCTTTGTATAGTTTGCCATATATCTTGGGTAAAACACACATGGTGCAATTCAGTGATTTGGGCTGGGCAGTGGGGCTCCCTTTCGAGTTTCATAGATATCAGTATCATTGATGAAAACGAATTCCAGTGTTGCATCATGAAGTTAACAAGATATCGATGACCGAGTGTTGTGAAAAATCTGTGGTCACAAGAATTAAAATCACCAAATATTATCTACAGGGAAGCATAGAGTATTGGAGCTGGGAATACATCAGAGAAACTAGTTAATTCGGAGTAACTACTACCGGGTGTCACGCAAATATTTGTGGTATAAATAAGGTGATATTTGTCCAAATATTTTGTGCGGCATTTTACAGTGATGTAGTCATTTGAGGATTTGAAGGATATGTGACCCGAAATGCAGCAGTCAGTATTGATGAAGGTAGCACACCAGCATCACTTTTCTTAGTAGAGTTACATCGATCCTGAAGGAGAATTTCGAAACTATTCAGAGAAACTAAACTGTCATCATAGAGATCATATAACGAAGTTTCTTGTGAAGTAATTCCTCCAGTATTATGATACACGTTGGAAGAAGGAAAAGACTGTTAGTAATCCTTTTTTCCCCTGTAATAACCTATAGTTCGTGTTCATAATTTCAAGTAGAGTCATTTGACATAAAGTTGTTCGCTTCAAAGCCCGTTGCTATCCGCAGTGTTGCTTGTTTTCATCTCATTTGATAAAAGCATCCTTATAGGTCGTAAACGTTTTACCAATTGTCATAAGTAATTTTTTTTTGGCATTATATTTTATTACCTCCTCCTACAATATTAATGAAAAATTCACTTCTAATTAAGCTAAACTGTCGATTAGTGCTGATCGAGTAATAGCTCTGAAGGAAACAATGTTGTCGTTAATGATCCCTTGAACAACTACGGTCCTTAAACTGATAAATAAATATGAAAAATACGTTATCGAACAGCAGTAATAAGACCAGGCAAATTGAATTTCCTGCGTTACGGCCGATAAATGAGACAGTTCTCGTCAGAAACTTTCTTATTAGACCGATGGACGGCTAGTTGGGTGCATGTTATATAGGTTGATCTTACTGCCAATAAGTTCTTGATACCTTATATAAACGTACAAAATACAGATCACTCTGACAGTTTATTCAGTTAGGATAGTTTGATCGAATTAAAATCATCGGTAAATTTGCACTTTTTCAGTTGCTTTTCTTTATTATATTTACAAGTAATTCACTGCTAGAGTGACAGTTCCACTGATCATGCACTCTTACCTACATTTTGCCCTTTAAAAATACCTGGTAATTCAGTGACTTTCACACGAGTTCAGTCTGCAAGGGATGATACACAACACGCGATCATGTTTGCTTCATCGTGACTTGCTTTAACTTTGATAATATCTTAAATGGAATACCTGAGCAGTCATCGGTTATTTGTTACACATTGGTGTATATCTGTCGATTAGTGTTCTTAGCATTTATTTTTATTGTAACAATTGGTGGTAGGGTTTTTAATTTATGGTTAGTATTTCAGTTTCAATCGATGAGTTGAACTCACCTAAATGATTTATATACTGTAAATGCAGTTTATTGAGTCCCAGTAAAAGTTTACCAAATCAATCAAATCCAGAGTAATATTCACATATTATTAATCACGAAAGATGATTTCGAAGCTGAGATAAGGAACGAGTGGATATTTGGTAGTTTTGGCAACAAATGGTGACGTGAGTTATTCAGTGGAGAATTACGACCGGATTTGGTTAGGGCTCAACAACAACAACATGAAAGTGGTTACTATCCAGTGACTAATCAATAAAATTACGAAAACTTTCACATCTCAAGCACTTACATTGAGATGTTCAGCAAAAAGCTTCAATTCAACTCATTTTCTGTTCATTAAACTATTTCAGCGTGTGAAGATGGACTGTTTTGATGAGAAGTTAGCGATAATTTTTGAGAAGGAAAGCTAAAGATAAGTATGCACGCCTTCAGATCAAGCTTTTTCTGTGATATATATCATGTCTCTTGCAATCTCTTCAGACGACCACGATTATGGATAGCTGAAGCTATAGATATCTACGCATAAAAACCTGATCTGTTTTTAAAAAAGAACATATACACCCACTTTGTCTATCTTGGTTCATAGTAGGGTCAACACTTTTTTTATGAACTTTCCTAACACAAATTTCATATTCTAACCTCCTACACCTTTCTTGTAGATTGTATCTGTCATTACATTGATAAACATTCATTTTCTTGTCGAATTATTTTTGTGCATTTGTTTATTCACATCATTACTAGTAGCCATTTCAACCGTTACGTAACATCACATTTGTATTCGTTATTTCTTTATTGTATTCATATGAATCATCACCCTACTTGAATATAATTCATTGCTACATGATTATTCGACTCTTAGGAAACAGACACAAATACACACCCCAGACAGATGTATATAAATGAATCATTATCTCTAGATTTTGTCTCTCTATGTAGTAATTGTTCTGCCCACATTGATTTCAATGCACAACTTACACACTAGACTGATTACTATTCCATATTAATGACGAAGTGGCTAGCAGTGGGGTCAACGACGCGCGTCTCGTCTACCGGATGGACTTGTCTCCCGGTGAGCGATTTTGTCCCCACTAGAATTCGGACTCCAAACCAATCGCCTCAAACGCCAGAGCGTTGTTTACCAGACCATCGAGTTACGATAGTAACTTCTTGTGCGACGGGTATAGTCTTAATGCTGTTGCTTGTATTATCCCATCGTTCAGTGGATCGAATTGATTGGTCTCTATTGGCTACTACAACGATACCTGGATATGGTCTGTATTTGAATTATACATGAATGATGAATACAAGCAACATCTAATTATAAATGACATCCATTAGATTTGATCTTCATTTCCCCATAGCACTGACTGTTTTGATATGAAAATAACTTGACGTTGTGCCTTACTTTGGTTATTGTATTTCACCTATTCTCATGGATTTATAACTGTTGAACCCGAAGAAGTTATTGAAACCAACTGCTCGCTAGAATTCTTCCTCTTCTGAATAATATATAGGGATCTTTAAATTACAGCCATTTTCATTATTAAATCCATGATAGAGATAGGAAAGAATTATGACGGTGAATACTTTTAGTTTTGAATGCAAACTTATTCACTGTTTTTTTCTTTCATTTTTCTTAAAGTTCAATGTTTCAAATTACCTCTTATTTTATTTCACTCACCTTTAACGTAATAGCATTACCTCTTCCCTATTTCCATGCTATTCATGATAACTAATCTTTCTTTTGGTATTTAAACACGTTACGCGAATCCTCATCCAAACTTTTTCATCTCTATACAATTCCTAGTAAATTTTGATTAATATTCCCCACTTTCAGCAATCTTATTATTTCTACGTAATTTGTATATATTAAACACATGAAATATGCTTAATAAACGAAAGTGTACACTTTCACGATTGTGCAGAAATTGTTAAAAAGTTTACACGCTGAATTACTTAGTCGCTTTATTACCTTTAAATTCTTGGAGAATAAAATTTACCGTTTTCAAATTATAATGACAACTATCAATGGATCATCATATAACAGTGTGGTGTTTATCAAATAACCTGTCAGTAACATCATACCTATTGCACCAGAACTGATTTTTCGCAAAGAATATCAGGAGTTATACTCATAAAGCTAACTCCATGATTAGTTATCTGGTGTAATCTCATACAATCAATTATCAACGTAAGTTGGAAGGTTGTACATTTGGCATTCAAGACCAAACGAGTAATTTGTTACCAAAACCACTGAAAAACTTGGAGACAGAAGATCAGACAGAACCCGTTAATTTTCAAGGCTTTACATCTACCACAGCCTTATAAGTTTTGGTCACAAGTTGAGAGGTAGATATTAATATCTATTTCAGGCTATCTGAATAATTACCACCTCTAGTGTTTCGTTTGCCAGTAAAATTTTTCAGTGTTCTACTCTAAAATCTAATTACTCACGTTTTCGTCTAAGTAATAGTCTTACTAAATAACGTTTGTTAGTCCTCTTGATAATAATGTGAGACCATTGTAATTAACATCTGATTTTTCAATTTCTATAGTTTTTGCTTCCCAAATTTTTAATCATTTCAAGTTGTATACATTTTTCTGAGAGGGAAATAAGCCTTCATGAACTAGTTAGATCGAAAAAGGTTGTTAAGATCCAATAGCCTCCACTTATCGTCTACACCACTATCTCCAAAGCACACTGAATCTGGGATCAGGTTCCATTAGAATGATTATCACTTTTACTTCTAACTAGCCTTTCTTTAAATACGCTTATTTTTGAAATGACCACCGTGTAATTTTTCAATTTGGCCTTATGTGAACTAATGCATTTTTGATATCCTAACATATGCTTTAGAGATAGAACAGTAATAGTTCCCTACATATACTGAATTCAGTACTGATCAGAAGCAGTGGCAGATTGGTGTAGATAGGTGACTGCCAACCAGCAGGTCACAAATTCAAATCCTTCCCGTCTACCCAAGGGAGTATTGAAGCTGTCCATAATAAGTGTATCTCACTAAGTACTATATGAACCTCCATATTATTGCTGAGTTTACATACATCACTACTATCAGAATAGTAATCAGTGATTGAGAAAATACTTTTATCCCTATTTCTTTAGGTGCTTCAAGGTTTAATAGCTTTAAGTAGAGCACACTTTTTTATGTTTAAACTACAGTCAATGAGTGTTATTCGTAGATATCCTTTTTACGAAGTAAGGACTGACGAAACATGTAAGAACAAATATCAAAGCTTGGAGAACATCAAACAACTATATTCTCGTTCTTACAGAACTATCTAGCGGGATAACATATATGAATATCAACAGAAGTGCACTTCTCATTAGACTAGGGGATATAAACGTTGAAAATTCCATCATTCCAGCGAATTGAGTATTTTGTTAGGCTGTGTAGGATGTTATAAAAGGATGATACTAACTTGACGACCACTCAGTAAGCTAAGTTTTTTATGCATATTAGACAAAGTAAACATATGTTATTCATAGACATCTCTCTCCCTCTCTCGGATATTTCTGGTTTAAACATACACATATGGATCAATCAAAAGGAAAAATTCTGAAACAACGCGTGAATTTACCTTCGAAATTCTGTACTTATTGAAGAAAACATGAATAGTACAGGAGTAGTATATACCTTTAGCCATGTGATAAGTTAACAGGTGAAACATTTTAGAAAGTAAGAATCGACAACTGGATATTACTTAACCAACCGAGGCGCAGATTTATTTATTTCTAGTTATTAAACACTGACTACAACGTTTTAAAGTAAGAACTTAATGATGAAAACGTTTACTAAGTCTTTGTAAAACAGTAAGACTTGTTCACGTTTAAGGAGTTTACAAGTGTCCTCTATGTAATTCAACTACATTTGTATACGTATGTATAAGAAGGAAAAAGTAGGTGCTGTAGGTAAAGGCAAAATGGAAAGACTTAGGGAATCCTTCAGTGTATAGACAAAACCAAAGTCAAAATAATCCAACCTACGATACACTAATGAAAGAAAATGAAAGACAAGTACAGTTAGTAAAACAATAAAGGAATAGGTAACAACGATCAAAAAATTGATAAAGTTTGTGTACACAACAATTTCTTATCTATAGTGAATAAGTTACAGTTAAGTTTTATTGAAACGGTTACGTATTACACATGAGGACTGGTAAATGAATGCATCCAGAAGACTTGCCACTAAATTTAGTGCAGAAAAAGAAAATCATAACGCATAAAACCTTTGTAAACTAGGATATTAAAACAATACATAATTCTCATAAAAAGGTGAGTATGTTTGCAAAAATTTCGACTAATCTGTGTAAAATTTGATTCGGTTTATTTATCTATTGGATAAAATCGGAGACAATTTTATCACAAGATTAAACAATTAAAGTTATTCATTCAACAGTAAAACGCAATGTCTGCGTTTGTCCATACATATGACTGAGACGTATTCTAAAGTGTCCAAACAACTCATACTTTTTCTCTCTCTTAACATAGGCATCTAATTACAACAAAGGTCTGTTTGTAGGATACCTAAACAAAATATTTACCATGCATAGTGTATGAAGACTTACAATCATCGTCATCATCAAGAACATAGGACCAGGAATTACAGCGTAACGGTCGAAGTTACACTTCATATTAGTACATCAAGTAACAGGACTTGTAATACTACCCTATCGATTTAATCGAAGTACGAAGAGTGAATCTGAGTTTTATTTGTTCATAGTCGAATGGTTAAACCAATCATCGATAGCTTGTATAAGATAACTTGAATGAACTACACTACGGCTGATGATTATTACCATACTTTAGTCTCTACTGTTTGACAATGCACTACAATAGTGCAATTCAATCCAAGATATGTATTTATGTACTCAGCTACGATCCACACCAACAGTTCGAGGGTTTATGATACTTGCATTTATTGGTCACTGAAGAGCAAATGATCTCATGTTGTCTAGTATTGAGTACTGACCGAATTATATCGATCATTCTGCAATGTAACCGGGGAAACTAGGAGGATCACCATCGTGCTGCATTTTGATGGATGTTGGTTGTTTGAAGGAAGTTGGCGGGAAACCCTGGACCTAGGTTTCGCGCTTTTTGGCACTCATCAGTAAGGCGTATCTGCAACCTCGACAGAATTTATATCCCCTGTGAGATACTACTACTCAGTTTTCCAAGATGAAGTAGACAGAGCTGGGTTTGAAATTTACGACATGGTGGTTGAAAGTAAAGTGCTTAAGCAAATTAAATACATCTCTATTGCTTTTCAGCAGTTATATACCAAGTTCTATATGATGCTAATGGTAAGAAATGTTTTAGTGAAGACGTAAAGACTAATTCTTAAAGAACAGTACTTGAGATACACACAGAAAAACAAGATTGTGTTCCAAACTCGCCAGTTTAGATAATTGACTTTTAACCAGATGGTCACAAATCACAAACTCGTTCCACTTTACGAGTTATAGTTGTTTATGTAGCGCTATTATCTTTAACACAAAACATACAGCTGATAGTATCTTCCAACAATCTGCGTACGTTAAGTGCTAGAAAATATTTATTTATGCCCTCCGTAAGACAATGGCAGTTTACACCACTTTGAGATCTACAGTATACAGTTGACAGGTGGATACATTTAATAGCTGTCGACTAGCCAATGAAGAGTAATCGGCTTCATATTGTCTAGTCTTAATTACTGATTGAATTCTACTGATCACTTTGTAATATGGTCATCAAGATAGGAGACAATATCACGGAAGCTTTTTACGCCTGGTTAGTATGGATTTGAAGTTATGGGGGAGAGGGGCGCCAGTTCCCCTAAAGTTGCAGAGTACAGATAATCATGAAAACTAGGGTCCAAGGCTTCCCATCGATCATCTCCAGCCATCTAAAACATTATTTCTTCTTGTATGAATGTGGTGGTGAAAAATTGAGACACCTTACATGTACATTTCTAAAACAAGTTTTTCAAAAATACACGGAGAGGTACGACAACATAGAAAACAGCATGATAATTTATCAGCTGACACTTTCCTCGTTTTCAGTAGCCTCATCCAAATGAATATTAGCAGCAGCCATCTAAATAATAATAATATTGAGGTACTGTTCACCACGGACTGACATCAGTTGAGGAACCATTGAAGACCTGGGGGCACCGGACAGCTGTTTCGTCCTAGTATACGTTGCTGTATAGTGGTCATTAGTGACATGCTTCTAGATCGATATCATGAAGTTTTAGTGAAATGTCGTGATACATGGGATCAACCAGTCGGAAGGGGAGAGGATGCCAACTGAATATCTTAGTTGATAGTCGTAGTATATCATGAATTGACGGAAGTTGGGAATTGTGAACCATTGAACTCCAACCCAGTGACTGAATGGTTAACGCGTTAGCTGTGAAACCTGAAGGTCCTGAGTTCGATCCCTAGCCGGGTCGTGGGTGCACATACTAGGACGAAACGGTTGTCAAGTGCACCCAGATCTTCAGTGGTTCTCCAACTGATGTCAGTCCGTGATGATTACTACCTCAAAATAATAGTAATTAATAAAATGAAACAATGAAAAGATAGATAAAATATAAAATATACCTGTAAACACTCCACCAATGATTGCACATGTATTTGTTAAGAAATGTACAAATGACCTAGGATAAAGAATAACAGTGGAAGTATGTAAGGTGAAATTACGATGAACTAAAAATAACCCTTGTATAACACATTTAAAATAAATGAGAATATTTGTATATCAAATCGATAAAAAAGTAATCAAGTTGATAGTTTTGAGAAATTTATGACAAACTTTTACTAGTAGACGAATCATGGTAATAGTATGACAAAGGAACTACATAAAAAGTTATTGAAGGATTGAAAAACTATCAGTGATTGAAGGTTGGATACGTTAATCATTAAAGTTCATGCTTGGCTTGAGAATAATAAACAGTGCGTTTTCTTGATCTTTTAGAAAGTCAACCTAAGATTTATCATTAAAGTAAGCATAATAATGCAGCCAGCTAATTCTTTCAAAAAATCTTTGGTCCCCCAGTGAAATGTTATCTATTATTCGATATTGACAGATTGTTTTATCTCCAATCTGTAGAATGATGACGATATCTTCATAACTTATCATGATGACATTCTGATTCAAATTATGAGTTGCAAGTATTTAACAATTGTCATCTCTCAATAAAATTCAAGTAAAAAGGTAATCAAATCTTTCATTTTTGGATGCAGAATTCATCAGACGAGATGATAGGACATTGATGACGTTATCTACATGAAATCTGTATAGAGTGATCAGCTGGTGAATTTCCAAAGTTGGGTACGAATAAGTAGGAAAAAGAACACTTATCGTATCATTTGACCACTGTATTCGAATAATGTGCAACACTGACAGCTTAGAAGAAAAACTGACGTTTCTCAAAAGGGTTCTGGCTGAAAACGGATATCTAGTACAATTTTTAGACAAAAATATAAGACTCAAATTACAAAGAGAGATACCCATTTTGAATCTTAACTTAAAAGGTGACTTCGCTGCTGACACCTTGAAAAGTAGAATTTCAAACTCAAGCTCTTAAGTTGAACCATAAATGTTTTAAGTGGAATGCCTTTTAGAATAAATAAAATAGTAGAGCTAATAATATTTGTCTGAGATTCCTGATTTCATTTTCTTCCATTCGTTAATATTATCGTTCGCCCAATAGCTGTACTCTTTCAAATGCAAAAAACAATCATGTACAATTGAAAAACCAGGAGCAGTGGACAGCTGTTTTTTCCTAGTATGAGACTCCTCAGCAGTGTGCACTTCTTGAATGAGATCCTTGGTGGGGTCATGGGTGCGTACTGCTGAGGAGTCGCATGCCAGGAAGAAACAGCTGTCCAACGTTCCCACCTAGTTTTTAAATAATTCTGCAACTGATTTCAGTCCATGATGAACACCAACTTGATACCAAAAAGTTCTTATAAACTCCCAAACTGAAAAACCCGTCCTTGCCAGGTATTTACAGAATACTGAACAATCTAATAAACATTACAGCTGGGCACTGATAAGTACCTTCTTTAGACATATAGCCAACCAAGCCTGTCTTAAACCGCCAATATATACTAAAAAAATATACTGTCTGAGATTCATTTATGAAACATAACTCAACCTTGGACAATTAAGTAGACGAGTTCACGGAATACAAAACGTCTTGTGCATATGATATTATTTCACTATTAATTCTGGTATAGAACAGAGTAAAGAATGGTAGTCAACTCTCTACCTCAACTTCATCAACTTTGAAAAGGTCTTCGACAGCGTCAATCGAGAAGTAATTTGACAGCTGCTTCAACACTACAGTTTCAGTGCCACAAACCTTTATCAACCTCATTTAGCAGCTATATGACGACGCCACATGCCAAGTGATTCACAATGGAAAGCTCAGTGACACCTTTGAAATGAAGACAGTGGACAGGAGTAAGACAAAGCTGCCGCCTACTATCACCGATGATTTTCCTGATTGTGGTGGACTGAATCATGCAGCAAACAGTGAGGAGGGAGAAGGTGGGCATACACTGGCTGGATCGATGAAAAGAGCCTAGAAGATTTGGATTTCACCGCCGATGATGATTTATGTTTAATGACGCACAAACTGGAAGATGTACGGGCAAAAACTAACAAGTTGTTGACAGAAGAGGCGAGGCAGCGAAGGAAGACAGGACTTCCTCCAGGTGAACGTAGAGAAGACAGAGGTGATGAAGATACCCAATCAACAACAACAAGTACCATAAGAGGGTGTCAAAGCAGCCAGGATTGGAAAGACAGCAAAACAGGCCTTCCTGCACTAACCTGAAATCAGTGTGGAGATCTACTGCACCCAGCATAAAGCGTGAATAAGATCGGGATTTTCAACACTAATGTCAGTCAAGTCAGTGCCTCAGAGACTTGGTTTGTTACGAAAGGGATTTCCAACAAACTACAGACATTCGTCAACAGCTGCCTACGCTCGATACTGATACTGAACATCAGATGGCCAGAATAATAAGAATAATCAATAAGGAACTCTGGCTGGTTGGCAACGAACCAACCGAGAACCCATCGCCCAACAAATATGCAGCTGAATAAAGTGGAGATGGATGGCATTGGATTGGACATAGACTGAGAAGACCGATTGGGAGACATCACGCGCCAGACCAGGTACTCGAGTGGAACCCAGAGAGGAAACGACGAGTTGGGCGTCCGAAGCGAGAGTGACATGGAGGAGATAATTTGAGGAAGAAATAAAAGCTTATGGACAGTCGTGGTGCCAGGTACAAAAGACTGCTGAGAAGAGAGAGAAATGGAGGCGTGCTACTGAAGCCGTATATTCCACTAGGAACCGAAGGGAAAAATAATAATAATAAATTCTGGTACACTTACTTGTGTTCTTCAGTAATTTTCACAAGTAAAGGAGCAATTTCATAGTTGAAAAATACACCAGGTAACCCTTGACCATCCCCAGATAGGGGAGTACCTTTAGAATGCCAGGTAGCGGAGTACTGATTAGTTAATAGAATGCCTTCCTAAATCCAAACAAAAAGATGACATGAGTAAGGACAAAACAATGCATGAGATTACAAAGTTATTAACTAACTGTATACTGTGTGAATCAGCATTTTTCATAGTTAAATGACTATCCATTGCAGAAGTATGATGATATTATCCGAACGCTAACTGGAAACTGACCAACTGGTATCTTGGTTTCAAAAGTGTCAAAGTGAACTAACCTACTGACTTAAATAAGTGGTTAGACGCAAATCGCACCAATCAGCAGCAGTAGTATCAAGTTTTATTGATCACATCGACGTAAAGTAGAATGAGTCACTGAATTTATCATACAATTTCCACCTGCATCATGGAGGCTTTGCGAATGAGGTCATTTGGATCGGTTATTACGATGAGATGAGATATCATCTAAACAGATAACTACGTGATTCAAACCAGAGACCACCTATTCAAGTTCGGCAGCGGTCCAAGTACTCATTTCACCTTCAATCATCACCCAGTATAAATACTAGTCTGCTAAACTACGGCTATCTCAAATAATCAAAATGATAATGTTCTATATCCCCATGGGAAATATTGCTTCTCAAAAATTCGGTCTTCATCTACTAAGTTAGTCAGTCACTATTAACTTGGAATTTCGCATTGCTGCGTAACATTTCATGTCGTCAAATTCAACATCAATAGATCAAAACAGAGGGGACAAATATGAAAGACAAAGAAATAACGAAGGAAGTAGTCAAAAGTGGTGGGAAATTGTGAGAAGAGAGCAAAAAACACTGTAACAATAATGAAGTTCAGTATAACGATAAAGGTGGAGATAATGTGTCGATGCATCTACTTTGGTGAGATTGATTCTCAGCCATATCATTTTAGAGCCTCCAAACATCGACTTCGGTTATCACGTGCATGCTAATCGCGAAGTCTACAGTTTCATATACAGTTGAAACCAACAGTGAAAGATTTCATGGACTGATGCTATATTTTAGTCTGATCGCCCCTAACCTTTTTCGAGCTTGAACCTAATGCAGTTACATTACACAAATGGGTATGCGTAACTACTAAACAACATATTCTTCAGCGACTATAATAAAAATGTTTAAATTTACATGGGACTCTGAATTCGGCTTCTTAAACTAACACTCTCCACTTATAGACATCAAAACCGAAATTTGGGCACTGGGTATTCATTATTTTGCTGGAAACAACCTTTTTTACTCATTGCGAAATATAAAATTGAAGGAATGAATAAAAATCTGTATGGTCCTCTCCTGGTTAACTAGTTCACTAGTTACTAGTCGGTCCTAAGACCGGGTAAAGAGGGAAGGTTAAGCATACATCTACCAACCCAACCCCGGAAAACAAATCTAACCGCTAAGCAAACTTCATAGCACAAACGATATATAAAAAATGAAAACAAAATTATTCCTCTCTGGAATCGGAGAGGCGAAATGACGCCAGTTGGTGAAAGACTTCAGGAAGCCAGTCGGCCGATGTGTCTTCTCTCCTCTCGACGACAGCGAAAGTAAACGTGGGGACATGGAATGTCCGCACCATGTTTGAACCCAGCAAGGCAACCCCAGATTGAAAAAGAGATGAGAAGGTATCACATCGAAGTGCTAGGAGTTTGCGAAAGCAGATGGAATGCGAGTGGACTCTCCAAACTGTCAACTGGAGAATCAATAATCTACTCCAGTCACCCAGACGACAACCACCAGCACACTGAGTAATGAAGTGGCTATCATGCTGTCCCCAACAACATCGAAGGCTCTCATGCAGTGGGAACCAATCTCCTCCTGCAGTATCATGACAGCAAGGTTCAACTCAAAAGAAAGGAAAGCCACAGTCGTACAATGCCATGCTATGCACCTACAAATAGTGCAGATGAAGAGAAGAAGGAGGAATTCTACACACAACTTCAATCAACACTGGACAAGACACCGCCTCAGTTGGCGATATCAAAATTCATTCTACTGGGCGACATGAATGCCAAACTGAGGGTGGACAACATAGGAAGAGAACTAACCATGGGTCGAGAAGCGCTAGGTGAAATGAACGAGAATGGAGAATTGTTTGCAGAATTCTGTGCATTCAACGATTTGGTAATTGGGGGCAGTGTGTTCAAGCACAAGGATATCCACAAAGCGACATGGATTTCATCAGACACCAGGACACACTAAAAATCAAATCGACTTTATCTCAATCTCAAGAAAATGGAGACGCAGTCTACTTAACACAAGGTCAAGAAGAGGAGCAGATGTAGGTTCACACCACTATCTAGTGCAAGGAATCTAACTTCAAAATCAAGTTGAAAGCCTTCAAGGAAGCTGGTGATAGACCACAGTTCAAGTAAAACACTCTAAAACTGAAAGATGAAACTACAAAGAAAATCTTCACAGCAGTCATCAAGACAAAATGGGAGACATCGAGCAACATCCTGAAGAAACCTGTGTGGAAGAACATTGGAAGTCTTTGAAAGCTATGTGGAAAGAAACCTGCACAGCCATATTAGGAAGGGAGAAGGAAGAAGACAAGGAATGGATCTCGACGGATACATGGAAGCTGATAGAGCAGGGAGAGGAGGATGGTGAAGCAGAAGATAAACCAGTGCAAGGATGCTCAACGACATGAGGAACTGAGCACAATGTACAAAACACTGGACAAAGAAGTGAAGAAGAGTGCACGGAAAGACAAAAGACACTTCTACGGAACACTGGCAAGTGAAGCAGAACAGGCTGCTGGTAGCAGAGAGAGACCTGACAACATTACATCAAATAACCAGGTTACTAACTGGGAAGAGATCAACACACATGAAACCAACGAAAGATGATGACGGAAATTTAATTACGAAAGAAGAGAAACAAAGGAAACAATGGGCCGACCACTTCAAGAAGCTCTCGAATCGACCACCACCACCACCACCACCTGCACTTCGTCCAGGAATACCACCTGCAGCCGCTGAACTACAAGTGAACATAAATCCTCCAACAAAAATGGAAGTCCTGAAAGCAAGCCATAAAGCTACTGAAATGTGGGAAAGCAGCAGCACCAGACGGGATTCCGCCAGAAGCACTAAAAACAGATGCAGAGACAACAGCGGACATGCTCACACCACACCACTATTGCAGAAGGTGTGGAAGGAAGAGAAGGTACCTGGCCAATAACTGGAAGAAGGGTTACCTTGTCAAACTCCCGAAGAAGGGAGACCTCAGTGTTTGCAAGAACTGGCGCGGAATCACTCTCCTGTCCACACAATGCAAGCAAAATACTATGCAGCATCATCCTGGAGAGGCTTGAGGATGCACTGGATTCAAAACTACGACCGGAACAGGCTGGCTGGCTGGCTGGATTCAGGAAGTACAAATCATGTGCAGACCAAATTGCAACGCTAAGCATCATCATTGAACAGAGTAAAGAATGGCAGTCAACTCTCTACCTCACCTCAACTTCATTGACTTTGAGAAGGCCTTTGACAGCGTCGACCCAGAGGTGATTTGGAAACTGCTCCAATACTACGTAATACCGCAAACTTTTATCAGCCTCATTCAACAACTATATGAAGACGCCACATGCCAGCCAAGCAATTCACAGTGGGAAGCTCAGTGATGCCACTGAAGTGAAGTGAAGACAGGAGTGAAACAAGGTTGCCTACTATCCCCCATGATATTCCTGATTGTGGTCGACTGGATCATGCAGCAAACAGTGGGGAGGAAGAAGGTGGAGATATGCTGGACTGCGGAGAAGAACCTAGAAGATATGGATTTCGCCGATGACTTGTGTCTCATGTCACACAAACTTGAAGATCTACAGGTGAAAACTAACAAGTTGACAGAAGGGGCAGGGCAGCGAAAGAAGACGGGACTTCAAGTGAATATAGAGAAGACAGAAGTGATGAAGATACCACACCACCACCATCAACAACAACAACAAACTCCAATCACCATCAACGGGAGAAACTTGAAGGAAGTAACCTCCTTCACTTATCTAGGAAGCACGGTCTCAACTACAGGCGGCGCAGACGAGGACATCAAAGCCAGCCACGATCGGAAACACAGCAAGACAGGCGTTCATTATCCTGAAACCAGTGTGGAGATCTCCACTGCACTCAGCATGTGGAACAAGATTCGGATTTTCAACACCAACCCAGTCAAGTCAGTGCTCCTGTATGGTTCAGAGACTTGGCGTGTTACGAAAGGGATTTCCAACAAACTACAGACATTCATCAACAATTGCCTACGCTGGCTCAACACTGAAGATCAGATGGCCAGAAAGAATAAGCAACAAGGAGCTCTGGGGACGAGAACCTATCACCCAACAAATATGCAGAAGGAAGTGGAGATGGATTGGGCATACACTGAGAAGGCCGACTGGGGACATCACGCGTCAGGCCAGTTGCTCGAGTGGAATCCCCATGGGAAGCGACAAGTTGGACGTCCGAGGGTGACATGGAGGAGGTGGTGCGAGGAGGAAATGAGAGCTTCTGGGCTGTCGTGGAGCCAGGTTCAACAGACTTCGGAGAACAGAGTTCACTGGAGACGTGCTACTGAAGCCCTATGTTCCATTAGGAACCTAAGGGAAAAATAATAATAATGGTCTATCATTTATAAGTTTACTCCAGGAAAACTTAAGTAATACGTAAGTACCTCATCCTATTTATTCATCATCAGCCGGAGTAAAAAAATACTCGCTTTATTTACTTATTATCTGGTTTAACTTTGATATATCACTCACTGGATTAAGGAAATCTTATAAATAATTGATATCAGTTTTATGAAGTTTTTTGTGCTACTAGTTGTTCAATGTTCAATGGCACACTTGCACCACACCATATTCCGTCAGTACCAATATTTTTACTTGTGAATAGCTGCAGCTATCAAGATTAGTGATTTCCTTAGTATACTCAAGATTCGTGAGTACAACTTTCCACTTGAGTTATAGTCTTCCCTAACGAATCCACCATATCTGAAAGGATATAATGATTAAAAGAAAAGTGTCTTACAAATTTCTCTACGATAAACTGAAGCTATTTTGCTAGTACACTTATAACCTGAAGCCAGAGAGATTTAACTTGGGACAGCTTCGATTTCGCCCAGTAATCATCTCTGAAAACTACCTACAAAGTAGTGAGCTTTTAATTAGTAGTAATACTTGACGGTTTATAACAACACACATGATGAAAGAAGTTCATAGGTAGTAAACCAAAGTGGACACAATAGTTGGAGTTTTGATCATAGATAAGTTTTTATAATACTAATGTATCAATGGAGAATAATTGGTGTCATGAATTCCAGTTTTCATTGTCAACAGAGTTCTACTAGCTGTTTTTATTCTGACCTATTAGTAAGTTAGACGCTTCGATAACGCAGTGCAATGCATTTAGTGGAACTGTGGTCCACTGGACTAGACAGTCGACTTTCTATCCAGTGGGTTGACTGTATCTGTTCCTTTTAGTCAAATAGTATCACATTCCTTATATGATAGGTCTAGCTCATCGACTAATAAATGAAACTATATATGGCTACTGAATTCCGTGCTTCTCATTAATTATTCCCCAAAAGCACTGATTACTGCTTGATGAATATACCTACTGTTCGCCTAAAAGCGTCAAAAGTTGAGATCTTGTATTTTCTAAACTATAAATAGTGGGTGTGGAAGTATTACTTTCACCGAGGAAGTTGAATCCAACTTGTCAAAATTAACCTTTATTAACTGTATGGTGGAAAGACAGTAGTACAACAAACTAAAGATTAAGATTTTTAGAATAACAACATATTCTGACAGATACCCAGAATATCAGTCTACACAGACCGTGACCACTTAAGTAACAGTCACATGGAATCTAATCAGCCGAGCCAACCGTCTTGTTATAAAGGAAGAGGATAAAGATATGTCAGCTTGCCGCACACTAAAAGCAAATAATTATCCCAAAGATTTCGTAAAACGAATTTTTTTAAATGGAACTAAGGATGTACCGAAACTTCCTCCAGAGAACTCGATAAACACGGTCATAATCCCACACTGTAAGGAGACCTCAGAAGAAATAAGGATTCTCAACAAACATGACACGAAAGTTTACTTTCCAGCAACAAATACCCTACGCTCTGACTTAATGGAAGTTAAAGATGTAGTACCTGAAGAAAATCAAGGGAACTGAGTTTATGCAATCAAATGCGCAGGCTGTACTGCAGTATTAGTAGTAGAGACAGCCAGGCAAGTAAATATGAGAGTGAAGGAGCATAAATTATGTCTAAAGCAGATTCCGAACACCTCAGTAGAGAAGCGTTAAGTAGCTGGAAAACAAATCAGCAATTGCGCTACACCCCCTAGAAATGGGACACAAAATTGACTTTGACGGAGCCAAGATTCTACAATAAGGTTTTGAGTCATACCAAGAAAGATTGACAGCCAAAGCCCTACATATATGGGCGAATCTAGACAGTTTGAACAGACGAGATGGAGTGCAGCAAGCTGCCTCTTGGCAATTACTAATTAGTAGGCAGAAACAATGACTCCAGCATTTACCGTCAACTTTATTATTTCTGAATCAACAATAACAGCACAATCTGGATTGATTTGATACATTATTATTGTTATTATCATAATTATCACCACCACAATTTCTACCACACATACTCTATTCCGGCAAGTCAATGAAAAAGATTCGTCAAAACTATTCAGCCCAATGTACCAACTGAAATGGTATACATATCCACCTCATACGTCCCACTGTACTCATAAAATTACCGAATGTCAACTGTGACCTTTTTTGTTTGATATCTACAATCAAGGAGAATATGAATGGTTATATATATATATATAATTCGTTGTCATATTTTAGAAAGTCAATGGCTTTACGATGAGGATTGGGCAAAGAGATTCATTTATGTATCCTTGACATTTTAATTTTATTTTTCTGAAGAAGCTAGAGCCAGACTTCTATGCGAAACTTTGACAACATTTCATTTCAAAGACACTGTGATTTACACAAATACAAACTATATCTAATGACAACCTTTTACTCAGCGCCCAATATTTGTCATACCATTCGGTCAGATCTTGATCATTGTTCATATAAATTAACTACAGAAAGCTGAAAAACAAATTCGAAATTTAAAAATATATGATAAACAGAACCTGTAACATTCCTAAATGTTGCCTAATATCATTTTACAATAAAATTACATACCTGTCTACTTACGCTAGAATACATTGTCGGTACCAGCTTCAAATAATAAGAGATCATTTGTGAATCTATGAAAATCGAAAAAATTATACAGAGATTAATGTAAGCACATTAAAGTGGTGATTCAATCATGCACAGTTCAACAAGCAGATATAATTTCAGATTATAAGTAATATATTGTATTATAAAGTAATAAGTAATATAGGTAAGTAATACACTGTTCTCAAAACAGTAGACGAAGTGACTCTGGTATTCAGCGTTGATTAAATTCGATACTGACGAAAAACATCTGAGTCTAACTCTGACAATGAAAAGTTTGTTCACTGAAGAATGGATTATTGTATTATAAATAAATTTTTAATGCAAAGTTTATACATAATGATAAGGTTTTTATTTGGGTAATATTTCGAGCAAAATTACCGCTCATGATCACACCGACAGTTGGAATATTTTAGCAATATTTATCCACACATTTACCAGTAGGGATTATATGTATAGTCTTTGCTCATTGTTTGTTAGTCTGTTCGTCCGATACAATAAATAGTTATAACTAATATCCGTTGTACAAGAGGTGATTGTCACGCCTCAGTGGTCTAGTGGATAATGCTTCGGCGTTTGGAGTGATGGATACGAGATTCGAGTCCCAGCGGTAATAACATCACCCAGTGAGGTGCAGGCACATCCAGCTGACGAGTCCCAAGTAGGACAGAACGCACGTCCTTAATTCCACTGCTAGCCACAACCTAGTAGAATTATCATAGTGTTCCATGTAGTTGACAGTTGTGTTGATTCACCTTGTTTCTTGTGTAAGGAGTGACATGTACAGATATGGATTCCGTTATTAACCTTTCTTTTCATTTGTTTTTGTTAGGCTTTAGTATGGTAGTGTTGTTTCAGTCAATATTATATTTTTCGTCCCATGACTGAACTGCTTCAGATGAACTTCTTTTTCAAATTGTTGTCCCTCTATGGGTTGACCTTTGGTCAGTCTTTCATGATCATTTAGTCTGGTTTTCAACGATCTTAATGTTTGTCCTACATAGCTTATTAGGCAGTCTGCGCACAGTATTTTATACACCACATTGTTCTTGTCCAATTTATTCTTTATCAAATTCATTAGTTTAAATGCTGTGAAAATACCATATGGAACATTATATTGGACAAACAGACTAACGAACAATGAGTAAAGACTATATAGTAATGTATTTTTGAGATGGATGGGATTTTTAGAAGCCGTGACCTGTGGGGTCAACCAGTCGGAAGTAAAGCGGATGCCAACTGAAGAGCTTGGGTGATAGTCGCACTATATCATGAATTAACAGAAGTTGGAAATTGTGAGCCACTGAGAACCGACCCAGTGACTGAATGGTTAACGCATTCTCCGTGAAACCTGCAGGTCCCGAGTTCGACCCCTGGCCGGATTGTGGGTGCGTACTGCCGAGGAATCTCATACTAGGATGAAACAGCTGTCCAGTGCTCCCAGATTTTCAATGGTTCCCCAACTGATGTCAGTTCATGATGAATACTACCTCTAAAGACTATACGTTTAGTCCCTATTGGTAAATGTGTGAATAAATATTGCTAAAATATTCCAACTGTTGGTGTGATCATGAACAGTAATTTTGCTCGAAATATTACCAAAATAAAAACTTGTCGTTACACTACTGCGAAAAGCCTCTCTGACCGATTTACTAATTCACCCATCTACATTATATTGATCTTTGTTTCATATCACGATGTAACTGGATGGTGGTAAGGGTCAGTTTCTATAATAAAGCTTGAATATTAACTTGAAAACTTAATGTCAGATTCATTCTCTCGTAAAAGATCTTCCTAGCAAGATCGAAACGTTGAGGAATGATACAAAATATTTGTTTATTTTGTTATTTGTTTTGATATACTACGCTGGGACTATACAAGTAAAAATACACCTTATACAGTGAATCATACTAACTCGGTGCCCAAGTTTTTTCAAGCCATCCAGTCCATTGTTGGTCAGGATACGTTCAAATTGTGTGTAAACTTTGCATTAGAAATTTACATAATATACACCAACTCTAGCACTATAACTGAAGCTATGCAAGAAACTAGTTATGACCAGAATGTTCTGGTTGTAACTTTATCAACTGTACATCAATAAATGAATGATTCGCATTCATATCTAGAAAGTTTTAAGAACTTTTATGATGGCTACAAGGACCCGCTGATGACCACTGAATAGTACGGAAAGTACTTTGAAAGTATATATATATATATATATATATATATATATATATATATATATATATATATATATATACTCCACCAGGGGAGTCTGAGAGACTATGCGACTAGGTAAACTTGGGACGATGTCAGATATGATTCAGAGTAGAAATCAGTGGTGATCGTGTTGAAGTGTTCTTATATCTTCTATTTTTGAGAAGTAACACGAAAGCAATTAGAGCTTTCTTGAATGTATCTTTGGAGATGAACTGTCAGTTCATTTTTCCTCCTTTACCTCTTTTTATTTTTCACTATATGGTATCGTTATATTACTTTGTTCATTTCAGTTTTTGGTACCTATGATGCATCAAGTTTGTGTTTAAAATATGAAAACAATTTGACCATTACATTAGGTTTCAAGTTGGTTCAGTTCTTATAGGTATTAAAAGTTTATGAACTGTAGGTGATTATGATTCTTGTATTTATCATTATAGATGTTCTGTATTTTCATTGTTAACTAGAGGGAACAATTCAGATTATTCGGAAAAAATTGCGATTCATTAACTGGTCAGGCTGTTTACTTGGTAATTTATGACTACTATTTAACAACACTCAGTTTTTAATTGACTTTTCGCATATTCAGACTTCATATTTATCCTCATCTTGTGGTTTAAAACACTGACTTCGTTATTTTATACAATTTCAGACGGATAATGCATGATTGAAGACTAGTTAAACAGCTTCCCTTAGTTCCATCGATTGTGCTAAACAGTTTCTCTGATAGTTGACCATTGCATACGAATTTGTGGCTACAATATATCCATGTCAATATATGAATTTATTTGTTGTAACAAAATCACTAACATAGGCAGAAAAACTCCAATAAAAGTGAGTATTTTATAGAGATTCGAACTATCTCCACCGCTGTGTGATGCTCATCCAAAGTTGACTTCTCTAATCCTCGTTTAACGAAATAGATGTACCACAAGATAATGCAGCATATACTCTGGATGCAACTGTGAATCAAACGTTTATGCAAGGTGGTCTCACCTAATAGTGATCAGTGTTACTGCTTGTTAGTAAACTTATATCATGCTAGTTAAAATAGTAGATGGCAACATACTTACGGAGACAGTGAAGGAATAAGGTTAGGATGTAGAAAGATGCATTGAAAACTCATCTTTTGCATGGAAAATACATAACAAATGCAAACATGTTCTTGAGACCGATTTGGAGATAAATCGCTTAATATCGCTAATTACTGACGTTTAGTAGCTTTATGTAAATCTAACTCGCTTCTGAGTCTTCTTCTTAACCCACATTACATAATTATCTTGGCTAAAATATTACTCTGAGAATGAAATCTAAGTGACATTCAGTAAAAGAAATCTAGCTAACACATTGCATGCCACCAAATGCTTCAACCAACGCAGAATTACGATTTCATCGAGCGGTTTAACTCTCGTATAAGCATCATCATCATCAAGACCAACATAGGACTAGGCATTACTGTGTAACGGTTCAAGTTGCCACACTTCATATCACCGCGTCAAGTAGCAAGGCAATAAAATGGAAGGAAAGCAAAATCGGTCAAAGGAAGTAGAAGTAGTAAAAGGGAAGAACGAAGAATGATAAGAAAATGAGATTAAGTATGGCTGTTAATGTGTATATGCATCTGCGCCACTGACATCGGTTCTGAGCCATATCACCTAAAGTCTTTAACTACTGGTTTCTCTTGTCCTGTGAACCCCAACCAGCTAGTCTGCATCACCCAATATAGCTCAAACCAATCTCTCCTATCTGAAATCCTTAGCCTAGCACTTCATTTGATAGAAGTGTAACCCTAACTACAAATAGATCACGGATCGGAAATCTGTGAAGTACTCAGTTTATTTTGGACTTTAAAAAAGAAAGGAAAAGTAAAAATAAAATAAGTAGATTACTTACGTTTTTCGATTGTCATCTTTGCATTGTCAAGTGGATTAATTTGACCAGGATATGAGTCACCGAAACGAAGTGTTCCAATTGAATGGGATACGTTAAACTGTGTCGTGTATAAAAATCAATTAGCATCTTATCGTTATAATATATTCATGACACAAATCTTACTAAAGGCAATTTTTATAATGAGTCAGTAATATCGTCTAACTAAGGATAAATTCAGAAGAAATGTACCATTCGAAAATAGCTAGCTTAGATAGCGTCTTTCAAGATATAATTTGTTGCTGAACAACCACTATCAGGTCTTAGAGGTTAACAATGATCTATTACCAGGTACCCAATAAGAAGTGAGAAATCCTTTCAGTGAATTTAACAATAAAATGGAGGGGTTAGTTCAGTAGAGTTAAGTCCATAGGTCATAACACCGATAGCATAATACAAGATACTAAGGATTTGAAACTTATCTGTACATTCAATCTGTTCTCTTAGTTATTCTTTTCACGAAAAACAAAGACATGTTTGTACACTTTGATTAAAAAACCCGGATGGGTATCCATTCTGCATAAGCATCTATCGAAGTCTGTTCAATGCATCATCTACTGTATCTATCATCTATGCATATTCTTCTGATTCGTGGTGATAATGATGAGATTAGATTTCTTTTTCTACTCAATAGCGTCCAGCTAAAAAAAGATGTGAACTGCCTAGTCCATGTCACCTTTCTTTAAAGCAAACCACCTAATCTCCTTTTCAACAGAACATCCAGGAATGAAACTCAAAATTATCCTCGGATCCAAACATGAATCGGAACGAATGGTGAAAATTGTTAAACTTCCTATCTATGGTTTCAGTATCTGCACTTTTGTCAGATATGATAAGTGTATCATCCGTATATGATATATAGATGATAGGTGTCAAACGTCGAGTTCAAACATTTTTCCATATGTTTACGACAAAGCAGCCAGCCAGTAGAGGGTCGAGTGGTGACCATGTTGCCACACTCATTCTTTCATCTGTAGAAATTTAAACTGAACTTTGAAGAAACAAAAATAGGGCTTTAGGAAATGACATCGTCGAAAAGGAAATTTTTCTTCACTGATTTACCTTTTTTTCTCTTCATAGAAATGAATTCGTTCCATTCCATAATTTTTCATTAACTACATACGTCTAAACCTCACAATGAGTGTCAAAGTTAACGCATAAACGAATGATAATACTCAACTGTTGAAGTCAAAGAAAGATGAAACACAGTAAGACATTGAGTCAAGAAAATACCTACAGAAAAGATTTACAGATTTTCGCCAAAATTCACACTTACTGATATGCGACAAAAAGGAATTCGCTGAAAATGTTATCCTGTAAACAGATTTATCTTTGATAATTTATTTCGATGTGCTTAGTTAACCAAAGTATGATTGGGTTGGAAGAAAAATTAAGGTAACCAGACCAAGACCGAACACCAGTTGATGAAACCCCCAACCATCGGTTTGGGCCGCATAGGTTACCTGGATGGGTTCAGCGAGACTACCCAAGGAATCTTGACACATCAACAGATGCCAACTCAACATAAATATCGCTCAGCCCAGAAAGCCACATCATACGCTATTCATCTCTACACTTCTTCTGACCAAGGTTATCACGCTGGGAACGGTAAATGACGACGTTGGACGACATTCACCACATATTTTAAAGCCAAGAAAGCCAATGTTTCAAGGTTAAATTATTAAATGACGGGATGGCGGTTGTGGAACATACTAAGTATGTGTAACGGGTGTAGAGGAGTCTCTTGAAATACGGTCAGTCCCTGTAAAACCAGTTGAAGAAGGGGAGACGTTCATAGGCCCATACCTTAAAAAGTCAAAGAATGACGAGAGCGGACATCTTTGACAGACATTACACGACCAACACAGGTCACCTGACACCTCACGATAGGCCATAATACACCAACAGGTGTTTGGGTACAGAGCTTTCAACAGGGTGATGTACTTACCCTGCAACCATTTCAGTGAGACAGACACTAGCACAAGACCTCTCGGTTGATGAAGTCATATACCGCCTTCAAGTAGGGAAATACAGCAAATAATAGGCGCCTATGCTTCTACGCCCCAGAATCTGGCGGAAGATGAAGATACAACCGAAGACAAGGTCTGAAAAATGCCCGGTATTTTTGGGTTTGCTGTTCCTAAGCTTCACTTAGGCATCCGCTGATCAGATACTAAGTTCGTCAGAGTGATTCCTCGGTGCTTTCTACACGTATACGTGGTTTTATAAGAGTGAAAGAAAGGCTGTTACAAGTTCTTTTCTAGAACATTTGATCGATTTCCATCACTTAACAGATCCAGACAGTTTATCAAATTTGCCCAAACCTCCCACGTTTTCTTCGTATTCAACTTCATAAAACACTGAAGGCCTTAGCTATTCATGAACTGAGGCCTGAGTTTTGTTTGCGAAAGAAATATGTTTAAACCGTAGCCATAACATTTTCCCATCACCAGTTTTCCCTCTTTGTGAAATTAATCTTTGTATTCTTCGTTATCAACCTCGCCTGGTTAACTAGTTTACTAGTTACTACTAGCCGGTCCTAAGCCCGGGTAAAGAGGGAAGGTTGGGCATAGGGCTAGCAACCCTACCACGTAAAACAAATCTAACCGCTAAAGAAACTTCAAAGCACAAACAAAATATGAAAAATGAAAACAAACTTATTCCCCGCTGGAATCAGAGAGGCGAAATGACGCCAGTTGGTGAAAGCCTTCGGGAAGCCAATTGGCGGGCCGATGTGTCTTCTCTCCCTCGATGAAAGCGAAAGTAAACGTGGGGACATGGAATGTCCGCACGATGTTTGAACCCAGTAAGGCAGCCCAGATTGCAAAGGAGATGAGAAGGTATCACACTGAAGTGCTAGGAGTTTGCGAAAGCAGATGGAATGGGAGTGGACTATCCAAACTGTTAACTGAAGAATCAATAATCTACTCCGATACTGTCACCCAGACGACAACCACGAGCACACTGAGTTATGGAGTGACTATCATGATGTCCCCAACAACATCGAAGGCTCTCATGCAGTGGGAACCAATCTCCCCATGCAGGATCATGACAGCAAGATTCAACTCAAAAGGAAGAAAGGTTACAATCATACAATGTTATGCACCTACAAATAATGCAGAGCAGGAGAAAAAGGAGGATTTCTACAGACAACTTCAATCAACACTGGACAAGACACCGCCTCAGTTGGCGATATCAAAATTCATTCTACTGGGCGACATGAATGCCAAACTGAGGGCGGACAACACAGGAAGAGAACAAACCATGGGTCGAGAAGCGCTAGGTGAAATGAACGAGAATGGAGAATTGTTTGCAGAATTCTGTGCATTCAACGATTTGGTAATTGGGGGCAGTGTGTTCAAGCACAAGGATATCCACAAAGCGACATGGATTTCACCAGACACCAGGACACACTAAAAATCAAATCGACTTTATCTCAATCTCAAGAAAATGGAGACGCAGTCTACTTAACACAAGGTCAAGAAGAGGAGCAGATGTAGGTTCACACCACTATCTAGTGCAAGGAACCTTCCAAATCAAGTTAAAAGCCTTCAAGGAAGCTGGTGATAGACCTCAATTCAAGTACAACACTCTAAAACTGAAAGATGAAACTACAAAGAAAATCTTCACAGCAGTCATCAAGACAAAATGGGAGACATCGAGCAACATCCCTGAAGAAACCTGTGTGGAAGAACATTGGAAGTCTTTGAAAGCTATGTGGAAAGAAACCTGCACAGCCATATTAGGAAGGGAGAAGAAAGAAGACAAGGAATGGATCTCGACGGATACATGGAAGCTGATAGAGCAGGGAGAGGAGGATGGTGAAGCAGAAGATAAACCAGTGCAAGGATGCTCAACGACATGAGGAACTGAGCACAATGTACAAAACACTGGACAAAGAAGTGAAGAAGAGTGCACGGAAAGACAAAAGACACTTCTACGGAACACTGGCAAGTGAAGCAGAACAGGCTGCTGGTAGCAGAGAGAGACCTGACAACATTACATCAAATAACCAGGTTACTAACTGGGAAGAGATCAACACACATGAAACCAACGAAAGATGATGACGGAAATTTAATTACGAAAGAAGAGAAACAAAGGAAACAATGGGCCGACCACTTCAAGAAGCTCTCGAATCGACCACCACCACCACCACCACCTGCACTTCGTCCAGGAATACCACCTGCAGCCGCTGAACTACAAGTGAACATAAATCCTCCAACAAAAATGGAAGTCCTGAAAGCAAGCCATAAAGCTACTGAAATGTGGGAAAGCAGCAGCACCAGACGGGATTCCGCCAGAAGCACTAAAAACAGATGCAGAGACAACAGCGGACATGCTCACACCACACCACTATTGCAGAAGGTGTGGAAGGAAGAGAAGGTACCTGGCCAATAACTGGAAGAAGGGTTACCTTGTCAAACTCCCGAAGAAGGGAGACCTCAGTGTTTGCAAGAACTGGCGCGGAATCACTCTCCTGTCCACCCCAAGTAAAATATTAAGCCGCATCATCCTGGAGAGGCTTGAGGATGCACTGGATTCAAAACTACGACCGGAACAGGCAGGCTTCAGGAAGTACAAATCATGTGCAGACCAAATTACAACGCTAAGCATCATCATTGAACAGAGCATAGAATGGCAATCAGCTCTCTACCGCAACTTCATCGACTTTGAGAAGGCCTTTGACAGCGTCGACCGACAAGTAATTTGGAAACTGCTTCAATACTACGGAGTACCGCAAACCTTTATCCGCCTCATTCAACAACTATATGAAGATGCCACATGCCAAGTTATTCACAATGGGAAGCTCAGTGATGCCTTTGAAGTGAAGACAGGAGTGAAACAAGGTTGCCTACTATCCCCCATGATATTCCTGATTGTGGTGGACTGGATCATGAAGCAAACAGTAGGCAGCGAGAAGAGGGGGATACACTGGACGACGGAAAAGAACCTAGAAGACTTGGATTTCGCCGATGACTTATGCCTAATGTCACATAAACTTGAAGATCTGCAGGCAAAAACTAACAAGTTGATAGAAGAGGTAGGGCAGCTAAGACGGGACTTCAGGTGAATATAGAGAAGACAGAAGTGATGAAGATACCACACCACCATCAACAACAACAACAACAAACTCCAATCACCATCAACGGGAGAAACTTGAAGGAAGTAACCTCCTTCACTTATCTAGGAAGCACTGTTTCAACTACAGGCGGCACAGACGAGGACATCAAAGCCAGCCACGATCGGAAACACAGCAAGACAGGCGTTCATTAGCCTGAAACCAGTGTGGAGATCTTCTGCACTCAGCATGCGGAACAAGATACGGATTTTCAACACCAACGTCAAGTCAGTGCTCTTGTATGGCTCAGAGACTTGGCGCGTCACGAAAGGGATTTCCAATAAACTACAGACATTCATCAACAACTGCTTACGCTCGCTGCTGAAGATCAGATGGCCAGAAAAAATAAGCAACAAGGTACTCTGGGAACGAACCAACCAAGAACCAATCACGCAACAAATATGCAGGAAGAAGTGGAGATGGATTGGCCATGCACTGAGAAGGCCGACGGAGGACATCACGCGTCAGGCCAGTTGCTCGAGTGGAATCCCCATGGGAAGCGACGAGTTGGACGTCCGAGGGTGACATGGAGGAGGTCGTGCGAGGAGGAAATGAGAGCTTCTGGGCTGTCGTGGGACCAGGTTCAAAAGATCTCGGAGAACAGAGGTCACTGGAGGCGTGCTACTGAAGCCCTATGTTCCACTAGGAACCCAAGGGACTAATAATAAAATAATAATAATAAATTCTTCGTTATCGCTATTACTGTTGTTACTACTATTACCTTACCGTTGAATACTTTCTGCTGTTATTTCACTTAATTATCTTAGTCTTTTCAAAAAACAATCACTTTATTTCAATCAACTTGTCTGATCATGTTAAATAATACTTTATTGATTCATCACTTCCATCAAAGTTACACACCTTTCTGAGTTACATACACTCTATGAATGATTCTATGTTACGTAATCTACTTTATCATTTATATTTCAACTGTTATCACAAGTAGTTTTATTATCAATACCATTATCTATTGCTTAAATTTCCTCACAGGATATACTTTTTCAAATATCATAAAAATATGTATGCACAGCTTGGAAATAAATTCGTTGAAAAGAGTCTCTTCGCTGAATATCTTGCTCTTAGTGTCTTAGTAACTATCAACAGTTAATTACCACCACTGCTTTTAACAACTCTGGCTGTCGCTACCTACGATCTCGTAGTCATTCCATAGGCTTCTCGCCAATCAACATTTGAGTTGCTTCCGCTCCTCATTGTCGTAAGAGCCTGCAGGAATGATTTTACGCGCATCCAAAGATTTAGAAGAAGCTGTTAGGATCCAATGACCCTCTTATCATCTTGTGTGAGTTAGTTAGTCTTTAACGTCGCTTTTACAGCAGACTGAAGATGGTACAAGACCTATTTAGAACGACTGACGGTGTTGTTTTACTAACTATCACACAGTGGAACAGTATTTTTTACTGGGTTGGGTTTCGGACAAAGTTTACCGTCCATAGTCATATCAAGATAACTAAACAGAGATTCAGTTATTAATCTCTTCATGCACCCCAGTACGTTAGTTTCAAGAATTTTCCCCGTCCCATCCTATTGTGGGGTTGTGTAATTCCATCCATAGCTATGGTCGACTTTTCTACTAAATTCCTTATCTGACTAGAATCTACCAATTTTGGTCTAACTGCACTTACATCTGCAGGACTGCAAGTACCTAGCTATCGAATCTCCAGAAGCTCGAAGAGTGAATTACACAGATTCGCCAAATGGGTCGAGTGAGGCTAAGTGGACAACCAGACAGGTCCTGCACGCGTATCTCACAAACGTAACACTTTCATGGTCCAAAATGCCAGAGTTTTGTCTAGCGAAGCTTGTTGGTCGATTTAACCGAGAATGAGGATATTAAAAGCTGTAATGTGTAGTTTGGAGCGTGGCTTTAAGAGACCAGGTATACTGTTCCGTAGATTCGAATTTTTTATCTAGGGTTGCAGAGTTGGAAGAAACTATAGACGATGTAGGAAAATAGACCGATAGATGTGAGTAAGAAGGCAAAACTGTGAAAGGTTGGTAGTGATCTGACAAAATTTGATCGCTGGCAGAGTTGTGAGGGCGATTAACAGTCCTCAGTTGCTCACACCATAGAAAGTTACTCTATCCTGAGGTACCTGAAAAATAAAGCAGGTTACTTTCGCGTGACCATATAGCCCAAAACACATACACTTGACGTTGGTCACATAGGTCTTTCTGAAAGTCTTAGACAGTTTTAATTCAGATGAAATCCAGCTAAAAAAACAATACTGCCAGCATCGCAACAACACAAAGCAGGGAAATGCACTATTTTGGGAACCGATCTTTTCGAACCTCCTCCCTTTTCGTAAAGAAGGGAGTATCAACATTGACTGTTGGTAGCCCACGGGAAACAACTTATCAGTGTCACACTCTGCTCAGATAGTAGTACAATTTCGCCCTCGAACCCCCATCACAGCACAGCTATTTACACTATAAAAATTCAGAGAAGGTAATCATGATCAGATTTTGTTGCTGCGATACTGTCTTGATCTTTTCCCTGCATAACTTACTTTCTTGCTGATTTGTCAACTTTATATTATGCGGTTAATTGTATTTATATCACTTAATTGGTTGATGTAATCTCTCAATTTCATTTCAAAACTCAGATCTGCTTTTTTCTGATGCGTACGCAATAGCTCTTCCCCCACATACACATGAGCGGTAATCGCGACATTTTCTAATTTTTTTCTTTACTGTATCTTCATGACTCACTTCTTTGCATCTCAGATTTTAATTCCAACGGCTGAAGTATTTTATTCATTAATTTGTAAATCTTTAATGCTTTAACATGATTGTAGATGACAAGAAATGGAGAGGTAATAAAAAATCATTGTATTTTACAAAGCCTGTTACGCTTCCTTTATTCGAATATATCAAAGCGATCAGATATATGGAGCTGTCATGTTTTTATATCTCCGTCACAGCTATAAAATGCCTCAATTTTAACTTTACTAACAGCCCGACAAATTTAAACGACCAGTTATAAAAGACTTCCTAAAAGAAATGATCTAATAAATGTGGTTTAAATTAGCATTAAATCCACTAAATGAGTGAATATTTATTTAATGAAGCTTCATTTTGATAAAGAAAAAATGTTAAACCGATAAAATGCAATAAATGAAATGGTTCTAAAAGCTTAATATGATAGACTCTTTAACTTACTTGAACGAGTCCGATACTCTGAATACTATGCACATGTGTATGCTCCTCGGTGTAGCTATGACCAGGAGCAATATGGAAGGCTCCAGCAACTCTATTGACGGTCAGACTTCCATGAATTCTGCAACCTTCACTACCTATCTTTCGCTTCATGTTGTCCCAGTCTTCATTTCGACATTGTTCGAATGCTGAAGCGTTGGTGAACACCCATTGCATCTCATGATATGCCGACTGAACTTCTTCACATGTATTGCAGCACCTTAAAACATAAGCAGTATCGACAGTATAAACTTGGATTGCAGAAATCAGAGTGAGACCGATGCACGAGAAGAAATGTAACATCCTAGAGGTTTAATCACACTTCATTTGTTTTCAATGCACATAAAATAATACAACATCCGAAAAATGCAGCAGTTATGATTCTGTGTATTCGACTCAACCAAAAAGCAAACTGGGAAAACAACCTGTACTCTTCCTAGTCAAGGGAGTTTGGAAGTACCGTTATTTCTCATATAACACGTCTTATAATCTAATATCTATGGCTAGTAAGTTGCACTTATTTCTTTCATCATAAGAAACACTAACGACTTTGTCTAAATATTCGGAAAAACTAGTCGATTTTCAGAATCAGCATAGAATAAGACTAGAACGATAAAAATCATGTTTCAAAGTTGCAATATATTTAGTATATGTTTGTAAAATCTGAGATGTAACTTACTGAGTGGTAGTATCGCTGTATAGATGTAACAACAGATCAATTTCATCACCAAATGAATGATTTCTAACAATGGAAGCTAAGTAATATCTTTGTACTAACTGAAAAATAAAACTAGGTTCAAAATCTAAGTATGTTCGTTTGGAGTACCAGTAGGCACCATTTGGTTACAGGTGAGATGATAAATTTAACGATGTTACTTTGGAAGTCGACAAAATCTCGAAAAAAATACAATAGGTCCAATCGTTTTTGCCGAATCCGGCTATTTGTGGTGTCGGTGGATACCTGACTGCATACTCAGGGTCCAGTATATTTCTTATTAGTTTATCCTAACCAACTCGAGGACTATGAAACAACCACTAAATGGGGATGGTATAGCAAGGCTTCAGGCATTTGATTATTATTGCCTTTGTGACATCAATCATGCTTCAGAACCACGATATTAGCGATCAAGAGGTAAAGCTTAGAGTTTCCAATGAAGAATAAAAAGTTGTTGAAAAAGTTGCAAACCCTCACTGACTGGATTGGTCTGGATATGTTGATACCGTGCCACGTCCTACCCCACTAAGCCGTTATTTGAAGTACGACTAGATTAAGAACAGACTAAACGTGGACATACTAAGACAGAAACAGTCAGTGATTTCCCCGAATCTTGGTTTGAGTTATGCAGGCAAATGCAGGCTTCCACGTTTAGATTCGATTGAAAGCTAAAAACGGTCGTCGAAGACAAAGTGACATGCATGAGAACCAATAAGAGTGACATAGAAGCATCCATACCATCATTGGAATTATTTATGCCGTATTTCCTTACCGGTTTCTAATCCTTTACCTCTTTTGTAGCTTTATATGACTTATCATTGTTTCCCATTTGTCCCTTGGGTTCCTAGTGAAAAATACGGCTTCAGTAGCACGTCCCTATTTCACTCTCTTCTCTGCAGTCTTCTTAATCCGGCCACACCACCGCCAAGAAGCTTTGATTTCTTCCTCACACCATCTCCTTCATGTCACCCTCAGACGCCCAACTCGTTTCCCATCTAAATTCTACCCGAGGGCCTGGCGCGTGATGTCCCCCAATCGGTCTTCTCAGTCTATGTCCAATCCAATGCAATCCATCTCCACTTTCTTCAGCTGCATATTTGTTGGGCGATGGGTTCTCGGTTGGTTCGTTGCCAACCAGCCAGAGTTCCTTATTGATTATTCTTATTATTCTGGCCATCTGATGTTCAGTATCAGTATCGAGCGTAGGCAGTTGTTGACGAATGTCTGTAGTTTGTTGGAAATCCCTTTCGTAACGCAACAAGTCTCTGAGGCACTGACTTGACTGATATTAGTGTTGAAAATCCCGATCTTATTCACGCTTTATGCTGAGTGCAGTAGATCTCCACACTGACTTCAGGTTAGTGCAGGAAGGCCTGTTTTGCTGTCTTTCCAATCCTGGCTGCTTTGACACCCTCGTATGTGCGCCTGTGACACCTGTAGTTGAAACGATGAAGCCTTGCCTAAGTAGGTGTAGGTGGAAGAGACTACTTCTTTTAGGTTTCTCCCCTTCATGGTGATTGGTGCTTGTTGTTGTTGGTTGGGTATCTTCATCACCTCTGTCTTCTCTACGTTCACCTGGAGGAAGTCCTGTCTTCCTTCGCTGCCTCGCCTCTTCTGTCAACAACTTGTTAGTTTTTGCCCGTACATCTTCCAGTTTGTGCGTCATTAAACATAAATCATCATCGGCGGTGAAATCCAAATCTCCTAGGCTCTTTTCATCGATCCAGCCAGTGTGTGCCCACCTTCTCCCTCCTCACGGTTTGCTGCATGATTCAGTCCACCACAATCAGGAAAATCATCGGTGAAAGTAGGCAGCGGCTTTGCCTTACTCCTGTCCACTGTCTTCATTTCAAAGGTGTCACTGAGCTTTCCATTGTGAATCACTTGGCATGTGGCGTCGTCATATAGCTGCTAAATGAGGTTGATAAAGGTTTGTGGCACTGAAACTGTAGTGTTGAAGCAGCTGTCAAATTACCTCTCGATTGACGCTGTCGAAGACCTTTTCAAAGTTGATGAAGTTGAGGTAGAGTTGGCTGCCATTCTATGCTCTGTTCTGTGATGACGCGTAGTGTTGCTTCGCAATTTGATCCGCACATGATTTGTTCTTCCTGAAGGCAGCCAGCTAGACTGTTCCGGTCGTAATTTTGAATCCAGAGCATCTTTTAGTCTTTCCAGTATGATGTGGCATAATATTTTGCTTGCTTGGGGTTGACAGTGACAGGAGCATGATTCCGCACCACTTCTTGAAAAGACTTAGGTCTCCCTTGTTTGGGAGTTTGGAAAGGTAGCCCATCTTCCAATCAGTGGGCAGGTACCTTTCCTTCCTTCCTTCGAAGCCTTCTACAATAGTGGTATGAGCATGTCCGCTGTTGTCTCTGCGTCCGTTTTTAGTGCTTCTGGCGGGACTTCATCTGATTCTGCTGCTTTCCCGGGTCTCAGCAACTTCATGTCGTTCAGGACTTCATTCCTGCTTTTGCCGGAGGGCTTGTGTTCACTGATAGTTCTGTGGCTGGGCCGCTGGTGGTATTTCTAGTGGTGGTGATGGTGGTGGTCGATTCAAGAGCTTTTTGAAGTGGTCGGCCCATTGCTTCGTTTGTTTCTCCTCTTTGGCGGTAATTAAGTTTCCTTCACTATCTTTCATTGGTTTCGCCTGCGTTGATATCTTCCCAGGTAGTAGCCTGGTTATTTGATATAGTGTTGTCAGGTCTTTCCTACCTGCAGCCTGTTCTGCTTCACTTGCAAGTGTGTCGTAGAAGTGCATTTTGTTTTTCCGGGCATGCTTCTTGTCCAGTGTTTTATGCGTTGTACTCAGGTCCTCTTTTCGTTGTTCATCCCTGCACTTCACTGATTCATCTTCTGCTTCACTATCTTCCTCTCCCTTCTGTATCAGTTTCCATGAGTCCGTGGAAATCCATTCTATGTCTTGCTTCTTCTTCTTTTCTAACACGGTTATGCCGGTCTCCTTCTACATCTCTTACAAAGAGTTCCTACGTTCTACCACGCAGGTTTCCTCGGGGATGTTGCTTAGTGTCTCCTATTTTTTCCTGATAGCTGACGTGATGTCCCTTGAAGTTTCGTCCTTCAGCTTCTGTTCTGGGTGTTGAACATGAACTGTGGCCTCTCGCCAACTTCTGTGAAGGCTTTCAACTTGATTTTGAAGACAGGTTTCTTGCAATAAATAGTGAGTGGTGTGAACCTGCATCTGCTTTACTTCTTGATCTGATCTTGTGTCCAGTAGGCTGCGTCTCCACTTTCTTTAGATTGAGATGAAGTCGATCTGATTTTTAGTGTGTCCATCTGGTGAAGTCCATGTCGCTTTGTGAATATCCTTGTGTTTGTACACACTGCCTCCAATCAGCAAATCGTTGAATGCGCAGAAATCTGCAAACAGTTCTCCGTTCTCATTCATCATTTCACAGAGTGATTCTTGAAACAATGATCAGTTCTCTTACTGTGTTGTCCGCTCCCAGTTTGCCATTCATGTCGCCCATTAGAATTTTGATGTCGCAACTGGAGTTTTGTCCAGTAGTGATCGCAGTTGTCTGAATAATTCCTCGTCTGGGTGATCCGAGTAGATTATTGACTCCTCTCCAGTTGACAGTTTGGAGAGTCCACTTCCATTCCATCTGCTTTCGCAGATTCCAAGCACTTCCATGCCATACCTCCTCATCTCTTTGACAATCTGGACAGCCTTGCCAGCCATCTTCAAACTTCGTGCAGACATTCCATGTCCCCATGTTTACTTTTGCTTTCATCGAGAGAAGAGAAGACACATCGGCCGATTGGCTTCCCGAAGGCTTTCACCAACCGGGGTCATTTTGTTCCACCGATTCCATCGAGGGATAAGTTCATTTTTGTTTTTTGTATTTCCTTTGTGCTTTGAAGTTTCTTCAGCGATTGGATTAGTTTTACGGGGTAGGATTTCTAGCCCTATACCTAATCTTCCCTCTCTATCCGGGCTTAGGACCAGCTGGTAACTAGTGAACTAGTTAACTTTATTTCGTCCAGTACGTTGGTGTGGCAACTTGGACCATTACGCAGTAATTCCGAATCATGTGCTGATGCCTCCTTTTTCAATCAAATAAGAAACACTTATTAAAACCATAAGTAAGTCACATCCTTTTTGGGTGGAACTAACTTGTACCACTATTAGTGACCTGGTACCTAGCATCTTTAATCTGCTACTAAACAATGAACCAAACAGTAATACAGCTAGTAGACGTGGCACATTTAGGAGGGCTTACCTCAGTGCACAATTTCAACTGAGGCGGGAACAGAAAAACCCACGCTTGCTAGGCCAAGGAATAGTGTCCATCTCGGAGTCCTCCGACTATCGGTGATGGTAGAGTAGTGAACTGTAGACTTCTGTCCAGGGCTAGCGAGACAGCCCAAATTGATGGTGAGACTTTGCAGAGTATAGCTTAAAATCTATGGCGATGACATACAAATTTTAACTTTGATGAGCTTGGTGTCTTTTATATTTTTTTTTACCTCCTTTCTTACATTTAGTTTCCTTGTTGCCTCTGATTTTACAATTTTCATTACATTACCCACTTACTCAAGTTACAGCAGGGAAAGTGGACTTAAATCCATTTTCTGATGGCCTATAGTCGACTATTGAAGCCAATAAGTCACTTTGCTCCAAGTACATGGACTACAAATTTAAGTTTGCGAGTCCATATAGGCAAAGTTTTTAAGGTTTTCGATTTGATTACCAGTTTGTGTAAGTGGTATGAAAGCAGGTTAAGCTTGACCTCATTCGCTTATTGTTTTCCAGGGAATTTTGATTAAGTACATAAGAACAGATACAAATACCAAAAGTTTCTGATTTGTGAACACCGTAAATGATAATATGATCAAAGTTAATTTTATGACATGTTATTACATTATAGAATGCATAAAAATTGGAAATTTTATATTGGTTTAGTGGAGGGCAGAAACCTCTTAATGTACTTTTCTTTGAGTACCAACTTCGCAAAGTTTGACTAATACATATGGTACGGCTCTTTGAGCATCTTGATAAGTAATCAAACTGAAACAGAAAATTAAGAGTTTTATATGATCTAAGATCATATGCTGATGGCAAATACTTGTATTTCAAAAAACTTATCTGTGATTAAAAGGGTGTACAGAAAGTACCATATCCGTATTCTAGAGCTGCAAGTGCACTAATGAGCAAACTAGTCTTTATAAGAAACAGAATTTCTAATCTGGCGGAGCTCAAATATTGAATGTATAACCACTTAGTAAATACATACTTTCTAGTCTTTCTAGTCTTCCAACTTGAAGAAATATTCAGATAAGGTTTAAACTCGACAAACCCCGATGGCACAGTACGAATTTTGAATACCAAACAGTGATATACAGATCTGCATGAAATCACGTCTGGATCTACTTGAGTGTATGAAGCGACAGCCGATAGAAGTCGGTGGTGCATCTTGAAGTGCTCTAACCATATCTGCACACTACCTATATTTCCTACCAGTCAATTAAGTCCACTAAACACTTCTCCTAAATTTTTCCTGACGTTTCAACCACGTAGCAACAAGCAAACAGTGTTACACTAAACAGATTAAACATTTAAACAAATCCTCAACGTTCCATTGCTTTTGTAACTTTGATGAAATAAGTAAGCTATTGGCCTTCATAGCTTTTCTTACAACAGTAAGTTGTTGCCACTCCCAAACATTGTTTTTCTGTCAGACGGACATTGAGGATCTTTATACTTCATTACTGAAATATGTAGGCAACTTGTTCACCATCTCTATTTAAAAATATCAATGGTTTAAATATTTTAAACACTTTCCCGAAAACTTAAAAGAAACACCTAGCGGCCCAACTAGTTATATTGTAGAGAAATATTTATCTGTCACTTGAACTCTAATATAACTTACCTGTTACTGCCTGGTTCAGATGACACAGGCTTGCTAATTATGTACCACCCATACAATGAAGTTTAATGACTGGTGATATATGTACTTACACTTGGTTCTTAACACTTGAATAACTAGATGTGGTCGAACAGAAAACAAATGCTCACAATACAACACACCAATGAAAAAGGACTTGGCGACCTTAAAGCAATAATTAGTTTTTAAAGCCAACAGTTTTGATTGAAATACATCTCGATTGAGAATATATATAGGTCAACGTTTAGGGGTGTCCCTTTGATTCTGGCTGAACACTACCCTCGTAAACCGGAAAATATCATGTCAAATAAAGTGGCGAATACCCAAAAATTCAAATTCAATACTGTCGCAAATATACCGAAGGTATCATTGCACCACCCAATATTTTCACACTAGGCTGATAATGCGACAAACCAGAGTAATTATCAAATGAATAGGTATGCTGGTCTATAACCACCCCTAAGTGAAACTTAAAAGGTTCATTCTTTTAAGCGGCAGTACAACAGAATATCAGACAAGGTAGGAAAATACTCAGGACTACAAGGTATGCTCAGAAATAAAGTTAATAAAACCCATACTTCACAATAAAATGTATTTCAATGTATCCCAAACACTCACTTTCTTTTAGGAGAAGCTGCCCCATAACAAGAACCACAGTAGTTAGGGTCTTTTGCCGTTTCGATAGCCGAAGGATCATTGACAGCTAAAGTGACATTTATTTTATATTATCTTACTATGACGAACGCTATCCGAAAGGGGAGTCCCGTCAGGTGAAACACTGGTTTTAAACATTTCATGCATAACGTTCAGCTGCTGAGCACCCGTTGTATCCATTGTGTCTAATCGAAGGACTAATTTTAGATGAAAAACAAACAAATGTGAATCTCACGTGAGCAGGGTATATGGTTCAGAGTTATATCCAAATAAATAGACATCTGCTCTCCACGGTTAACGTCTACAATTATCTCCTGTTTACTTTGAGGGTGCATAAATGAGAGCAGTTCCGATGTGAATAAAATGCCGATTATGAAACTACTCAAAATTGAGACTGATAAACCCAATTGAAAGTTTATTTTTGAGAAATACAAACTATGTACCTATTGCTCCTGAGAGTGTTTTCACGCGGAAATCCTTGAGTGGTTTTGCAAACGCATCAAAATTGCGAAGAGACTTTCCGTTCCAAACCATAGATAAGCCTACAAATACACAACTATGCAAAGCAACTTTATAAGTCCCGCCGTTCTACCTAATTTGTAACGCGTGTCTACTGTCCTTAAGGTCACTTACCTCGATCTGCGAAACTTAGTTCCAACTTCAAATTTTATGTTGTAGAAGTATTTGACAATAGTTCCTTTGGCTTTGAATTCGTCCTAATGAAATGCTTGCTTGGCTTGGAATGGTAGCAGTTGTTCTTCCAGTCCTGGAAAGCCAGGAAAGGAGATATTTCATTATAAATTAGTCGCCTTTTTATGCGTGATACTGCCACCCCTTATGCGTACGACCAGCGGAGGGTTCATGTTAAAATCCTGCATCCGTTAGCAGCCATATTTCCCTCCGAATCCACAGGTTGTCGGGATATAACAGGGGTTGCAGATAAGTCATCCGTAGGGGCGAGGAATAGAGTGGACGGAGAATTTAACTATCGAGGCACCCTATTTGGTGTCAGGAACCATTTAGAAAACAAGGAGTCTATTTTGACTGATTATAACTGACTATTAGGTTAATCCCTAAGCTAACTAAACAACCTCCCGTCTACCCCCATAAGCTGAAGTTTCTCACATATATGACTATCCCTCTTAGAGACTTTAGAGACGGAAAGCAACCCTATGAGAATGAGGCTTTCTGCTCAAAAGGTATTCCATACTAACTATGGGTTGTTCCTACATAATCCCTAAGGTGAAAGTCCGGCGTTTTCACGTATCTGAGATTGAGAACCAAAATGAGTGGTCATGAAATGGGTCCTATACTACTCTTTCCATAACCTTTGCAACCAAAAATACCTGTCAGACTAGTCTGCCATATGCAGAAATAACTTGCTTTATGCATTTACGCACTAGGATGACTGCCACTGGCTCCTATTCAGAGGGTAACCAACCTTTTAGAGACAAACGTCTTGAGAGGTTTGCTAGAGGAACAACCTGAACCTTAGAGCACTTTTGAGCGTTGCCCGGTGAATGCCATCGGTTCCTGAGGATTTATTAAACCTAAAGCTCTTTACTTCTCCTCTGATCTTAAGAGGTCAAAATTCTGCTCAACGTAATTCCTGAAAAGTTCAAGTGCGTGCCTGGGGTATGGTTATCCCTCCTACTTGACTCAAGTTAATTTGGAATTCCTGGACTAGTTAGATAGCGGTGGCACACTAAACTACTGGTGTACTGCGTACAAAATGAAAATTCATCCGTACTTTTCAATGATAATTACACTGCCCCGTTCTCCCCATCCAGTGTTTTACTCAGGTTTATCTGGTAATTTACTTCACCCCCTCTGATGTTAAGTTTGCATGTGTTATGGAGGTCCTTGTAATTTTTACAGTCGTCCGTGCCGTTATTAACCGTGCACCGACTCCAGGCCGATAAGCCTGCGGGTGCTTAACTTCAGCCAGAAAAGGTAAGTCTTTTTGTTTCGTCATGGAAATGTCAGGGTTTCCTCACAAATCGTGTAAAGAATCACAACTCACATCTGGTGTCCAGATCATGAATCACCTAAATTTAGCCCAGAAGAACCTTCGATATCTTGCTTGGCCTTTCTACAATCAGTTTTCGTATAGTTCCTGGCTGGTTCTTGTTCAGAGACAGACGACATAGATATGGAAATGCTGAAAAAAAGCCCATATTCAAGCAGTTCAAGAATGCTAAGAACGTCTGAGTTGCATATACTAGCGGTCGTGTTGGTAAAAAAGTAATCTTGTCGGATGTCTTACCGTCAGACCCTCAGAAAGCATGTTCAGAGACGTGTTTAGTCACAAAGTTTCCCGGCAATAATTCCTGAAGTTCTCTGGTAAGAGACAAATTTATATTGGTGAAGAGTTGAGGGAAGTTGATATCAACCGTAATGAGGACCTGACGGCGGCGAAAATCCTGAACTTCCTCGATGTATTGTGTTTCGTTCTTAAAAACCTCAAAGGGGTTCATGGGAGCGATGCAAAATTCCAGCCAGACGGCGATCTCCACGAAATCTCATGCTGAACACGGGTACACCTCTGGCTGCAGTTTTGCGGAGAGAATCGTATGCGCTTTCAATAGAAAAGAGGTGTAAAGGCAAAATTGTCGCTTTATCCCTGTAATCTGACCCTCTGAATTGAGTTGAGCTCCTCAGAAGGGGTCTCATTATCTTGCATGCATTCTGTGAATCATACGACTCAGATAGTCACACCACAACGATCACCTTCAACCAATAACCTCATCTTGGAAATCTCAGAGTCCAAATCCCACACATTGCTACAGACAGCAAATACCAGTACCAAGACCCATAACTCCAGCAGTAGGCAGGGTGACCGAGTGTTTGACCAGCCTTTAAATGTCCAGATTCAACAAGTTTCTTCACCAGTGAGGAAACAGAACCAGGAGCGATGAAGCCCTTAGAACTGCTTGTCTGGCGGAGTCTGTGAGACGATAGAAGTCAGTGTTTGAGGACTAATTGTGGCATAGCTAAAAATCAGTCACACTGGTGCAGGATTATTCAGTCTTCGACTCCCTCTAGCGCTTGAACGTTCGCACTAACCGTTATCTTCAAATTGTTTATTTTCATACTAATTTTTCCACTTTGGTATCACTCATTTTTCAGACCTCTATTCTCTGTGTACTGCTGTGAAGTGTGGTGACTTGAGTCAATACAACTGTATGCAGGGTTTATCTATGATTTGTTCTATATCCCTGTCTCTTCAAACCAACCTAATGCACTTTGATGCTGGAGTGGAAAGTAAAGTTATTTAGCTGACAGTGGTAATATCCAGCCAGATTATTAATCTTTGGTGAGAACCGGTAGGAAAATCCATGAGGTACATAGCTCTTCATGCACTAATGAACAAAAAATGACGAATAACATGCACTTATTCGTTTGGGAACTTCTCAATGTTATCAGGAAGCAGGATATAACAAGCCTGGCGATGAAAGTGTCGGCTTCAAGCTTTATATTTTACCAGATAATGCACGTAGTGCCCGACAAAAAGTGTGGATTTATTGTCATCGTGAAGCAAATAATTCCAGTTATCCATCATGCCAGTTTGTTCCCAGTTGCTCTGCTGCCATGCTCCACTTTATTGCCATGCAATACATATCTTCTGGTGGCTGAATGGATGGGGATTTGGATGCCTGACTCAAAGGGACGTGAAACTTTCATAGAAGCCTGTTGATACCCGTAAAAATGTTGTCTGCCTGTATATTTAGAAATGAACATCACCATTATGGTGGTGAATGGATGGCAAATAAGGACGATTAACGGTCCTAAATGGGCCAACAAATTAGATACCATTCCACTGTTTTTCTGGAGCTTCAGGATTTCATAAATTCGGGTTCTAACTTGTCATACTTTGTCTCAGAAAGTGCGGAATCTGCATACATACGCTGATTACTCATCGCAGTTGTTCGTACTTCGTTGGAAGTCATGTTTGGTAGCTTGCCACCATTGATAATGGCATTAATTCTTAACAAGTCACTCAACGTTTGTGTGCATATGTATTTGATGACAATTTCTACTTTGGATAGTTACTATGTCCCAAGTAAATCACAGTCTTAATTGCTTCATGTACAAGTTCACCACCGAAGTTGTCTGAAACATAGCTGGTTACTAACATCTGGGTTATACTCATTCCTACCATTTTTATTGCAGACAACACTTTTTCATATTTTTGATTTATTTAATCTTGAACTCTCAGGGTTTGCTGTGTGCGTTTCAAGAAATGAGCTGATCCACGAAGCTAACGGAATAAAGGTTTCGAAGTTACGAGTCCGGTTGCCACATAACTTTGAAGTTCGCCTCGTGAAAATGTCCATGACAGAAAACGCCGTAGTACGCCTGGTGCCACATATTTGAAGACATCGTATAAATGGGAAGCCTGAACTGCAACGTAACTCTGTTTTTAAGAGCGTCCAACTACAGATTTTGGTTTTCTGTTTGACTACCCACTGACCGTTTAGTCTTCTCCCCGGGAATGCCAGGATGCAGTGACTTCGGCTACTCCTCTTTTAAAGACTTTAGGAAGATACAGTGCAGTTTGTTAGCTGGCTCATCACATGAAAATATGAGAGTGCTAACTATTGACGACCAGGCCCGCAAACTACTTCGTAGGTGCCTCATAGATTTCCCCCCACTTTAATCACTCCATTTACCTCAAACTCGAAAACCCCAGCAGCCAGGGATTGCAAGGCTAATCCATTCCAAACCCACAGGTACTATAAGCAAACATTACGACATAGTGCAACTCACGTCATTGCAATATCCAAGAATATAAAACAGGAGACTAAGTACCTTTATTCAGTGGTAGCCGTGCAACGGAAAGTTGGCCAAAACTGCTTTTACACTGTTCCAAATCAACCGAGTCGCCCTACTAACCCTTCAGAACAAATGCGTGATGTGATGTCTCACACCACAGAAAAGTAACCAGCAAACCACCGCCTCTTTATTTGGCTGGAAGCGGTCGGCAAAAAACCTTGAATCATGGTTCCATGCCTTTTGGCACGCATCAGCTGGGCGCATCTACAGCCTCGACAGAACTACAATCTTACTTGGGACTCAAGCCCACCCCACCCAGTTTCGCACCCAGAGAAGCTGCTACTGAGGTATTTGGGCCACGACCGACCTCCTGCAGGCCTAGGTCACAGTAATTTATGACTGAGGAGTATTCTGTTTCGTGGTGCCTAGTGCCCGAGTACTGACTGAGTAAATGAATAAACGTTTTATCTTCATATTAGTGGGTTAACATGAGAAAGGCCAGTTTATAGGCAGCATCGCATTGATATGTGTCGAGAAATAAACAAGATTTTATGAGATCAGAACGGCACAGAGGGTGTCATTAAAATCTATTAGAAATATTAGAAGATCCTGCTAGTTATGAGAGGAACAGGAAAATAGCACTTTCCAGAGTATGAGGAGCGTCATAGTTGGGATAATAATAATCCTCACCCTCATATAATGGATTTAACATGAGAGATACTAGTTTACAGGCATAGCCGAACTGATAATTATTGAAAGTACAAGAAATAGTGTTTATCATTGTTATTACTTGTCCCTTGGGTTCCTAGTGAAAAATACGGCTTCAGTAGCACGTCCCTATTTCACTCTCTTCTCTGCAGTCTTCTTAATCCGGCCACACCACCGCCAAGAAGCTTTGATTTCTTCCTCACACCATCTCCTTCATGTCACCCTCAGACGCCCAACTCGTTTCCCATCTAAATTCTACCCGAGGGCCTGGCGCGTGATGTCCCCCAATCGGTCTTCTCAGTCTATGTCCAATCCAATGCAATCCATCTCCACTTTCTTCAGCTGCATATTTGTTGGGCGATGGGTTCTCGGTTGGTTCGTTGCCAACCAGCCAGAGTTCCTTATTGATTATTCTTATTATTCTGGCCATCTGATGTTCAGTATCAGTATCGAGCGTAGGCAGTTGTTGACGAATGTCTGTAGTTTGTTGGAAATCCCTTTCGTAACGCAACAAGTCTCTGAGGCACTGACTTGACTGATATTAGTGTTGAAAATCCCGATCTTATTCACGCTTTATGCTGAGTGCAGTAGATCTCCACACTGACTTCAGGTTAGTGCAGGAAGGCCTGTTTTGCTGTCTTTCCAATCCTGGCTGCTTTGACACCCTCGTATGTGCGCCTGTGACACCTGTAGTTGAAACGATGAAGCCTTGCCTAAGTAGGTGTAGGTGGAAGAGACTACTTCTTTTAGGTTTCTCCCCTTCATGGTGATTGGTGCTTGTTGTTGTTGGTTGGGTATCTTCATCACCTCTGTCTTCTCTACGTTCACCTGGAGGAAGTCCTGTCTTCCTTCGCTGCCTCGCCTCTTCTGTCAACAACTTGTTAGTTTTTGCCCGTACATCTTCCAGTTTGTGCGTCATTAAACATAAATCATCATCGGCGGTGAAATCCAAATCTCCTAGGCTCTTTTCATCGATCCAGCCAGTGTGTGCCCACCTTCTCCCTCCTCACGGTTTGCTGCATGATTCAGTCCACCACAATCAGGAAAATCATCGGTGAAAGTAGGCAGCGGCTTTGCCTTACTCCTGTCCACTGTCTTCATTTCAAAGGTGTCACTGAGCTTTCCATTGTGAATCACTTGGCATGTGGCGTCGTCATATAGCTGCTAAATGAGGTTGATAAAGGTTTGTGGCACTGAAACTGTAGTGTTGAAGCAGCTGTCAAATTACCTCTCGATTGACGCTGTCGAAGACCTTTTCAAAGTTGATGAAGTTGAGGTAGAGTTGGCTGCCATTCTATGCTCTGTTCTGTGATGACGCGTAGTGTTGCTTCGCAATTTGATCCGCACATGATTTGTTCTTCCTGAAGGCAGCCAGCTAGACTGTTCCGGTCGTAATTTTGAATCCAGAGCATCTTTTAGTCTTTCCAGTATGATGTGGCATAATATTTTGCTTGCTTGTGCTGGAACAAAAAAGGATTTTGTATTATATAATTGACATGGAACGGTTGATATTTCAAATGGTAGTAGTTATGCATAGACTTCGGTTATCTTTTCTATTAGCGTAAGGAGCATCATTCGGAAGCTTATCTGATTTATAGTAACTTTCATATGAAGAGATGGCTGGATGCAGCGTGCTAGAAAACATGTAGTGTGGAGCTACCGTGGGTTAGTAGCGTTTCGAGCCGACATGTAAATTGGTCGTTTGTTTAGTCATTTGTTCAGAATGTTTGTGCTACTGACTGACATCCATCGACCGTATCTGCAACTCTTCTGCCAAGCTAGGAGGTCCGCCACTGCGTAGCAACATTTTCCATTCGGGCTTATAACAAAATTTCTCAACATCTTACAGTGAACATCCCCCAGCAAACTATTGGCGGGTAAATGTTATTCGGCAAACATTTCAGCGTCTTATGAACCGAACGAAGATTTTGAGAGAGCAACGTTATTCACTTTTGTAGATAACCTGATATTTCTTTCAGTTCCATCACAATTTTATGTTCTTCCGTTTAGCTCATGTTCTATTTGGTATAAACCAGGTTATTCGGAATATTGTGTTTACTTGACTGAGTCTTGGCGCGCTCCAAACATTGAAATTCAGTGCACTCTAGATAACTTGCACCTCAGTCTCAGGCTCAATGACCACATCCTGCGGTGTAATGGCCTCAACACCTTCAATACTAAAGGCCGCAGTGTTTGTGGGCGCTCCAATGTTTCATCTCTCCGCCTCCCTATTAGGCCAAAACTTCTTAGACGACGTGGTATTCGTAAACAGTGTTGTTCGCCCCGCACGATTTCGGTTGGCAGCCTGTATGGATCACAGCACTCTGGACCTCCCGTTGATGACCATATAAATGGATTATTCAAGTTTCTGCGCCCCAGCCCACTTATACGCCACTGCGCATCGGTTGTAGTGTGTCGCGTTTCCCATAACTGTCTCTTTCCGGACAAACCTCTTCCAAGTCAGTTTCAGACGTTAGGGGACACTTAACAGGCTCAAGTGTTTAGTTCCCGTATGAAACAATGACATTCTGGGCCTTTTACCAACAAGATATCGTCTTTCAAGAATTTTATCAGTTACGACCTCCTAAAAGGTTATCAAAGGGTTTTGGCCTCCCAATACTTTGTGTGGTGTAAGTACGTTCAGAAATCACTGATTCTGAAGGCACTTATTCACTAACCTTTTGACGAAGTCGACCGAGCGTTTATTAATTTCAGATAAACCATATAAACTTGGATCAATTTTTTTCATTCAACCTCTGTTACATTTCGAATTTTGTCTCGGTCTCACAGCCCCATCTAAAACAAAAAAGTCACGTTTTCGAAGTGAGCATCAAGCTTCCGTCTCATTCTGGCACAAAATAATGCGGCTGCAAAGGTGTGTTTACGCTTTTGGTCACTTTCAGAATCCTTGCAGTTTTCAGTGGCCTGAAATTTAACAGACAAAAGAGCGGAGCCTTTGCTGGGGATATAATCGGAGAACAGCCAGCCTCACCGTCACTTCACCGAAAAATAGTCTCTGCAATAGGCCAGATCCATGGAATATGTTGAATTTTAGGTAACAGGGTCATTAAAAACCCCAGAGCGATGTGTACACTACTAAGGAAGGGGTTTACTCTTCCCTTTGCTGACTGTGGTCACCACCGTTCGCCCCTCAGAAGCACCGGAGGTTGAATTCATTGCAAACAACTTTCTGATGCCAAAACGTAGCTGGAGTTTTCTTTTCGTGCAGGAGCAGATGGAATATTCGGAATCTGACTCAAACTGGCACCTCGGACTTCCCTTCACTGCATGCCGAAATCATCGAACCCTCCTTAAATTCTGGCGTAGTCTTAACTTCATAGAAAGGTGGCCATGTTATCTCACACCTTTATGAAAGGTCCAGATAACTTCGTGACTTGAGAATGAAGATATTTATTTATTACCTATTAATATGACCTCATCACAAATACAGTGTCTGTTCTTTTGTGTATTCAGGAGAGGGAGGTGGAAAAGGCGACTACCCCATTTTTTTACTATTCTCTTACGATCTCCTCATATCATGGACTTCTGCCGAACAGTCTAGCATGCCTTGCTGCTCAGAATCCCTCAATCACCCAATGAGGATCTGAGATGGAGATAGGATAGTTGTCTCTGTACTTCGATTTCGCCGGGTCTTCTGATATGGTACATGTATTTTGGTCTTCTTACCCTTACAATAAGTATGGATGGTATGACCTCGCTGAACCGGGTAAAACATTCGTTTTTGCAGACGAGTTGAAAGTGATGTATACCTTTCATCCTAGTCGATGTGATGTCAAAACTGCCACCGTAAAAGACAATCTATATAGGCCACGGAGGCCATGTGACTTGAAGTTGGCTCCAATGAATGTGCAGAAGTCTGGACTCATTCTCATTGGTGAACGAAGCATACGGACCTATCCTCAACTCCACAACCTTGCACTCTGACGGGTGAGTACCACCTGTGACCCTAGGGTTCACTGAAGGAGTAGTGGCGCACTCTCCAAATCACACCTTTTAGGCTCTGTTCATCATAATTACCTCACTAGTGAAACACAGCTGACTGTATAAGAAGTGTGTCCGACTGCTGCTTGGATACCAGTATACCATGCCTATGCGCTTACATTCTGCCAACGCTCACGAAGTTGCAAATACAGAACGGTACCCAACTAGACTTATTTCCTCTGGTAAGCCATACAGAAATGGAATTCCTGCTTATCAGTTACAACCCAATTAGGCAAAACTTGGACATCACCAGGTTCTGTAAAGCTCTACACTGTGAAGTGATGTAATAAAGTCTTCCCCGGAAATAGTTCAAGTCCCAGAAACCAAAGTTACCGCGTATCACACCAAGAGGTCTGAAACAAAAATCTTTACCTTTCTGCAATACAAACATTTAGAACGTACTTTTGCATAGAGTCCGGTACAGTCAAATCATATAGCAGTTAAAGTCAGCCCTGAGCCGCTACATCCATCAGCATGGGATCTGAAGAATCTTTAATCCACCCAACCCTGATGAAAGCATATTTCATAATAGCCCACTAAACGTCTACACTGCAACGACTTATAACCTGACTCATCAGCCGAGGAACATGTGAAGTGGGTCTTGGTGTGTTAATGTCACCTGACGCTTGACCGGCTTTGCGTAAACTGTTGTGCGCCAGTACCCAACCAATCAGCACCTTAGCTGCGTATAAGTGCTGGTAGCAAAAGACAGATCAGAGAATGCAATATATGGTAAAAATTGCCCGGACAAATAGTCTGTTAGCTAGTCAGAGATAAGGAAGTTATATTGGGGGAAGAATGTCACCTTATCTGATTATCGACGGCTTAACTAGGGACTCTGAGATAGATGCTGCCGACCAGAACATAAAAGACACAAAGCGGCAAATGTCAACGTGCAGATGCCTATACACTGGAACTGGTCTAGGGAACTAAAGCCACTCGTCGGCATTTTAAAAAATTACTTGGCTATTATCTACATATTTAAAATGTTTATTTATTTGCTTTGGGCCTGGGATCATTTTGGTGCTAAGAAGGTGCACTACAAACAAATGAACCCCCACAGCTATATGAGCTCACCCAGTTTTTGTTTTTATGAGCTTGGAAACACCAAGTGGTATTAATCCGAGCATTTTGGTGCCTTCAACGCATGAAACCAAGGCCCTGAACCAACAATCACAGCCCATTCAGTGAAGACATTTATAAACATTGTGGCGGCGCGGACTCCCACGCGTAAAACTGGGAATAGAAATCCACATAGCATACACTCTGAGTTGATGTTTATGTTGAATGCTTGCTTCAATGAATGACAAACACAGGCACTATTTTACCTCGCTTTTCACAGAACTGATGGTGCTAGCGTTTTCTATGTACTTATGCCAGACTTCATGGCTCTATCCTTCTCTTGTGTCACATATATATGTATGGGCTGCAGACCGCTTTTCCGGCTGTCTTCTCACGCTCCTCTTGGTAAAAATGCTTTAATGCTGACTGCTCATCAGTGAACGTGGTGGCATAACCTCACGGGTTCCACCTGTCTCCTGAACAAGATAGTCTGATTGCTATGGTATTCGGATAATTTTGAATATGAATGCACACAGAATAATAACAGCTAGACGTCCAATGCTGCACAGTTACACCAAATTATTTCCAATATACATGCATGGTAATAGCTTTCTCCTTCACCAAGTACTTAAATACAAATGTCAGCGCAGACCGGCTGCCACATACTTCTTACATACCTACTTCCCTCTTCGACCTTTCGCGTACATTTTTCATGAAGTTTTCATGCGAAAATGAAGGTTATTCTAGGGGGAAAACAACAAAAAATTGCAAATGTACACACATGATTAGCAGTCGAGTGTGTTTTACAGCGTTTCAGGAACCCAGATTGCCGACTCGAACTTGCCTTTCCCTGTAAAGCGGATGCTGGTAAGTCTACATCAGTGAGAGAGTTGGCACGAAGTTTGGTCATCAGAACGTCTTCTGCCCACCGACCAATGTCTAATATACCGCCCAACGCGATTTTCTTCATCCCTGACTTATCATGGTCTGGGCGGCGTGCCGTGGATCCCGCAGGAGGTTCTGTGGTCGCAACTTGGTGTGTAACATCAGTAGTTACGCAAAGGAGATTATGCGCTGGTTATCTTGACTTCGGATACCCGTCTACCAGCTTGACAGCGGTCGAAGAAGTGTTTCGATATAAATGAGGGTAAAATCGGACCTGTGTAGGTTGTTCCGCCGGTCGCTTTCTCGCAATTTTTTATCAAGCAGTTGTAGACGGCAGGTATCTACGAAAAAGGCGATGGTAACTCGGCAGGTCCGTGTCCACGATGTGCCTGAGACACCAGGTAAAAAAGAGGTAGAGTGGACAGGTTTAGGTAAGCCTAATATATCGTAGGTACACCATTCCCCCTAAGTCGTGATTAGTTTTCTGTTACCCAGCTGCAGATTAGGAAAGGACCATGATGGCTTTTGCTTGTGGTTGCAGAAAACCAGCTTACTTTTGTGCAACTGTTGACAAGATAGCGAGACTTTTTTCTACATTTCTGATGCACAACAAATGGCTGTTTTCACCGGTTACGCTTGCCATTGATAAGTGTCAGTGTGACACTTTCTTAAATACTTGCAGCCTTTGTTGGGGGCCCACAGTCTTCCAGAATTTCTGGCCACCTCCACCAAGAGTGTTGCGGAACGAATACGTTTTAGGATATTCGGCACTACGAAGTTTTTCTGCGAACCGAATGTGTGGACTGCATCGGCGCAGTGAAGCAGGGTTATGCCGGGTTTTATATCATGAAGTGGGGCTTTGAGTCCGTATAAGATGCTTAGAAAGGTTGTGGAGATCTACCATTTCAGAATCCAAGAATGCAGGTTTTTCGCCAACAGTATATATTCCATATAGCTCTGGAAGGTTTCCCAGACAAAACTGCTGGGTCAGCAGTTGCAGCGGATTGGAGTGTCTCTAGAAAGGTTCGGGCCAGCTGAGATGGTTAGGAAATACAACTCACGATAAAGGTTGTTATTGAAGATTTGTCAGCACAGTACTTCTCGCTTACAGGCATGTTAGTGACCTGATATTTCTTCATTCAGATGTCACGAAGCAATTAGCGTACGCTTCGATGGTCTGCCCTGATCAATTTTTAATGGTAACTTAAGCTTGGAGTAAAGGTATGTTCTGTTACATACCTGTTTACTTTCCGTGACGGAGATCGTATGACAGCAAGAAATGGAGACAGGAGATCTGTGTCACCCTATTCTTGGAAGTCAGCTTCGGCATACAGAAAACATGTTTCTGTGTTGTCTCACCAGACTGAAACGAGCTGGATTGTTGTCGTTTGATACAGATAAGTCTGGTGGTCTGGCGGCGCATTGATAGGAAAGTTCTTAATGGGAGTAAATGAAAATCGTTCCTGTGAAAAATGAACGGGTTCACCAGTTTAAGACTGGTTTACACGCTGTCTTGAAAGACATAGGGGCTAACGGCTTACTCCCTGTACTCTTTGGATGCGCAGGAATGCGGAATGATGATAGAACACAGTAAAGTAGACAGGTGGCAGCCATGTATTTGATGGGTCATGCTAATATACTGAGGTGGGTGAACTAGCCGGCTAAGAGTAATTACCAAGCAACCCAAAATGAGTACACGGCAAAGGATATAGCTGTCTGATCATGTGCTCACAGCTTAACTAATCCGTCAAAACTATGGACGTCAAGATCAGTGTCGAATGTCGTCGAAGCTTTTTCTGTTAACTTCGGAGGGCTATTTACCGCTACAACCCAGCCGGCAAACACCTTGGGTGCACTTAAGAACTCTTGGGCCAAAAAGGTACACTGCAGACACTCCATCATTGTTCCAAAATGCCAAAAATTTCTCCTGAGAATCAGAAAATGTAGAGTATTTTGCCAAGAAATCACAAGGGTTTCAAAGTCCGTCAAAAATGCACAGTGTCTGCAGTATGGAACTATCAGGTCAAGTCATAACCCGGATTCACATAAGTGCCCAAAGTTCCGGACATAGTGGGCATAGACTTTCAGAAAGCATTATATAAGACAAGTATTTACATTTTAGGATGCTTGGTCGTAGAATAAGAAATGTGCAACCTTTTATCGCCATCCTAAAGAACGGAATTTCGTGGAACATAATCAACTTCGAAGACGCACTAGGAATATCTAAAGTGCACCCAACTTTGATTGTGGAATTGACCCAAAGTCCTCGAACTGCACCCGAGGGGTCTGCAGGTTGGAAGCGTTTCACTGTATTCTGGACGTGTCAGTCCCCTACTGTCTGCCTGACATCATGGCCACCAGCATGGCACCATTTGCTACAACCTTCATGAAACCGTGAAAAAAATACTTTCCTGTCGTGTATGCACTACAGTACTTCAACAGAAGGTGGAGGAAGCCGATGAAATATATGCTATCTCCATCCATTATCTTATCAGTAAGTACAGAAGATACACATGACCACAGAATGTTGTCAAACTTATTATTTCCTATCTAATTTTAAACTACGTGCGACGAAGTCTCTGTGCTGCATAACTTCATTGTACTCATCAGTGAACGCCCACCCGATGAATCCTTTGCGTGACAAAAGTGTATTGTAATCAAAATTGTGACTTTTTACCTTATGAAACGCTCATACCATCTGCACCATGCAGCCTTCATACTTGTTCTTCGCATTTGCTGTTTCACACCAGCATTCATACCTCTGTAACACAGTTCTCAGGATTGGAGGCCTAAACTATCAAATTATCAATCTTGCATAGCACCATTGTTGAGGAATTCTTCAGTCAGGCCTTGTTCTTTATAGCCGAATTCTAAATTCGTGATGAATAATCCCCACGATTTTATTCTTCAACTTAGTTTCTGAAATATATGTTAATTGATTCAATCATTCTGGTTGTAAGGGATTTAATCAATGTGGTAGACTAAGCCCAGATGTCACATCTCTCCTGTAAAAATGGCCTGCTTCTCACTCAACAACTAACAGTCAATATTGTTTGAGGTTTCAAACATATAGCCTAAGTCTAAAAAGGGTTATTGTGAACGGGGCTGCTCTTAACTTGTCAGACTCAGTGACCGAAATATATAATTGTGTGACTAAAACAAATGCGGGAATTTTGATAATATGAAGACGACTGTGGGCCTGTATCGCAAACTAGGTTGCCTTGCTTTTCTGGTGTGCCCGTCCAACGCCTCGACAAACTTCTTGGCTGAGAGTCAGATTAAATGTGAAACACGAATTTCATAGCCAACAAAGCCAGCAAGTAAACAGTTTCCTTTCAAAACGTTATTGTCCCTTATGTGTCCGACCGTTCTCCATTAAACTATGTGAAAAATGGTTTACTCTGGCACCCAGGTTTGCATAAGTCGGCTTGCTGTGTCTTGGATATTAAGAATAAGACTAATAAATTTACCTGTATAATATTATTTTAGTTCAGCTCACCCTATAACGTAAGATATCCCCGTGATTCACAGAGAGCTATGGTAATTTCGCGTTAAATGAAAACCTACGAGTGCTTGGAGTGTGTCCAGTCTCAGGGTGTTATGCACTGAAGATCTAAATAAATCTGTTCTGAATCGGATATGCACCCTACATCCACGACACAACGGGGGAATCATTTTCTCAAAAATAAACAACACAAACGCCTCCAATGGTTGGAAGAGTACAGGCTATGGGAAAATACCAGGCATTTCTTCTTACACTTATCTGAAAAACTTCCAGCACCTTCCCATTCCCTTCTTTGCGCAATGATGCCACCTATCAAAATGTAGCCTGCTTCTGTTCAGTTGAAACCTTTTACACTGGGTTCCGAGCTTGACACGCCGTACTATTACCCCCGTCGAGGTGCAACCATTGACTTATGTGTCTCATTTCACTCCTCTCGACAGACATTTGGGAATAATAATAAGTATATGATCATTTTGTTATTTGTTCCGATATTTTCCACCTGTATTACACGAGTTAAAAACGCTTTATACGATGAATAAGTCTCTACATTACACTCCTGCTAAAAATATAGCCTTTTCGGACGACAAAAACTAATGACAACTTTGGCTTTTAATATGATGACATCTTCAAACCAACTGTTATCCGCCCCAACCAGCAACCGCTAGTGTTGGAGAAAATAGAATGACGAGTGGGTGTCCTCCTAGTTAACAAATTGTAGACTAACGGTTGGAAGGAAGGTGGATATGATTTGCAGCGACCTACACATCATATCCTATCTGTATGCTCCCGAAGACGAGCGGTACCTTATGTCCCTCACCAGTACCACTCGACGCCACCAACTTGAGCAGGTTCTTCAAAAATATTCAAAAGCTATTGCCTGTCAAATTATTTTTCTCATCGTCTGATTAGCCATTGGTCTATATACAACTAAATAAGAGAGATCTTCGTGTTTTCCGGTGCACCACACATCCTTAATGTTCATCACTGAAGCCTGATGTACTTCTGGTACTTCTGACAATGATTTTTTTCGACAATTATGTTGCGTTCACGGCGAATCTGTACTCATCACTCTGAGTTGTCACTGAATGAAACTTTATGCTCGAACACGTGGTGTCATCACTGATGAACTCAGTGGGTGAAATACTAGGTCAAAACAAAAATATTTACCCATAGGACTGATGAAGGTCAAATCAACCCGATATTCTTTTTACTACCTAATTTAGGATCCCTTCCTCAGGAGGTCTTTTAACATGAGGCTTTCAAAAGACGGACGTAAATTCTGTCAGTATCCAGTGGCATACCAGCTGTCTGCCTTAGAAATTTCTCTTTCTGGCAAAGGGTATCATGAATAATAAAAGAGAGTTTTCGTTAATGATCAACTTCGGTCATTGAGTATCCAGTATCTTTTTCAATACTTAAAAGGCAGACTGACAAGGAGAATCATCAGAACACTTCAGCAGTAATAAATGTTACGTCTGAACCCTGTTAGTATTTGGGCAATTATCCTTTTAAATTAGCAGATAGGGGGTTTTTCATTTGGTTTGTCGTGTCCTGACTAACCTGCCTTAGAATAGCCAGGCAATATCAAAACGCTTTGTTGGTTCTATTAGGGAAGATGAATCCAGTTATTCAAGGGACTTAACAAACTAAAATTATGATGTGTGAAACAAGGTCAGATAAACCTTAGTAGCAAAAGAAGCAACCACTGAAAGATTCATCCACAGTTCTATCCAGGACTTGTAGCTCATGTGTACCTAACTACAAGTGTGAATTTGAAAACCGAAAAACCTCCACGTTTCTTAGCTTTCCAAACGCTTCTGATCTACCTGTTTCAAACAACGTTAACAACAGAGGACTCGCGTGAAAATAAAGAAGAATGTATTCACAATATAACCGAATCCAAAAGTCATAATCAGACCAGTGTTACTTGAACACGGTACACACAAACAAACATACATTTATAGTGTAAACTTCAAAAAAGTTATGCAAAGAGAACGGAATACCGATAGACCTGTAGGAGAGTGGATGTGTTGTTATTACACAAAAGTTAACCTGCCTTGCTAAACTCGATGTGCTCTAGCACCCACTTAATCAGTAGCTCGTCTAACGTGGAAGTACTGATAACGAAACACAAATAAAAAAGACAAGTTATTTAGGAATATTTTCGAAATGGCAATCTATTTAAATAGAATAAAGGTGAAGGTGATTTTTAGGGAAAACTCTGTTTAAATTATCTAGCTCATATGGCTGAGCTAGGGATCCTGGGAATGTGCATGTTGACCAGCACAAATCGGCGAATGTCACTGGATCGATACCTATACGCGGAACAAACCTAGAGAACTAAAGTCACCAATCGATGCCATATAAGGTCATTTAGGTATTGTTTAAATATTTCAAATCTTTATTTATCTTAAGCCTATCAATATTTTCGTACCAAAAGGGTGCACTACTAGCTTTTACATCAAGAAAGACTGAAGATGTTGATCTTTAATTAAAAGTAGTAAACTTACTACAGTGCACAGTGATGAAAAGTTTCAAGTTGGAGGTTATCATATTTATCTGATGAGAAAGAACTGTTTCGGGTAGCATGGAGTATTTGAACACCTCCTTAGTGCCAAGAGATGAGTGGTCTTGATTCTTATAGATTTGTGCCTATTTTAGCATATTAGAATCATCCGGGCTCTGAAATGTTGGAATTCCGCATAAATTTAACTCCTCGCAGTTCAATCAGTGTGTCAGCATAAGGATGCAAGGGATTAGCTGTGTGATTACTGCGTAGCAGGCGATTAGTCTTATTCAAATTTAAGTGCGCCAGTACCAATTAATCGGTTAAGAAAACACATTAATAAAAACACTCACAAGAGCAGTTTATTAATTAGTATTGCGTAAAAAGTTTATTTTAGGAGGAAATTGTGTAAATTATCTGCATACAGATGGCTGAGCTATGGACTCGGGGTATGTAGCTGTTGGTCAACACGGAGTGAACTCTAGGTGTCAAGTGTCAATGGGTAGATGCTTACACGTTGAATCAAGACTTATAAGACAAGAGAGACCCACTGATGCCGCCGGAGATTTTTCACCTAATATCTGGTTACCTTAAACATTGATTTCATAGACTTTAAATCTAGTAGGACTTCGGTGCTGTAAAGGTTCATCACGAGAAAATTTCATCAATGACTCGACAAAACTTGATATTAAGCCACAGGGCAAGTTAGTCAATAAAGTATTAAGGTTGTGAAGGCTGAGTAAAGTATATTTCCTACTTTTTACCGGAGAAAGTTGAGGCCTTACACGTAGTTTATTTATTCTGGTATGCCTTCAGCCAAACATTGTAAGATTAGAAGTCTGTTTTGATACTGAAAAATCAGATTTGGTTTTTAAATATAACCCGCTTTTAATGTGCATACAAAAATAGATAGTCTATGTAATAAACAAGATAATTCCATTCATAGACGACATGTCTATATTCTGACTATTCACGCATATTGTCACACACTTGTTTTCACTTACTAACCTTCGATAAGGGTTAGGCTAGTAACCCAATAACTCCGGATTCTTTTGAAGCTCTTTTATTCTCTTTTTCCTCTTGTAGCACCAACTTCATGAGATAAAACGTTGTTGATAGATTAACCAAGGCTGTTTACATCAGGAAATTAGTCATTTCTTCAGGTGTTCTGTTTGGACAAAAGCCAGATTCAAAATACATGACCCTCAAAACAATCTGTGAATTAAGTTTTCTTGCCTTAGAGATTTAAAGTATATTTGTACTATAATGAGTCTTACTCATCAGCATTTGAACCAGGTATCAAATCTTGTTGCTGCCTATAAACAGGCCTGTCTTAAAATACATTTATATTCATGAATGTGAAGCAGAAAATCAACTCATTGGTATATGATGTAGAGTTCTAAGGGTCCATTTCTTCCAAATTGACATGTTTGGCATTATGAGGAATCCCGTTTATTACCTAAAATATATCACATAGCACCTCCACTGAACAATACCACCAGTTTTCTTAGCAGCTATGGAACTCTTTGATTCCGATAAGTTACTGCACCCTCCACGTCCTGAAATCATTGCTGTTATCAAGCCGCTTAAAGACAGATGTGTGTGACCATTATCTTCGATGCAAAACAATGGACATGATCTTATCTAAGCTGTTAGTCAACCCAGATGAATTTTTGACCTTTTTGATGAACAGTAGTGTTTAGGACCAAACAAGTTTGGAGAGAGGACGGATACATACTAATGACGTAGTATGACAGTCGCACTATATCATGAACTGACAAAACTAATCAACATTGGACCACTACATTTCAACTTGGTGATGTAGGTAGCAGGCTAGTTGTCAGAATTTACAGTTCTGATCTCACGGTTGAGTACGCACTGCTGAGAAGTATCGAACTGGGATGAAACAGCCATTATAATGCTCCTAGGTTTTCATCAGTTGTCTGAGTGACGTCAATCTTTGAATAAAAAACTTCTTGGAAGTCAATCGTTCTATACAATTGTTCCATATATTTTTCAAGCTATATAAAGTTCAGAAATGGCTACAACATTTGTAGATTGTTCATTTAGAGTTCTAAGTATAATTCACAAGTTTTTCGATGTCAACAGGATTGATAGAGTGGGTGTTAGCATTGACCCATTCAAGTCTTCGTTCATTGAAAACGCTCCAAAAACATCTACTAGCAATCATGCTACGGCATTTCGACCTCCAGAAAATACTGAATGACAGCCTAAATCAGGTGGGTAGGGGAGTTCACTAACATGAACGAAAAGTATATGCAATTAAAGTTGGAATTCGAACCGTATTGTAATCATGTTCACTGTGTACACTTACATCCTTTTAATATAAAATCACATTTATGAACATCCGGTCTATCATTTTTTATTATTTCAAAATAAAACCCAAGAATCCTTGAATAACATTCATTTTTGTATTTACTCTGTTATTCATTTCGCTAGCAATTAACGAATAAACTTTCATGATTGAGTGACCCTGCTGAAAAATTATTAAACATTTAATTTTAAAAACTTATTTTTTTATGATAACTAGGAAGAAAAAGAACAAACTTTTGCGCAGAATTGCATTAAAACCATGATATTTTTTCTGATTCGTTTTCACCTGCTTACAACCTAAGATATCGAAGTAGTAAGGTTAAATGGAAATTAAGGCACTATTTACTTCACTGCAGTTAACTTTGGTCAGCAGTGTAGTAAGAGATTTTTGAGCTTGTATTTGGCTCCAATCTTCATATAGAGTTCATGAAGAGCTGTCACTTTTATTATCCCAAACAATGCTGATACATCTTTATTAAGCAGTGTGAAAACACGACATAACGCGAAGTATACACTTGGATGTTGAAGTGATAATAATACAACAAGTTCGAAACCAGCAGTATGGAGGCAGAATGTTCTGTGTCAGGACAACTAAACAAGCATTAAATTATGAGTTTAATATTAAATATATCAACGAATATAATATGGAATCTCTGCCACTAGATCATAATAAGAAATCCATTGGGGGATAAAAACGTATTTCGAATTATTGGATTTATATACATGTACGGTCAACCAGTTAGAAGTGAAGTGAATCCTAGCTGAAGAACTTGGGTGATAGTCACACTATATAGTGAAGTGACAGAAATAGGAAACTATGAATCACTGAATTCCGATCCGGTGGCTGAATGGTTAACGCGTTCACCATGAAACCTGAAGGTCCTAAGTTCGATCCTAGGTGGGCCGTAGATGCGTACTGCTGAGAAGTCCTATACTAGAACGAAACAGTTATCCAATGGTTTTCCACTTGATTTCAGTTCCTGATGAATGCTACCTTAAATATAAAATCTCCATAAACCTCAAAATAAGTTATATACATTCAACAACTGAAAATTCTAGGCAGTTGAACATGAGGTAACAGCTGAATGTTGTTAGATCTAAACTGTAAAATTACTTACATGATCACATGATACGATTATGAGCAATTAATTGTGATCAAAGAGTTGTTATCCAATAACTATTACTTTATCACTTTGTAATACATCCAAAAAGCATTTTAACCTAGGACTATGCTCTTTCACAATGGCCAAGTTTACTTTTCCCAAGTCACTTATTGGATAAACAAGTAGATGGATGAAATCTAGTGGGATAAACTCAGGTAACTGAAAGTCAGTATACATCACACAAGTTTCAACAAACTTGGAGTAAAGTTAGAGTATGTACCCATCAAAAAAAAAAAGGATTTAATCAAGTAACTGTTTAAAGTTAGAAAATACGATTACCAAGGCAGACAGAGACTAATGACAGTTGCTTGTTGAACACATGAGTCAGTTTCCAGGAGTTTGATAGCTATGATTTCAGCAAATACTAGGAGATTGGATCCAGTGTTTTTGTTTATTATCATGAAACAATTCAGTAGATTCATCTGATGTTCAGTGTCAATCAGATGACAAGCTCTGAACTATTAAAAACAATTCTTCCCGTCTTTTGTTCAGTAAAGCTTATTATGCTGTGTGTTCTATTCTTTAATGTATCTGTGTTGACAGCTACAGGTAAATTGATTTAGGTATTTATGGGTTACATAGCAACAATACCTGTAGTTATGAATATGAAGTCTGATAAATTGAAAACAACTCAGTGGCAAAATAAATTCTGGTTAATGCTGTCGCCAATCTTCCATGCAGTGTCCCTAAAAGTAATAACTCCGTTAAACAAGTGGTTTATAAAAACTAAATTTATGTCTACTGTGAACCTTGGTTTGTTGTTCTCATTTCTTATATTCCCAGTCTCACGATGTTTTGTGGTTACCCCTGTTAGTCTCCCGAGAGTTTTCAATGATAGAAGGTATGTAATTTTGATATCTGGATATTCTTTCTAAAATGACCAAATAATGATCGACTAGGGATTTCTCATAACTGATGGGTTACGAACCAGGCAAGTATTGTTGTACACCCACAATACTTTGATGTACAACCATAGAGACTAACCACTGGAATACTTTTCTTACATTAACGAAAGGACACAAAAGACAAAAGTGAGGGAGCAGGATTTATTTCTCTGGAAAAGTACATTAGATAATAGTTACTGGACCAATAACTGCCAAGTTTTGCAGAGCGAAAACTATCGTCTTAGATACGGGTTAGAAACCAGCTTATAAATTACCGATGACCTAGATTAAGGATTAATATTCAGTTCACACTTTTTATGGACAAAACTGACCGATAACCTGTCTTTCCGAAGTGACTTCAAAGGACCCCCTGGCAACTGCTAATTTAACCAATCAAATGTCAGAATTTCGTATGGAAACGTAGTTTTTCACAGAATTGAGGATTTTAATTGGTTATTTCAGCAGTTCCTAGGGTGACCTTTAAAGTCACCTAAATTGTAAGGCCACCCTAGCAACAACTTTAATAACCAATTAAACTTCTCTGTTTTATGAAAACCTGCCTTCCCAGTCGAAATGAAGAAATCTTATTGGCTATTTCGGTCGTTGCTAGGGTGGCCTTTAAAGTCGCTCTCTCTCTGTTCGTTCTCACACTTCCTTCACTGAACTTCTTCCAATGATTTTCCATTGCACTGGGTTGATTTTAACTTTTGTTCGAACTTATTTGGAGTGAAATAAAGTGTTTTAACTTCCATCATCTTAAGCCGTAAGCAGCTGAAAGCAAATCAGCAAATTATCATGGTTACGTGTTACCTCATTTTAGTATAATGGTGAACACTCACTTATTGTCAATTTTAGGGATTATTAAGCACTTTTCTTTTTCAACACTCAAATTTATGGGTTAATATTTCGGCTTTTCGGTGGGTGAATTATGTTGTCTACTCCGTGAACTTCATCCAAACGTTTCTGTGGAGATTTAATGTTCCTGTCTGCTTTCTGATGAAAGAGATTTTATTTATGCATACTAAATACCAGCAAAAGCTTTTCAAACTTCATGCTTTTCATTTTTTGTGTTCCTCGTTGTTATTACACATTGTGTTGGTGTCTACAGGTCACTCGGGATATTTCTATCTAGAAAGCAAATTCCATTCCGGTTACAGCAAGTTCATATCTCTTTATATGCTTACTACTACGTCGAAAGCTACCAGGAGTATTTGATGTTGCACGTAGGGGCTTATAGAAGTAGCGGGAAACTCTCTAAAACACAATCCGTTTGTGTTCACATATGGCAAAATATCCTAACCTCATATACTTTGACAAACGAATATAGTTCTCTTTATGTGGGGGCAAAAGTCTGAAGTTTTCTTGAAAGACTCATATTCACACATCTGAATGCATGGCGTTTGTGATATTTTATTGGTGAAGATTGCCTTGTCGTTTCTTTTCAGCACATATTCTTATTGCAGCTATTGTTCTTGTTTCTCAACATTCTAATTAAGTGACATTAATCCCCAAACAAATTCAGGTCTCGTTTACTTTCAGTGTACAATTCACTTATCGAATATCTAGACTGTTGTGCAACATAAGTCTGTGAATTGTCTACTTCCGCTGGTCTGAATCACCTTTTGATTAACAACTGTATTCTGCTATTACATTATTGACTTCAAATAACATTTGGCAACTAACGAAGTTATTAGTTTTTGTGCGGAGTTAAAGATCATTCCGCCAGCTTTGGCTGATCTTGTCTGCCAAACAAAGTTTGGGTAATAAGATATTTCCATACTTCATTAGTAAAAGTAAGAGAGAGGATAAAGGCTTGTTGAAGAATTTCATCTTTTTTGTCGGGCTATTTTGTCTTCTCTCTTCTTTAGTTTAAGTAGTTTGTTGCTGACTGCTTTCGGCGTTATGTTCAAAGAAGTAACATTATGGAGATTTTTTGCTTTTCCAACAAGTAGACAAACCACCAATTTTGGAATAGGTAATCAGCTTAATATCAAATTACCAAATTGCTGGCACAAATATTTCTAAGGCAGTAAACGAGTTTGTTCATACGTACCCTTGGAGTTTTCGTATTATTGAAGACGTTTGTATCATGCCTCACAATGATGACCATGATGATGACCTAATCGACAGCATTGTTTGATATTATTACGGTCAAAGTTTACTGCTTGAAAAAAAGGGAAAGGAAAATTTCAGAGATAAAGTGACTGTGAATGAATACGCATATGAGACTGTCACTGCAATTCGATAAGTGCAGTACAAACTCACATCAGCCTGACTTGTGAGAAAGAGAATAATAATCATCTGCCATTCTTAGACGTACTCCTGAGTCGATGAGAAGATAGTTCAATAAGACAGTTAGTTTACAGAAAGCCTATATGGACAAGACAATACCTGAATTTTCCCAGGTTTTGATCAATTCAGTACAAGAGAGGTCTAGTAAATGCCTGTTTAATAGCATATATCGTATCAGTACATCAGATACGATGAATGAAGAAACAAACTACAAACCAAAACACTTATGGTAAATGGATATCCGCTGAAGTATATAAATCGTTGTAGAGGTCAAGTAGCACCGAAGCCAACTCTAAACACGGTTCCTGAAAAAAGCGTCCATATAGCTCTACCACACAAAGGGGAGTTGAATAGTATAATTTTGAGATAGGCTATCATCAGCCATTAAGAAAACATATTACTCAGCTAATCTTATAATTGCGAAGGAACAAAACACATGCTTCACCAAAAACCTAAACACTGCATTAGCGATTACGTCACATTCTATTGTGTTTACTAATTTACATGTGTGTTTGTGGTCACACATACATAGGAAGGAGTGATCAAGCCATTCAGTTGAAAGTAAGAGAACATATATCTGAATGGCTTCAAAAACAAAAGCAGCGTGGGACGTAGATAAATGTTGGTGGGAGACGACCATATTCATCCATAGCTATAGTTCTATAAGTGTTTTGGAGTGAATATGGGAGGTAATGAACCCTTTAGGAGTACTTCAAGTTGTTGCTAAACATATCTAGCTTACTTAGCGCAATGTTAAAATGACGAAATAAACCCATTTATTCATTAACAAGAACAAAGCATGTATCCGCGAAGAAATATTTCTTTTCAACGACTTCATTATCAAGCTGTACAGTCGTATTTATACTGAGTAAAGTGACAGATAATTGCACTAAAAAGTTGCTCAGACAATATGCAAAATATACAATCGGTGGAGGTGGTGGTATTTGTTCAAGTGGAAGAGGTAGAAAATGGGTCACTGAATAAGGAGGAACGAATCGATAACAAGTGGTGAGATAAGCGACAAGTGCTGACAAAGAATTGTAAAACGGTGATAATCAAGCTGAAACGTGTACAATAGGTCAATGATTAAGGAGTGAAATGATATTAAAGAGTCAAATATGATTCAAGTGTTGTCAATTAAGTGAAAATTGGTGATAATGGTGATAATAGAAGAGAAGTATACCAAAGTGAAGTGAACTGAAATTGACAAAATCAACAAAATAAATTGTTAAGGCCAAGGTAGAGAAAGTGGTTTCACAAAACGTTTTTGAATACGAAGTTTCGGTTTTTGTTCATGTATAGCTAATAATTCAGCTGTGCATAAGTGGTGGAAGCGTAAACCTCTGGAGTAGTTCAATTTAACTTTGTAAATTATTTTGAAGGATGAATCTCGGGGTGCTGAGTGTCCAAATTTAACAAGGTGTTCATATATGGATGAAGTCGTTTTCTTTTGCTCGCATCTGGTAAGCCAAACCGGGTGGTGTTCAGCAACACGTTTTCGGAGGGCCCGCTTACAACGTCCAATATAGTAAGCTCCACAGGAGGATGTGGACTTGTAGATACACATAGAAGTGGACATAAGTGGAAGCCTATCCTTCACGCATTGACGAATCAGACGGTGGCTGGAGAATATCAAAATCAATCTAGCAGCATAGAAGCTACCATTGATACATCTTGATATACGATTCTTCAGCACTTCGGCTGTGGTGTCTCCTTTGAATTCTAGATTCATGGTTAAAATTTTCTTAGAGACTGTAATGGGATGGGGAGTGGTTCGTTTCTTCAGATTCTTATCAATAAATCTCTTAGGGTATCCGTTATTAGATAGTATTATCCTAAGAGTTTCAATTTCAACATCCACCGTATTTTCTGAACATATTCCATAGATTCTAGAACACAGTGAGTGAATGAGATTTCTCTTACAATCAATCTTTGTCATTCTTGTGACTAATACCGTTGATCCAGCTGTCACTAGACTGAATAAAATGAAAGATGGAGATGGAGATATGTAAGAGATTGTACTGAAAATTCAATGAGATTAAAATAGAGATAGTTTTAAGTTTAATCTTCATTCATGAAATGTAAATCAAGATCAAATGTCCTAAAACCCCACTACTATAGAACATGGCTACATGACGTAATAGATATTTTTCAAAGTACAATGTCTAAGAATACAGATTATCTGTAGGGTGAATCTTATAGCTCTCTGTATGTCAAGCATCAAAATAAAATCAATAACTCGACTTTCTGAAGACAAACAACACAAACTTATGGAAGCAAGTTCGTATACTGATTAGAAACATATGAGACCGAAACTTGATTATGCAAAAAATGTAAATAAGTTTCCACTTCATCAGCTTTAATGTCAACTTTGAGTTGGAGAAATGAAGTAAGTGAACAAGTAATGTACTAGAGAGTTTTGTGAAAGATCTTCACTATAGATAGAAATCAGCTAGAGATTTCACTTACTCTCCGACATAATACGGAGAAAGTGAACTAACACAAGCAAACTAGGTGAGATCAGAAGTAATCTTAGCAATAATACCGGTATTTTCAAGAGGCATAGTAAAGCATGATTAAAATCCCAGAAATTTCCAAAATTCACCAGCAGATGTGAATTCGATGGAGATGAATGAGATTATCAAATTGCTTCACTGTCATTTTAACACAGTATCCTATAATCTGTAATACTTAATGACTTATCCTGATAGGATGAAAAAAGTGAAATAATTGGTGTGTCGAACCTGACATTGGTAGCTCATCATTGCTGAGTTCAAAGTTCATAGTCTACATGTAGAGTGACTTTAAAGGCCACACTAACAACAACAACTGAAATAACCAATTAAACTTCCTCATTTTATGAAAATCTGCCTTTCAAGCCGAAATAGTTGCACCCGATTGGCTATTTGTTTCTTTTTTACAGTGGCTTTTAAATTCACTCGAGAAACCAAATTGGTTATTTCAGTAGCTGTTGGCCTTTGAAGAATGAAAGCAGTGAATTTATAGGCCATCCTAGAACCACTGAAATAACTGCCAGTTTTTTATTTTATGAAAACCTACCCCTTTAGGTGAAATAAAAAACCTGAATGGTTAGGTCAATGGTTGCTTCGACTGCCTTTAGTCACTCCACTCTCTAACCAGTGAGATGATCAATCAGGTTTCTCTAATTTGGCTAGAAAAGTTGTATTTTTGTAAAATAGAGAAATGTAATTAAGTCCATTTATCAGTTGTCAGGGTGACCTTTAAAGTCACCTTAGCAACGGATGGGATAGCTGACTAGGTTTCTCTATCTCGGCTGTAAAGGAGGCTTTCATAAAATAAAAAACGGAATTCTCTATTTTCGTATTCGCTAGAGTGGACTTAGAGTCACTGTGTCAGAATTACTTACGAAACAGACTTTTGATAGGCTCACCTACAATATAGTGAAGGCTTGTATTATGATCTATTGGACGACTTTAAGAGTGTCTTTTAAGGTCACCCTACCAACTACTAAGATAACCAATAAGGCTTCGATATTTTATAAAAAACTACCCCTTCTAGCCGGAATCCCGAAAGTCGATTGGTTATTGGAGCAGTTGCCAGGGTAGCCTTTAAAGTCAATCGCATCAGTACCTAACATGAAAGAACGAATTTCGCTTTAAAATCGTGAGAATTTGTGGACTATTTAGATGGTAATTTAACAAATAGTGGATTAGTCATGTTTCTGTTTGATTTCCATCTCAGACACAGATCTATGAGATTACTGAATGCGTCATTTTAATCATTTGATACTTCAATGCACTGACAGTATTAACCTGATGGATATATTTGTTTCTGTGTCAGTGACTGAGTGATTTTAGTTGCTGCCCTACCCAATGACTAAAATGATCGATTAGTTTTAAATAAAATACAGAAATGCAATTGGCTATATCAGCATTTATTGGAGCGAATTTTGGAGTCATTCATCTTACTGAATAGTCTGAACTCAAAGTACAGTCTAAGTAGTTGGTACTTTAAGGTTTTGGATAACATGTTAATGCGAAGTTAGAATTACAAGTTGTTCTTCATTCATGACCTTGAATAATTACAAATTTCTAGCTAGTACTAAAATTAGGAAATAGATTATAATCAAGATTTAAAATAATACAAAAAGTACTAACAATCAGACAAAAAACATTGATAACTGTCATCTACTTAAGGCATATTTTACGCATAATCAAGTAGTTTGACAGGAAACAACATAAGGCGAATCGACCAATGTCATTATGTAATTTCAAGCGAAACAAATGAGCTAGGAAAGTGCTATCAAAGAACTGTACATCAGCACAAGACAGACATGCTACTCATGTGTGCTGACTGAGCAAGACTTTATGGATACATAATGGTATCATCAAGATTACTATCTTTAGCCTGTAAGAAGTTCAGAGAAGTAAAATGGGAAGTTAAATAATGAAGACAGACATATTAGATGATTCAATGTTGTTCTAACTAATTCTTCGACTAATTCTTATTTCATTCAAGTATAGGTAAAACTTATGAACAATATCCGGTATAATGCCAGTCTTTCAGAAAGTGCATTTTTCAGGAAATCGGAGAATTCCCAGTGTGAAATTCTGTTATCAGTTGTAAGACTCACTTATCTGGTTAAAGTACCATTTTGAAGTTTGTAAGTAAGTTGATTTACTCACTAGAATTCGATTCATTCTAGGCTTTTTATCTCAAAGATTGTATTCGTGCTTTAAGAGATCCTCATCTTCAAGTACTAACTGAATATCAACGGAGATGCTTGTTTACAACCTGAATAGTGTACTAAGGACAAAGTTTGACTAACAGATGTTGTTATTGCATTAACTCATTTCTGAAATTCGAGTTTATATCTATGAAGGACAATTTATTGTTTCCTTTTCTCTTAATGTTTTGAGAAAAGGGATGAAATGTGAGAGAATATGACATTTATGTAGAACTTTAATTCAAAGCATATTGCATACACATGATTATGATAATGAATGTAGTTATGCTTTAAATTGACTGCTGAAGATAATGCAAGTAATTCATACATGTTGGAAAACGGAACAGCAGTTAGGCAGTGCACAATCAACAGAATGTAAAAGTTAAAAAATAGTGTGCAATTGTGCAGGTTCACATGAGGATATGTGCACATTTATCGGCCCTTCTCCCTATGAAGCTAAATTGAAGATAACACTCATTCTAGTGTCAACCTCGCAGAGCAACAGAATTAAAAGAAACTCTGATATACCTACAACCATGCATTCAATGGATCTCATTGAGTATCCGTGCTAGCATTTATATACTGCTCACGTTGACCTTTAGTATATGAAAGATGCCGTAAATTCACAAAGCAGATAAAAGTAAAGCCTTACATCTTTTGATGCGTATCTCTATTAAGAACCTATCAACCTTCATATTAACCATGACTAATTACATTCGGTGTTTCCCGGTGACTGTCTCATTTTATTAGTGTTCTGGTTATCGAGTCCGGATACTGTTGAATAATACGAGAATATTCGAGGGTTGGGTTGTTTTACATATTTCATTCATTCTGTCCATCGGACAGTTATCACTTGGTGATTTGTGAGTTTAAGGGTAATAGGCGTGAGATGAATAACTGCATGCCCATTTACCGTAATGTACAGTTAAACATTATTACAACAATTCGAATCACGGGAACAAGATACAGTAGCATAAACTATTGTCATTGCTACTCTATTTTCATTAAGGTCAGTCGACTACTAGTGCTGATCTTCGGTAAGGTTAATAGAATACAGCAACAGTTTTCATCGGAAATCACACATTCAGTCATTTAACTAGGAAGATTCGATGATAATGAATTTTGTCAATCAAAGTAAATTTATATGGGGGCAAAACTTGGGCACTGGGGTAGATTTTAATCCCATTTTAGTCTGTTTATTAGAAATGTGTCACAGTGAAACAGTATTATTTACTAGATAACGTTTCGGATATAATTTATTGTCCATATTCATATCATGTAATTCCACAACTTTGAGACATCGTTTATATAGTTCTAATCTTCTCTCCTTTGTGACAAGGGTAGAAGAAATTTCCATATATATGGGACAGGTGCAGAATCACTTCTGTTGCACGTATTCGTTCATTCGATAAATCAACAATCGGTTATCAATCTCTCTGCACCCTACTACGTTACTTTTAAGAATTTTTACCCTGTCGTAGCCTATTGCATGCATAGGTATACTCAAGCGTTTTCCTAAATTTCTTATCTAATTAAGTTCTACTAGTCTTGATTTAGTTCGGTTTTTGTGTTCTGTTATTCTAATCGACCGTGGTAGGAGACTACCTTGACCTATTTATTTAACCTCGCAATCGTTGCAAGGGATTTGGTAAACCAAATTAGTTTGCCCAATTGCATCAGTAGGATCTTTTAACCTACAAGCTTGTTTCTAAACGAGTTTTTTTTAGTTTATGTTATTTTAATCTCAGCCTTATTGAGGATTCTTTATAATGCTTCTGAAGTGCCTTCCTTGTATGTTAACACAGAAGATGCTTTGAATTTCCTCTCATCCTGCCGTCATTATTACCATTATTATTATTACACCTGTGTTACTACTACTACTGCTAATATTTTTCTTCCGATTTTTCGTGAATTTAGATATAAATTTAGGTGGGTAATTATTGAAACCCCAGGTATTCTTGATGCTTATTTCCTGTCGTAGACTTCCTGGTCTACCAGTACGCTTTTATGTCCTATTACTTGGGCATTTAACTAAGCCTATATTAACTGAGTTGGAGTGAGATGATATGAAGTCTAAATAGAGATTCAAATGGGAAGGTATCCTAAACTTCCATCTTGTTTTCGTTTAGTCTTGCAATCAAAGTGAATTTATTTGTTCATAAGTTAGCATATTTTACGTAGTTTTGAAAGGCAAAAGCAAAAAACATCTAGTCGTTTATCTGTACTCTCGCCATTACGATAATCGTCTATTTCCATTTCACACTGAACCTTAGGTTTTGTCAAAACAGCTACCAGTTATCTTCTCAATCGTATTTTCGTGTTAACTCTGGATACAGGAGAATTGAGTTACATTGTTCTTTGCTGAGATAGTCAGTTCTTTTAAAACCAGTCCGTGTGAATACCACACTAGCTAGTCGCCTACCTAGTCTTCAACCCCTGACACAGACCTGTTTGCTATGCTGTGGTTGTAGAAAACAACGGTGTAGTTATCAGTCAGAAGTGAGGAATTTCCGGGGAAAGGTAACTGAGCTCAGCTAGGTGACTATAGTTGAACTATCCACACAACGTGAAGCCGTCCAGATCTGTACTGTGAAAAGTGGAAACGTTTTGAAACCGTGCCTACAAAAAGCTGAAGTATCAGTTGATGATGCAGTTCACTAATACTTTTGTTAAGCAAATGTCTTAGCTCAAATTTACCAACAGAAATGAGTATATCAGGTTTTTAAAATATCTTGCAAATTAATCAAATCGAGCAATCAAGTAAGGATGTAACGCGACAGAAAAGTAAAAGAATCAAATGAGATAAACTTTTATGAGCATTATATTGTAGAAAGGTCGATTCCTGCGTTAGTAACTGAAACACGATCGAGGAAAATTCCATATACGCAAACGAATCTAAATTGAATCACCAAATTAAAGAATAAATAACCACAAAAACATATTTTGAATCTGAAGTTTAAGTTAGGCACGTTTGATAACCTTCTCCGTAGTAGAACAACTACGTAAAAACAGATATATGGAAGATGATAGACAAAACCTCGTACACAAATGATTCGGTTCATACTGCCACAATTCACACTAGAAAAAAACTGATATTAAACCAGGTAAAGGTGTACAGGAGAAGGAAGAATTCCAAGCTTTAAAAGACGTCAAAGAGTGAATACATCTGCCTATTATCATCGATTTTCATCCATTTCTCAATGAGTCCTCAGCCCCTGATTTCTATCGTCTCGCAAACTTCAGCCAAGTAGTCTACACCTTCACCTTACGCCGCTCAGAACAGTCAGAGACTTCATAGATAAGCCCCACTTTTTATACTGGTTACCCTGAGACTTCTTTCAACCTAATCCGACTTCGCCTAGCACGGGATGTCGAGGTAGGCGGTGGCTTGGCATGGAAAACACATGTTCATACCACATCAGTCGATAAAGGTTCACAACCTCACTGACTGACTTATGTTCCTACCCTCGCCTAAACGCCACATTGGTACAAAGACCCCTGTGATCGAGAACTTACAACCACTTCATATCTTCTACTTTTAACAGCCAAGTTTAAGAGATGTATAAGAGGGTAGAACGTACTGGAATGTAGTATACCCATCATTTAATAGGTAGCCAGATATCTCGATAGTCAGCACCAGAGGTAAAGGAAATTGGCGAATGCCAAACAGGCCTTCTGTGTCCGAACTGAGATTTCGTCAGCAACCAGCCCGTCCGGGTTGACACAACTCCTCAACTAATTGAAGTGATCAACGCGCCCAACCACTTCACTCCCTATCCTTAGGTTAGGAGTAGTTACAGATGAGTACTGAAGTATCATCTTACACTTTATAGGCGCAAAGTGCATGCCAAACATACTCAAATTTCTGCGCAACCCGTTCACGGGACTGCATTTTGTCAGTATCTTCACCTAGAAGGAAAATATCGTCTACGCACTCTAAGCCAACTAGGTGCTCTCCAGGAGTCCTGTAATCGGACATACCTAAGGTTATATCTATTAACTTAACTGTATGCAAAATAAAGAGATAAGATTAGGTATGGTATCCTTTAGTTTCGGATTGAGCGTTCGTCGACTAACAGAAGAAAACCTGAATAAAACGGTCTATTTGCTATTCTAGTCACTTCCTTGAACTTTAGACACATATAGAGGATTCTTCTCCAGCCATGAATTCATGTTTGGAATTGATGTAAGCTAACATTTGCTGTGATGAGTTTTTCAAAATATCCACTCCCACTTAGAATATCAGTAATTCTTTTACCACCTACTCCTCGGAGGAAACTGATCTTCGTCTAATCTGATTACATTACATTCGTACTTCGTTGGTGCGAAGCTGAGGTATATGTACTGTATCTAAGTTATCGTTTTCCTGTGTATTCTTTTCTTTATGTTGCCTTCTTCTTTTCTTATCGCTAACATGTCAAGAAAATGCGTAAAATTACTGAATTTACTTTCACCAAACTCACTGCACAGGACTAAAATGAGAGGAATTAGTACAGTTTATGAATATGTTCAGAAAAAGTAATGCTGCAGTTGATAGACACTTAACTGATACAGGACATACAATAAGGTCCGTCAGGTTTTCGAAATTGTCAGTATTACGCAGAATAGCCAGCTCATTCCGCTGTGCAAAAACGATTACAATCTGACCTCTATGGAAAATAAAGATAGTTCTGACTAACTTTTCATTGCTCTCCTGAATATCTTTTGACGTTGTTGAGAATCTTCATTCTATCTTACTTGTATTGCTTTTAGGTTTTTAACTTACTGATAGTGATTACTTCTCTGTTATCTTTTCTCTACATTTTCTTGATCTGTCGGTGTATTATGAATTCCAAATCAAGCTTTTGCTTGAAACAGTTGAAGTATGCCACTTATTTATTTGATCATAACCTTTGATATTTTCAGGCTATTTGTAGCGGTGAAATAAGTAGTGCACATTTAATTATGTAAAAGTTTTTGTTCAGACATACCAGTAAACCAAATGTTTGATATATAATATTTTAGACCTGGTCATTGTTGTCATAGTGCTCAAACCGATCTCAGTTCAACTAAGCTTATTGCTTTAGTGATTTCAGGACTCACATCAGTTGGAGGAACATTGGAAACCTAGGGGCATTGGATAGCTGTTTCGTCCTAGTATGAGACTCTTCAGCACTGCGCAACCACAACCTCGTCAGGAGTCAAACTCGGCACCTCCAGTTCTTGAGGCGAACACGTTAACCATTCACCCAATGGATCGGAGTTCAGTTTCCTATTTCTGCCAATTCGCCATGTAGCGGGACTGTCCACCAATGTCTTCAGTTGTCATCCACTTCACTTCCGACTGGTTGATCTCATAAGTAAGAGCTTCTCACTAGAACTTCGGGAAAAGTCACCTCGAAGCTGGATGATTAACACTTTCTCCATAAGATCTGAAGGTCCTGGGTGCGATCACTAAAACCGTGGGTGAGTACTGCTGATGAGTCTCATAACAGGGTGAAGCAGCCATCCAGTGCTCATTGGTGACTAGCTTCGAGACGCGACTCCCGAAGCTCCAATGAGAAGTCATGACTAGTGGAGCCAACCAAGTCGAACATGAGGACAGTTACTCAACGACAGCATTGAATACAGGCCATGCTGTATAGTGAGCTGACAGAAGTAGGAATTTAGACCATTAGATTCCGACCCAGTGACTCAATGATAACGTGCTGACCGTGGAGCCTGAAGGTCCTGGGTTTGATCCCTGGCGAGGAGTCCCATACTAGGATGAAACAGCTGTACAGTGCTCCCACGTTTCCAATGTTTCGCCAACTGATGTCAGTCCTTGACGAATACCAACTTGAAATCAACAAACCAATACCCAAAAATCTCCAAACTGTATTCTTTCAGTATTTGATTATGGTTAACAAAAAGCACTATATTGTGGTTCACGCTATCGATAATGCGCCTAAGTAGTATATAGTGCGGTGTTTTCGACGTAAGTAACAAGGGCGGGTGATCTACCGACAAACGTTCTATGGGGATAAATAGGGTGGGTTAGTTGGCAATACAGAAACCAACGAAGCAGAACAGGGCTAGACTATTTTCGCAAAGCAAGAAAAAACATTGTGGAATGTGACGAATTCATTACGTGTGCTCTAAATCTTCCTCAAAAGTGCTAAATTTAAAATTGTGTACGGTGTCCAGCATAAGTCATTTGACACATTATATGAATAGAAAAATCAACATCAAATACATCTGAACATCAATATATATTTATGGGAATAGAGATGAATGACAAAGTTCACTACCTAGTCAACCAATACAGGGAACAAGTAACATAACAAGTCAGACTGCAAAATCGATCAGTAAACACAAAGAAAACAACACGACATAATAGTAGTACAGAATTATGATTACAGCACAAGGTGGTAAGAATTGTGATAAAAGAGGGAGGACAACAAAGATGATGTGCAAAGTGTATGAATACACGGCAGAGGAATGGTAAAAACCACGATTAGGATTATAGTAATGACGGCTAGTGGCTAGCAGTGAAATCCAGGATGGGCATTTCGTCCTGGTTGGAACACGTCAGCTGGATGTACCTGCTTCCCAGTGAGTGATATTGTTCCCACTGGGATTCGAACTCCGGACCATCCAGCTGACGAGTCCCAAATAGGACGAAATGCGCAGGATCCCACTGCTGCTATTCATCATTAATATAATTGGAGCACAGGTAATATCGAAGTATCCTCACAGGAGCCCATATGCTAACAGAGACCGATTAATTCGGTCCAGTTAACGACGGTATAATATAAAAACAATTATACTATGATTAAGATTTATAATGAAGTAAAGTAAATCGAAAATGATGGGAATAGGAATGATGTTTAGGAATAACGTGTAAGACAATAAGTTGAAATAATAAAGTAGTAAGTAAGGCTATAAGAAAAGAGCAACTCACCAAGGCAATGCAAGGTGAACCAAAAACGTCTTTAGTACACATAAGTTTGGCTTCAGTAGACGAGTTGCTTTCTTCTACATAACGTACCGATCTATTTCTTTGTTTATTGATTACCTTGGAAGCTGTAACGTGAACGCCAATGATCGGTGGTAAAGGTTACGATATTTTGTCAAAATAGCATGTAATTTGCCTTCACGATTGATGTTGCTGCTTACGGACCAAATATAATTTTTTGGTGATCTTCATCAGAGGTCGGGTTAGGACGATGCACAACGCGGATAGTTCGATGGCAGGGCTATTTCAGAGATCCTGATGGACCGGTTGGCGTAGAGTTTGGTAATTCAACCGAGCAGTTGTGGTCTACGATTTTTGACTAGGACGTATACCTATCGATAGCGACACTGGTGTTGACCAGTCTGCTACTGATACGTAGCGACAAAAGGCAGCCAATAGAGTTGTTTTCAGATCATGATTTCTGCATACACTGACATGAAAATCTGATTGGAGAAATTCGACGTCATACAACAAATCGGATTGGTTCATTTATGGCTTCATTTTCTGAGTTTTGTAAATACATCATGTAAATGTCTAATAAAGTTGTTCGTGCAGTCGCGGGCCATCTTTGTCTTCTGATTTTTTCGCGGCTCAGTGAAGCAGAAGGTACTGAGGGAGGTCAGTCGTAAAAATACTCGGTTGAGGTGTCTATTGAGTTTCAGTATCATTATACCCATCCCCTTAATTTCAATCAGTCACAACAGCCACATCGAGTACTCCTAGCATTGGATGAGGATTCCTAGGCGCAGTTATAGGTGCAACACTCTGTACAAAGTTTTGCGAACACCACTACGCGGTAGTTACACCTAGTCAACGCAGCGTGACCCATTTTATATTGCCGAGTTGGCAAAATTAGCCAGAAAAAGTGGGGAAATTATCTTCTCTCTAATGGTTCCACATAGAGACTGGTCACAAATTGGAAATGACGGAATAAAACCCTAATCTTGATAATAGAAATCACCACAGTACAAAATTCGCAACAGAAACTAAGAGAGTTCTATAGAAGTGTTATTTTGCAGTCACTTCGTTAAAATCATAACAGCGATTCTGCATAAGCTGCGAAGTACGTCGAAATTCATGTGGACAAGAAACATTCGGTGCACTAAGAGACTCAGACAATCGGTAGGTGATGTTGTAGCTGCCAATACCGTAGAAGACAGTTAGGCACTCGCTGCTAACAGTTAATACCATTCCGCGTTAACTGTTGCAGTACTAAGACAGATAAGGGGATTTCTCGAGTACACTTAAAGAGAAAACGTATTCAGCGTTTGAAAAGGAATGGTTAATAGTAGTTTGAGCGTTAGACAATTCATTAGGGAGGGACTGAGTACCAGTTGGGTCTCCATTAGGTCCACTAAAAACCATTACACTCAACCAAGTCATCAAGCAGTTTTAATTCTACAATAAATACGTTGGCGGTGATAAGGATTGAATTACTAGTTCTGCAGTGAATGTCCTCCTCCTTCAATGTAGATGGAAGCAAACTCAGAGACACCATTCCTCAACGTAAAGAGATGATTGGACATTTAAAAGATCCATTTATCGAAAACCTACGAGGGCTGGATAAGTGACAAACTTTCATAGATAGGTTAGCATCAGCCGAGAAACTAATCTCATCTATTACCTTTTCTTTTGAATTCCGAGGATTGGCATTCCTAAAACTTCAGGGGACGAAATTAAACTTCGAAGATCGAGGTTCATCAGAAATGGATACCCAGAGAGATTCATAGTTTAAAACCTGCTCCAAAATGTTATTCACCAGTCTCCTAACAATGCAGAAAAGAAGTTAACTTTGAAATTACTGGAGATGCAGTAAGACGGAGAGTAACGAATACTGTCAAAAGAGCATTTTCTGCAGGCACTCTGAAAATCCCCTATTACTAGTCGCTCAATGGTGGACACGTTAAAGGATAAACTGTCACTTTCATGTGCATATTATCAGTTTACTTGGTCCAATGGAGCTAGGTACAAAGGTCGTACACATAAACACGTTACCCAACGTCGACACCAAAACTTCCCAGCATAACTCAGCAAAGGTCAATGCAGACTAATTAATAACCCACAATGGAGGATACAATCCCAGAAGATTCTGTTGCAGTAGTCTACAAAATACGATGTAGTCTCCCAAAGTGTGTGAAGAAACGTTCATTTGAGATTATTGAGGCACTGGCAATGAAAAAATGGGGTCGGAACTGGTTATGCAAAACCAATCTTGCCATTCTGTGCTTGAGCAATTTTTGAACATTCCAATTCTTAGGCCGAACTAAGCTTTCAATTTTTATGTAAAAGCCCTTAGTTCAGCGATTAATTCCTCCTTCTTTTTCACACTGACAACTGTTCATCTACTTTGTTACGAACTCTTGATTTCGTCTCACTCATTTGGACTGTCAAATATTTCTTGCGCAAACTAATTTGTGTATTCTTTTCCTGGCCACCAACTTCTGAGAATTATAGATTGACATTTCTTAGTGATAACAAACGTTGAGAATATCGTCGAAAACAAATTCGTTCGATGAATTTTTTCTGCTTCTTATACTGCCAATTATTCAACCGTTTCTCTACCAAAAAAAAGTGGGATGTGACATGAAAATCAGCAATCTCATGCACATTAGTGCACTAGGCAATGACCTACACCCACTGTGTGTGGAGTTTGTAATACTACCTGATTGCCAAAACTAGTGTAGGTACAGCGGGTTTCGAACTTGTGGCCTACTGATTGAGAACCAGACCAATACAGCACAGCTCTCTCAGAAGATTCACCAGTCGAAGGAAGGAAACCAGTAAAAAACAATACAAAAAGTATCTACCTATGCACGAGCCAAACTACATCAACCTGAAGGTAAAATGATTAGTTTCAGATTTAAGAGGGACGCATTGCAATATTTCTGGTGGTGATTAGTCACACGAAATGATAAGTTTCTGTTCATGCGTGGGTAGGACTGTAAATTAACCTCGATATAATTGTTATGTTGTGCTGTAGAAAGGTGCGGATACGCAAGTAGAGTTACGTCACAATAGTATCTGAACTCGATTACCAAGCAGGTGAGTGGTTCAATTCCAGATGTTTAGTTCAACCTGTGTTGAACACAAACTTAACGCGACTACATTCTCTAAATGACAATATAGAATTGATGCACATGTTGTTCTTTAACCTACACTGTGAAACTCCTCTGTGAAGGCTACAAGGAACAGCATTACTAAATTTTGAAAAAAATTATATGTATATATTTGACTTCAACACTGAAATAACAGAATGACTAGCTTTTAGTCAGAAAAGCATGAAGAAGAATTTACAGAATCCGTTGGACTTTTTCGTTATTCAAATATGAAACTACAAACTTTGGTATACGCAAGAACATAAAAATGAAAAAGTTCATTTCAGCAAAAACCCAACCACTACTAGCATTCATCTATCTACCTAATGAATTGTAATGAAAATGTCAAGATATAAAACGTGAACTGTAAATTTAGGAATCTGATGAAATTATAATTAATAAAACTGATAACCAGAAAAAAGACTCTTTGGTGGTTTTCAGAAACCGAATGGAAAAATAGTCTATAAAAAAGTGTAAGCAACCAACACAAACACACACAGAGAGACACTTGTTTTATATAAAAAAAATTTACATATCAAAAGTGGACTTAAAAAAATAAGATGAAAGATAAAATATGAAAAGTCTCAGTACAAGTCTAAATGTTGGAGAAAGAAAAATAATATATACTAAAGCTGTCGGAGGTAGAGAACAATATCAGTCAAATCAAAATGAATCTTGAAGTTGTAGTCATATATATATATATATATATATATATATATATATATTCAACAATGAATTATTATCACGAGATGTACACGAACTACAATGAATTATGTATAATATAGACCAAGTTTGTGCTCATCTACGAAATAATGCGGTTATTTATAAAAGGGAAATCAAGTAAATGCGAATGTTTAATGCGAGTGAGTGGGTGAACCAAGAATGGAAGTTAGAATGCCGTGATACTCACATCTGTTGAATTTGAACACTGAACTGAGCCTGACTGATAGAAAAGAAAGAGAAAAAGAAAAAAAGAGATATGAATGGTACACTCAGTTTAACAAAAGAAAAGAACGAAATGCGAAAATATATTCAATTGGATTAAAACTGAAAAAGAAACAATTAAATCACAGAAGTTAGATTACTTTTTAAATTATGCAGAGTCATTTTTTATTCTTCCATAGTTGCATGCAGTGAGTGATATTTAGTTAAGATATAAAAAACAATCGATATAATCCTAAATATACAAGAGAACTGTGAACCATATAAACTGTTTGCATATGTGACTGCTGACAATGTCATCCAGACTTGAATAAATTCTACAATAAATCTCACATTATATGCTTCCGATAAATGATGCGCTTCCGAATGAAAACAATCGTTTGCTACAATTGTTCTCGAACGACCATATACTTCTGACCAGCACGAACTTTAGACATTCAGAGGAATGTTGTCTGACGTGGCATCTACCTACCCCAACCCAGTGGTGAACACAAATAAGTTATACTACTACTACTACTACTACTATGTCATCGATCGAGAGGGTCGCTTCTTTTCGAACACGTGTTTCGACAGCTACAATATGTATATTTGTACCCAAATGGTGACGGGAAAACTACAGTAGCTAGATGATTGTAGGCGTAGCCTGACGATGAGAATATTTTGTGTCCATACCCAGTAAGAATGAGAGCGACAATCAATCAATTACGAATGTTCTTCGCGTGCATATCTTAGTTCTCATTCATTGGCATTCTGATTAGGCCACCTACGCCTTAAGGTCTTATACTTATATTTTATTAAATACAAACAGTTGTGCATTTTTTGGGTCGGTCGTCTTCTGTCTGAGTCATCTGGTGTGAAGTTATTGGCTATGGGATCAACCCACATGTATTAATTCAGAGAGTAATAACAGCTAGGACCAGCGTTAGGTGATTCTTTGTCTGTTAATCATAGGACCAAAAAGGAAACCTAAACCGGTGCTGACCAGAACACTTGGTCAAATCGTCAACATAGAGGCGGTAAACAATAGAGAATCAAGTGACTAAGTGTGTTGAACACTTCAGATCAACTCTGGTGGGGCAGTAGCCTAAGAAGTCTATTCACGGATACGAAAGGCTTTTTTGTCTTTAGCCAACTTACACTACCTATGGAATCGCCGTGATATTCGACCGTCTATTAAGGGTCGAGTGTACCATACTGCAGTCCCCTCTGCTCTACTTCATACCTGCGAAGCATGGCCATTCGAGGTAGAGAACATGAGAAGGGGCTTCAGGTGTTTGACCACTGTTGCCTGATTATCATAGGCTGTGTTATGGTGTCACTACATCCGTAAGGTAGTATTCGGGCGTAGATTTTTAGGGAGAACAGGAATGTTGGTCTATGCAATGGTTGCGAGCCTTAATTGACTCGGGTAGCTGGGACATGTGTTATGCATGTCTAGTCACCATCTGCTACGTCGCACAATGTTAGCTGACATAGGTTAAGACTGGAAAGAGGTCAGAGGCTATCAGACTGCAAAATGGAATCAGTGTATGAAGTCTTTAAATGCTGGTCTGAGTCATGTAGTGGTACCATGGTTGGGGTCTGTATGACAACACAAACTAGCGATTGGAAAGTCTAGGCGACATGGCTTAGAATCTATCTCAATGCCGCAGATTTATTCACACGATATACATTGAATGGTCACTAGAGAGTAACCAATTTTATGTCGTCTAGTCCTGACCGAATTCTATCCATCACATTAGCATATGGTCAGCAAAGGTAGGAGGTAATTAACGAGAAGCCGTGGACCTAGGTTTCGTGTTTGCTGGCACTCATTAGCAAGATGAACCTGCAACTTCGAGGAAACTCATATCCCTCAGAACTAGACAACATGAAACTGGTTTCTCTCTAGTGAGTAGTCAGTGTATCTAATCCAGTCCCGTAGGGGGTCAGTTGCGGCCTGAATAGCTGTGTTAGCGTCACTGACTACAACGCTGGTTGACACAGGTCCGAATCTCAGGGGGGGGGACAGTCAATTCCTTTGGGGTTGCAGATATGCCATGCCGACGAGTGCCAACAAACACAAAACCTTCCTTGATGAGTCCAACTTTCCAACCATGAGCGATACACTATTGTCTTTACTTTATAGTTTCACTGACTGTTCGTAATTTTTTCATCGTTTGCAACCATTATCTATCATATGTATATTTGAGACAGGAAAGGTGAGTGGTCGGATTGTTAGATGCGTGTTGCATAAAAAAACTACAAAAATTTAAGAAATCCCATTTTTCTAACTGTTTTGTTGAAACCAATAAATGAAACTAGTAGTTTGGAATAATAAATGTTAAGAGTGATATCCAAACTCACGTTGTTTGGACAAGGTGATCTATTACGATCAGAAGGACCAGGGGTACTTAATTCATGCTGCAATTCTTCACCTTCATACGAAAAGAAAATATAACACACATTATTCATGACAAGAAAATGAAAGAGAAAAGTAATTAATGATGCAACTTAGCAATCCTGTACAAGTTTATATGTTAAACTATAGACCACACAGTTGTCGTGCAACAACTTGGGATGAAACTTCATCGTCTACACCAAAGTATGTATAGAGTGGATTTTAAATGGTTACTTAGCAACCGTCTGTTGAATAACTAAACCAATGAGTCACAACCAGTGAAGGCAGGGAAACTAGCTATTTTTCCCTACCAACCATAAATAGTGATTTCTGTGTAGTGGCTATTCACTTAAAATATTCATCGAGCTTTTAGTCAGTCATTTTCTCAGCTGAGCCTACAAAACACCATAAGGTTGAAGTACAATTAAAGCTAAAGCTTCATGAGATAAAATCGTATCTTTAATAGTCAATATATTAATCCAAAATTTATATCATCATTTTGATGCATATCCACTAGAATACTAAAAGTTATGATAGTCATTTTTAGTGTAAGGGATATTCACGATCGCCAATAATTCCAATCTACATCTTGTTGGTTTGAACGATAAATTAAATGTGACTGTTGTAATTCAAGAGCCTAATAATTAACATTCTCGTCCTAAACACAAAGGGTTACAAGAATGTCAACACGAGATTCGACTGCTAGTTCTGAAGAATTTATTACTTTATGTTGAGTAAGGGAGAAATTTCTCGTTGGTAGACCATATTTATCAATTTGAATGGGAATTGATTCATTGTTTATTACTAGGTATTTGACATACTTGACTTCTCTACTAACTGTAGTGCGATTATTGATAACACTTCCCATTAACCTTTATTTTTCACATCAGTTCTAACTGATGCTTATATCAGTTGATGTTGGCATGAGAATGCAGGAAACAAAACTGAGACGCGGAAAGGAATGTTTACCATTGACATACTGTGCAGTAGTGATAAAACAGTGTACTTTCTACTAAAAACAGTCATTTGCACAGTGCTTCATCATTTCCTCTTCTGCTTCTATCTTGATTTGTTCTTAATGCGACCACACTGTCTCTTGGGTTTCTCTAGGCAAAATATTTAACCATTGCTGGTAATCGCCTATGATTTCTGCCTTCTCAACATATACTACTTATATCCATTCTGATCAGCAGCGCCTATTGTATTAATACGGATAAATAAACACGGGGATACAATTCTGAGAACTCGATAACCTTATTTACTTTAAACACGCTAATGTAGGTTGATCATCTTAACATCAAGGCATACATTACATTGTGGGGTTTAACTCGTTTTGCACATACTTCTCAGACAGATGGGTCTTGGGCAACAAATTACTTTATTTGACTGAGAACCCGAAAGAGGGGGGAAATCATCTGCAATACTACTGTAAGAGTAGAGTCCGGGCATTGAGGTGGCGTATAATTCCACTGAAGTTTTTTCACTGCATATAATGATCATGTTCCGAGCAGGAATTACTGCTAATAATCATACCAAGATAAATATATGCAACTTTCTGGTATAGTTTATATAGTCCTATTGTTTTCCAATCTCTGACTTAGTTGGTAGCAAGATTTTCCACACAACTGGAATTAGTGTTGAATCAGTCCTATTGAGTCGAAACCTGAAACATTACCTCAGAATATGGTACATAAACTGGTCAAAATGCATACATGAGGAAATACAAGAACCTAGGACTTCCTGTCCACTGACTCTTAAAACTGTAGACCAAAAACATGCAATAATTGTAGATTTTTGCTACAACGCATCGAAGAAAGGAAGATGGAAAATTTAGTCAAATATGGTTTAATCAATAACTGGATTTATTTTAAAGGGCAACTTACTCAGAACCGATTTTATGGTATTGCTTCTTAGCCATGTTTATTAGCTTTCTAAAAGTCTACGGATCATTGTTTCACTTCATACCGATGGAAAATAGTAATCAACTAGCCGCAAAACATGCGTCATTTTATTAAGGCCTAAATAGGATTATTATATTTTATTGTGTTATGGACACGTATACATGCAATAGCTCCAACCTCTAAAGCAACAGCTAGGAAAAGGGTTACAAATATTTTGCTTTTATGTTCAGCTCAATCGATGAAAGTAGTATGAGAGTAACTCTAGAAGTCACTTCGATAACCACTGAAACAACCAGTCATTCATTTTTATTTTAGTTGGAAAGGTAGCTTTTATAGTCACAAACTGGGACAATAAGATACATAGAAAGTTATAATCGCCTGACGGTGTTGAAGCTATATTTGTAGTCGCCGGTTTAACTATGTGATACAAGCCATAACAGTTTTGCTTCGTATCCTGAGTACATGGACAGATGATACTGATACTTAATTATCGAGTAACTTACGTTTTCGAACAAGTGAATTTTCTTTCATTGCTTCACTTGGAGATGGTGCATCAGCCAAACCATCTGGCATTGGTGGTGTGTTCACTTCTCCCAAATTATCCAGGATAGTTAGCGTACGATCATTTGAATCTGATGAACTTGGCGATAAAAGTTCATCAGATTGTGGAATAGCATTCGCCATCGGCGGTGCAACGAATTCAGTCGAACTTATCCGAGGATTATGTCGAATATCTGACTGATCCCTTTTCATAACCATCATACGTGGAGAACTATTATCCGAATTAGTTCCACGATCTTCGCTGTCTGGTGTATTATGAACTCTAGGGGTGAGTTCACTAAACTGTTTCTGTCGAAGTTGAGCCTGAGCAGATTTGTTAGCAGCTTCAGAATAAAATGGTAAAAACTCAGTAGGTGAACTTGGAGGGATTTGTGGACCTGGTGAAGTACCCAAACGAGGCAAGCTTTCAACATCGTCTTCATTCTCTAACTCTAACGTGAATGGAGTAATTGGAGGTCGAAATACAGTTGGAATAATAGGGTGTTCTGAGGTTGAAACAGAAAGATTGGAGTTATAATTTTGACATCTAGAATTCACTACATAATCAGGTTGTTGTTCAAACGTATTCATTTTATTTGCAGATGGCAACAACCCAGGAACCTGAAAAAACATAATACAGTAGACAATTAGTCAAATGAAGTCCGAAATTTACTCATATAAAAATAACAGAAGGAAATGCAATAACACCTGCATTCATTGAAAGTGGAACGTGAATTCGACTAATCGACATGACTACCAGACAGATATAAACTCTGAAGAAAAATTTACAGTTTGATTCTTAGAGAAAAAGTTGATGAACCAGATAGAACTCTTTAAAAAAGTAATTCATTTTCAAGTTAGTAAAACCACCGGACATCCATGTGTTAAAGTAATAACAACTCTCCGAAAACATTTTTGTTGCACATAGTCAATGTTTTACTAGGAAAAGTCGTCACGTTCTTAAATTAACTTAGTTGGATAGGAAACTTATTACTGAAGATTTTTGCACTAATACTTTCATATGATTAGATGACATTGCTAATTTCCGCAACATTCCCTACCCTACTCAACATTAAACGGATTCCTAACTATATGCAACTTAAAAGAAATAAACTCAAGTAATGCCTCACATTTTAGGAAATGCGATTCGAAACATGGTTCATGCAAAATAATTGATGAAAACTATAGGATTATGAGCAGCAGGGACTAAGAAAAATTGAATTGAGAATAATGTAACACTACAAAGCGATTAATAGAAGACAATAACTTACACTCCATGGTGAGCTGGACGAACCGGTACTACTTGAAGGATGATGAGACCTCATATGGCCATGTGGTGGTGGTGCAGGACTATGCATTTCTAGTCCTTCATAACGACCAGGATAGTATGGAGAGGGTAAAGATGGTGATTGATCAAGAGTAGTAACACCATATTGGCGTGGAGTTGCACATGGTCCGGAGTATCCTGTCGGATTTGTTTGAATATGAGGAGCATTAGATGAACCGCTGCCACTGCTAGAAGGTGAGGGTACAGCTAAAGAGGTACTGTGATTGAGACCAGGTGTTACTTGCTCAGAATATCGTTCACTACCGTCCGGACAACTTCCTCCGCTGAGTGGCGGACCATCTGTTGACAACGAGTTATTACTGGATCCAGAAGTTGTTGACAAATAACGAGCACGCTTGCTTGGACTTTGACCACCCAAGTGAAATCGTGGCTGAAAATATGATTGAAGAAATATATCAAAAGTTAGGACCAGTTATTTGACAAAAGTAGTCAGCAGTTTATCAAATGTACAGAGATGTAAAAAAGAGCAAGTCTTACATGTGTTCCAGCTGTTAACATACCACTTAGAGTTTGAAATTTGACCGTGCATGAAGAAGACCCTAAGTTAAAGACTAGAGTACGTTCAGTAACTATTGAGAACAAATAAAGAATGTGATCTATCAAAAAGATCACTTCAAGCAATCAATATCAACATAGGACCAGACACTACTGTGTAAGTTGTCATTCCCCATATCACTCATCATTTACACGGGACTAAAAAAGAGAAAGAGGACTAAAACGAAAATAAAGTATGCCAGTGGTGGTTGTATTCATTGACCTGAGTATTAGATTCGAATATATCAATGAGACGTGCCGGTAATAGAAGACAACTGGAGAAGTACTTCCTGGAAGAAAAATAAACGAGTTCAAATGTGCACACATATAGTCTGGTTAGTCTACCATATCGCTTTAGAAGGATTACAGGTTAGACATAGGATCCTTTTACTTGGAAGCCCAGTATATCAATAAGTTTGGTTGTTTAGAAGTGAGATTCATCAGTAAAACTCTGGACATTCAGTTTAGGAAAAAGACTGAGTTATATCACATTGATAATTGTTTGGCGTGATACCTACTTATCCATGAAAGGGACTAGATTTAAAAAAAGTAGCAATTTTATTTAGGGGACTTGGCAATAAATTAAACGAAAGTCTTGATCTGTTTTTCTCTTTCTGTAAGAACTTACAAAACGCAAACATCCACAAACTTGAGGAAACTGCTGTTATAACTTGAGGAAACTTGGAGCTTACAACACCTGGGAAGAGTAATCCAATTAAGTGGGTAAATATCGCAGGAGGTGGTAAGAAGAAGGACTAAAGATACTCTAGTGATCCGCTATAGAAGGAGATTCATGTCTGCCGACAAATCCTCAAAAATAAGTTCTCATGCAGAAGCAATGCTTCACTCTGTTACGGTTTAAATCAACCTTTCTAAAGGCCTGAAATTTATAAGTACTTTACTTCATTTATAATACAGAATACCGGGTTAACAGGAGCAGTCACTACGTTTTAATGATTTCTGCGCTTAACTAGTGCTATTTTGGTTAATGTTTAACCCAGACTGACCTTATCCCACTCGAATTGTCACTCAAAGTTACTCTATTTTTGACCGTAGACTGTGATTGTTAAGCTTTCATTATCCAAAACAACTGTGTAGAAAAAAGAAAGATTTCATAGGTGACAATTTTTCAGTTACTACGTATCACCAGGATGGATATTTGATTAAAACGGATAAGTGTGGACTATAGATCGATATTAGAGTTGTGCTATACATTTTGTTCAGTTATATTATTCCAGAAGTAATGGAAAACCAAATTTTGCCATCTATCCCCTTATTATTTCAATAATAAGGAAGTTTCTCTTTACTTGTATTGTCCAATTATCAACAATTACTGGAGCATGCGCCTTGAATATGCAGACAACAATCGTATAAGTTGGACAGTGATGGTATAAAGAATTACTTCTTACACAAATTACGACAACCTCTTGAGTGAGATATTGGTAACTTAAGCACTGAAAACATTGCTCTCTCATGCGAAAAGGAAAAGTGATAATGCAGTCTTCTTAACAATTTTTTTGAAAAAACAGAAATGACAATTGCATATGCCAATTGCAAGAGGATACTTGAAGATTATCTGGAAAAGATAGTTGACCTAATTACATTCAGTGAAGTAATTGAGTAAGCTGAACACATCGATTGCCCGATATAGTCGCATTGACCTACTTGAGTTGGTGATCAAAAAACGTTCTAGGTCAAACATATGAAACCGTAGTTTGACTTCTGTTAGCTATTGCTACTAGCAACGAAAAAAAAATACCCAAGCTCAATGTAGGATACGCTCTTGAGAATAAAATACGGTTGAGAAACACGGATGTTAAGTGAAGAATACACACATGTGGTAGAGCCACCAACTGAGACTGAAATTCGCTGTGAAGTACTATGAAAGGTAAAGGACTTTTACGAAATATTGTGACAAGCAGATGTCAATCGGCTGTCTATTCTGGATCAAGTATCGGTATCAGTGCTTGATAGCTGGAAACTAAGTAATTTGGTTTAAAATTAGTAGTAACTATTCAGGTTTAATAACTTCTATGTTTTGAGTAGTTGATACATTTTACTTTCGTGCATTTCGATACGCGATCTTGAATTGTTACCTTTACCGTTTCCTTTTAACATTATCCAAATAAGTATCTTGATTCTCACTATCCATACTAATGCTAAACTTTTCAACTTGGATCGATTAAGTTTAACAGGCACAAAGCTACTCTTTCTGTTCGTTTGGATAAATACGTTGTATACGGATACACTAATGATAAAATATGCAATAACTGCAAAGGAAAATAATCCCATGTAAATTGTTTTAGCTTTCACTAAGAGGCTAGATAATAACATTCAAATTTCTTGAAAACTTGGCATACCGATGGTTCGTATGCACCTGGAGCTTCTCCAGGATGCGGTGGAATATTCCGTTTGAATCCTGTTTGATTTGAGTCTGTGCTTGTAACAGAAAGGTGTGAAACTTGAGCATACGGACTACGTGCACCAATGCCTGGTGGAAGTGGGGCAGGGGGCTGTTGGGATCTTGGATACGGAGAAGTGTGTTGATGGGCAGCATACATAGAGCTGCCTGTAATCGGAGAATGATAGCTACTCAAGTTCGTATAAACTGATTCCGACTGAGTAGTTGGCGTAGATGTTCCCAAAATTCTGAAAGTGAAAAAAATACCAATTAGAAATAAAAGAAGGAAAGTCATTCTGACTTATAAAAAATGCAAAAAGATTACTAAAAAGATATGAATGACAAATAGAAGTAACTCAAGGTATGGTGATGCAATTTTAAAAACAATATACTAGATAAACATACCTGGAATGTGTGTCCCTGTGAGCGGCTGGAGGCGTAGAAATATTAGATTTGGCAGTAATGTGTCGTGAATCTACAGACGGTGATACAGGGCCAGTGACTGTGCCAAGTGGTGACGGAAAACTAGACCCTAAAACACAAGGAGAGAAATTTGACACACTAGACTGCTGTTTCTGATGTGCCGCAACAGCAGCTGCCGCGGCCAAAGCCATTGCTGCAGAAGGATGTGACAGACCAGAAGCACCACTATGAGGATAAGAATGGTTGATGGAGTTATTGCGAAGGTTCTAAAAGAAATCAACAAATATTTTGAAAATTGATATAAGGTGATTATAGTATGACTAATCCTTCACAGCTCTTGAAAATATTCACATCATTTGGTATGACGTAGAGTGAATCAGCTGGAAAAATTAAGATGTGAAATCCATCTTCTAACAGATGACAACATTCAGTCAAACGAACAACGAACTATTTAATAAAAGCGGAATATCTTCTTTTCACTTTTACATTTCATGAAATTCGACGGTAACAAATCACCTAAAGAATCTTAGCCAAAAAATTTCACAACGATACTATTTATTTCGCTAAGAAAGGTGTTGAATAAAATATATCACCAATAAGCCAAATACATCTGAACACACTAAAAGTTATTTCAAGGTACATATTTTCCTTTGACAATGAAGTGAGGAAACGAACCAACTAGTGAAGCACCTGCGAAATCTCAGCAAAATTTAACCAGTTCAATTAATGATGAGAAGATAGATGTTATTAACAAACTTCAACAACAGAATAACTTCATCAACAAAAGATCATGTGTGTAGAAGCTTTTTAATATTTTTCCAGTTCACTAAGGCTGGCAGAAGCAATTGTCACTACATGTTCTTGTAGCGTATATTCTTGAATTCAGTCTTCAGTAGAAATATTTCTTCAATGCGGAAGCTTATAATCTGAAGAAACCTACCATCTACATAGGAAGACTGAGCCATAGTTTCTACCTCCAAGTGGTGATTGGGTCTGTATATCGTAAAAACCCAATGAGCTACGACGACAAGAACGATTGTTTCTTAAGGTGTTACTATGCCAGAAAGATTTGTTGCACAGTGCTAAAACAAAAAGGAGTTACTGTCATAAAGTAAATAGCTACGTTATGATAGGGTGTCTGAAAGCAAAGTTGTAATGCTGGATGGATGGCATGTGAGTGGTAAAGTGTTCCCGATAAATAACCAGCAATACTTACCTAATGATGTCTATCCGATGGGGGAAGAAGTAGAAAAGGTTGATCTCCAAAAATGACACACTCCTTGTCCAGCGGTTCGGATTTTTCTTATTTGATGTCATTACAATCAAATCTCAGTCCAACAATCCTGAAGAGTCGTATATGACAGGCCTCAAGTAAATGCCTTGCAGTCATGCAAAAAGAAGCTGATTTCTTTATCAGATGCCTCGAATAAATAGCTCGCACTGTGGGGAGGCAGGAGGTGCGAACCGCACATACGCTTTGAAAAGTATACAGAACTCAAATTGCCATAACCTATTTAGCTAAATTTAGTCTCTTTTATTGCCTTTACTTCATCCATCCATTCACACCAACATAGGACTAGGCATTACTGCGTAACGGTCCGAGTTGCCACACCTCATATCAGTACATCAAGTAAAAAGGCAGTAGAGTGGAAGATGAAGAAAAGAAAATCCAGTCAAAAGAAACAAAAAGTACGAAAAGATGATGTGTGCATATATCTGCGCCACTCACATCGGTTCTGAGCCATATCACCTAGAGTCTGTAGCCACTGGTTCGTTTCGTCCCGTGGACCACACTCGGATAGGTCTGCATCGGCCTACATGGCTCAAACCAACAGTCAAAGACTTCATATATTGATGACATGTTTAGTCTGGTCGCCTCGAGCCTTTTCTAGCCTGAACCTACTTCGGCCAACATTATGTGACGATGCAGACGGCAACTAGGCCTTTACTTGCTGAATATCAATATTAAATCATTTATTACAACGGCTTGTTCTCATGCCACAACCACTGTTTAAGATCCAAGCCAGCAAAACACAACCCACCAGCCTGATAAAATCCTGCTATCAATTTTACATTGGATCCTTCAACGTCCGAACCCATAGCAAGTTGAACGACAGGCATTTTTTGCCAAAACCCTGGAATCGCGAGCCATGAATGTATGGTGCGTCTGAGACAAGTATACAGGACCCAAGTGTGGTTATTAAATTGAACTTTCCTGACCAGTGCGGTGAATATTCAAAATTCACCTAACAAGTATCCAGAGACCCAGTGGTTAGCTCTCATGAACTCGCTGGTTTAGGCATAACATTGAGCTGTAAGGCAAAAAGTGCGCTTCACAACTGGGTACCAGTCAACAACTGTCTATGTGCTATTCAACTGAGTGGATTTTTAAAAATTAGAAAGGATCGTGAGACTAATTGGTGGCTATTCGTAATCTCCGCCTACGCACCTACCGGGTGCAGTTCACATGATGCAAAGGATGAATTCTATGAAAAGCTTTCAATTTTGCCACATAGAGCAAAGTGTTTAAACATAGTCTTGTCTGCAGGTGACTGCAATACTCAAGGAGGGAAGCTGAGCCTACTGGAAAGGCATTTTATTAAGGGGTATTTACAAAATCCCATGCCAACGAACCGTCAACGATGATCATCTGTTACACTTTTGTTCTGACAATCGCCTGTTTCTGGTTAGCACTAAGCACAAGGAGAGATGCTGTTTCATATGGCATCCGCCGACTTCAAACCAACGATAGATACAGACAGATCATATTGCTATAAGCCACCATTGGAGGATTGGTGCTCTTTCTTGAGTACCTGTTCAGACTCCGATCACGGGTTAGCACGGGGTCATGTATGTATGCATCTTACTGGTCGCAGGAAAAAGGCAATAGTAAAGCCTATCGTGCTCTACTGGAAGATGAGGACGCCAAGTTTGCGTTTAGGAAGGAACATGACAATGATGCTCACGCTGAGGAAACTTGGTGCGATATTTGTTCTGCTGTAGGAATAGTAATCTATATCTTAAAATTCGCAAACGTCAATGGATTTCTACAACGTCATCCGAACTGATTAGTGAGAGAAAACTGATTCCAAATAAAGAGAAAAATCAGCTCAGACGTAAATTTACTAAGAGTCTTCGCAATGATAGCAAGCGACAGGTGGTGAAAGCGAGAGAGATGGAGGAGGAAACGGTACTGTGTAATACACGATAGTTATTTCGGATTATTAAAGATAGCGGCAAGAAGACGAAAATTAATGTTAAAAGGATGAATCTGTGACCTTTCTGAATATGCGACCAGAATGTTACGTGGAACACTTCGGAAAACAGCCAAACTGGTGTACAGTAACGCTTTAACTACTCAGTATCTAGACTGGACCTCAATCAAACGTAGATGTCGGTCATTTAACTCTCCTTGAAGCTGAGACAGCTGTTCCAAAACTGACAGTATACCATCAGATATTTTTAGGGAAGGAGGTAGAAAACTGTTGAGAAGTGTAACAGAAGGATTAGCTGGCATATGGGAATTAGAGGGAGTCGTGTCACACTGGTCTAAATCGCCAATCTATCTAGTTCATATTACAAGAAAAAGTGTTCACAATGCTATGACATCTGACTGCACTTCGAAGACATTGCAATCAAGAAAGTTGGGGATATTTCAGACATAAACGAAGGTTCATCGATCACATCTCTCTACAAAAATGCCAGACAATATTTTATTTGGAGACAATCAGTAGTGAACTAATGGCTGTAGACAACTCAATCAATACTGATTCACAACCTCACCTCATTTATCTAGTGTTATATCTGCAACCTTATGAAACTAGTAGACATAACATTATAACTGCGACTTCACCTGGAATTACGTACTCCTCATAGGGAATCTGGTCGAATTGCAGACACCATTATTCCGTCAAGCAGACGCTGATAAAGTGCAGATTCTTCTGAACATCTTTGTATTTTTGAGTGAATAGCATAGAGTTAAGTGCCACAAACATATACCTATGCTCACATAAGACAATGAGCGGTAGCAAGTACATTAGAAGGACTGGTAGGAGGGCGTCGATTCACTTCGCTGAGCATATCCCCGAGAATCTGTGCTTGAAAGGAAGTTGAATTCTATACCAGTGTCATTCCCAGAAACCTCGTAGATACAGGGCATTTGGTTGAAACCTCGAGCCTGGATTACCGCGTTTTGTGACAGTGATTTCAATAAAACGCTTTCAACCTGACTTTTGCTTACAGAAGGAGTGTAGTAAATCTTTCACTTCCATGATGACTATGTTCACTTTCATCACATAACTCGTTATTTATTTATTATTTTTCCTTTCTTACATTTCATACTTTTGTACAATTAATTTTTTGATAGGTTATATGAATTATCAGTGGTTTTGTTGTACAACTTAAGATTATTGATTTCCTAATTTCGGAATATCTTATGTCCTAATGACCATCGCACTTTTAGATTGCATGCAGCTGAAGAGTATTCGTGAAACAGAATATCATCTTATTCTGCTAATTTCGTTCTTCTTGCTTTGTTTAAATGAATATATCTATCCTGATAAAAGCATGAATCGAAAGTGATTGCTTTAGTTGCACGAATCTCAAAGGAAATTAAAATTCTTAAAATGTATGCTAGCACTAAAATAGAACATTGCAAGTACCTGAGTAAAATTGAAGGAGTAATTTGATAAATGCTGATTGGAAGATTGTAATGCAGAGGGCGATGCCAAAGCGGCAGCAGTGTATGAGCCTACACCACTAGCATTTGGCTCATATAATCTGTTGGCATTGCTACGTTGGGGAGTGGTGCAATGAGGCATTTGAACAGAAATGTTATCAGCAGCAGAAGATACAGCAAGTGACTGCATCCCATGACTATGCATATTATTTGAGTTAGATGTGGCAAGATTCACATGCCTGTTATCTGATAAAGCTGATCGGGGAATTGCGGTGACCAGAGAGCCATTATTAGTAGTTCCAGGTGTATGGAAACCTGTAATTCGGAAAAAAAAATGCAGTTAGTAGAAAAGGCATAGGTTAGTACAGTGGTAATTACAGCGTAATAGAGAAAACCCTGGATTATTAATATCCACGTACTGCGATGAACAGACTGCCGAAACCAGAGCTACAACACTTCAATTATCATAAACAGTACTGATATGCCAAGAAATAATCCAGTCTACGATAAATGTCTGAACCTTGGGGTCGACCAACCGTACTAGACTAAATGCAGAATCTGAATAAACAATTATGTAATCCAAACAGTAACGTAAACTACAATGCGCATGGAAGGAGACAATAAATCATCAGATGCAGAGTAGATGGCATCCAGTTGTGAATTAATCGAATAAATAAGATACGATAAGACAGAAAAAATATACGAAGAATCTAGTACAAAAGTGGATAGGTTCATATCACCACGCTTCATAGCAGCACATAAAGAACAAATAGATAGAAAGCGAGTGATATTGAAGAAAATAAAATGCTTGAGAAGATAGGATTTGGAGACTGGAAGTTAGAGAACATGTTCGTACTGTAGAAGATATCAAAGAGTGAATACATCTGCACCAACGTGACTGGTTTTCAACCATATCACCCATGATCTTCAACTGTCGATTCCCATCATCTCAAGGACACCAAACAGGCTGTCTACACATTCCTTTGCTATACGGGTTAGAATGACAGTCAAAGAATTGATGGATTAGTGTCACACCTTGGTTTGGTTATCCCAAGCCTTCTTTCAACCCAGTCCTACTTCGGGTAACATTGGACGTCAAAATAGGCAGGGGTTTACCATCTAAAGCACACGTCCAAGCCACCTCCTCAGTAGATGGAAGGACACAACCTCATCAACTGACTTGCTTAGGACTCTCCGCCTATACTCAACACTGCTCAATGCTGCGAAGACACACCTGTAGTGGGAAACCGATAGTCTCTTAATATTTTGTACTTTCAACGACCAATTCTCTCAGCCATATGATTAGACAGGAGACTGAAGTGCAGTAAAAAGTAGTCAGATATCTCATCTCGACAGTCAGCGTCAGTGATAACGCCAGTTGGCAAATGCCTTGAAGGCCTTTTGTATCTGAGCTGAGATTCTGTCAGTGACTAACCGATTTTGGCCCAATGCAACTTCCCAAGCAAGTGGAGCAATCAACCCATTCTACCACTTCATTCCTCATCCTTAAACTGTAAGTGGTTGCAGGCCAGTCTTGAAACACCATCTTACATTTGGGAGTGCAAAACGTATGCCGAACACAATGATATTTCTGCTCAAGATATTCAGAAGAATCTGCACTTTGTCAGCGTCTTCGCCTGACGCGATGATGGTGTTTACGCATTTCAATTCAACCAGATACCCTCCAGAGAGTAAGTATATTCAAGTGCCTATTTATTGCATTTATTGTGAAGTTCATCAGGAACGGTGACAGCCAGCATCCCTGGTGGACAACAGTGGTGATGACAATTGCATGATTACGAGTGAATACCACCATATACGCAATCATTAAAATTATCAGAAACGACTTTAAGAAGACCACTATGACGTAACAACTGTTTGGCAAATAGAAGAAATCTTTTTGAAGAAACACTATCAAACATTATTCCTCGTCCAGTTAAGAAAGTACTTAGTCAAGTTACGAAAGGCATAGAATTTCTAATACCGGACTTACGATACACGCAAAAGGTTATATTGTTGCATTCTAATGACAACTTAAATTTATGCTGCTTAAAATGGATTCAGTGTTGCTATAAAGGGCGAAATACAAGGTTATGTCGCAGGCGACAACTAGCAAGACTAGCGGAAATGTGAGATTGTTATCGGTTGAAGACGAAAACTGTTTCTTTTCTCTCAAAACTATGATAATTCGAAATAATGTGCAAGGTGGTAGATGGAAATGAACCAATTTATGTCTTATTATTCAAATGAATGAAAACATAAATTACATTTTAATACAGTACTATTAATATGAATAATGATCCTCTTGTACTCATCATTCCGTGGTAAAGTAAATAAATGGAAAGCAATACTTACCTTCATTCTTTGCACATTCCGCTTTATAAGATGATGCATCACTAGTCGCTGAATTCTGACGTCCATTTCGGATTTTACCAAATGCTGACTTCACAGCGCCTGGATTATGAAACCGAAAGGAGTAATTAAACGGGTAAGAAGTTTGTTTATGACTAACTGACAAAATCAACGTGAAACCTAGTACACAGGTGCACCGGCTTAAGTTGCCACACTTGAAAGTAGTATACAAAGAAAAGGTGCATAGAAAAAGTGATGTCAAAGTAGACAAAGTTGTGTGACAAAAGAAACGATTTGAAGATAAAGACTAATAAAAATATTCAAGCTTTAGATGCTTAGAAGTGAATACATCTGCATCACTGTGACTGATTTTCAACCGTACCACTAAGAATCCTAAACCTTTGATTCCTCTCGTTTCGGAAACCCCAACCAGGAAGTCTACATCTCCCCAAACAGCTCAGACTAACAGTAAGACACTTCATCGACTGGTGCTACGTTTTGGTCTGACTACCGTGAGCCTTCTTCCAACCTAATCCAACTTACCCTAGCATGACACGTCGAAGTAGGCGATGACTCGGCATGTGCAGTGGATGTCCAGGCTATCTCAATCGACTAAGCTTCACAACCACCTCAGCAATCAACCTTCGCCTGACGTCAACACTGCTCACAAGATGGTCCCATCATGCGCATGCAAGCAATGCTACGGAGACACAGTCAAAAAGTTGTAGTTGCTTTGTATCTTCTACTTTTAACAGCCATGTCTCACAGTCGTATAACACAGGACAGAACGGACTGCAGTGTAATATACTAGTTCTTTAATAGGTAGTTGGATGTCTCAAGAGTCAGTACCAGAGGAAACGCAAGCTGGCAAGTGCCGAACAGGCATTTTGTGTCCGGACTGATATTTTACCGGCAACCAGCCTGTTAAGGTTGATGCAACTCCCCAACTCAGCGAAGTGGTCAACACATTCCACCACTTCACTTTCTACCATTAATACTGGGAGTACTTGCATCACACCAGTCCTGGAGGATCATCTTACATTTGACAGATGCCAGCGAAACACATGCCAAACATATTCAGGTTTCTGCCCAACGCGTTCACAAGACCCTGGCATTTTGTCACTGTCTTCACCCAACAGGACAATATCATCCGCATACTCCAAGTCAATCCCTGTGAAGTCATATGTACCTAGGGTTATGTCCATTAGTACGACGAAGTTAAGTAGGAACAGTGACAGTGGATATCCGTCGCGAACACCACTAGCTGTCGTTGATTCAGATGACAACAACATAAGCCCTTACACGCCTGTGTGAATTCGAGTAGAGAACTTTGATTAACATATACTTGTTCCATACTCCCTCCACAGTCAGACACTGCTACAACACTTCATGGTCAACAGAGTCAAATGCCGCCTTCAGGTCAAGAAATGTAGCAAGTGTCGGCCACCGGTAAGACTTGTTCATAGACTTTCCCCACTTCGACCAATTTTATTATTGTCTCAATAAACAAACTATTTGTAATTGTTAACAGAGTAAACAAGCACTATTTCTGATAAGTATATATAGGGAACTAATTTTCCACATAGATCATTCTAGAGACAGTTTGCAACAACATTCATACGAACTTGAAAATTATTCTACATCAATTGTAAAAAACAAGTTGATATTGAACAACTTATAATTGGTGCTACAGGGGTATTTTTGAAATAGTTTACTCAGACAAAGTGCTCATTTTACAGCTCCAAATATTAATTCGTATTATATCTGACAGTACGTGTAGAAAGTGGGTTTTGCGGTGTACTGTGATTCAGTATTAGCTAAGTCCACTGAAAAGTGATACGACATTTCGAACACAATTCATTGCTTTTCGACAAGTTTTGTTTACAATAACAAATCAGACAGGTATGCTTGCCTCAATACGAATATACGCGAAAACGAAATCGAAATAGTCTCAGTAACTTTTTGCACATTCGTGCAGAAGGCAATGAACTACACCTGTTGTGTCAAGACTAATAATACTACCTGGGTGCCCGAACTTCGGTAGGTGTGCGGTGTTCGAACACGTGACCCACTGGTTAATAGTCAGCTACCTAAACCAGTGAGCATCAAAATTGTGGTCGAGGTGGCATGCAGTTAATAATACCGCATCACTGTGTTGCATACTGAGTAAACTTATTGTATACCTTTGTGAGGTAAGCAGTTAGAATAATGAAATCTTGTAATATCATCAGTTTAAGAGAGAAAAGCAGAAAACCCACGTTGAACTCAACGGTATATCGCAGCCTAACTGTTCCTCACACAATCGCTAAATAAGAGTAATAACCAGTTGAATGCTTGACCAATCAAATTTTGTATGTGTGACCACTATCCACTCGGGTTAGCATGATATGTTTGCTACTTGTTTCTCTTTGTGCATACATCATTAGATGACCCAGATTCAACATTTCTGTTCGATACTGTGAGTGATCTAAAAAGGACCACCCTGACAACAAGTAAAAGGACAAACTAGACTTTTTCATTTTGTGAAAATCTGTCTTTTCAGATAAAAAAACAACTTAATGAGCTATTTCAGTTGTTGTTAGGCTGACCTTCAGAGTCACTCGCATGACAATAACATTCCAAACGGAATTTTTAAAGCTAAGTTATGCGTCGTACCACCCACAGCTAAACTTAGACTGTATCATCCATATCAACTGCTATGATGATTGAGACGGGTGACTTTAAGGTGCACCATGATAGCTACTGAAATGGTCAATTAGATTTGTTTATTTTACGCTTAAAAAAACCTTGCTACCCAAAATCGAGAAACCGGATTGGTTATTTTAATGGCTGTTATGGTGGCCTCTAGATTCACTCGATTAAGAAGCTCATAGGCCAATGAAATCCTACGGTATCTAAGATAATTATAAATTCCCTACTAGGTCTGGAAACGATCCATTAGGATTGGAAAATGTGTTGTGTTTACAAAAACAAAATTAAGTAACCAAAGAGGATGAACAAAAGACTTCGACGGATTTTGGTTTCAAACATCTAGCTTTAAATAGCTGGTATTATCACTTATGTATTTTGATTTTACAAGCGTGAAAAGTTGCTAGTTTGATTACAATAAAAGTCTGATTAATGTAGATAAAATTTCATAACTGATAAATGTAGAAAGACTACAGACTTGACAACCTTAGCGAGAAACAAGTAGTAACTAGCTAGCAAGCCTTAGAACAAAGAAGGACATAATAACCCATTGAAACCAATGTTAGTGGTGAGGCAAAAACTAACTATTCTCTTATCCTTCTCCACATTTTTACAAAGATGGTGGGATTCTGTGACCATGCACATACCATTTGCGGCGCAACATGAATTCAGAATTTGTCTTATATGATCATTGTAGGTTTGTTGAAATTAGCAAAGTAGTGTAAGGTGTAGTTAGGAACCATAGGGAATTATATGAGCAGTAAGAAAATATGGCCATGAGTGAGCGTTTTGAAATGGTTAGAAAGGTATGTTAATATTTCCTAAGTAGGTGATGAAGCATTTCTTTTAAGACAAAGCAATAGGTAGTTGAAAAATATGCATTGACTTGAGCTAAAAAAACTGGATTGAAAACCACTCGGAAACTGCATAAACGTTCGTGCAGTATGCAATAAACCAAACTTATTGTGAGGGCTTATGAAGCTATTTGGTTGTATGAACATCAGCAACTGGAGCCGGGTTCGAACCCATGAACCATTGTTTAAAAGTTAGATGCGTAGAGACGGAAAAAACACGGCTAAGTATTGCATCGAACTTGAAGTATATGAAGATGAAATAATTTCAACCGTAAGCTGACTGGCTGTAAAAAACAAATGTGAACAATGAGTAGAGTATAGAAGGTAGTTAATAACCCTCATGACTGTGAAAATTATCCTATTGATTGCCAGCGACGAGACACTCCTCTTTCAGTAAGATATGGATACATCTATGTTTCATGTTTGTACAATGTAAATATCAGAACACAAAGTTAGGTTGGCCGTTCAACAGTGCAATACAATATGAACTATTTACTTATGCAAAGAAATAGATCCTCGCATATAAATTAGGACATTTATACATTAAGGTTGCACGTGACAAATAGGCACAAAATAAAACTAATACACCTGTGTCTATCCATGTAAGCAAACGATTGAACAGGTGTGGATGGATGTGGTAAAAGTGAATACGAGAAAGACGATATCTTTTATATTGGAAATTGAAATGTTATGCATTCAAGGAAGTTTCTACACAAAAAAAGCTTTCGTCCGTTCGGCAGAAATGTGAATTAATTTAAAATAACGGTTGTGATTGGCACGTATAAGGGGTAATCGGGTAACCGACTTGAAGTCATTGCCCAATAATTAGTTGGAAGAAAGGTGCATCAGTTGGTGTGACAATTCAAGACAGGATATATGATTTCTTAACTCGGGGCTACGAAATACTAACAGTGAATACAGAACCAATAACTGGTTTTTTTGAGGGTATTTTTTTGCAGTCAACTCTTTAATTAACGAAACCGAAAGTGAATGAAACACCAAGTAGTTTTGTCTTACCTAGCAAAACTATGATGGTGATTCGAAAATCCTTGTAGATCTTTGTGTGACGTTCACCCAGAAAGCACAGTCCTTATGTAGAGAAGCGCGTGCAACTAGCAAGTACTTTAATAAAAGTATGCTGACATCCACGACATACCTTTACTGGACCAATAGATGTTTCCAGCAAATTTCATACAGCTGAATGAAGATGGAGTATTTAACTACGAAGCAAAGAGTCTTGGGCTTACATTCCATCCCATTTACTTTAACCTGGGGAAGTGGATAGTTCCCGAAAATTAGTGTCCTAGAACAAAATTATCTGCAAGATTGAGTTGAAATGATCATATAAGTAACAGTAACCATCCTGTAGATGGCAGTGTGATTGGTGAAAATGCTTTATAACAAAGATATCCCAAAAATATGGAGGAAGAGCTGGTCAAGAATCAATGAAGTGAGTAAATTTGAAAGAAGCTGGCTTTACAATTATAAACTAATCAAGAAGAGTATACTGTTCAACTCAGAAGAAATTCTCAATAAATATTCATGAAAAATAGGCTCTATAATCTTAACCGCCAAGCTACAATGAAGACAATGCTTAGAGCGCAGCTGAAAGCTCTATGTTGAAAACAACAAACTCAAAGCAACAAAACTACTAGGAAGAGGAAGATACGATAGAACCATACATTGATAATTAGGACTGAAAAAACGGTAATACCGCGATACAACGTATTGACAGTATTTTCAAAAGCAAAATATGTAAGTAAACCAACCTTTTTGAAGAACTTCAGCAAGGGCTGTGGAGGGTGGTGGTGAAAACGACACAGGAGGGTTAGCTGCATGAGCGATTAGGGCAAAAGCATGCTTTGATCTGGAGTTAACATAACGGTTTGCAACTAAGTGTTGTGCAAGTTGAAACAACGATTTGAATTGTACTCCAAATACTTGGTGAGCGTATTCCAGAAGAATATGGGCCACATCAGCCACGACAGAACCACGAATTCCCAAAGCAGATCGTATGGATGGATCATCAGCCCAACTGCTCGAATCAACATCAGACCCATTAGACTTTAAGAGGCGAATTAGTGGGCTACTGGATGACATATTCCTCTGAGAACCTGCCTCATAACTCCCCCCAGAACTACTGCCAGGTGACGTAGTAGACCGACCAGTTATATTTTGAAACGTAATTCCAAGGGCCTCATTGGTGAGATCAGGTAGAAATGGTGGTTGTATTTCAGTCTTTTTACGCATGCCCCCATAACAATACCTTAAATACAAGAAACAGAAAAAGTAAATGTACACAAAATTCTTTGAGATAAAAACGTGAAGTCTGGATTCCACTGAATACAATTTCAAACAACCTGGAAAATGTATGCAACTTAAGTGGAATTTAGTACAGTTAGCAAGCAAAAACAACATTCCAAACAAGGTGTATCACGTTGCGTACATTATGACACTATAATTAAGCCTGCTCAATTAAAAAAACGCGAAGTGAAAACTGACCAGGATCAGGTGGCAATCTTTTAAAAGCTGTAGATCTGATGCACTCATGATATCGGTTATTTTGTGCAACAGACGACAAATGGAAAATGTGAAGCCTTACAAAACTAAACTCCTCAGTGTCTTAAAATGTCAAGCTAAAAATGGAAACATATTTTAGGTATTAAAAAAAGTGATGCCAATTTAAAACGTTTACAAGTTATGACGACCTGCTAGTGGAAAACCTATTTAATGGTGTGACGGAAATAACTTAGAACATTTTAAAACATAACTAGTCCAGAAAAGAAGAGTGCGCGGATGATGTAGCTTAGTTGGGTAAAAACAAGGACACGATTGTCGCCTAAGTAAGCTAGCAAACGCTGAAATAACCAATCGGATTTTGGGATTTCAGGCGGAAAGGTAGTTTCTTATGGAATAGAGAAAAGTAATTGGTCATCTCAGCAGTTGCTAGGGTGGTTTTGAAGCTACTCAGTAATTCACAAATCTTTTCAGCCCTACTTTTCCTTACAAACATTGCAAATCATATACGTCATGGTGAACGAGTTCACATTCTCAGGTGGAATGAAGTGACCTAAAGCCCATTCTACTAACTGATGGGTTAACCCAACTTGGCTTCTCTATTTTATAAAAAGTTGCCTTCCCAAACAGGATACCGTAACCTGACTGGTTATCTCAGTAGTTGCTGGGGTGGGTTGAAGAGTCACTCCTCAGGTGATGCGTCATCAAAGAAAATGAGTAAAGCTCTGAAGATCGCCCAAGCAACCATTGAGATCACTACTTAGGAGTCTTCACTTCATGAAATCTGCCTTCCAAGTCAAAATAAAGAAATCTAATAGGCTATTTCAGTTGTTGCTAGGGTGACCTGTAAAGTCACCCCCAAAAACCAGTGACTTTGATGGTGATTTTAAAGACCACCCGAGCAACTGATGCGACAGCCAATTACATTCCTTTATTTTATGAAAAAGTACTTTAGCGGAAGAAATACCGAAGCCTGACTAGTTTATTCAGCAGTTGCTAGGTGGCCTTTAAAGTCAATCGACTTTGAAGGCCACCTTGACACCTGCTAAAACAATCAATCAAGTTTCAGGTTTTATGAGGATTGGATAGCTCTGTACAGAACAACGGAAAGTTACTGGTCATCTCAGCAGTCGTAGGAGTGACCTTCAAAGGTCGATCTAAAAAACTTACATGCAGTTAAACACTACCACAGTTCCCGAAATTCTGTATTGGCACTTAGGGTTTTTAAAAGCTTCGGGCAACGGTCGTGACAGCTAATCACCGTTTGCTTGAATTTGGCTGAAAAACAGCTACTATCCATTTACACTCTGAAAAGACATTAGGTCAACCAACTTGAGTTGGAAAGAAATGTCATAAACACGTAGTAGTATAAGCATTTGTTTTAAAGAGTTATCCAGCTCTGAGATAGAGGATTGCTATCAGCACGAGAATAATGAGAATGTAAGGACATGAAAATGCTAATAAAGTATCACTAAATCTGACTATTAAGCATGCTTGACAGTTAACCTGAACAAATAAAAATTAGTCTATCTTGATGTCTAAGATGATTGTTTTCCCTCAGATGCTTCATCATCCAGTGAGTTTGCATTTTGTTTGCTAACTCACCGAATTATAATCCAGTTGCATGATTATCTGAAGTGATTTAAGGTCGAAACCAACATCTCACAAGACGCTACAAAAACAACCGGAGCAAGTAATTCCTTCATATTCCAAGAGTAGAAACTATGGAGATGGAAACCTAAAAAAGGATTTAGTCAATGATTGTGATTATTGATTGATTAGTTCGAAGAGAACAAACAGCCGAAATTTCCTTGGAAATAACATAATAAAGACCACAGACTTGGTCGCTGAATTAATTATAGTACCCAGAGGTGCGTAGTTAGACAATATGCGCGTCAGTAGCTGCGCGACTTCAAGTTATTTAATCAACAGGAATGTCGAGCAGGGTGGCGAAAATTTTCAATAGTAATTTACGTACTGCTCATCTTATTGTACAGACAGTGTAGAGCATATTGAGTAGTTCTGTCCAATATCTAACTGGCATCCCAACTGTGATTTCATTGATACCTTGAACTAACTTTCATGTCATAACGCTCATGGAAGCAGAGCTTTATAGTCTGAAGAGCTGCTGAAAACATATGTTCGTTCAAATAAGTATTGTTTTGAAGAATTATTGGGGACCTATGAATTGCTGAAATATAGAGTAATATATTATGAGGTTCGAAAAGCAATGGATGCAGAAGATAGGCATATTTGCCTTAAGATTTCTGGAGGTTTCACTACAATCAGTTGCTTACATTCTTACAAGCTAAACTTACTTTCACATTTTTTCTATGCTCTCACTTTGCAGTAAGAGTGATAGATAAAATAGTAAAACTCTTGTGTGGCAGACATGTAGTTGTATATTCCAATGTTTATATTTGGATTTGGAGGTAACAAGCTCTGAAAACGACATAAATGGACCCAACTTAAACGTTCTTGCATAGATCGAAAAAGCGCGCTCCATTTATTCCTTACTCCAAAGAAACGTTATTCTTACAGGTCAACAAAGTTTCACCACTGAATTACACAAACATGTGCTAAAGTATTCAAAGAATCTTGGTGAATGATGAGATTACAGAATTTTTTGAGTGACAAAAAGCACAACTCGATGTTTACGCTCATCAGACTATCCAGTTTGGCTATGCATTCATTCGAAAACATGGTTGGACAATAAATAACAACCAGAAGCCCTCATTGACAACAGAAAACAGAAATTTTGAAAAAAGCACAGTACAAATACGGACGTTGGAAATAAGCGGTAAGCACAGTAAAGGAAGTTACATCTTTACAGGTTCCACAGCAGTCACAAAAGAGATGTCAGTTGATGTAAAATCAGACATGAAACACTGAAACCACTTTATGACATGCATAGGACATGCATCTCTGGAAACAAAGGCGTGGACAGTTAATGCATCAAGAACAAATGTTATCAGTGGACTTAACCGAAAAATGTATGACGAAAGTCTACCACACTTGAAGTAGCTAGAATGGCTTCATACAAAAAATCAATCCTAGTATTTATCGCCCCTGAACACAGTTTAATATGCTGTAATAGTGATATGATTGTAAAACTGAATAACATTTCTTAACGGTCGCATTATGAATTATGTACATAAACAGACAACTGCCATAGAATAAACGTTACACATTGCCCGGATAGAAAATATGAATTGGATTAAATTCATACGACATGAGGCAGGAAAGAGAACAAAATTAAAAACAGCCAATCGGGTAGTACTTGGCTCAGGGGGTGGTCGCAAACATCCATTTTATAGAAATTAAAGTGCCTTTGACAGCCATAATAGATTTACTATAGCGCCCACCCTCTGAGCAAAGTCAGACTAGACCACTTCTATAAACGTTAAAGCTTGAATGCATCGTGGTGCGAAGGTTTCACATAAATTTCTTACTGGAGAATGATGAATAAAAATATGAAAGAATGATTTAGGGTCACGTAGGACTACAGATAACGTGATTCAAGTTCAGACTGAACAAAGCCTATATATATATATATATATATATATATATATATATATATATATATAATGCTTGAGAAATGTCGATATTCTTTAGAGGATAGTTCTGGTGATCAAGACACCTGTGGTTAAATATCGAAACGATGAAAAATGCTGAAGCGACAGCAGACAACCTCAACAACCAAAGGGGTTTGCCAGGTGTGGTAGTGATTCCGTTAAGTAAACCAATAAGCTTAGAAAAACACAAAATTGTGATTTTTGAATTTGCCGGAAGTTAGGCTTATTGTTAAGGTACTCTTTGAAGCTAATGGGGATTCTGCTTCCCACCTGGGTCATGGGTCCGTATTGGCGAGGAGCCCTATATTAGGACGAAATGACTGTCCATTGCTCCCAGGTTTTTGATGGTTCTTTAGCTGGTGTCAGTCTGGGGTGAATGCTAGCTAATTGTTAGGGATTCGCTGTCCTTTAGATTAAAAATACCATTACAACGAATCAAGTGAAAAATCGGTAAATTATAAACCCACTTCACATGTATTATTACATGTACAAGTAAAACCTAGCCACTAGCGGTTGTTTACTGGATATTTTGCATAGTGAAACAATATTATTTACTATATGACGTTTCGAACACAATTTATTGGTCATAGTCGTATAAGAAGTAACTTTACAAATTTAACACTTCCTATGGTTCTATTGCTGCTCCTTCATTTGTGGTTTAGGTAGTGAGATTTCCCAAATATCTGTAATAGGTGTCGAGTCTTTCCTATTTCTTGTGCTCGGTGGTGATTTGGTGAGCAAAGTCCCAGTTACCAACCTTTCCCTCCATCCTAATTATTTTTCTAGGATCGTCACTTTGTTCCATCCTATCCTAGATATGGTCATGTTTCGTACTCTGTTATTCAAGACGATCCCAGTCGACTGCTATGTAGCTGATTTCACAATTGTTTCATGGAGTTTGGTGAGCTAAATTGCCGCGTCTAGTGTGTGGTTTACAGGATCTTTTAGGCTACAAAGCTCGTTTCAGAGTTTGTGGATTTGTACACCACTTTAATTCCAACTCTATTAAGACTACCGTGTAAACTTAAGGTGATACATTCCTAATACGGTAGCATCGTGGAGGTTTCGAGTATTGCCACTTTATGTGTATTCCCTGTGAGTTCAACTCATCTCCTTCTTAAAACTTATGCGTCCTTCGGTTACTTTACAAGACCAATTACTGTCTATTAAGGTTTGTCTTGTATCTTATCTCGACTCAAATGTGCGGGTCCTCTGTAGACACTAGGGTCTAGGCAACCATCTTTTCTTTTTATCCTGCAGTCCAACATAGCTAGTTTTCCATCAATCCCTAATTCATTAGTCAACTGAAATGCATCTAGCATTGAATTTGGATCGAAAATCTATTGATACACTCTGAATTAAAACACAGTAAATGTATTGTCTACATATTTCTTGGATTTAACAGCAAGACTAAATATTTTAAGTCTTTTGTTCCTAACTATCCATAAATAAATATCTGCCATATTTGGAGATATTGGCAATCCCATAGGACCGCTTCAGCTTTTGTGTACTTCTGCTTGAACATTAAAGACTAGAAGCCAGGGATAATTATGCTTGAGATAGGATTTCTTCAGTTTGCACCATCGTTTTAAATGTGTCTGGTCAGAGCTGAGCTCATTTCTTTGTCTAGAGCTTGAATATTCGCACTAACCTTTATCTTCAGTTTGTTTCTTCTCGTACTACTTAATCTACTTTGAAGTCGTTGTTTTCCTATCCACCTGTTTTTTGTGTACTACTGTAAAGTGCCAACTTGAGCCGATGTACTTGTGTGCTAGGTTCTACGTTGTTTCTTCGGTCACTCAGTCTGTCTGTAGAGCCGTAGTAACTGGAATTTTTAAGTTCAACATAAATGAGTGTTGGAGAGTAATTCAACTTCAATGGAGCCGCTAATGAATTGAAACCTGAAGATGTCATTTTTAAAGTATAAATAACATTTAATTCACCTGAATATACAAGGATAATATGTCCTAGCACTGAAAAGACAGAAGAAAAGTGCGGAAGAGAATGTTAGACAATAATTTAGTTCACCAAATTCCCTGAAACGATTGTGAAATCAGCTACATAGCAGTCGACTGGGATCGTCTTGAATAACAGAGTACGAAACATGACCATATCTAGGATAGGATGGAACAAAGTGACGATCCTAGAAAAATAATTAGGATGGAGGGAAAGGTTGGTAACTGGGACTTTGCTCACCAAATCACCACCGAGCACAAGAAATAGGAAAGACTCGACACCTATTACAGATATTTGGGAAATCTCACTACCTAAACCACAAATGAAGGAGCAGCAATAGAACCATAGGAAGTGTTAAATTTGTAAAGTTACTTCTTATACGACTATGACCAATAAATTGTGTTCGAAACGTCATATAGTAAATAATATTGTTTAGCTGTTTGAAATATCTAGGATAACCAATTCACGTGCCTTACAAGCCGATGCACAAATAAAGCAGAGTCTACTGTTAACTGCTAAGTAAAATGGACACTGCGGTACAGTTACTATTCATTATCAGGTGATATGATTAAGCTTATCAAGTTGTGCTGGAAACATTAAGTGATCCTGTTAATGTACACTACAGAAAACTAGCTTTCACTACAGTTACTAAATAATTCGATAGATCTATAGCTGTCTCAAGTACTGATTTCTAGAGTGCCTTCATTTTGTTTATGAGTGTTGCCAACATCTGTTGACTACTCTTGTGATTATAAACGTGAACTCAATCATGTTTTCAAGTAATCAACAGCTCTCTAATTTCTTCTTCATCAGCTGCAGATTTCTCCATGTTAAGTTAATTCCTATCCTTAAGTTTCCATGCATAACCTTTCTCACAAATACACAGAAATTTGAAGACATAAACTATCCGGAAAACAGTAAAATCAAGAAATGTACGAGTACTGTAACTCAGCTACCCAGTACAGGTTTTGAACAAACTTACTGCACTAAGAGTTTTGATACTGTCCAGTTGTCCTAACTGAGGTAAGCAAAATGTGGTTTAAGCTTAGAACCCAGTGAATAAAAGCCGAGGATATAAACTAATAAGCCAAACCTCCAAATTTATCGCATAGGCTTTCAATATGTTACATCGGTCACACATATTCATCATTTGTATTTATGAGGCTTAACACGAGTTGTTTCTTACACATTCTTTCAGATGTCGGTACTGAAAACTACTGACTTTGAAGATTTGGTTCTATAGCACTTGTCAAACGGATAATTAATAAAACTTCAGCTGCCAGGAGTATAGCAGTGAAGTAAAACCCTAAATTTGACAAACATCTGAAGTAACCATAACTTTTAAAAAGAAAAAGACATCTAGATAAAAATGCATACGTCGTGCTAAGCTACAATGATAGTATGGAGAGAGACAGTGCTTTATGACATTACACCAAAGGCAAGAATTTAGAAACGATGGTTGCATGGATGATAATCAAATGTCTAACTCACAATAACAACCTACATCACTCAATAAAAATAATGCATAGAATTAATTTCCGCTTAAATGACAGTCTGTTTGAACACAAACCTGGTGCGGTGACACGTTAGCAGTAACTCTGCCACTATTACCTTATGATACGACTGGCCCATCGCGATGCTTCAACGAGTGATGCTGGCTGGGACGATTATTCCTTGAAGCCATAGAATGCCAAAAAAGTCTGTTGGATAATTTTAAGAATGAAAGTAGTTACCACGAGTGTAAATATTTTTGTTAGTGGGGATCGGAGGGTAATGTCGCATTGCTGGTTGTATTTCTTGTTGATACTACCTTTTCTTAACCGAAGGAGTTAGAAAAAAAAGATAGGCTCCGTAAAGCGCCGGTTCGAGAGATACGCATCTTTTCCTAGGTACGAATACAGCATAATCGAACCCAATACCCCCAGAAGAGTATGAAGCAGATTCTCCTTGATAAAGTCGTAGAGATGCTAGGAATCACTAGTTAACGAATTTAGGTGAAATGGTTCAAAATCGATTACGATGGTGATAGGTGCCATCTGTGATATCTTAACTTTTGAGCATTTACACTGACCATTTATCCCTATCTAATTTAATACAACTCTCATTTTCTCCACTCCAAATCACAGCACCTGTGTAACTCGTGAGATGTTTGCTTGACCATCAAGTGAAATGTCAAGACAGATAGATCAATCTGAAACTGGGACAGAAGTGTATCTGTTCTAATTACTCCACTTTACAAGAGCAAGCAGGGAAGTAAATAGAATATGAGTGATATTCAGATGGACAAAAAGTTAAGGTGTTTGCAGATGACAGGGAGCGTATACATCTGGATCATTGTGACCGATTTCTGGTCAAACCATAGAGTTTTAAAACACTAAATCTAATCGTTATGAAGACCCCGCACTCTCCTAGACCGGTCAAAGAAAGACCAAATGCAGTGCAGTAATAAATAGTTGGATATCTTGACAATAAGCGTTAAAGACAATGCCGATTGGCAAATGATAAACGGGCCTTTTGTATCCAAACTGAGGTCTCGTCAGCGACCAACCTATTTGGGTCAACGCGACTTCCCAAGAAAGTGAAGTGATCAACCCATTCTACCACTTTACTCCTTAAACTAGGAAGAGCTTCAAATCACTCTTGAAATATCATTTTACATTTGACAGGTGCAAAACGTATGCCGAACACAGATATTTCTGCTCAAGATGTTCAGAAGAGTCTGTACTTTGTCGGATAGGATGATGGTGTTTATGCATTGCAATTCGACCAGGTGTCTTCCAAGGAGTAAGTTTATTCAAGTGGAGTTAAAAGGTTTTATCTACTAGTTTAGTAAGGTTGCATACATAACACAAGATAAGTGACGTGAGGTTGAGAAAAAGTATCGGATGAGATGTCCACGACCAATAGTTTACTGCCGATTATCTCTCAATATAAAATAGTATCTGAGACCATGGAAATGTTAATCATTATCAGTGAACTTAGAAAATTGAATGCGAAGGTGAAACGGTTCTTATTATACCACATGGAAAACATTGGTCGACGCTTTCACTGTTTAGCGCAAACGAAGGTTTCTACATAAGATACCAGACTTTCTGAAGGTTAGCTGGTCTATGCAACTGTTAAATTAAAACAATATGACTTACCGCGATTGGCCTCGCTGGCCTAAACGCCGAGGCTTTACATTTGGAAATGCGCGCTTCATAACCTTTCCAAAGTCTGCTGTGTTTAGAGTCTTCATATGATGCTTTTCACAATATGCCCTGAAAGGAATAAAATGGTATAAAAAGTCATGCTACGAACAAGAGTATCATTGTCTGTAAGGATACCTAAACACATCGCTCCAATTAAGGGACTTGATAGCTAAAATATTCATCCCAGTGATCACCTTAATAACGGCGGAGCGTGGAATGAGAACTGTATGGCAAGCACAAGTCGTAACTGGCTCCAGCCGGAAAGGCGAAAATTTGGGGATTTCGAATTACAAAAAATCAATGAATCTTTCACAATCAGCGTAGTAGTACACTTTATCTTACATCTAGCAAGTACTGGCAAGGGATGAAATGGTTGTTTTATTACGAAACAGTCGTAGCTCAGTCTTTATTAGGATAACTGTGGTCGCTGATGTCATGACGAAGAATGTTACCCAGTTTTCTGAGAAAAACCTATTTTTAATCCATGCCGATTTTGTGTACAGTAATCTCTAACTGAGTAATTTGATACTTTACCTCCAAGTGACAATAAACATACGCGAGCAAGGCTACGAAGACACTTTTGGTCAACAGTCTATATTCTCAGTATATACTTTAACGGCCATGTCTAACAGACGTATAACAGGGTAGAATGAGTTGGAGTGCAATATACATGTCCTTTAATAGGTAGTCAGATGTTTTGAGATTCAGCACCAGAGATAACGCAGGTTGGGAAGTGCCAAACAGGCTTTCTGTATCCTGAGATTTCGTCAGCGACCAGCCTATTCGGGCTGATGCAACTCCCCCAACCAATTTACTGCGTATCCTCAAATTAGGAGTAGCAGCAGACCAATCCTGAAGTATCGTCTTACATTTGACAAATGAAAAGTGCATGCCAAACATACTCAGAGTTCTGCTCAGCACGTCCAGAAGATCGTGTATTTTGTCAGCATTTTCGTCTACCAGGAAAATATAGCTTGGAGGCTCCAAATCAACTAGATGACCTTCAGGGAATAGGTTAATCCTTGTGAAGTCATAAGTACCTAAGGTTATGCCCATTAGTACGTCTACAGTGAACTTTAGTGGGAACGGTGACAGTAGACATCCTTGGCGAATGAACGGTTGGGTGAGTTTACGTAGTTCTGATTAGCGTTATATACTCTCTTGGCACTCCCTTCGGTCAAAAACTGCTACAACATCCCCACCTTAGCGTAGGCATATAGGTCCCGAGTTGGCGGTTACATCCAATGAATGGGTTTCGGAATTCACTTCGTTGGTGACAGAACACATTTTTGATTATATTTAAGATGTAACTCGTGGAGATATGAACATAAATAACAAATGGGCGGTGCATCTCGTTCCACCTTCGCCGAATCAACGTGTGAGCAGACGACCCAATCCTTAGTGCAGTCGCAGGTTCCGAGTTTATTGTAGCATTGCTGTTACAGGGTTTTCAGAAAAACATAAATAGGATTTTTGAATCCCTAAATGGATTGATTCGCATAAATTCTTTGAATTTATGAGCTTGGGTTTGTATGATGCGATACACTGAGATAGGCTTTCTGCTACCTCAGTCAACCAGATGAAGATAACAATATTTAAATACTTCGTTTCATATGGTTGATTAACTGAACTACGTGGCTAGAACGCTGACAAGGTTTAATCATTCGTGTGTAGCATATAAATACGGTTGCAGTACAGAGTTTATCTTGTTACATTGTCTTATAAATCGAAATGTTTAGCAAGACAGCCCTGATAGATTAACGGAAAAGCTTGTCATAAGTTAGGTATCCAGATGGTATTTAAAGGGCTTTACTTACATAATTGATGGGATACTTATATCTGCGACAATAAAATTTATACTATAATGACCATAACCTATATTCTGCTCACCCTTATAGCTTCCATTGTTCCTACCCTTCTGAGTATCAACCCAAAACTTTCCATTACTAAACCCAGAGGTACAAGTAGCACCAGAGTTGTGGTTCATTAGCTTAAGCATTTGAATTCCAAGCAATCGATCTAGGCTTCAAAATTCTGCTCAACCTACCTTAAGCTGGGTCACCAAGCAGCTGCACTAGCCCTAACACAAATGTATGGTTTATAGCCCATAACATTGACACCTGCACTGAGTTGAGCTACATTATTGTTATATTACAGACAGTAAGCATATTTTCAACTACACGGCTATCCCCACATTTAAGAATCACATACCTCACTCATTAGTAAAGCAGTGCTGAACAGCAATTTTTAGCCTTGGTGTAGATACTGGTTTATCAAAACATTCTGACCTAAACCGGCAACGAAATAACTATGAGGTACACGATTCCGAATTTATGCACACTTTCATACCGAGTGCCTAGACCAACAATGTCAAAGATACCGTTAGAAAAGAATACTATTGGCAGAGAACAGTGATGACAATCTACAGAGACCAAACAAATTCAGCTATTTGTTACTTGAGCAGAGAAATAAAATCTGAGTGGCCTGAAGTAGTGGATAGTGGTGGACTGGATCATCATCATCACTATCAACATAGGACCAGGCATCACTGCATAACGGTCCGAGTTGCCACACCTCATATCAGTACATCAAGTAGAAAGATAGTGAGGTGAAGGATGAAGATAAGTGAATGCAGTCAAAAGAAATATAAAGTACGAGAAGAAGGGAAAGAGGAGTGACAAAATGGTGAGATTCGGCATAGTGTAGTTAAGATGAGGATGATGTGTGTATACATCTGCGCCACTGACTTGGGTTCTGAGCCACATCATCTAGAGTCTCCAACCATTGGTTCCTCTTGTCCTGTGGACCCCAATTACCTAGTCTGCATCGTCCTACATGGCTTAAACCAACAGTCAGAGACTTCATGCATTGGTGCCATGTTTTAGTCTGGCCACCTCCACCCTTTTTCCAGCCTGGACCCACCTCAGCCAACATTGTGTGAAGAGGCAATCGGTGACTAGGCATACGTAGTACGTGTCTCAACCATCTCAATCGATGAAGGTTCATAACCTCATCAACTGATTTACCTCTACTCCCTAAAACTCTACACCTGACTTCTGCGTTACTCACATGATGATACCACGGAATACGGCCTATACTACGAAGGCAACGGTGGTCAAACACCTGAAGCCTTTTTATATCTTCCACTTTCAATAGCCATGTTTCACAGCCATACAGCAGAACAGAGCGGACTGCTGTGCAGTACACGTGACCCTTAATAGACAAACGAATATCACGGCGGCACCATAGGTGGCGCAAATTGGCAAAAGTCAATCGAGCCTTTTGTATCCGTGCAGAAATCTCATCGGCAACTAACCCACCGGGGTTGATCCTACTTCCCAGGTAAGTGAAGTGGTCAATACACTCAACCACTTCACTCTCTATTGTTAGCCGCGGTACCGCTGAAGACCAATCCTGGAGCAAAAATTTGCATTTGGGTGGTGAAAATCGCATCCCAAACATTCTCAAATTCCCACTCAAAGTGTTCAGGAGACTCTGCATCTTGTCAGTGTCTTCACCTAACAGGACTATGTCATCTGCATATTCTAGATCTAAGGAAAATTCACCTGTGATTGGGCCAACGTCTGTGTAATTAGGTGACGAGAGGGAAACCTCCATGAGAATATCTATGATAAAATTAAATAAGAATGGAAATAGTGGGCATCCTTGACGGACACCACTTGATGAGTATAGCTCCCTGGACAACTCACCATAGGCTCTAACATGCCCACAAGTTTTCGAGTAGAGAGCTTTCAATAAGGTGATGTACTTACTAGGCACGTCTTTCAGTGACAGACATTGCCATAAGACTTCTCGATCAACGGAGTCAAATGCCGCCTTCAGGTCGAGAAATACAGCTATTGTCGGGCGTCTGTAAGCATGCCTATGTTCCAGGACCTGGTGCAGTGTGAATATTTGGTCGATACACCAGCGGCCAGATCTAAAGCCTGCCTGGTTTTCTCGGGCTTGTTGTTCCCGAGCTCCACTCAGGCGTCGGAGAATTATAGAACCTAGGATCTTAGACACTGTTCATCAGGCTGATTCCTCTGTGGTTATCACAAAAGGACTTCTTGGCTTTCTTGAAGACTGGGATAATCAGTGACCAAACAGAGGGGATTGTATTTGATTCTGATATACTAGCTAACACTTCCGTTAACCTGACTAATAGCACCTTAACACCATTCTTGTATACCTCATCAGGTAGTCCGTTTGGTCCTACTGCCCTTCTTTGTTTCAGGTTACCTACCGCTTTCTCGACTTCTTCTAGTGTTGGAGGACCTATCTCTATGTCCCATTCAGGATCCGACTGGATAGCGGGCAACGCAATCGTGGCTGGAGGCCAGTTAAACTGTTCCTCGAAGTGTTCTGCCCATTGTTCCAGTCGTCTCCCTTGCGAGTGAATCGCAGATCCGTCCTTTTCTACTATAGCCTCACTAACTGTTTTTTGGTACATAAGAACCAGATGGAATTTACTTGAAATAACCGTAACTGTCAAGAGGAAATGCATGTGATAGTATTATGGATTCGCCAAGGTTGTCATCGATTCATACGACAAATCTACATAAGCTGTTACACGGCTGCGTGAATTCGAGTAGAGAACTTCGATTAGGGTAATACACTTGCTCCGTACTCGTTTCGCAATCCGACTGACACAACACTTTACGGTTGACAGAGTCAAATACTGTCTTCAAGTCGACACATATGACAAGCAGTGGCCGCCGACAATCATCATCATCATTATCAACATAGGACCAGGCATTACTGCGTAACGGTCCGAGTTGCCACACCTCATATCAGCACATCAAGTAAAAAGGTAGTGAGGTGAAGGATGAAGATAAGTGAATGCAGTCAAAAGAAATATAAAGTACGAGAAGAAAGGAAAGAGGAGTGACCGATAGCTGCTACCTTGACGTGGTGGTTGGGCTTGCATATCACAATGACCCAACGAGCTATGCTGGTGGAACGCTTGTTCCCTCGAGGTCCTACCATACCAGAAAGGTCTGTTGGGTAGTGGTTAGACGAAAAGCAGTTACCGTTATAGTGTAAATTGCTACACTATGATGGGGGTCTGAGGGCGAAGTCGTACTGCTGCTAGCTGGATGGGGTGTGACAGCAGTAAGGTGTTTCCCTTGGATGACCAGCAGTGCCAAGCTGATGCTGCCTTCTCAGTGGAAGGGGGGGGGGTTAGAAAAGGTCGGCCCCAAAAATAACACACTCCACCACGCCCCACGGTCTGCCTGGCCGGCGGTGTTGGTTCACTTGTCGTTTCCTTTCGCTCATCCGGCCCCAAAAATACAAAATAATCATACTCAAAAGGCTGGGTGTGACAGGCCTCAAGCAGATGTCCGATGGGCTCTGCGGTCACACAAATCTCTTTCAGGTACCTTAAGAAGAAATAGCCTTCCACGGTGTGGGCAGCCGGGAAGTGTCAACCGCCCTCACAACTCTGTCAGCACCCAAGTTTCTTCTGACTGCCGACAAGCATGCCTGCGTTCCAAAACCTGTCGAAAGGTATTGACTAACGCACTCTTACCCAGATCTGAAACTTGCCCGGTTCCTTCGAGTTTGTTGTTAAGCTAAAGTTAGACGTCGGATAACTATGAACCCTAGGATATTGGACACGATATTAGTTAAGTGACTCCCCTGAGGTTCTCACAGGAACTCCCCCTTCTTACACACTGAGATGATCAATGACATAGACCAGCAGAACGGAACTACTTCTGGTTCTCATACACTACCTAGTAGCTCCATCACTTTAATTAGCAATTCCCTACCTCCATCCCTGAAAACTTCAGACGGTAAACGGTTAGGTCTTGGTGCTTGTATCGAATTAGATTCGATACAGTCAAGTGAACTTCAAGGAGAGTTGGAAGACTGAGGTCTATGTCTCATTTAGGTTCAGGCTAGATGTTAGGCAACTGAAGCGTTTCTGGGGGACAGTGGGGCTGTACTTGTGTTTTGCCAGACGTTCTAGCTGCCTGTTCTAGGTTATCACTAACCATCGTTTTTTCCTTGACACTGTCCTTAATAAGCCAACATGGTTGCCGAGTTTTACCTAACACTGATGCCTTTTCCATCGCTCTCGCCATCAACCCCTAGTCGCGATAGTTGAGGAAACTCTTGGCCAACTTACGCTTACGTTGCGCTGATAGCCCATTAAGAGGAGCGGCTAGAACTTTGGTCGGAACACCTTGAATAAATTGTTTTTATCCAGTTTTGGAAACTAAAAGTTAAAGGTCAGACTCACTTTAATCAGTTATGATGGGACAAGGGACTTCTTAGTGTCTAGCGGTTGTTTTGAACTCACCCCATATCAGAACATCAACGTAGAAGGCACAGAGACGTAAGAGGAATAAGGAAGTAGACAAAGTCGTACACAGTCATGAAAAGAGGATGAAGAATAATGAAAAATAATTAAATTCGGTACGGGGACTAAGACGAAGATAATGTTTGGGTGCATCTACGCCATCGACGTTGATTATAAGTCATATCACCTAGTCTCCGACCGCCAACTTTGGTTGTCATGTGGACCTCATTGGAGGGTTCACATTTTTCCTACACGATTCAGAAGAGCAACCAAAGGCTTCACTGGTTGATACCATGTTTTTGTTTGGTCGCCTCTGGCTCCTATCCAACCCAAGACTACCTTAGCTTACATTGAGTGGTGACGTAAACAGTGACTAGGCATATGTAACATGTCCCAGTATCTTTAACCGTTGAAATTTTACCTAGTAACATGTGAAGAAGATTCGTGAAAGGAACTGGAATAAGAATGTATTCAGACCTAAAGATTAACTGAGACTAACTTATCGGCGAAAGGTTCTACCAACCCATTTGGACAAAATAATTATAACTACCAAGAGACTCTAAGGTCAATTACACAGGTCAAACTAGCGGACCGAGGTCAGTCAGGTTATCAGTGCATGAGAATTCAACTAAGTTTAGATAGGATACATGAAAAATCAGACTACTGTAACGCACGCAATAACACACGATAGGGTGGAGTGGAGTAAGTCCTAAAAGCAAAGGCGGTTAGGTGAAGGGAAAGGTTGGTCACTTAGTCTTTCTCAATCGAAATGACACCAAACAAATGCATGGAAATGATAGGAAAACAACTCCAAATATACAGGGATTTCACTACGAAAAAACCAAGAGAGGAAGGAGTAAAACTATAATAACCAGTTTTGGTCATGTGCTTACCTCGGCATGATTAAGTTGAAAATGGCATCCAGCAAATAAACTAATCTAATACGGAGTTACTATGCGAGTACTTAAGTCCCATACTTAGTGTTGACGCTGCATCTGAGGTCTCAGTGTGACGGAGGGACTGACAAAATCAACGTGGAACCTAACAATACAGTTGTATCGAATCAAGTTGCTACACTTCGCAGTCACATACAAAGCAGGTGGATAGAGTGATATCAAAAAAGACAAAGTACTGAGAGAGAACAAGCAATCTGAAGATAAAGGTTAGTGTGAACATTCAAGTTTTAGAAAATATCAAGCAGTGAATAAATCTGCACTGGTTTTCAACCATATAACAGATTCAAGCACTGATTCATTTCGTCTCAGGGACCCCAAACAGGTAGTCTACTTCTCCCAACAGGACTCACACCAACAGTTAGAGACTTCATTGACTGGCGCCACGTCTTGGTCCCCTTTCCCTGAAACTTCCAGCCTAATCCACTGGTATGCTACATCGAGGCAGGCGGTGGCTTGGCATGCGAAGTATATATCCAAGTCACCTCAGTTGGTGAAGATTCACTTTATTAACAAACCTACCTAGTGCTCTCCGCCTGACCTCAACATTGCTGTTAAGGGGATTCCGCCATGAGAGGAATATCACGAAGACATCTGCGATTAGAACCTTGTAATCGTTTCATGTCTTCTGCTTCTGACAGCGTCGTCTCAAAGTCATGTGGTGGATAAGTGAGTCAGTGTACTCGCTTCATGCTCTGGGAGTCAAACAACAAATGAATCAGGAGTTCAAGGACGCTACCTAGTGGATGTGAATGTACGCGGAAAGCGTTTGCTTCAGCTATACGCTTCATTCAGTACGATCAAATAGTTTGCGTCCTGAGTCAACTGGGGAATCTCTCGGAAGAACAACCCGTGACGTCATGGCCAGACCTCACCGTAACCACGTGTGCTAGTAATGCGAAGTATGGGTAAATACCTGACATGAGGCTATTTGTCTGCTTTTCGGACAACTCATTGTGAATTATAACGCTCCTTTTATGATAAAAACCCTTATTAGCGCTATGCATCCATCTACTGTCTTTTCTAGATACAGTAAAGGCAATGGTATTAGTAACAGAATAGGTAAAACATGCATAGCCGTAAACTTTTTCAAGCTTATCGCTGCGGTTTGTGGAACCACGAGACTAAGACCAGGCGCACACAACTGTTACCGAACGCATGACGAAGTTATCAAAAGTTGAGTGTCTAGGCCGCAAAAATTCTTGCATGGGTTACAGACAGGTCACACCTATATCAAATTAACTAAAATGGACTTAGGAACCAGTCAAGGGAGCCGGTTAGAGAAGCGAAACGCATTTATTACTTCAAACACTAGTCCCTAGTGTATTGTAAATCTCGGCTACCTACACTTCCTTACACAGGCGACGTCAACTGATGTTTGGGAAGGGGGGTACCATCTTCTAGACCAACTAGATTCATCAAACCGCTATCACATTGAAGCAGACTTCACGGTTGTCGGCTGAAAATGTCAAGTGTCTAGTCATACCACAGTGCGGAGGACCAGTTTTACTCAAAAACCAACTGGTGCTCCAGTGGAACGAATGGATACTAATAGGGTATTTGTACTTAAAAGGGGAAGAATGGGTGGTGTACGCAGTCTTGAAAAACACTAGGAAGTGGATAAATTTATCGTGCTACACTGCAGGACAGCATAGTAGAAGAGAAAGTAAGTAAAAGTGACAAGCTAACGAGAAATAAGACAATAAACATAGGGTAACAATCGAAATGCAACTACCAAACTTTACGGATCGAATGTTTGAGAAAGACACTCATCACAACAACTGTCAAGTGTAGAGGAAGCTGGACCCATTCAAATTATTCGGGAACCATGTAATTCGTGAATCCTGCCTTAATTAGGAACCATGAGGAACAATATATGAATAGGCATCAGTCGCTGTTCATACACAATATAAGGCTGAAAACCAACTACTCACTTGCTGCGCAAATGGCCAAATGTTAAGAACGACTAACATGACACAAGATTACCTGTAATCATCGTAAACCTCATCCTTCCTCAAACATGTTGCGGGATCCTCTTCAAGGTGGGACATAATCCAGGTATAAGCTTGGCTTTGCTCAACTTGATTGGACAAATGAAGGGAAGACTGAGCGTTTGGTGAAAACAGCCCAACACCCAGTGCATTGACATCATAGCCTGATGATACATCCAGATCGTCACCAGCAAGAGCAAATGATGTGTTACTGAGACAATGACTACTCTCCACAGGAAGTAGCAGACAAAAGAGCAGTTTCTCAACATCCTTCAGCGAGGCGACCTCCTGGATCAAAGAATCTATTCTGGAACGTGTATCCGGGCTGCGAGTGAATATGACGTGAATGCACAGACTTACGTGATAATACCAGACAAGCTTGACTTCAAGAAGTCATAGCCATTTTTCACGCAGTCTTCATCTTGATCCTCTGCTTTCAGCATTACAATAGCTTTGTAAAATGTTTCGTTTGTTTAAATTCCTTGAGAAGTGTTTGTTAAACCCTCAAAAACGCTCACAAAACACCCCAAATGCATGGTCTACCAAAACAACTCGACAAATTGAAAACGGAGCCCTAGCAAAGGTGAAATGCAATAACATGCGATTAAACAAATAACTTAAGTTATACTCTTATCTAGGAGTGTATTATTGCTGAATCAAATAGAATAAGTTGTTTTTAGGATGGCTAAAGTTTTACTACGGAATACTGAAACACTGAAATTGCAAAAGAGATAGAGGACATAAAAAAATTCTAAAGTGTAAACAGTTTATGAAAATAATATTAGATTTTTACTGTCTAATCCATACATATTTCACTGCTGAAGGCTGAAAAATATATGCTCGTTCTTAGCAGTCGAAGTTATCAGTTACGGTTATATTCTCTCGAATAATGGAGATGGCTTTATGTTAGCAACTGAATCTCCTAACCAGTGTACACAGTGAGCGAGTATTATTTTTCAAACATCTTAATTAAAAGTAATCCTGTTACTTCACTTACTTCGTACGTTCCTCCTAATAACCGTGAAACAAGTCTTGCTTCTCGGTGCTGTTAAGGTGTGTAACCATTACAAAACGTGTTCGAGATTGCCTGTTTCACTCCACTTGTGTTTTGCTTCTTATTGGTTTTGCCGGCTGTTCGTACTGACAGATTGGTTTTGGAAACCTCAGAAGTGAGTTTCTCGTCTTCTGAATCACGACAACAATATAATGAAAGGCATTAAGTCTCAAGAGTCATTGTTTTATCACTGGACTCTGGTTCGTGTTGCTATAAGCGTAGTACCATTTTGGGCCAAGAACTCTGTTTCCGAACAGACTTGTTTTCTAATCAGTTTACCATGCTCGTTGAAATTCTGCCCTATATCTTATCTTTCTCGAAACCTGGTTGCCATATCTCTGTAAACATGAAGTTGTGTGAAGTATAGTATCGATTTTTTATGCTGATTGCTCCTGAGTTCACTACACCATTTGTCGCGCACAAATTTCAGAAGTCTTCACGTGAGACAGGGAAAAGTTCAAATGTCTGTATCTAGCAGACAACCACCATTTGACATAGCATGTTTCTCCCATGGTTTCAACGGGCTTGTTTAGCTGAAGGTGTGAGATAATCACAACAGCCACTGAGAAGGATTTAAAGGATTCAAGCCATTTATCCGTCTCACATGTTTCTGTTGGTTACCACAGTTCCGCTAGAATACTGTTCCCCTCTCTACATTACCGTTTCTCCTTGGCTTCACTCGTTATTTATAAACTGCTTCAAATTAGTCATCTTCATGCGTGTCAGCCTCGACTGTCTTCGCCATACCTAACGATTGAATATGTTTAGTTTTGTACTTCATTCATTCACATATTGCTATTTCCACGCTCATACATAATCAAGAAGATAGTTTGATTCTTATTGAAAGGAGAGCAATGCACTTGATGCACTTGGTGCCACTTCCTCTAAACAGTACAAAAACATGATGTTTAATGCAGGAGCTGACCTACGCAAATAAGGCCGCGCAGATATACGTTTTCAACTCTTGGTAGTTGACTTCCAATAGAAGTGAATGTAAATGCTGCGAAACACGTGCCCATTCTTTTTTTTTGGGGGGGTGATACCTAGGTAGTCAAGACCGCCGTTTCAAAGGAAGACGACCTCCCATTTTGTCAGGTTGTGGGCTATTATTTCTGTAACGATCCGCAACATATTCTTCAGGAAGCCTACACATTTTGACCTGAAGAAGTAACTCTAAAACTCAAGTAAACGACTTCTCTACGGTGGAAGCACCAACATGCTCTGTGTTATGCTCAGAACTTTGGCTCTCCGTAAACGATGATTTTTCAACTTTTTGCCACTCATTCTTCCTTCTAGAAATCCCCACTTCTGTGCTTTAGATCTGCCCCAGCCTTTTTGACATGTTATAGGCCAAGGCCTATGCAAGAGGGAATAACCTCGAATCGGTTCTTTGAAGTGAAGTTGTTGCCTCAGTTGGCGCTGCACTATCAGAATGGGATGGTCGAGAAGCCATTTGGAAGGTTATTGGCAGTGTGCTCGCGACATCCCTCATTATTCAATAACTTGTTTACCGCTTCTTGCCGTAGCACTCATTTATTCCCTGGTCACCGTGCAGACAACTAAAAATCCATGACATTTTGGTAGTAGACCAGCGTTTATGGGTCAAAATGAATGCTTGCTTGGACATAGTACCTTATATGTCTGGTTGATTGTGTCGAAAGCTCCCAAGTCATGCAGCAGTGTGCTTCTGGCTTAAAAGTCTTTGGAAGCGAAGCTGGCCTCCATGCCACAACATGAAGGCAGATTTATTCTATGACTATCCAGCAACGGAGGAATATTTCCAGTTTACTGCAATCGGCCTTTTTGGGCTGCAACATTCGCTGAAATTGGGTAAAAACCAACCCATCTGTTTGTTTGACCTTATCTTGTATAATGATAATGGTAACAACATATTTCGAACAATGAATCATACGAACACATGCCATTTTTACAGGAAATGTCTAAATGTTATTTTTCTCTGTTAAGCTCCGGATGTTAAGAAAGAATGAATCATCGTGCCATATATGGTCTTTCAGAGTAAGCAATTGTTTAGATATTGCTGGTTACAAATATTGGGTAAAAGCCATTTCGTTAAACAGCAGCAGTAAAGGTTAATGCGAATATAATCATATGCATATTCAAGTCTTCAAAGGAATGAATACTCTGGGTGTTCAAGATTCGACAAACACATGAGTCTCAATCCTCAGCTTTTTGATGAAACTATCAGCGTAGTGAAACTAGTCACGAGAGCCAGGAGGCTTATTACATCAAGGAAAGGCATGTCTTGAAATTGTGGCCCGAAAATCTGTTCTTGGAGTTGGGTCTCCCGAAACACTTTTTGATTAACCAGTCTAGTTGGAAAGATTAGTTGCAGGGCATAAATCTTCAAATCAGAGCTTTTTGAATCCTTAAGGAATGAAAAGTAGATCGGAAAACGATAGCTTTTTTGACTGCCTAATTGGGAAACAAGTTTGTTGTATGGTGCAGGTGATACCAGTGGGGAGGTAGAGAGCCTAAGGCCTAGATGAATGACAGATAAAATTCTCATGTCCCGAGATTACCATAGCTATTCATCCGTTCGGTTGGAAGACTTCCGCAGCCCACTTTAATGAAGATCTAAAGTTTTTCAAGGCACGTTTTGTAGCCAATAGCCACAAATTCTACGACTCATCGCCCCTTCTCAGAAATTCGACCTTTACCACGGAATGCTGCTGATAAATTGATATTTAAACTATGTTGGTCTACGGGTCTGTGTTAAGTACGCTCATTTGAAGCTGCTTTGATTGTCCTCCTCTTGCAGATTACCTTGTTTCCAACCGTCCCTCCGCCTAATGAACTAAGCTTTTCGCACTAAATAATAACACTTAACTTTTCGTGACGAGAACTATATGGAACAGATTACTTCCACTGCCATTATCTCTCTGCGAATGTACAGCTGTAGACATAGCTGAGAAACATTTAAAATTAATGGTGGTGATAACTAAACGATTTGCAGACTTTCGTGCGTAGAAACGTTCGGATAAATGTCTGTTTCCAGCGTTTGTGGCAATCTCTTTTTATCACTTGGCATGTTCAGTTACTTGGTAATGGTGATCATCTACAAATACTGGTTAATACAAGAAAGTAAAAAAATGAAAACGGTACACGACATTTGAGGCGATGAGCAAAAACAAAGCAGATGTCACATTAGAATGTTCGATGAACTTAAACTACTGTACTATTTGAGTAGTATAAACTGCGAACCAGAATGTATGTAAGATCATATCGTACACAACATTTTCTAAACCATCATTGTAGAGAAAATGGTCCCTGATATTACTGCAACCCAAAGTTTCAAGTAAGCCCAAGAAATGCTTCCCATATTATGATAACTGAGGAAGCATAACTCTCTTGCCGCTTTCATAGCTTTTCACAAACTAGGAGGTTGCCTGTTAAATCATTCAATGTGACCTTGGGGTTGGCGCCCTATGGTATGGTTACGACGAGCCGCAGACTCTCATGCAGCTGTTCCCTACGTATCTCCCCGCAACGTACTACGATGACTGTCGGAATCTGTCATGCATTTCTCCAAAATAAAAATCTTGGCGGAAGTCAAACATTCGAGACCACCTCATGAATATCACATCCCTAGCCCCTTGTATCATGGAAAAGGTGGCTAAGCAAGAAGTTCCTGATCATATTTATGCGTGTACGTAACTTTCCCCAACGCAACACGGCTTGTTTACGTGCAGTTTATGCAGAGCTTGCTCATCAGACAGCGTCATCGAAGTCACGAGCGAATGTTATAAGGGTCATTGAAACACTGATTCCTCGGTGCTGAGGTTTGTGACCACGTACGTGTTGAATTCCGTATTGGTAGGGAACTCATATCACCATATAATGCCGTCTGTGAAGCGGGCGTTTTTCTTCATCACTTTTTTGGACGTAAGTTATCGTGATATTTTTGGAAAACATTTTTACTGTACACTCGTGCTTAGAATTGCTCACGTGCCTTGGGAGTAAGGTTACTCTGCCAAACAGTTAGGGTGGAACTCATGTTCCTGCCATCGGAGATACCCTTTGCCAAAACAAATGGAGGAAAACATCAGTTTTACTTGTTTAGGTGAGAGAGGATCCGGCGAAACGTTCCGGGCTTGTAAACGCAACCATCTACGACTTTCGGTAGGGAGCAGATGAGCAGTTTGAAGGTAAGGTGACTTTACCTACTAATCGAGGAAACATTCTGCACAGGAGTTATACTTAAGTGTTTTGTGTGCCGCCGTGTTACTCAATCCGAATACTCAGTTGGATTATGGGCAGCGGGTTGGCCGACTGAGATGTTCACGTAGTTAGAAGTGCAGCTTTCAGCTGCCGGTGGGGAGCTTCATCGTTTTTTGTCTTGTTGGTGCTAAGCTGGCTTTCGGTTTCAGGGCGATCTAGAAGAGCGAAATAGTTCGCTTTTTGCTGCTGCCCACGATCAGCTGTCATCGAACATTGAAATTCGAGGATTGTTATCTTTTGATCGGGAACATGAGGTTGCCTAAGGTATGATATCTCTCGCAAATACTACTGCCGGCCTTCTTGTGGAGTGATAAACAGAGGTTAAAAGTCGCGTGTGTTTCTTAAAATTCAGAAGGATTTTTAACGAAATCCATGCAGTGCTCATAGAGCACTCGTGGGAAGGTAAAAGGGTGGTACCTGACTCTTTTTCTGCCAGTTCATCTTTCATTCCTGGCAGAATATGGTCGATTAGGCCTAAGTTCTTGGGGACGTTCCCCTTCTGACGCATTGAGCCCGTTGTGCATCTCGATGAGGTGGTACCTGCAGCGCTTTCATGACGTCATGGCGTTATCCACTCTAGAATGCTAGGAACGGCCGATACGTTGTGCATATATGTTTTTCACCCGAACATGTAAGTGGCAACTTTAACCTGCTAGTTTCGAGCGTCAGCAAATAGTTGAGCTGTAGTTCTTGTCTAGGACAGGTTACGTCAACTACGCGAGTACCTCGTCTGCCATTCATGCAGTATGTTTGAGATAATTCATCATCTGTTGAATTGATCACCGCGGATACGTATTATTTATGCACGGCGAAAGCCGGTGTGTTCCTTCAAGTTGTTCTGAATTACGTTAGAGGCATCTACCTGGAGCTGAGACAAAATATTGGTGGTTTGTGTTCAGTGGAAACTCTGGCTCGCAGTTGGGTGTAAAAATATGCCTGGAACAGCTCGCGAATAGGAGTCGCTTACCGAACGTCCTGTACCTGATTTTCATACCTTGCATGTACATGAAGAAAAAGGTGATTGCAATCGCTGATTGCTGATCAGCTGCCACACAGCCGCTTTGGTGCTGAGTCGGTTCCATCGACGTTAGTACATGAATACGTTAGTGTGGCATGGTGTGACAAAAAGGCTGTTTTTGCCTTGAAGAGGGCAAGTTTAGCTTTAGTATCCGGGATTATGCACTATATCTCCAAAGATGGACTAATTGGTAGTTTTGTGACTGATGCAAACTTGCAAATGAGGCCTTGATTATAGTTTATCAGGCTGCTGCAAATAAAATTCGCCCTGAGGCAGTCAGTTATGGGTAATCCGGAATTATCATTGCATCTTTTAAGTGTTGGCGTGTGCTTTTTTGCTGACGGGATTACTAGGAACATTCGATGATTCGACTTTTGTAAGCACCACTTACAAGGAAGTGGTTTCTACACCTACAGAGCGCGGGAACTGAGTGCTACAAGTTAGTCTATGAGTTTGGTCACCCTTTGAATTTATTGTTGAGAAAGACTTGCGCAAAACTCAAGCTACAGGAGGCACAACTCATAGACTATTGGGATGTGGGTACTCCCTTCTGAGAGCTAAAGTAATAATGATAATAATATTTGTTCCTGAATATACAGTCACACACCATTTTTACATGTATGGATAAATTTGTATACAACTTACATTCATCTTCATGGAAGGTAACCTGAATCCCTACCCGTCGTCACTATAAGATGTAAGTGCCGCATGTGCATATAATGGAACATCCCAGCAGAATAAGTGTGCAGAAAATTTACAAGTTGAACAAGTGGAAGTATTTTCCTCGCATTAACAAAAAAACCAGGTTTGTATTCAGACACTACCTGGAGAAAAATGAAGCTTGAAGCCAATACTTCCATTGTAACAGTTTGTACTTTTTGCTTGAGATAATGATGAAAATTATATGAATTGTTTACATATTGTACTTCACTGACGATTCCAGGACTGTATAGTCCATCCATGTTAATACCATTCCACAACAAAGATTCACAATCTTGATGAATATTATGACTGAAAGTCAAATGTCCTCACTTTTCCAACTCCAGCATCCAGAAGCGATAGATTTGTTTGAATGGATGTGGGTGTGCCAGCATTCGAGCAGCTTGAAAAGTTTACGAGTGACCATTTTGAGGAAACATTAATTTATCACAGCTATTTTGTCGCACAATTTGGCCAAACGATCTTGAAATAGACACTCTTTTAGTGAAGGCCAAGGTTTGGTCGTGAAAGCTTCATGTGTAGGGGTAAAAGGGAATAGTTAGCATTATTAGAAACGATCAATTATCATTTAGGGCCAACTGTTACTGTCCTCCTTTGGATGCGGCTTTTGGACAGTGCCAAGGTCGGGCAGGGGGAGGGCATCATTTTTTCAGGACACAGGACACAAGCTGCGGGAGGCGCGATAAATCTTGTAGTTGTGGTGCGATGCATAGCACTGTGTGTAAGGTTCGAAAGCTATGGTTTGAATAATTGGCCAAAATAGATTGGCAATGTGGGCAAGCGGAGTGCATGCACCTAACTTAAGTTAAGCCTAGGTATTTGTGGGTTGTCTGACAAATAGATGAAGTTGTGCTCCCAACTTTAAGTCATACCCAGAAAGGTAGGCCTTGCTAGATCATGAAAAATTTGCCCTTACAATGCCAATATGTAAGTCTATAGGGAAGAATATCTGTTGGACGGGTTTGTGCTAGCCCATGTTAGGGTAAGCTCATGTCGAGCCAAAGTTTTCCAAAGGTTCGCCGTTGGATACTTGCAAATCAGATGATAAGCCACGCCCCTTATTACTCTTTGCCTTGATACCGACCTCAACGTCAGCTTCATTATGTACGTTGCTGTGACGAGCGGCTACCACTGCTGACTTTATCTCCAGGTAACGAATCCCAATCGCTTCGTTTTTCGAAAAAGTGTAGTCTTTGTTGATGGTGTAGAGTTTTCCGCAGCTGTCTTTAGGTACTCCATCCTGTATTAACACTCGGAGATCCCACCGTTGGGTGGATTCGTATCCGGTTGGTAGCGAGAATCGTTTTGGAAAGATGGTGGGTGGGAGGGAGACTTTTAATGAACCTCCGCTTTCCAATGAGCTTCTGTTGCTGATATTTACCTAAACGTCTTCTGATTTTTACGTCTGCCGGTAGTAACTCTGGTCAGCAGTTTCGTTTTGACTAGAATCTCTTTAACTTCTCCAGCTGATCAGCACGTGGATTTCGAAGGAACCACACGGAAAATTTTGGAGTTAATGAACGGATGGTAGGAGAGACCACCGGCAGAGTAGAATTCCAAAAACTTAGTGAATTGAAACCTCATTGCGAGGGTTAACAAAGAATAAGTTTATCATACTCACAATATGGGTGTTGGATGGTGTTAAGGTATGGCACCAAAAGTGACTCACAGCAGACTGAACTCAGGTCTTCGGAAAACGGCTTGGGCTTCAACGTGGAAAAGTGCGGAGTAATGTACACCCGCAGCTACGAAACGAGGACCGACGACTAATGCATGTTAGGCCACCACGGAAAAAGACTTGGGCTCAACTTTTCCGGTACATTGAACACCAGCCGCACCAACAAAGACATGGCAACCAGAGCGAACACCACTTTGCACTTTCTGCTAAGACAGCTTGGTGCCTACACCCCTGAGCTGTTTCTCATTTTTCAAATCCTGCGTACGGCCACACCTGGGGGTTCTAGGAATTGTCGTTCCGCGAACTTGGCAGATGCAGAGGCCAGTCAATAATTATTCGTACTTGTTATGTACCACGGACACGAGAACAAGGAAGAACACAATAGCGTAGTCGGATGGAAATTCAACACCGATGCCGACCTTCATGGTTTAACTGGACTCGCCAAGCCGAAGGCATCCGGTCAAGCATCCAGGCCAGCTGGCCCGCTGTCATGTTACGTTGCACTGCTCGTAATCGACTTTCCAGCCAGTTAGTTGGAACGTGTCGGATCCTGGCACGACCCCGCAAACATACAATTCCATCCGACTACGCTATTGTGTTCTTCCTTGTTCTTGTGTCCGTGGTACATAACAAGTACGAATAATTATTGACTGGCCTCTGCATCTGTCAATTTTGTATCAGAAAATAATCTAAACCACGTTCGGATCCAAGATTTTCTTCCTGAGAGCATGTGCTTCATGGAATGCCCTACCGCAGGTTTTAGTCCCAACCCATCCGTTAGAGTTATCCAAAAGACGGTCAGACAGCCATTTTATCCCACATGGTCCACCACAGACATGTCAAGGGAGCTGTTAACGTCGCAAGTTCGCCATCGCTTCCCCTCTGTCGAACACTCACTGCCCCTATGATTGACACAGTTACATCATCTAGTAGCTCTTCTCTAGCAATTAGACCCATGCTAACTATTTTTACCACCCCGATACTTCCCATTTACTTTTTCTGATGATCCTTCTATCTTTCTCTAGGCACATACACAGACAAGAGTTACGAGAGACCCTCAATCTTCCTGGCAATCCATAGCTCCCTAATCACTTAACAAGTTGCAGTTTACTAACCCTCAAGACATCCATCTCATCGAAGCCAAAGGCAGGAAAGCAGAAGAGATTTCCTTGCACGCTGCCGGAGAAGACACAATAACCCAAACCAAGCCCTAAAAACTGGATGGGAGAGATAAAAAATTATCAGTTTTCTACGCTTTCACTAACAATGTTGGGTGATGTTGGAAGTAGAATACAGTGTGAGATATCAATTGATTGATTTTCGACATAAAACTTTAAAGTGATTTCTGAGAATCATATGAATTTCCAAACGTTTTACACAATCTGCATATTGAAAAGATTCAGTTGTTAGAATGACTAAATACATTATCGACAACCTTGTTAATTCGTTTTCTTCGTTTTGGTTGAATTATGTAATTTTCCGTTGACAGTATGGTGAGTATTCTGTGCTATGTATTTACCTCCGCACATGTGTGCGTATCTTTATTTTTTGGTTGCACTTTTTGTATTTACTACAATTGATGTACTTTAAGAGTCTCTCTCCGCAGACACTCTGTTGAAGGGTTAGAAGATATCTTCTGAATATAACTTCTGGAAATTATGTTTCATAAGTGGGTATTCTTTTATGCAGATTTTTCGCTATTCAAGGACACTTCAATTATAATTCATGGTTTTCCCATGTTGTTATAACTTCAGCTCCAATTGGAGCTGACCACCGAAGGAGTAAAACCGAACAAATAGTCGAACCTCACGACGTATAAGCTACAGCTCAAAAATTACAAGTTTCCTCTACTATCACTATTGATGTTGGATGTTGTCGAAGTAGACGATCGACGCGTCGATCACTAAACATTTACTTACTGGGTACGATGACAATCTCGTTGCGTTCTTTAAGAGCCAGCAGATAGAAAGTATCACCTGGTGAAACCTTAAAAAATCAGTTACTAGAATTTAGTTTACTTGAATAAAAAAGCATTCTTATAGCAGCATTACTCCAGTGTTTCGTGCTAATCAATTATTTAGTGCGGAGGTAAATACAACCATTAGGACTCAGGAGCAGAAACACCTCCCAAAGCAGACAGTGAACAGAAATATAGAACTATCACGATTGTCGGAGAGCAGTCAGACTACTTGGGACAATTTCTTCTTAGTCTAGTTGCCCATGTCAGACGTTTATATATATATATATATATATATATATATATACATATACATATATATATGTATAAACTTGTAAAATGATGAAACTCCTTAAGGGCATTGAAACAATTTAAAAATCCATCATTTCTATATTGATTCAGATTCAGGTTTGTTGTTTGAGGATAGGAAACTGGGAGCCTATATTAATCCTTTTCCAGTAGATTTCGGTGATTATCCCTTTTGAACGAGTCAATTGATGATGCGGACACTACTTCTTCTGGGAGTCGATCCCAGGCGTTCGTTACTTGACGTGAGAACCAGTACTCTGCGGAAACTATGTTCGTTCTTTGCTTTTGTAGTCTCCTTATATGTCCTCTGAAGTGTTCCGACCTAGTGGGAAGGGAAAGAGAAGATAAATAAGGTTCGAAGTCATTTCTTAGAATCCTGTATAGCATGATTAAGTCTCCCTTCTGTCTGCGATAGGAAAAAGTGAAGAGGTTCAGCTCCTTAAGTCGGTCTTCACAGGTGATGCCAGTCATCGCAGGGATCATACGAGTGGCTGCCCTCTGAACTCTTTCTAGAAGGTCTGTACCACCTTTCAGATAAGGAGTAGCCGCCTGTGTACAGTTTTATAACTTAGACCTAACTAAGGATGTGTTTAAGATGGTGAACATGTCACCACTTATTTTCGTAAAAGTTCTACGTAATGCCCAGAAAGTCCTAGAACTCCGAGCTGCTACCAATAGACAGTGAGCCATGGTTTTCAAGTCATAACTAACTGTGACTCCTAGGTCATTGTGAGTCAGTACTGATGGTAAAGGAGTCACATCACTATCATAGGTGTTGCTGTGTGTGCCCCAAGTGCATGCTCATACATTTACCTGCATTCGTAGACATCAGCCACTTCTCTGACCAGGTAAACAAGCTGTTCAGGTCTGCCTGAAGCGCACGTATATCCTCATCGTTCCTAATTTCCCGCCAGATTTTTAAGTCATCAGCGTAGAGAACCATAGGGGATTTCATGATATTTAGCAGCTCATTTATGTTTAGGAGAAACAGTAGGGGGCCCAGGATTGTGCCTTGTGGCACTCCACTCTCTACCGACTTCCAAGAAGACAGTTGAAAATTGATCCTAACTTTGTCTCCTACCAACAAGAAAGTCTCTTATCCATGAGAGCAGACTGCCAGTGATTCCAAAACTTCCCAGTTTTCCGAGCAACCTGGAATGAAGTATTTTGTCAGATGCCTTACTAAAGTCATGACATCTACAGATATACTATCATCTTTAGACCTAGTCGAACTTTCTCTGGCTGTAAGAAGGTTAGTCAAGCAAGAGGAATTTCTACCAAAACCGTGGTGTGAACGAGACAATACAGTGTTGCTCTCTAGATGGGCTATGATGGCTTTCTTGATTACTCTTCCTAGGATTTTCACTGTAGTACTAGTCAAACTTGTCGGTCTGTAATTTGATGATAGCTGCCTAGAACCTGCCTTGTGGATAGGTGTTACTATGGCATCCTTCCAGCAATAGGGGAGTGTGCCTTCACTGAGAGACAGTCTGAATATAGTAGTCAATGAGCCGGCTACATAGAGTGCAAGCTTTCTGAGCAACTCTGGGTCCCGTTGATTTTTCTATATCAAGAGTACTTAGCGTCCGAAATACATCGTTACGGTCGACATTCACAGAGTTTATTCTGTTGGATATCAATGCTTCTACTGTTGGATAAGTGTCCACAGAAGATTCCTGTGGGGAGACCTTAGCAAAATACCCAGCCATGGCTTCTGCTTTTTCCCTATCGTCCTCAATCAAACAGTCAGTTTGGGTTTCATTGATTAGGGTGGGTATACCACGACACAGTTCTATAGTTCAAATGGGAAAATAACCTCTTCAGATGTTGCAATGCAGCCTGGGCAAGACGTGTTTCAAAGCATATTCGAGACCGGCGGATAACAGCGATACATTTATTGCGGGCTTCTTTGTAATGCTTCACCACTTCGGATGTATCGAAGTAGGTGACAAGACTGCAACACGTTTCCTCACGTTGTAGCAAGGTTCGGATTTCTTGGGTTATCCATGGAGGACGGTGTTTCCGTCCCCTCGGGACAGTCCACGGAATGAACGATTGGGTCACTCGTGTATATAACTGTTTGAAGGAGCACCACGCATCTTCAACTGAGGCTTCTGGATTGACTGTCCAGTCCTCTGAAGAGACTGCCAGGTTAATAGCTTCCATATTCGCTTTCCATATGTTGGGTCTAGCTGGGGCATCGGCCTGGTATAGTATGTCTGGTGTGGGTCTGAAGATGATCACAGCGTGATCACTTTTACCAAGGGGTGCTAGGTTCTGGATGAAGCATACATCATCTGTATGTGAGAATACTAAGTCTAGAACTGATGGAGTATGCTGACGATCAAATCTGGTTGCCGTCCCAGTATGAGGGCTAAGGAAATTTATGTTTCCACTAATCGGTGGTCAAACGAATTACGTAGTGCTTTTGTCGTTAGTCTATCCCAGTCAACTGTTGGTGCGTTAAAGTTTCCTACAACTAGACATTGGGATTTATCCTTCCAGAGGGTCAGCTTACTCAGGAGTAGGTCTGCTGCCTCACAATCAGGGCTTCGATATATTACAAAATTACTGTGTTTCAACCCAGCAGAATATAAATATTTGGTAAGAAATTTCGGAATTTAGAAAGGATATTTTATCGGGTGTTTCTGATATGTTTATTTGAAAGCATCATTGGGGTGGAAAATACTGTAAAGTCCACAAATGATCAATAAAAATAGAAAGAGATGTGAAAACGGGCTCAGTCAACATTTTTGTCGGGCTGAAGAGGGTAAAGTTGGACCCGTCGTTGATGCATAAATAATGTGAGGCCAGATGTGGTACACGTGTGATCAAACGTTGGGTCACCGTTTATGTTGGGTTGAACGTCAGGTCAATTAGACCTACTGTAGAGCCACGCACTTGGCCACTCGTGAGAACTTAGAGCCAGATATAGGACCAAATGTGCTAAACGTAAGGCCAGACATAAGGAAAATGTTGTAAAGCCCCACGTCAGGCCTTACATTTAGCCTCTGTTTGGTCTCTTTTGTTCTATTCGCTCCGATGAAAATGTTGACTAAGGGGAAAGGTCTAGCAACACAAATATAATGTTCCAGTCATAGAGTCGGTTTAAGAGGTTATAAGCTCCTAGTGAGAATAAAAGATATAATAGCGGTTGGCCTAACGCTATCATAATTTGAGATTACAGAGGTTTTTCATGAAGCATCATAGTTTGTGAACAATTATTCACAAAATACTTAAGTGTTTTTCCGGAGTTGATATGTCCGACTCAAGCATGTTCAACATCTTGTCAGACATATGGTTGTACCTGTTCAGCAAAGTCTGTAAAAATTTGATTGTCATTGGAAAACTTGTCAATTGATGGGCCCTTTTTGTAATAGAATTCCAAATCGCTAGGAGAGCAGTATCGATGTTTATTTTACAGACTTGAGTCAGGGACTCATATTGCGTGGCGAAGTTCTGAGACTGAAGAGATCCTGATAGTTAAAGATTATGGTCAGGATTTGTAGTCATTACTTATGTTGGTGGGTTGGGACATAAGGGTAGTCCCGAACCTCATCAGCTGCTGACGTGTAATATTCAAATGTACAGGGTTCCTTTTGAAAACGGAAATGGGATACGCAGAATTAATAAGTCAAGCTTTAAGATTTAGTCTATCTTGCTATGAAGTGCAGATGTGTTTGGTCTTTTGCAGGTGCACTTTTGGCTCTGTTTGCAGTAGGTTATCAGATAACTCAGTCAAAAAGAAATGATGGTACATTACTAACTGCAAATTTAATCTAATCTGGTTTATTTTGACAAAATGGATATGGAATTGTGTGTGAACTTCAAGTTTTTAATTGTGTTAGGTAAAATATGTAGGTTCTGATTGAATGAGATTTATAGGTTTCTATCAGCAGTTACTATTTACCTTCTCTCAAAGTTTTATGAGATTGTGAATGCATTGGGTCAGAATTTTAGAGTTGTGCTGACCATTATTCTTTACTGGAAGACCTTTTTGTGGGGTAAGACTTGGAAGTTATTGAGTGTAGATAAGTAACTGCCTCACGTTACTTGTTTGCACCCACTAATTTTGTGTTACATTTCTTAGAAGTAATGTACCAAGATTTTGTCAAGCAGTTATACCAACTTACTTGCAATGGCGAAACTACTTATAAATGAATGTAGGACTTGCATTATTGAATACATTCCAATGGGTTTACGCATCACAGGATCCTGTGTTGTGGCGAATCTATAAAGGACCAGGTTACTTTTAGGTAACCAGTAGCATTATATTTTAAGTTTGCTGACATTCACGAATATTTTGTTGTTTATCATTGATATTTAGAGTATGACTATTGTGGTGGTTGAATGAAAACAGTTTGATTGCTTTTCCTTTCCATTGATGATTCCAATACGCTGATTTTAACTAGGATTCTTATGTAGAGGATTTTAAATTGGTGTCCTGCATAAAAACCATTACTTTTTGGTATTATCAGGATTGTCACATAGAACTTCCCACTATTTCTACTACGTTTCACCCAATTTTCCTATTTCAAATCTCCAGTATTTTCCAATAAATTGTCTTTCCCTCTTCTTGGGCGTAGAAGGCAATAAAATACAATCACTTTATGATACTTTGCAAGGTTTCAGGTAAGGAACAAGTTTCTTTGAGTTCTACAGTTATATCTGTTTATCATTGAGACCAGTTAATTTGATGGTTAGAAGTCGATAATTAAATAAGGTTTGTGGTTGACTTGAAGTATGTAGATGGTATAACTATTATGTGGAGACTGGGATAAAGTAAAAATCCAAATATACTTGACTTATGTTTCGTTCCCATAGGTTCCTGTGTGACACAGTAAATCGCCTGTTTGATTAAAGTATGAAACGATAACCTTTATTCCTCCACAATGTGGTGGATATAGCATGGTTTAAATCAGCTATCCTTGTATCACTTTCTTCAGAGGATTAGGAGATTCAAACATTCCATATTTAGTGTTATCTTGGTATCAGATTTTCTGATAGTCAAAAATTTATCTAGCGTATATCAGTTATTATAATCAAGTCTAGAAATTAAACAGGATTTCTTGAAGTTTTCTCAGTGAAGAATGCTAGACTTTGTTGTTTTCAATATCACTATCGAAATGCGATTTGAGCATATCTAGAGACGTTTCTCTAAATGTTGAAATGGTAGCAGTTGCAACCAAGATTGCGTAGTTAAGTGCATTCGATTGTCTATCAAACGACTATATTTTCGATGGAATTAAAATGCACTCAGCATATTTGTGCACATTGGTTCAGTAGGCACTGAGCTACATCCATTGTGTGAGAGCTAATGCTACTATCTGACTGCCTAAACCTCAGTAGATGAAGTGGTTTTCGAACCCCTCAGCCAGTTGCCTAAACGAGCGAGCCAGAGCTCCACAATATATTTTCAACAACCTTCATCTATATAAGTAAGTTTTAATATAATCGCAGCGTGTTTAGAAAATCAAAACAAGATTTTTCTCTGAACGTTTCGCTTCAGCTTCTACTTGTGTTTTCTTCATGCATACATTTTTGTCCACCTTATTATCGTCCTTCTATCCGCTTCTTCTTAGCGTGCTGCTGTGGTCTGTAGCAACTTGAACTGATGCATTTGTGCCAGTTTCTTACTAACGTATTCAAGACTGCTTTTTCTGTATACCATATCCATTACTGAATCTGTTTTGTGCATATATCTTTTACTCACTTCCGAAAATTATGTGTGGAAACTTTTCCGAATATATCCTGCACTTTTCCTAGCTTACATATTTTTCTTTCTAAATTCCTTAGTTTAAATCTCAATTGAAAGGGTAATAATCATAGTTTAAGATATTATTACAGCTTTTTTACTAAAAAATAATAGCTGGGTTACAGGTGAGACCACTTTTACCATCCAGGCCTGTGTGCATTTGATGTTCATCCTGTGTACCTGATTAAAATAAATTACATCGCTATGGCCGCTTTGTATGTAACTACTCTTTACTTTTTCTCCTCTAGTCATGCTTTTAGATTGCATGCACTTTTGATAAGAAAGAGGAAATTAGAAAGTTAACAAATCAATAGAAATTATAGCGGTGACTAGGGAAGTCCTTAGAATTCACTTTAGTTTCCATATATACTGGAAAAATCCGTAGCATTGCTCTCTTGTCATGAAACCACCTTAGGGTGCAGAATGAAATGGGCTCATTTTCTAAAATGACTAACAATAATCAGTTCGAAATACATAGTTTGTCTTTGAAGTCAATGACCTTTAGTTTGGGCCGTGCAGAATACATCATTACGTTTACTGAGATGCTACAAAATCAATGATTAGAAACCGTTGGTGAAATCACCCAAAGCTAATCACAGTAGCATAGAGGGATTCAGTTTTCGTACTAACACGAAATTCGAAAACATTTTGATTATTTGTTCTCTCCCTAACTATATCCTTACTTCCAATATCATTCCATTTTTGTTCGTTATTTCCGTATATTTTGAAGTTTAGTAAATGAAACTTATGCGATTCTGAGCACGGTCGCATCTTACTGTGTGTTTATGTAGTGCCAAACTTATCACCACTGGAATAGAGCACCATCCTGTTTTAGTTGTTACATATGGCTGTGTCTTTCGGTAAATTATTACCAGAGGTTAGAAATCCCAAATACACTTCTAAACATTAGAAAATCCTTTTCTGTTAACGCCGTTGTAACACGCATCGAAGACATATAAACTAAATAAAAGTACTGCAACACAAAATTGTGAGTACAGATTGTTTTGAGACTTGGTGAGTATACTGGTTTTTGAAGTGTAGGAAACTAGTGTATTCTATAACCGTTTGTCGCGTACAATACTGGAAAGTTACAATATAGAATATATTTGAGTAGTTGGGAAGACAATCACTGAAACCTCTGAGCAATAATAGAAAGTGCAACAAATTAGAAGTTGACAAATTATCAATTCGTTGACTATATTTTGAATTCTCCTGGTTTTTGTATGTTTCACTTAGATCGTAATTAAGGACTAAAAGCTTATAGAATATGCAAAAATCATTAGAACCACATTTGTGTTTATAAGTCAAAGAATAGTGAGCATTTTGAATTACTAACCGGAGAGGGATGTATTCGAACGTATCTCTACTCAACTCTATTCTCCTACTGGGTGCAGTTCCTAACCTAAATTATGAATCTATATTTGGCTATTTGGCTGTTGTCCGTTTTTGTCCATCTTATACATTATCATGACAGATTTGACAAGGTATCTATATCTCATGACTCTCCTGTAATTCATGATGTTACTAATTCCAGTTTTAAGAAAATATTTTTGAAATCACGTGTTACTTATCTTAGTCAATTTGTCAACATAAGGTGGGTAGGTTTCAGATCATGTGTTTGTCTTATTATCACATTATTGTTTTTTCCCGTTGACCGTTTATCTACAGACGTAATTGAAATGGTATATTCGTGTCACAGAAGGTATTTACCTACCGACTTGTTTTAAATTACAAAGCCTTATCGTCGTTATACTTTTGTAATTTCTTTCATAATCATATCTTTCATGCATGTCCAAATTTTATTTCAGGTGGCTTGGATACACAAGTTGTTACTTAACTTACTGGTGTTATTCCTTTATGGTACTGCATTAACTTATGGAGCTCATTCTTGGACGTCTTCTGAATCACTGCCAATTGCTAACTCATCTGAAATAGTTCCTCATGATGCAAACAGTTCTCGGCTAGGGTATATCAAAGTTGGATTGGCGGCAGCTTTCTTTTTCACTGTACTTGTTTCATGTGGTTTGCCTGTTTTATTGATAGACTATTTAAGAGAACGAAATAATGTATCTTCTCATGATGATAATAGACGATTCCATTTGGGTAAAGTACAACAGAACGGATCAGGTCAAATAAAAATAGATCAAGATAATGAAGAAGGGGAACAGAACATTGAATTTCAGTATTGTGATCTCAGTCTACCTTCAAATGCAGAAAGGAATTTTGGAAATTGTTTAAGTGATGATCAGTTTACAGATAATAAGCAAAACAATACTTCATGGAAGCGAATCCCACTTCAACACCAAACTTCAGTAGAATCTGAAATTTTATCCACTCCTGGTCAAAGTCCCAATCCAGCATTAATTAACGCAGATCAGTTTGAAAATAGAGACTTACTTACTGGTCAGGTGGTTCATACTGAACGCAACTGGCCAAATGTATTTCGGATTCAAGATCGTATGCTTGGCCGAAATTTGAACGATCATTCTACTATGCAAAATCGTCGAGGTTACCAAAAGGAAGGAAAGCAAAAATATTCCCCTAAAGCGGTTTATTTATCAAGGGCTGCACGTAAAGAAAAGTTACAACTCTGGTTTAGTCGGTGTAACTGTTTTGCTGCAGGTGTATTTTTATCTTCAGGTTAGTCTGTGTGCATATTTTCACTTAAATATATGTAAAAGTGTTAAGATAACATTTTGGTCAGATGACTAGTTATATTTTTATTGATCAGTTGGGACATCTCTTAAACGTGCCTTAAAGCCAGATAGTTTCGGGATATTTTTAAAGAGAACTAAGCATTATCAGGTAATGAATTTATGGAATAACTAATTGTCTGTGCCTTAGTGTTCTTAGTGGAAATCTTCATACTTTGATGTATAAAGTGAATCTTGAATCATTTTTATATGGGTAATTAGAGGATCGTGACAACTGCCAAGTAATAACTCTTCAGTAACACTACTCACCTTCTGCACACATTTTAAAAGTTAACTTCAGTCATGTTAAATTGGCTTAGTATCCTCTTTAATCTGTCATCAACTAACTTCTAGATAAGAAGTTAGAACTATAGTATCAGCATTCAAAATTGTATATAGGCGTTGATAAAACTTATAACGTTGACCCATGTGTTCATACTGTTTTTTTGAAGTATTTGGCAGCTGTCCATTTTGCTTTCTATGTGCCACTTATTTTTTATTCATTTCTTCTTGATGGTTTAATCTTTTATGCTATTTATTTTTGAAAGAGTAGAACTGTAGCTAATTATTCTAAACACTTGACTTTCAGTGTGTCATAGGTTTGGAACTAACTTTATCTATCAAAGTATGACCGGTTGATAAATGTTGTTCATTGCTCATTGAACCATACTACACGTAACTACTGAGTCATATTACTATTAGATCAGTAACATCATTTCCAAAAATACTTTTATGTATGATGGGTGCAAACAGTACACCATTTTATTTGTTCTTTCTCTTTTGTTTCAGTCGTTCAGTAGTGAATGACTGGTTGTGTATCTCAATAAATGTTTCATTGTTTAAACGTTCAGAAACTTCATTTGTTGCCACTTTATATTCTTAACTGATACTCCATTTTGACTTATCCGTTAGCCAGTCACTATGGAATTGGGTTCATACCTAAATTTACTCGACATTAGACTATGATTCCCATCTAATGTACTATGATTGTAAAATCTGACTGTAGAAACCTTAGTAGGTGGAGTTACTCTCTCGGATCTATGATCACTTTATTGATCTTTGTTTGTTTAAATAAGAGGAGATGATATTTTGCTGTTTCTTGACAATCGCATAACAACTAATATGGTTTACAATAATAAATTGTTCTCAGTCTGTCCTTAATGAAAGCCACCTTCAAAATAAATCGCCACGAACTTCAAACTAAATTACTATCTATTATTCATTAACGATGTGCTTCGAGGTGGATACCTCAAGGTCACTATAAGAAGCGTAGCTTGAGAAGCTAACCAAGTTTGAAGTGTAAATGATGTCAACTGATGACGTTGGATGTGGAGTTGTCGTTCATTGGTTTAGGTAGTTGAATTTCAACCGATGAGTCACGTGTTCAAAAATTGCTCCACGTATAAGCAGCTAGGTAGTATCATTTCTCTCACACAATAGGTGTGATTCATTGTCTACTACACAAAAGTGCGCTAGGCTGCTGAATGCATTTCGATTTTGATGATGTTGGTTGGTGGTCATACTATATAGCGAATTGCCAGAAGAATGAAAACGAGAACCATTAGGTTCCGACCCAGTTACTAGGTGGTAACCCGTTCTCTTTGAAACTTTGAGGTCCGGGGTTGGACTCTCGGTGGGGTTATGCATGCTCACTACTCAGGTGTCCCATACTAGAACCAGGCAGCTATCCGGTACTCTCGGGTTTTCACCAGTTCTTCGACTGAGCTCAGTACAATATTGTGAACCATGATATGGAATTGCAGAGAAACAATGAAATGATATTATCTTGCAATATTTGTTTTTTTTAATACTTTGCATGTTGACTAATTCTCAAACAATATCCTGACAGAAATAAGAAATATGGATCATTGAATTCCGATCCGGTGGCTCAGTGGCAAGGTACCGGCTACGGAACCTCAAGGTTCTGGGTTCGATCTCTGGCGGGATCATGGGTGTGGATTGCTGAAGCGTCTCATACTAGGATGAAACGGTTGTCCAGTCCTCATAGGTTTCCACTGTTCCTCCGACTGATATCAGTCCATGATGAATTCAAACTTAAAATCCTTATTATTACCTTATTCAAATTTATAAAAGATACAAACAGTTTTAAGTATCCTTCTTGTTTATTCTAAAATCATTTAATTCTGGTTCACTCCTTCTTTTTGTGTTGTTTTGAAGTCTTTCAACTGCCACAAGTTTTTGTGAGGTCTTATCTTATTTTGTGTGTAATACCTCAAGGGAGTTATTATTAAACTTATGATTTGATAATGAATTAGATAATATTTATTTTCTGTTTTTGCGCTGATCTAAGTGGTTTGTTTCACACAGTGAATTTCAATTACTACAAAGATTACACGTGTGTTGCGTAAGACGTCTACTGAATTGAATTGATTTCAGATTCATCATTGATAGATCATATGAATAGACCTATCTCATTTTTCTTGGTTAGTTGAATATGTGGTTTGTTACACGAGTTACAGTTTTGGAGAGAATGGTAAAGCTAAGTGATATGAAAAAGAAGTGAAGAGAAATCCTTTCATTTAATTTGGTAACGACTGGAAGTGGAGCTTAAACCACGCGTTTTGTTCTACTTCAGATACGTCATCTGTGAGTATGCTTGGATAGTAGTAGTTATCTTACGACTAATTCTAGGACCGAGTACCAATCACTTCAGTGACTTTAGGTTATGGTTAGAATTTGTTGAGTTGAAAGTACATCCAATTAATTGAGTAAAACTTAGAAAGGCGAATTTTATATCCTGAATCCTACTGATATCACGTTTGAAATGGGAATATCTGGTTAGTTTGAGCGTTTGAATATCTAATAGTCGACTGCAGATTTGAATCCTATTTCAACTGCTAACATTTAAATAGGCAGGGGCAGGTAGAGTTATTAGTTCTTCATATTAGATCTGTAGTGTGTAGTGTAAAATATCCACAAAAAGATGGTGATTGAATTTCAATGGCTACACATAAAATTATTATAACCTAGCTGACTAAATAATATATATAAATCTAACTAGTATGAGATTGTGGTGGAAATTGTATAGTCTTAGTTGCTTGTAGGAGTGAATTTGTGTACTTCATCATTTTATTGTCAAGAAAGTCATAATCATGTAAACTTTACCTTTAGTTTAGAAAACGATATGAAGTATGAAGGAACTATTCAACATTATTCTGTAGTTTAATATTGGTACCACTTTAGGATTGTTGATAAACACTGAAATGTTCTAGTTTTTTTTTCTTTTGTATTTGTTTTTTTTTAAAATAAAGGTTTCATGGAGCTTTATCCTGATACTGAAGAAGCTATAACAGAAGCAAAACACCAGTTGAATATAAAATCTGAATTTCCATTTGCTCCATTCTTAACGCTTGTTGGATTCTTTCTTGTTTTAAGCATAGAACAAATTGTTTGGACAACAAAATCAGAACAATGGATATGCTGTCGGCGAAGAAATATTACCAGTCAAGCTTTACATCGTGATTCATTGAATTCTGTAGATAATGATTACAATGTAGAGAGACGGAAAAATCACTATTTCGATAAAACTAATAATAATATTAATCCTACTATAATTAATGAAAGTAATCAGTTACATCATAATAACATGGAGTATACATCTTCTAAACGTATGGTGAGCAATACTAAAAGACCATCTAAATTGTCGAATACAACAAATACTTCAGAACTTACTCCCATAGATCTTTCGCCTACATCATCTACGCATTCAGGGAATGATTTTCTTCTGGAATCTAGTAATATTAGAACAAACCAAGTTGAACAACGCGTAGATATCGAGCCTCATCATCCTCTTGATGATGATGATGATGATTATGGTAATGATAACAATAAACACAATCATCATTCACATACACATGATATCAAATTCGATGCTAAATCATTTGGATCAGTATTACGTGTTATTCTACTCTTATGTGCTATGTCTGTTCATTCAATATTTGAGGGATTAGCTGTTGGACTACAGCCTACAGCACAACGTACACTTGCCTTATTCACTGCTATCTTATTGCATAAAGTTATTATAGCTATTGGTATAGGTGTAAATTTAGCCACAAGTTTGAATGAATCATCAACAAACAGTTCATTTCAATCGAAATCTTCATATTTTCGTATTCTTATGTATCAATCTATTGGAACATTGATTTTAGCTTGTTCTTCACCATTCGGTGTTCTTGTTGGCTATGGTTTAATGCAACAAAAACAATCAGCTATATTGACAATGTCAACTGCTGTACTTCAAGGTTTAGCTTGTGGAACATTTTTTTATGTTGTATTCTGTGAACTTTTACCAGTTGAATTTAAAGAAGGCGTTAAAGATAGGATGGGAAAATTTTTCTTTTTATTATTAGGATTTATTTTGGTTGCTTTATATGCTTTTTTGATGCCTGAGTAAATAGTTTTATACACATTCTAATTATTCTCCCCCTTCTTACTATTTTAACTACTGCGTATTTGTTTGGGCTGAATACAGCATATATTCAGAATAGATTTACACGTCTTTCTCAAGTTGTATGTACTTTCTTCGGGTTTTTTTTAAAAAGAGTAGTTTTTTCTATCCTTTATTGTTTCTGTTTTACTTTTAAGTGACTGATTTCGTTGTTTATTTTCTTTCAACCTTAAAAATAACAGATGAGATGATAATTTCTTGATTTTCGATTTGTTATTTCACATCAATTGGGTTATTTATCCATTTACTACTGAACTGTGAATTTCAATTTCCTTTTATTGTTTTATGGCTTCTAGGAAATTCTATTTATGTCAATATTTTAGTGAGATACTAATCATGGATCATTGTTTTCAATTGATGTGCCTGTTAATTAATTAATTAATGAATTAATTGACTGATTTATGTAATTAGTCATTTTTGCTCTACAGGATCTCTACCCTGACTTTCTAATTTCATTCAACCTACCTGGTTTATTTGTTTAATATTTCGTGTAATTGTCTTTTGTTTTGTATAATTTCTGACGTCTAAGTGTTTGTGTGTGTGTTTGAGGTACAATTAAGTAGTTCTTTCACTGTGTATTTTTATGAATATTTCTTCTTCTTGCGTTCATCAGGTGATTGTCTGTGTGTGAATAATATTAGGGGGTTAATAAACAATATGTGAATTGAAATATGACTATATTTCTGAAAGGTAATTGAATGGATTACTGCTAATCATTTCTATGATTCTACACTAGATATTTCAGTTTACAGCATATATTACTACTTGGTATTGATTATATGATAAGCAGGCATATCGGTAGCACTGTATAAACAAATCAAAACAAAATAACTTCTTTGGGACAGCTTATCTCTAGCGTAATGATTCATTTGAGCTAACGTAATGGGTTATTCTGCGTCAACTTTTTGATGTAGATTGTAAAAGTCTTGTTTCCAGGACTACCGCCTGATTTCCTTCTTCGGCTCCTTTTTATGCTTGGCGCGATTTATTTTATTGTAGTTCACATGCAATTCACTGGCTCCGCTGAGTTGTTTGCATTTTATTCGATGACTGTAGCTATCTGTGGAGCATGTCCAAGTGGTTTCGAATTTTTCGGTCTAGGCTAGATGAGTCTTGTTTCCATAGCTTCCAGGTTGATTTCTTTCGTCTAGTTTGTGTTGTGTTTGATGCAATGGCTAATGTTTTAGACTGAAAATAAGTGGAGTTCGCCTTACTGTTCATTCGGTATTACTTCCTAATATCCCTTTGCAATGCCTTTCATATTTTGACTGGATTTATCTTACGTCAGATCTATGAAATGAAAAATCTACGCAATATCTATAGAAGAGCCTTAAGGAATTGTTACTAAGATGCACATTTAATGTTCACTTCACATTTACTGACGTGATTTATAGACAAAAAGATGGAATCACCATGGGACTCCCCACTAGGTCCACCACTAGCAGACTGCTTTATGGCCAGTTTGGAGAACGGGCCCTTGAAACCAGTGGTTGAAAGTTTTCAACTGTACTAAAGGTACATGGACGGTACTTTGATTATCTATAATCATCAATATGATTTGAATCATGTTTTACAAATATTTAGTAACTGCCATTCACCAATTAGATCCACCCTTGAGGTCGAAAATCGATCGAAAATTCACTTTCTTGATATAGAGCTGACAAGAACAGCTGATGGAACGTCTAGTGGATCAATTCATGGAAAACCAATGTGAAATGATGAAATGACGAACTTGAATAGCTGAGTCCCTATGAGTCGTAAATGAAACCTGATCATATCTCTTGCCACTCGCAATAGACGAATCAGCAGTCCTGATGTGTTAGCAGAGAAAATTTCTGTTCTGAAGGAAATCCTGATTAAAAACGGATTCCTACCACTCTTCATGGAAAAAAATATCAAGCCTAAACCTCGCATAGCAAACCTGACCACCATGCCAAAAAAGACACTATATGAATCTCGACTTCAAAGAGGATTCCGCCGCTGACACTCTAAAAAGGAGGATACCAAACATTCTAAGGAAAACATTGTTCGCATCAACGCTGAGACTAGTATTCTCTTGCTGTCTAACGATTTCTAACAACTCAGAGGAGAAACTTTCACATCTGACCACTGTGTGTATATATCAATTCACCTGCTCTTGTGGAGCCAAGTATATAGATCGTTTGATGCGACTGTTATCCAAAAGGGTCAAGAGCACTGCCTCACGTGGTTACAAAGAGGTAACAATGAAGCGCTAAGGAGTGCTATAATTGAACACATCGTGAACACGCTTTCTCAAGAACCTCCTGGTTCTAAGTCATCTATAAAGTGAAAAGAAACCTTCCAAAGGCTTTATGTTTTCGTATTCTCTGTATCACCAAAGCTCTTGTCATCCAAGTGGAGAAACCTGAACTGTGTACACAAAATAAGATTATTCAACCCCTTCTCCTTTCATGGTCTTAATTTTCAGTCTTTGAAAGCTCCCAGCTCTTTTTTTCATTTTTCTGCTTTGACACTATCCTTTTCTTAAGTGATTTGCTGCTTATTCTTGCTGCTATGCTCTACCTGATCACAATTCGGTTTCCAATTATATCGTCATGTTACGAAACTTCTTGTCCAAACTTATTTTGATTAATGTCCACTCACTACTCATCAGTTTTTGGTTTTTTGATTTCAATGACAACTCATTTAGTGACACTATTTGTGTTACCATGCTTGACAAACCGTTACGTTAGAAAAATGTGTAAATTTGCGATTGTACAGCTTTGAAAGTGAAATCGCCGAAGAGAGACTCTTCGCTGAAATACTTGTTCTTCTTTCAGAAGCATAAATAAAGCAAAAAATTAACTCAGTAGTTGCGAAAGGTTAGCATATTAAACTGTGCACTAATCAATGACAGAGCATAGTTAACCGTTCTAAATGAGTTAGTTTTTGGCTTGAATTGTTAACCTGATAGTAAAGATGTACATTTTTACATCATGCAGTCACCACCAGAAAATAAGCTGTGTGGAAGTGAAGTTTGAAGGTTGAAACCAGTCACTTTATGAATTCCTACATACTAATAAGCATTCCATTTTCAGAGAACATCTTGAACTACTAGAATTCGATCTAGACTAGTTTTAACTATGGGACGTGATGTTCTGTAAAATAAGATAACTAAGTAGTACTATGTCACAAAAAATGCTACTTACTAAGGACCAAGGAAGTAGGAAACTTAAGGAATACTGTTAACTTGGATATTCGGCAGTGACGCTACACAGAATAACATACCGGAAATAAAATTAGATAGGAAGAAAAACCAGCTTATGAGATATGGTACGAGAGACAACCGATTAGAGATTTTCAAAGAAGCTTACATCTTTAATTGGAAAAAAATCTCTAAGCGAATGATTCCAAGATAAATTTTATAGTTATTTCAAAAACGAGGCATGATATGAAATTCATTGGATTTATCTAGTGAATAAGGGGAAGAGGTCTTCGTTTCATATCAGCTGTAACAATACTTGTTTATAATGTATAAATACTTTTATTTAAATAATGAAATCAGATGATTAACCTTGGTAAAAATTCAGAACAGCTATTATGCTGTAACAAACTTACATCGTTGATTAAGTTGAAGGTACAGAGAATCGTTAACAATTAATGGATTAGATTTTAGACGTGGACGATTAACCATCTTTGAAATTTTTGGTTATCATACAGACTTTCGTGAAATGTTAAATACTATTGCTACTCTAAGTAAATTTAGATTATTCTAGGTGTGGGGGGGATTAATTTACCTTATTGGCTGTTTGTAAGGCATGACAGTGTGAGCAGTGTTGAAGTTAAGCGTAGAAAAGTTAACCAAGCCAGTTGATGAAGTAGTAATTCTTCACTGACTGGACGGCTTGGACATGTGTTGCGCATGCCGAGTCACTGCCTGCCTGGACGTGCAATGTTAGCAGAAATGGGGTTAGGTTAGAAGACGGCTAAGACTAGACATACCATCCTGTGGCATTAGTTCATGAAGTCACCGACTGTTGGTGGGAACCATGTGGAGAAGCATAGACTGCGTGGTTGGTGTCCTCAAAATAATATGAATCGATGGTTGGAGATTCTTATTGACATGATTGAACATTTTCACCAACTTTCATATATGGGAATTCTGTCTTTCTCCATATTTTTCGTTCACTTTTCCATGCACTTGTCCCTTGCATTCTGCTGTAAAGTATGGTAATTTGAACTAATGCACTCCTGTACAAAGTTCTATGTTGATTTGTCTATCTCTGTTAGGTTTGTGGGGGTCAATTGTCTTTGAAGTAGTTTCCATCATGTTTCCATCATGATATAAGTTAGAGAACCTTTGAAAACTTGCTTAGTGTCATTAAAGATGAAAGAAATCAGAAGGTTTCAGGTGTTTGACCACGATGTTCTTCGTAAAATAAGCCATATATTGTGGGACAACTGCGTCAGTAATAAGGAAGTTAGACAGTGCATTTTAGGTAGAAAAGGAATGTCAGTTGTTGGGGTTTTGAATTATCATCGACTCAGATGGTTGGGAAAAGTGTTACACACGGCTGATCGCCATCTGCCTCGTCGATCAGTGTTAACTGAAGTAGGCTTAGGCAGGAAAAAGGTTAGCGGCGACTCGTTTAAAACCTAGCATCAGTTCATTAAGTTTGTGACAGTTGGTTTGAGGTGTATTGGAAAATTTAGACCTCTTGGTTGAGGTCCACGTAGCAACTTCAACTGGTGGTTGGAGACTATGGATTATGGTTCGGAATCGATCTTACAGGCTCAGATACACCCACATATCAGTTCAATCTTAGTTGTCATAGGGAACGTCACTATTGTGCGATTCGTTCTTGTTTTATTTTGACTGCTCTGTAGCGTAAAATACCCTCTCTCTTTGCCATTTTGGTGCCTTCTTCGTAGATGTGCCGATATGAGGCGTGATAATATGGACCACAATGTAGTAATTAAAGGTCCTATCTTGATGCTGACTTGTGGCTAAGGATAATTCTTTATGAACCATGGGGTCGATCAGACGGTATGGAAACTTAAAACCAAAGGCAAGAGAAGGGAATAAAAATATTGTGATAAGATGGAGGCCAATAGAAATGAAAATGTGGTGGGATAAATAAGGAAAAGCTAGTTGTGAGGCATTTAGTCAATAAGTGAAAGGTACTCTACAAACTGTTCATGCACACACACTTGTCGTTTAAGATTGTGCATTGCCAAGGTTTCCCCTATGCAAAATAGGTGCACGCTTACACTTTTGGACAGGTTCGATTTGACCTTGTAAATAATGTCAAAAGAATATGTAGAGCTGTATAATTGTAGCACACTGAATGTGAAAAGGTTGATGAGTTTATCTTTCTAATCTTCACTTCGCTCAACCATATCACGTAGCCCTCACACACACAGTAGTATGTATTTCTCGATCAACGTCCAAGTAGGTCCACAAGAGAAGGTGAACATGTAAATACACATCGAATTGAGTAACTGAAGTTTCACTTCCTTAAAATTATGATAAACCAAGGGACAACTGGAATAGATTAAATGATAAAAAGTGGTCTTATCGACGTTATCAGACAGTTCTCAAGGACGTCTTCTATACAACTACCAAGTGCGTTCAAATCTACCTTCTTGAATTGATGGTCGTTTCCAAATGCTGCATGACTTGTCTGCTGTTACAATCTACAAAACACAGTCGATACTCGTTTTCTATGGTTTTTATTTTGAATAGTTTGAGCTCCTTTTCACTTTTTGTTTACAGATTTTTGGGACACATGATGAGAAAGAGGACAAATTAACTTCCTTTTTCCTTTGATAAAAAATAAAGCTATCAAAATTTATTAGTTGCCCATTCCATGTAGATCTTGTATAGACTGACCTCTTCAGAGATCCATCGATTCTTCCTGTAATTAGCACTGCAAAAATAAGCTATTAGATTCGATTACTTCTTTAAGAGTGATTTTAATAAATAAATAAATAAATTACAATCAATGAATAACTACAGCATACTAATAAGAAGTGTTCGACTTATTTTACTTGGTTGTGGCTAGCAGAGGAATCAAGTACTCGCGTTTCGTCCTATTTGGGGCTCGTCAGCTGGATGTGTCTTCATCCCAGTGAGTGATATTTTTCCCACTGAGACTCAAACCTCTTACCCGTTGATGAATCTAGTAAATCCGAGAGTGAACTATCTGTCATCAGATATCAAAGTTAAGGAAACTGTAAAATTTATAACTTCTGTTCTGTATTATCTACCATTTCTCTTGCAAACATTGAGACTGTTTGCAGGGAGCACAAAGACTGTACTATGTTTTGTTCATGGATCAGAGACCTTGATTAGCATGAAAAAACATAATACTTGTTAATAATATTCATAGTAATAATGGCTGATATATTTGCTTTATTCCGAACCGTAATTTTGTTTACGGTACAGAACTCTTAGCATATGATATTGCAAAAGTTTACTGGTCGCACAAAATTTTTTAAATGTATATTAACAGTAGTGCTGTTTAACAATACATAATAAAAAATAACAGGATTGTTTAAATGTTTAATGACTACAGGGCCATGAAAACTGTTCTCTGTTGGAAAGTTGATTGGTAAGACTGTGTCAAATATTATTTTCTTCACACAATACACAGAAGCTAAATAAGGTATGGTTGAATTTTTGTATATAGTTGTGTATGGATAAAGTTTAATATATTTTTTCCGCTTATTGTCTTCCCTGAAGCTAGACATGGAGAGAGGTGAGGATTTTTGTCATTGGATAAAATATTTTTAGCCAGATGCCTATTCACAACTGCATTTATCATCAAGGTTAGCGGTGTGTGACTTACTCTACTGATAGCCCTCAAAATTCACTCAAAACACTGTAGTCTTTTTTCCGGGGTCCAGGAAAGAATAAAGGGGAACAACGAATAAGTGTGAGTGAAACACAGGAATTAACGGAACGGAGGAAGTACAGGCTGAGTTGTACTAGACAGTTTGGGTTTCTTTAAATAAAGCGTCAGGCGAAAGCCTTTTCTCGAAATCAGTTGAATATATGTGCTCCAAGAAAGATCAGAAGAAAACCATATATTTGTTACCGCAGAGCCATCTGTAAGACAAGAATTATGGGAATGAAACAGTAAACATGGGCCTTGTTGGCATCTGAGGTTGAAATTAACCATTTAACATTCGGGAGGATTATGTGTGTGGTTATTCAAGGAAGACTGGTGACCAAGTTGGGTTTAGAAGTCATTAAATGGGGAACAATGTGAAGAAGAAATGACGAGTATGGGTACTGTTAAGTCATTCGGGTACTTAAAAAAATTTCGCTGAGGCCGGCATGTCGTTCAAAAAGAAAGAGAAGAACGGCACATTGAGGCACACAGTCTTTGCTAAGTAGTGAAGTAGAGCGTTTTTCTGTGTATTGATCATGATGTATTCTTTCAGGAAAGTCAGGGTCAAGCCAATTTGAAATCCAGGGCTCAGTGTAAGTTCTGGCAAACTTGTGTAATAAAAGGGGTCTAGGGAGGGAACTAAACGAGTAAGTATAATCTATGAAGGGGAATTTAACATACCTAGAACTCGTGTCTAGACTAACAATAATATTGTGGTGCAAAACAACTTCAGATTCCAAAGTATTCCTTATGGCATACTGAGTTGGATCGCCGAAAGCCTCCAGTCGAGGTTGAGGCCCACAAAGCAACGGTTTTTCTATTGTTTTTAGGAATGGTGAGGTTATTGTGATCGGCTGGAATTTCACACCTGCTTTAGAAGATATGAACTTGGGTACTAGAATCGTTTTTATTTCCTTTCAATAAGTTGATGCACCATTCTTAGCAAAGGACTCATTAAAAACGTTTGTGAGTCGATGACATAGAATATCAGCACTTTTTCTAAATAGAATATCTTGCTTTGTGAAGGCTTTAATGATTGTAAGCATTTGATCGCATATGTTTTATTGAATTTAAGAAAACTGCCTTCTGTTATGTGTGAAGAACTAGGTAAGATGACATTAGCAGGTTTATCTATGAATGAATCGTTTGGTTCATAGACATTTTTGCAAGCTTCATTTCTGAGTTTTATCTTACCAGTGAGGTTATTAAAAAATCTCCATATACTATAAGGGTTTTTACGTGACAATCTTCTGGTTATACGTCAAATTTAGACATCTTATTTGAGACTTACTCAGATATTTAAGTCGTCTAACACAAGTATTATCCTTCGATCTGTTCAGTTTTCTTCTTCTATTTACAGTCTGTTTACTTTCGGAGAGGAAAGTCTGTCAAGTCACAGAAAAAGTATTTCAGCAGGGTAAATACTAGAGTCACTTTAAAGGCCCCCATAGCAACTCCTGAATTGACCAATCAAATTTTGGTAGTTCATCTGGAAAAGCACTTTTCCATAAAATGAAGGAATGTAGCTGGCTGTCTCATCAATTACTATGGTGGTCAACTAAATATTAAGAAGGGTTGCAAAAGTTAGGCATAAATATCGTAACGTGCCTTTATAAGTAATTATGGGATGGAGGAATCATAGTTTATTTTCTTTTCTGGGTATTGAGGCCATATGAATTCTGGATGTATCTACTATCTCATATGTATCCTCTAGAATGAATGCATCAGAAGATTGAAGAGATGAATGAATTTTTAGAAAATGTTCCCAAAAAATCATTTGATATACCGTCAGGCATTCTCCAACCTTTTCTTCCAAGACGCTACGTTGAAATCCTGAAACTTCAAAGCGTTTGCTAGCAACAAAAGCTAACAATGATAAAAATGTATCCGGAGATTAAATAGATATTCAGAAAAGTTTGGAGGTGTACTTTGCTGAAAACGTTTCTCAGTTAAACAGGGTCATAAGTCTATTAACATTTCTCACAGATGAGTAGTTTTTCGACTGCCCAGCTGTAGTGTCAACAGAATTTCTATCGGAAGCATCCTGTCAGCCGAGATAACAAGGTATTATTTCTGACACGGAAGTATCATGAACTATTGAACTATGCTACTGAACAATATGAGTAATCAGAAATTACTCATGTTGACCTATAAATTTTTCTAGTCATATTGGAATGACCTAAACACTGGATGGTTTTTTTCTCGTCACGGGTCAAACTCATCAGTGATGTACTCAGATAAATCCAGTTCATAAAGCCGAATTGGCTAACAGTTGATACCACAGTTGAAGAGTTGAAGAATCATTCAACTATGTGAAATATCTTTTAAGTCATTTGTAAACTTATTATCCGATTTAAGGTATGCTAGTGCATCCAAGTCTGAACAGGTTGGCTTTGTGAGCTGAGTTTGTTCAGGTAAACCACTGTTGAACTCGGCCCCAACAACCGAAATGGCCGTCCAGCGTTTAAGTCACTCTTATTCTTGCCTGCATATATATATATATATATATATATATATATATATATACTGGCATCAATAATTTCTAATTACCTAACGTACCACCATTTCAGTGATCATTTGTTATGTCTTAAGTAAAAAGTGTGTGTTATTGTATAGGTGTGATGAAGAGTTACAGGAAAAGGAATAATTCTAAATTGATTCCAAATTAATTTTAAAAAACTCCTGTTTACAGTAATCTGTCAGTTCGCAATAAGTAATACCTAACCAACCTGTTTAGTATTAAATTCTGACTGAATTTTATTGGTCTAGTTGACTATATGGCGATCAGTTTAAATTAATTAATACCAAGATGCACTGTATACAGAAAGGTGAACTCAATTCACATTTAAAACTAAGCATAGCTGGTATTAATTACTGTTTAGTGACCGATTAATGCTTCCATTCTGAGTATATAGGAGGTTAAGTATGTTTTCGTTAGGTTATGGACCAAAGGTCTGACTGCATTGTTAGTTGACCCAAGCCTGGAACTCGAATGAAGTTTTGGTTCCTTTCGGTTTTTAGTAATTATTACGACGTATTATCATTATTATTATTATTATCTTGTCTACTGACATTAATTTGCAAGATACTATTTATTAGTTGAACAAAAACTTAAGGTTAGTAAACTGTTTGAAACAAAGTTTAGATTTGTTTACAATATCGGTAAGTTTTGATAACATTACAAATAAACTACTAGCTGAGAGGATACCAGACTGTTTTCATAAGTTAACGGTGTGGAGACTAGCATAGACTGAGAAGCGGAAGTTACACAGTAAAACGGAATGATTACATATGTATAATTTATTTAACAACTTTGTTTTCAGGACGTCGGCAACTAATCACTCATCCATAATCCTCTGAAGAATGTTCAAAAAGGTTACAAGCAGGAACAATAAACAGGTAGGTAATGTAGAGCAGCATAGTGTATGAATTGAATCTATAGGCTGTTCAGCAATTTATATTCACCTTCAAGGGGAATAATGTGTTAAAACTAATTCCATGGAGTTATCACTAGGTAACAACAAATTTTCAGGAGGTAACTTTACTGTAAATTACTTCCAAATAAAGTTGATTCATATATCGTGCATTTCTATTTGTTTCTCCAGTTATTTTTAATTTTCTTTGTTTGAATTGTATTTAAACGAATTATGAACTACTTGTCCGGATGTCAGTCAATGGATGTTTCAACAAAAAAAGCACTTCATGATTCCTGGATGTAATCATTTCCCATTATATAAAATACAAGACAATTTAAATGATGAAATAATACCATCCAAGGGATTTTTAAAATGGAGAGCATCGTATAATTTCGCATTTTCATTTTGAACTCCTTTGTGTTATACAAAATTTTAATCCTTGACTCAAACATGAACAATAGTTACTGAGTTCTAAACTAATCGTTGTAATGGTATGTTTGCCAGGAAACCTGAGGGATAAATTATGAGTCTTTGGTGAAATTAAGTTTGTGTGCTGCTGAAGAATGATAAATGAGATCTCATGTCCCTTGAATCTAACTCATTTTTAGTTCTCCAGATAATATCAGTTGGTGGTGATAAATATCACTGTTGTGGCTGATTTTCAACAAACCAGTCAATGGAAAAGCTATGGAGTTCAAACAAAGGTGTTTTGTACAGTGTATCTACCATTTCATCATCATTTAGCATATGGAAGGTTTGCTGAAGAATTATTTTAAAGGGAATATTGAAACCTGGCGTTTTGTCACTAAAAAGCGTCGGTAAGAAGTATGTACCAATAATGATACTTCAAAGGATTTATTAGACATTTACTGCAGATCAAATAAATGCTGTGAGATAACTAAAGTGTATTTTTTTCCGATGTTTTCCTTGAAGAATAAGTGAGTGACTAATAGTGATTCTCATGTCCCTGTCACGATGAATTACATGAACGGAAGGTAGGGTAAAACGACTCAGGTCACCTTTAAACAATAAACGGTAAACAGAAGCTTTACAAAAATGATGTCAGGTATTCCCTTTAATCCAACAACCCACTACACTAAAGTCATAAAACCCCAGTGGAATAATTGGAATACTTTCATTTTGCGCTCCAGTAAGTGGTTGTGAGATATAAAAATGCATGTGCATTTATAGGTTCCATAGATGAAATAATATGATGAGTGCTATACCGTTTAGGAATAACTATCGGCCACTTGGTTAATTCATACATTAAGTCAGACAGGCATTCTGTCAGTCTGTCACTCGCAGTGCATTACTCCGTTCACTCCAGCTGGTACATCCACTGGTCAGACTGCTTGATATCTATGAGTGTGTCATTTGCATGCACATGCAACGACTTCAGACATCGGTTGGCCGCAATCCCAGTTCGCCTCCTAGTGATAGTTTTGTTGCACTGAGTCAGTCAATTCATCGTGGCAACGTTCGATTCAGTGATACTCAAGTTGAGTGTTGTTTAGTGTGGTGAAGCGTAATGAAAAGTAGTGCAGACGGATAAGGTGGCTGAGTAGGTGGAGGTGCAGTTGCAGTAGGTTGAGGTTGATAGCGATTGGTTGACTGAGTTTTCCTGAATCCTGGTAACTTTGTGAAAAGCCCCGAACCCGATGGAACTTGAACCCGCAATCTTTTGATCCTAAGTTAGATACCTTATCCATGGAGTTAAAAACTCCTTTTAAGATTTCAAAAACTTAAAAATTACGCGAATAACAACAATCTTATTTGTGGTTGTCTAAGATGTGTGTGTGTGTGAGAGAGAGAGAGTGATATTTTGCTTTAAGTAGACTAAAAGCTTATAGTACATGAAACATGGCTACCTCTATGAAGCCTGTGAGGTGATCGTGTAAACTTTTGATCATAACATTTAAAATAAAGTTGAGATTTGCTTTATTCTTTTCTTTCTTTTTATCATCTGACATGTGGATTTATAGAACAAAATTGTGTTATTAGGATGTAAGTCTTACAGTTTTCAAGATGTTGGCCAAATATATCACTAGTCGACCAACTCATGCGGTGGTTCTCATTTGCTCAGTCTCATAAAATGCGTCTTTTTGTGTAGCTTAAAGTGGGTTGTTTCATTGTTCCAATAAAGTATTCAGTTACGCGACTAATATCTGATGCTTCCAAGACTGTGTGACCACTTGTGACCATAAAACGCGTCGCTGTTTTGTTCAGTCGTAAGTCGAACATCACCGTTCCAGATCTACTAATCATGGAGGGCTACATTAATCCTAACTCAAATGACTAGGCGTACTTTTCCTCAGAGAAAAGTGACAGTCAGGTTTATTATGGATAGTTGCAGAAGTAACACTCGTCAACTTATCACAGATGTAACACGAAGGTGAAAGTGTACGTTCATTTGTTTTATTGAACCTTTTAATACTGTAACACAGGAATATTTCAACTCTTATTTTCTTCAATGATTGTTTCATCCAACTTTAAATGATAAGTATACTAACAAAGTGAAGTTGTTTCATCATAACTTAATGTATCATTTATTAACAACTCGGAGAATTTTAAATGTTGCGTGGTAGAAGAAATAGGTTCAGACAATACATAGAAACAAGGATTAGTTTCCACGATGAACAAAAAGCTTTATCTCTCCTTTTTCACGTAGATTATCACCTATGTCGTTTGCGTATTAGTGAGAAGGCAAGGATTGGACTTCTAATATGCAGTGGTAAAAGTTGCCTTCTCATATCAAAGTGCTTGAACGCTAAGCATAGTTGGGCTAAATTAGGTTGCTAATACATTTGGAATAGTGTCTTCGTTCACTTACATAAACTGTCAAAATAAACAAAACTCATACGAGTGTAAAATGTGAGTACTACGGTAGAGTATATCACCATATTTGGTTTGTTCGTTTCGTATACCACACAGGGATTCAGTATTATATACTTGATAATATTTAGAAGAAAAACTATTGCTCATAGTTATATCATATTACTTTGGTCTGATTGGTTAATATATATTGTACCAGTATTTGCTGTGCTAAGCAAACGTATCTTACATAGAATAAACAGGATCGGGACAAATAAAATAATTCACTTTTCCGACTGAGTTCAGGATGTTTGAAAAGAGATTTAATTGTTAGTACGATTTATTTTGATATGAGAATATAAGCTAAGTAATTTCTACAGCTCATAACATAGTTCTTTTAATGAGGCAATGTGCACTGTTGATAGACCGGGGCATCCCATCAGAAATTCATGATATATGTTCAGAAGCTAGGCAATGGTGAAAATGAGATTTTTTCAAGTGAGAATGGTCTTGAAGACTGAGCGCAAGTTAATTAAAAGTTACATTGGATAAACGTAGCAGCATATTGTTAAGTGACTGAAGATGAAATGCGTTTATCATAGGATTTACAGAAAACTGTTGAGTGGAAGCAGTCTTGCTCGGAGATATAGACTTCCTGAGTTTGACTCTGTTGCACTGTATGAGAATGTCAGGTTACGACAGAACGCTTATTTGCCATTAACCCAAAGATCATTGGTTTTCTGGATTACATTGGTGTTTTTGGAAACTATCCTCAAATTAATGAACCTTTTGTTCTTATTGATGTTATCTCTATTTCTACTGGTCACATGGCATGACATTCTTTTCTCATAAAAAAAGATATTTTTTAAATGCTGCATAAGTGGCTTTTTGACCTGGGAAATCCAGCTTTTTAAATGAATTTATGAATAAATATGCTCTGGTATCTGCGTCGGAATAAGACCTATGTCTTTGTAGATCATTGGGTTTGAACTTTTAGCATCTACAGAAATTTGATCAGTTTCTTTATTACAAAAAGCGAATACTTATTATATGAAGTGTCTGGAATAACATTTTTTATATATGTTTTCCTATGTTTAGCGTGTAACTTGATTTAAGTTTCATCCACTATAGTTACAGTTTTCAATTCTAGATTTTCCTGTAATCTCGTTTATGTATTGTAGGGTGGTGTCATTTTCTTTTGTTTTAAAACATAATTGTATTATGTGTCCTTTTTTAAACATCGGCTGGTGTTAAACTCCTGCTGAACGACTGTAGAATCAAGTTTTATACATGCTGTTCTCTACACTTTTTAAAAACAAGTCACCTACAAACTAAGCGCAAATCCACTAAGAGTTAGCTATTACTGTTATCCCCGCCTAGTTGTGTCTTTTGGTCATATTGAGAGATTTATTAGCAAAAGATTAGGGACTATTTTAATCCAGTTGTTGCTAATTACACTTTAGTTAACATTTTTTGCACTATGCTGCATTTTATTACCAAAAGAAGATCGTGTATTCGCTTCATAGTCCTTGTTTATTTTATGCAATCTTTTCAGTTATATTTTGATTTTCGCATTCTTTGTCACAAGACGTGGTCTAATTCACTATTTCAAAGTTTTCCGAAGTCTAAAGTTGGTTTCTCTGTCTGAGGATCTTTAAGTACTTCTGCAAACTAATGCTGTCAAACTAATCCGATTTTATTTATGTGTCTCAACACACAAGACAAGATCTGATACTGGATTTTGCATTGACTAACATTAATTGAAGATGTTCAGTTGCGACGAATACGGAACAGAGTTCATTTGCAAGTGCACAGTTCAGTACTTTAGTAAAATAAATCAAGGCTGGGATAATCAAATCAAGAGACTGTGTATTCATATAGTTTTGATCTTCAGTTGACTAAGTCTGTTGCATGCAGGTAGTTTGTGTAAGTCATTGTTTCTGAAAATATGGTACAACGGGAGGAATTCCCTTTTAGTCTCTGCAGATCCTGTTCCACATGGATTTTTCATTCTAAAACATTCATTCTTACAAACACTTTTAATGTGATATAAAATGTCTTCACTGTAAATCATTGTACACCTCAGTATCACATATCTACTTGATGGCCTTGAATACAAACTCTACTGATAGACTGTGATCAGTGCTCAGCAAACAAAACTTGACAACCGCTATTCTCAATCATTTAATGATATGAATTCCCTAAAGATTGCAGATATGTCAGGGGAAAAGTTTCGAAAAGCGTGAAACCTAGTTGGATGACTTTCTTTCCACTGACTGTTAACCTAGAACATTGAAAGAAAATGCATTTTTATTATTGCTTCTGGAAAAAAGCTTCTCTATGAAGGAAGTATATTTATAAAATCCTGCCACTTTCAGGGGAAAAAATGTTTATATTTGAAACAAATCAGATAAAGTTGTTCATAAATGCACATGCACAAGCGTTATTTTCATCAATTATCATACCGTGACAACAAGGTTAAGAATGTGAATAAGTATGAATGACTGAGAGAAGTGATATGAATGAATTATTCAGTGTTTGTGTGTACTTTAGTGATGGCTCATTTGAAATGTATTATTTTGAATATGCAATCCAAGCTGGTTGCAGAGTTAGTTCATCCTTTCAAATAGAATTTTGATGTTTCTTATGTCGGTTATATGAGTAATAAGCAGCATGAACAACAATCGTAGATTTAAAGTGTGAATTCTGCAGTTCTAAAGGATTATTTGAAGGTTATTAAGCGTAGCTTGTGTTCCCTTTAGCGAGAATAAGGATTTCATCGAATGATCCTTCAATATGATAGAAATAACACCTGACACAACCTAACCTATGAACATCGTATTGTGTAGAGATGAAATGAATTCCGCTTTTTACGTGAATTAAAGTATTACTAAGAGTATTGGTTATACTTAAGAGATCCCTAATTTGGTGTATACTTGAAATTCTTTGTAATTCTTCGGTCATATCTTGACCGAATAATTCAGGAACATAATCTATTATTCACTAGTACAATTGTTTCATTATTTATCCAAACATATATTCATAGTGAAAGTTTACTTCATAAATACCTTTAGATTTTTTTTCTCAATTTGCATTAAACTTGCCAATAATTTGTTTAAATGAGAACAAATAGCAATAGCAATGTGATATTTTGCAGTGATCAAACATGCTAATTAAGGTAAAACTTTTATATGATTACAAGTCTCAGTAGCTATATGTACTTTATAAGTACATGTAACACAGTAAGCATCTGAAGTGATGCTTGGCTTGTGTAAATTTTTAGCCTGCATATTTTCTGTTTTCTTGAAACAGTTAATTTAAGAAGTACTTCTTACTTCACGTCTGTTAGAGAGAATTAATTGTAAACCATTTAAGAGAATATTGTATATCTGTACGAGTGTGAAACAAAAATATGTTTGTTATTCTTCTCTACGTCAAAGATAATTTCGCAGAAATCTTCATGTTTTGCATGATGTTGTGTTATTTACATGCTGATCTTAAATATTTAGAATTTATCAGAAGTTTTGTTCTTTTGATGATTTATCTACGTATAGAATTTCCTTTGATTTGTTTGGTTGATTCAGTTTTAAGTGATATCGAGAAGTTGATACTACACTTTTATTTTCCTTTTGAAAATCCCTTGACCTCGGCCACAGCTTAAAGATTAGAAGAAGATTCATATGGAGGCTTGGATTTTCTTTCTATCTTCAGCTAAAAGCTTAATGGTTAAGATTACAAAATCTATTTGGTTTCGGTACTTTCAGTATGCACCTTGTTCATACATAATGCGCAAACTCTTCAATGACATAACTTATGCATAGCCTTTCAGATATCTTTTCGAAAGATTATCAGGTAATCACAAGTATATAAGAAATTTGTGCTACTGAATAGTAGAAGGAAAAATTAGAGTGAGTATTGAAATATTTAGTAAAAATAGTTAGTTGAAAGACAAAAGTAAATACAATTTGAAGAATAGGCAACAAGGAACTCTGACTGGACAACGGACCAACCAACCAACAACCTATCGCTCATCAAATATGCAGAAGGAAGTGGAGATGGATTGGACTGGACATACACTGAGAAGACCATTTGGGAACATCACGCGCCAGGCCAGGTCCTCAAGTGGAACCTATATAGGAAACGACGAGCTGGGTGTCCGAGGGTAACATGGAGGAGATGGTATGAAGAAGAAATGACAACTTCTGGGTAGTGATGGAGCCAGGTTGGAAAGACTGCCTAGAATGGAGTGAAATGGCGAAGTACTACTGAAGCCCTATGTTCCACTAGGAACCCCAAGGGAAAATAATAATAATAATTTATTGATTTCAGTTTGATATTGATTACCGACTGACATAAATTGCAAAACCACTGGAAACCTGGGAGCATTGGACAGCTGTTTCGTTTTAGTATGAGAGTCCTTAATAGTACTCACCCATGATCCAACCAGGGCCCGAACCCAAGAGTCTCAGATTCCGGCACCAGCACGTTGCCATTGGGCCACTGGGTTCGATTCATGGTACGGTCATGAGTGCGTACCGCCAAGAAGTTCCACACTAGAACGAAACAGCTGTCCTATGCTCCCAGTTCTCCAATGGTTCTCCACCTGATATCAGTCCATGATGAATATCACTAAATAAATACTCTAGCAGTTGTTATTAATGCAGATCCCAAGAAGAGACTAGGGAGTAATAGAACTAAGAAAGATGTATAGCAAATATTACAATAAATCTCATAAATCATAATTTTTTTGAAGTAATTTTTACACGTAACAGAAAATTTTTCCAGTAGTCAAAAGTCACAATTGATTGTTCGTTGTCTTATGAACTGGATGAGAATCTGTGTAAACTTAAGGGATAGTGCAATTAACTGCAGAGGTGAAGAATATTCAAAGTCACTTTCAAAATGTTAGTTAAAAGCTTTTACCCGATTATATGTGTGTCATTTGTAAAAGTGATACAGAACATTTCTATTTCAACTACTGAGTGTACAGTCAATCATCACCAATATATTTCATCACCTAAACTTCCTGTTTTACTCTATGAAGTAAATAAATGGATAGTAGAAAAGCTTTTTATTTGGTTAAAAAAGTATGTAGTTATCTGTTGCTGTTTATTTTCTGGGGATATGAAGAAACTGGGATCAAATTTGCTTACTATTGATTTATAATCAATAGTATCTGACACTCAACATATTTCGCAATTGTCTGCTAAGCGGGAATTTAGGAATTTTGAAAGACTTTTGATTTCAAAAACAATATTTAATCTTATGTCTGTCTACAAAAACGATTCGTCATTTTATCTATAGTATCTAATATAGTCATTTTTAACTTCTAGTTATTTCATATTTTAATAATATATGAAACTTGTTTTTAACTAAGCTGTCAATTGAATGTGTATCCAGACAGGGAATGGTTCGTTGTTTGTATTTTGGTGGATAATCTAAATTCAGGCACAAGGTGGCAATTTTTCCATAACAACTTCATTAAACTCATAACTATCTATGGTAAAGTTATGTTTTTATTGAGTTTCCCGAAACAAAGAGGTAAGATAATTGAAAAGTGGTAGGTAACAGAAAATACCTGTTAGCTATGCTAAGTTACATTGTTTCACATGAAAAGTTTGGTTGTGATACAAAGATTTTTGGAAAGACCATTTAAAATTGTCTTACACGAATGTACTAGCTTTTAATAATGAGGTAGTGGTTTTTAGTTGTAACAGTAATCTCGGTCGCAATAAGACTTAGACCAGCAAATTCTGGTTTAATGATAGGGAAATAGAGTGACTGTATTTGCATGGTGTTGCGTGAAAGTTTGCATCTGACCATTTGCAATTAAAAAAAAGCTGGCAAGAATGAGAATTCTATTCGTAGCTTGTACATATTTCTTTCGGAATAATTCAACCTCTGAAAAGATTGTTCTTATGTTATCACTCTAACACTTACTGGGACCAGCTAGAAGTTGCTGTATTTTTCATGAGTTTTTCATTTACAGTACGGAGTTGTAGTCTATCCGAGTTCATTCTTAATTTCTAAACTTCCTAGTTGACCAGTTTTCATCACATTTCATTTTTCTGTTGCCTTTTTTATCCTTTGATTTTCAGTTAGATGGGGTGCAAAGTTAAAAAAATTCATGTGTACGTGAACCGGTCAAAGGATGGTAATCGATCAGGCGTGCAGTAGGTCTATCAAACTAAGGTAAGTGACACTAAGGTGCATTGGATTTCTCTGTTATATTGTAAAAGTAAACTGCTTGCTGACTTCTGTCAGTCGCACAACAGGAGAAAGTTGTTCATCCGAAATATCTGTAGTTGATCCCTTTTATTTATGCGACAAGCTTCGTAATTACCTCAGTTTCTTCATGAAAATAGTTTCATGAATATTTAAGCTTAAATAGTTCGTTTTCAATCTTTGCAAAACTTATTTTAGACTTTGGATAGATTAGTTTTACACCCTCAAGTTATTAAACAACATATTGCCAATTCCGTTTGAAGGTTTGTCGGGATTGATTTACTTCAGGGTCACTTTCACCACTAACTGATATCAAATGAAGAACCGTTGCAAACTGTAGAGCGCTGGACAGCTGTTTTGCCATAGTACGGGACTCTTCAGCAGTACCCACCCATGACCTTCAGGTCTCGTGGGAACCGTATTACTATTCACCTACAAGGTTGGGATTAAATAGTTCTCATTTTCCTACTTCTGTCAATCAACATTACAGTGTAACAATCATACAAACTATATTGGCGTGTATTTGTCCTCATACCCATTCGTTCTACTCAGTATCAGGAAAAGTTTAGTTGTCGGAGCACTGCTTCTTGGTTTTCCCTTAGGACAAAGTAATCACTAGCTTAAGGAGATTTTGCCTTGAACAAATTTAATACCTCAGATTAGAAATTGAATTTTCAATAGTCATTCTGTTTATAAATAGGTGGTTCACTGCAAGTTCATTCATTTCATGTTTAAAGTTTCCTATGTTTTGAGTTCCATCTCAAAATGTAAGTACTCTGTTAGACAAATATTTCCTTCATAAATGAATAGTTCAACAGTTCCTACTTTAATCGTCGAATATTTATTCAGCCAAAGGAGGCATCTTTCATCTAGGTATCAGTTAGCAAGCTTGTGTTTTGTAAAGTTGTAGCTATCACGCAGAATCAGCTTGATCAGTCTGTTTTCCTGTATAAATTGCTTCAGTTGGTGTAGAAATTATTGGCTAAAGAAGCTGCTCGTAAATTTGTTGACTTCGATGAACATTCGAAGATGAGTAAGATGATAAGAAGTGATTTCTCCTACCACAGACCGTCAACAATGTACAGGAACATTGCAGTGACCACATGGGCTCATTATGGCTTAACTTCACCAATTTCTAAACTTTGGTTTCACAGATAACTATGGATTTGGAAATTCCAGAATAGTTTTATACATTAGGAACCAGCTGATATTCATATAATTCTAGTAGCTTGGTGATAATTTGTGTACCATGATGTCTAAGGACACTCACTTCAGATACCGGTGGACATCCACATGTGTGAGAAAACTCATTGTGAATGGAAGAGCCGTCGTGTAGTTTCTGGTTTAAAACGAGCCTTCAGTGGATGTTTTATTAAGTAAAAAAAATAAGACTTTCAAATTTATCACTTTTACAAAATAACTGCTTTTTCAAAACCAGAGTTTTTATGTATTATGCTGTTATTGACGCCTCAAATTTCGTGACTCAGTCTTTTAGTGTAACATTTATATGTTTGTATAATGTCATTTGCCACTTCTAGTCTGTGTGTGTAAGTTTTGATGATTGATTTTCATTGGTCACAAACGAAATGACACTGCTTTGTTTTGCCTACCAGATTAGCGTGCAACTTGAAATTTAAACTTTCTTATCCGTTCACTAGAGTATCAAGAAAGATGGGGACCGTAACAACGTCTCTAAAAAACCACTTTTTTCGAACACAGTCATAACTCAAATGACTTTGGTCAAAATTCTTCGCAAATATACATGTTAAATGAATAAATAAATCCGTGCATAGAAAGAAAGATGACAATGTTTATGTAAGAAGGAGATGTATTTGCTAGCACAAAACAAATTGGTGAAGGTCAGCGTCAACTTGATGGCGCTGCATTTAAACTTATCAAACAGATGCAAATGAATGGAAGAAAGTGTTGAGTATTTGTAAAAAAATCTCACTTATACACTATGTATATGTGTTGCGATTTCATTGTTTCAGCGTCTTATCCTGAATTCCATATTTCAAGAGAAATACTTACACATAACTGAGATAAAGACATTTAACAATAGTAAATCGAATAACGATAATGGTATTCTTAAACTGTATGATAAGTTACTTAAATAGCCGTATTCATTGGAAGGTATCATTGTTCTGGGATTTGGGAGGATATTGATTGAATCTTTACTGCCTTTATATTTTGAACATGAAGGACAAACTGGTGGTTGACGTTGATTAAACGAAGAGACAGAAGATATTGAAGCGTAATTGTTTTCCACTGCTGATGAAGATAATGATGGTTTTAAGCGATCTTGAGTGAGGTAAGTTGCACGTTTGTTTACTGGAGAAACGATTATCAAAACAAAATATTGTATTAATCTAACTTTGACAGCATAATGTATGTTCGAAAATGATGGTTAAGGTTGAACTACTTTACACAAAGGTCATAGTTTTGAAAAATGGGAAAATTTGTAAATGTTTGTGATAAACTAAAACCAATTTACAAGTACTTTGAAGCGTGTCACTAACCAACTTTTTTACAGTATACTCTGAACTCAGCCTCAGTCTCGTCACAAAATTATTTCGTTAAGTGGCTGCTAGTGTTAAGTTGTTATCGTGAAAAAACTTAAGTTAGTTGATGATGTTTACCGGTGGAAAATTTTGGTGGTGACTAAACGACGATCAAGTACTTTCCTGTTTCCATTGATTCCTGAACAGAATTTTGTTCATGGAATCCGTTTCTGAACTTGTCGGTTATTCGAGGTCAAAACCTATTGTGGTATTAAGTTATGAAGTGAACAGATGGCTACTGATGTCATATAGCTGAAGGAAGCTGATAGAAAGCTTTGTGTCTAGGTCTTGTTCCTGTTGGTACTCGTCAGCAAGACACAAATGCTACTTCTGGGTGAATCATTTGCCTTAAGAGATTAGAATCCGTGTCACGCAGGACTTCAGCTAGAGATATTAGTAGAAGGTTATTCTGGTTGTGGCTGATCTTTAGTAGCTAGGTTCACTGACTAGTCACTGAACAGTAACTAATTTCATACTATCTAGTTCTGTGTGCCAACCGAATTTTGTCGATCATTTGTAATTGTGGCCACCAAAATAAGAAATTTAGAATCACGGTAGATGGTAGATGGTTAGAGTCAGTCTTCAAGATGCTCCGAATCTGTGATTTTTACTTGTTGGCATTCATCACTAAGGCATATCTGTCACTGAGTCTCAAACAAAACGGCCACTTATTGAGTTGCTATGTCGATCATAGGTATCTTGGTAGAATTGTCTTTGGAATAACTTGTTCATCATGAATGTCATTAGTTTCGGATTGCTGATACCAATCATTCAAAAGATTGGCAAAGTTTGAGTGTATAGTTAGATTGCAGTATAATTTGCGTGTGGATCCGTCTAAAATGCATTCCGTGAAACATTAAATACTGCTGACAACTTGTCGAAATTGGAGTAGATGAAAGGTCAAGTCATAGTTAAGTAGTTTAACACGTCTGGTTCCAAATCGATCGGGACCAATAAACTTAAACAACAATAATAGCACTATTTTCATCAACAATGCTATTTATCTGTAGTATCGGTTAGAAACAAGTAATTGTTAGCTTCTCGCAGAGATGATTTTAATCTTACCTTTCTTTATCTCACTAGATTCACACAAAAATGTAGACTGATTAATCAGTGCTAAGGAAAAAGTTAGGTTAGTAAATATTTTTATATCTCACATACTGGAAGACAGAATAAGGCTGTACACCATGATTGTAAGTCATGATAATGAAGGTGATTTGAAAACTGACATCGATGCCTTCAACTGTTTGATGCATCATAAAGTGACTTCCTACTATTTTAGTTAGCGGCGTTAGGAGACCTTAATCACTTGAAGACTATTTCTATCCTAGACTTATATCAGCTGAGTAAATATTAATCGCTGGTGGCAGTGGATACATGGTTCATTTCATGTTGATTCTTATCGAATACTTAACGTCCCTTGGTTTTAACCACGGTTATGCTTATTCATAAAATTTATTATTTTAAACATGAAAGCAAGAGCATTAGCTGAGAATTTGTAATTTTCAGCTTGTACAGTAATAGTCACAAGGGAAAACTGCGGAAGCTTAAGATACGTTTATAACTGTCGAAATAAACCTTAGATTTACTGTAGAATAAAAGTTGCAGATATTCCTGTGTGCATTATTATTTTGTTGTACAGGTGTACAAATAGTTTTTGTCACTAACGCGAAAGTAAATTATTAATTTTCCATTAGCAACCAAAAAAAAGACTTTATTTCGTCTTGTTTAGTTTGCTTTATATTCCTACAACTGTTGATCCAGTTTACCAGACTTATAGGTGGTGATCCTGAATGCTAATAGCACTTATTATATATTTCTTTTGTTTTGAGATAAGACTTCTGAAGTAATATCATAGAGTATTTTTTGTAGATGAATCGAAGTGTTTTGCTACTACAACATTTCAGTTATGTGATCTCTGTCTTAACAGTTAATGAAAGAATAAATAATATTTTGAAGCATTAGCAGTCATTACCCGTATGAACTCAAAACAGCAGCAAAAAAGTTGTATATTTTGGATTAGTCGAACAAAATTTGACGCGTGAAAAATAGCAAAAGGAGCTATTCATGCCAGTAAAAGTAAAAACATCCTGACAAATATAGAGATACAAATTTCGAAGCCAAGCACTTACAGACTTGCTATTTTCACTACTACTACTACTACTACTACTACTACTACTACTACTACTACTACTACTACTACTACTACTACTACTACTACTACTACTACTACTACTACTACTACTCACACTACTACTCACACTGCTGAATGATTGAAATGGATTTGTTAAACAAATTATATTTTCAACGATGAGGTCAATCTAGTCAACTGGGTTCAATTAGCTTGTTGAAGCAGAAAAGCCTATCAAAATCAAGATAAGTCAGTATTTGTAAGATAAGGGTTCTAGACAAACGTTCGGCGATAGCTATGCATCCAATTACAAACAGACATACAACAGTATGGTGGCAGAGACTGATAATCGAGTGTTTGTGTATGGAATCAACATTAAATATGTGCAACGAGAATCGTTTAGCACCTGTTGCAAATACATAGAAAATTCAGACGCCTATATTACGAAGAAGGAGAGAGAATTAGTGCTATATGAACCATGTTTGAAGTTTATGGAATTATCTTTTAATATAGGTGTAAAACTTGGGGACTATGGTAGGATTTAATTCTATATTAGATTTGTTTGTTTGATTTATAACATACAGTAATCTAGTATTATTTACCTGATGACGTTTCGTGCATAAATTATTGCTCATAATCATATCAATGTGAATATTGGTCTGAGGTGTGTTTGGGAGTGTAAGACTTCCTGATTAAGGCTTTTGCGACAAATGAAAGTATTAGTCGATGATAATAAGAATCAATGTCAGTGGCTTACCCTAGTTGTTACATCTTATCTCGTTATTGTTTTGCCCACTCTTCTTTTCTCCTCTTGACTTCCTATTAATTTTGACTACTGTTTTCTGTATTTCTCTAGCTTTCGTTGTGCGTGGATGTGTTTGTACAAGATGTGGCAACTTGGACGGTTAAGCATTATTTCCAGGTTCCAAGTTAATATTGTTCAACTAACTGACACGCTTATGAAGTTTGATTCACACATGAAGGTTTTATTAAATTGTTCACCACTAAAATTCACTGTTATCAGTCGGTTCGTGGTATTAGGCTGGCCGCTTTTGTTGTCGACGGAAAATAATACTTCTTGCAGGAAACATAATTTCAAACCTAAATCCAGAGCTTCCTGCCAATTACCTCTATCCAACTAATATCTATCAGAATACATCCTAATGCTGAGTCACCTAGCCTGGTAACCATATTGCAAAATGATCGACAGAATTCGGTTAGCACTTAGGATAAGACAACATGAAGTTGGTTACTCTCCAGTGACCAGTCGACGTGTCTAATCCAGTCTCACAGGAGGTCAGTCACGGACTGGATGGCTCTGTGGTATCGTCTATGACTTCAGTACTGGATGGTGTGGATTCGATTCTCAGGTGCTAAAGCAGTCCCATAGAAGTTGTAGATAAAACTTGCTTGTGAGTGCCATAAAGTATCAGCCCGAAGCCCAGAGATTCCTACCGATTGGCTCCATCCGACTAACACAACTGAAACTGGTTGTCAATGTGCATAAAATGCATTCACAATATAGCTAGGTGACTAGAAATTTGTAATAACAACGTATTCGTTTGTTTAACTTAACTGAGGTTTTTTGAGTCAAGATTCTGTTGTCATAATCAGGAGCTAGTGGAATTTTAATCTTTACCCAAAATAATTTCCAAGACTGAATTAATCAGTGTTTTTTGGCATGTAAGCATCTTATACAAATGTTTTACTAATGTTTGGAGTTAAATCTTAGCTGTATATGAAGAAGTGGGTGGCAGCGTAGCTGGAAACTCACACTTCGCCCTGTTTATTGGTCACTGAAAGCCGACAACGACGATTTAAACCGGATTTAATCTTTGTTATGCTTTTGTGTATAGAAAGTCGTAGTAAAAATTATGAATAAACATTATCATTAAATGATAGATTACTTTAATATCTTTTGGAAGTATCTAAACTGTCTATATTTGTAATTGAAATCTGATTTTGTTAGCCTTTTGTTTAAGTTCACTACTGTGAAAGTGAATATCATATGATCAACAACCTAAAAGTTTGGTATCATGAAACGTATTGTATTTTATTTACTTACATAGGACTGAACAGTTTGTTATCTGAATGATTTTAGGCTGGTTTAAGTGACAAAGTGATATAATCAGGGTGGTCATTGAAAGTTTAGAGATTTTCGTTATTTCTTTAGTTGTACTATATGATATTTTGTTAATAATGAATTAGGAGTTAACAGACATGACTTCAAATACTACTAACTTTAAGATATTTTACATGGGTCCACTTTTTCTAGTTTTTAGTTCAAATCCTCTTATGTCACTAGTAATCCCTAGCACTGCAATTAAAGTGGTATCATCAAGCAGATCACTTGCGTGTCCAAGAGTTTTCATCAACTGATACTGATTTGAAAAACTCAGCGCACACTAGACTATCGAGAGTTATTAGTCCAATAATTATAACCAAAGATTGGATTTCAGAAGTTCTCAGCAAGTTCTCAGTCTGTCATTCGCTTATCTTTGAAAGTAACAGCTCAACCGGTTACAGTCACATCTCTGTTAAAATCCTGAGTCCATTTTGGAATTTGAAATGAAAATGTTCAAGGTGAATTCAATTCTGAGAGTTTCTTTTTACAGCAAAGGTTTATTTAACTATTATCAGCTGATCAACTAGCCCTGGACTCAAGCTTTAGTAATACTTCAAGATACAAATAAGTAAGTAAAATGTCTAGGGTAGGTTTTTCGTAAAGTTGTACTGATGATGACATGGAGATTCAGCAAACATTTCTGACGCTTGCTAAATAGTTTTAGCCATAATTGTAACAAGAGAGGTAAGGGCTTGCAAGCACCCCAACCTACTTACTTTTCATCACGTTGATAGACTTGTGAGTGCAGACATCACATAAATCAACCACTGTTACATAAAGGGTAAGCATGTTTCTAAGAATTATCTTACAGTGAAAATGGGCTTATCGTTGATTCTTTTTTGATGTAGTAATGTGATGTCAGAAAGCCCTCCCTAAAGCTTTAATTAACTAATCATTGCATAATCGTTAGTTTATTAACAAAGATGCTAAGAGTCAGTGTTAACTATCACCGTCGATATCAACATAGAAAAGGCGTTCCTGAGTAATGGTTTAAGTCGCCACAACTCATATCAGCACAACAAGTAACAGAGCAGCATGATGAGAGATGAAGGAGGGAAGAATCGGTCAGAAGCAGTAGAAAGCAATAAAAAAGAGGAAGGAAGGATGAGAAAGTACTGAATTCAGAATAGCGGTTAAGAGGAAGATTGATTTTGGATACATCTGCTTCACTGACACCGATTCCGAGCCATATCACCCGCAGTCTTCAATTACTTTTTTCTGTTGTCACGTGGACCTTAACTAGACAGTTTGCATCTCTCTGCATGGCTCAGACAGTGAAGTGATACCATGCCTTTTTCCAGCCGGAAAGTACTTCAACCAACATTGCGTTACAAGGCAGATAGTGACTAGGCATGCTTAGGATATGTCCCTATCATCTCAGTTGGAGAAGGTTTACAACCGCATCGACTGATTTCCCTCTTCTCCCAAAAACTCTACACCTGAGTTCTGTATTAATGTGTTGGCACCACGACAAAAGATCTATATAAGGAAGGCAGCAATGACCAAGCACATGGAGCCTTCTACTTTTATATGCTTTAATGACAGTGTTTCACAGCCATACATTAGAAAATAGTGAGCTGAAACACAGTACAGTTGACTTTTAATAGACAGTCGGGTGTCATGACAGTGCTAAAGAAGGCATGCATTGGCGAAAGCCGATTGAAACTTCTGCATCCTTGCAGAGATTTCGTCGACCACTGGTCCACAAGGGCTGGTCCGACACTCTCTTTTATCAGCCACAGCACCTCTTAAGACCATTTCCAGGGCAACAATTCGCATTTAGGTAGAGAGAAATGCATCGAACACATCCCCGAATTGCCACTCAAGGTGTCCAGAAGACTATTTTATTAGCGTCTTCTTCTAGCGGGACTATGTTATATGCATATTCTGGGTCTATCAAGGAGTTTTCTGTGATGTGATCGATCCCTGTATACTCATATGTCTATAGGAAGATCTCTATAAGGACGCCTATGATAAAATTGAATACTATTGGAGAGAGTGGGTATCCTTGATGGGCACCACTCGATGTACACAGCTCACCTGATAACTTATTATAGGTTCCGACACGCCCATGGGGGTTTGAGTAGATAGCCTTCAAAAGAGCGACTTACTTACTCTGTACCCCTTACAGTAGGGGCAGCGTAAGATTAAACGATCCAAAATCTTTAGAAGATTAACAGACATTTTTGGTTATAAAGTGAATGTTTAACAAATGGGGAAAGTGAAGGCATCTTTCGCAACTTCTCATCCTTAAAAGTAAGTGAAATTGCACAAATAGTTAATGTTATCTCTAAGCCGCACAGAAACTGATTGTGTACGCGAACTTTACATTCATGCAGCAGTGACTAATAGTGTAGTCTCCTACCTCAATGTTGACTGAATTCTACTTATATAGTTTGTCATGCAGGCTCTATATTAAGCGCCTGGATGGGGTAATAACATGCATATTTATAGGTTATTCAGGAAGAAAAATGCATACGAGGAATCCAGAGTATTTCAGGCCGTTTTTCTTAATTAGATCACTTGAGTGGGTATTTCCCATCCATAACTTATCCTGGATTTAAATTACCGATAGAATGCGAGTTTTTCCAGGTATACTCCAATATTTATACAAATCTGAATAAATATATATTTCAGGTATTTCGCTGCACCTCATCGAGCTGATTATTGGGTTGACTTATAAATAAGTACTCGAATGGTAAATCATCTCATCGTTGTATTCCACTGGTAAGCTAGTCATTGATTACATAGTTAGTCGTTTGCTAGGCAACAAGCAACTCAGTGTCAGGTGATACATTTTGTTGTTATTTTCTGAACTATCAAAATGAAAACAGAATATGAACTACGCTTATCTAGTAATTTTCACCTGCACATTCTTATTTAACTGTTTGTATTTCATTGATTACTGCAGTATTGATTGTACCCTTTTAGATGGTAATGAAAATTTATTTAGGTTTTATGTGACAGTGATGAACAAAGAGGTGAAAAGGGTCGCATAGATGAATAAAAGGTGTTGTGAAATCAAACTTATCCGTCCTATGCATTGAAGGTGATTTATTCTCGAGTGAAATAAAGTAGTAAATTAAAACTCTCGAACGATTTAGACTGACTTTTTTTGTTACACAGCATTCACAAGGTAATAATCTATTCTTTAGACTTGTGTGTTGTTAAGTAAAGCTGTTCCTTTTTAATAAGTTACTCTTTTAGGGTGATGAAATATGTATTAGAATGAAGGCTGCTTACTTCCTTAAACGGGTCATGGTGATTTTTTAGTCGAAGTATCTTAGACACCATCATTATAGGCGAAATAGATCTCTACCTAAGTAAATATGATTACTGATGAACCTCAGTGCCCCTTCCGCTTGGTACATAGCTACTGACTGAATCAATCTCATTCTAGTTTGCACACAGTTCTAATATCATGTAAGTAATCTTTCCAGATTTATTGTTGAAAACTGCTTTCTGGTTTAAGAACTTATGTAAGGATGTAATGCATGAGTATCTATAAGTATGATTCCAGTTAAGATTTTCCCCGAGTCAACCATAATCAAACGAATTCAATTAAAATTGGGTTCTAATTACTGGAAAGTTGTTTTTATTTCACTCAGCCAAAATTCAGCGGGTGATATGAACCTCAGTTTAGCATTTGTACTTAGCCCGTATTTCAAGTATTCAACTGCCTATTTTCTAATTTTCTTCAGCAGACCTACCTGGTTTATTCTTCAATCTGAAAAAAGCCTAACTTACTCCACTTTAGTAAGCTGTTTTTCGCGAACGCGTGGGCACAAGCGTTCTTATTTGTGAAGTTCTCGACATCACTCTTGACGTCATCCTCATTGGACCTTCGTAGGAAAGTGTTGGATTTTCGGAGAACCGGAAAGTGTATTCTTTTCTTTTAGACATGCTTTCTAAAATCGTGAACATTACCAATTTATATATCTTCAAATAATGAAGCAAACCTATTTGATCATAGGGAAATATATAAGACGGTCTCAGCGAAGAAAATTGTTTCTTTTCGACGAAATCATTCTGTAAGCTATACATTTGTGAATATATAGTAGAAAAGGTAGAACACTACATACGAATTCCCGGTCAAAGGTCAATTTAAATTACGTGACAAAATAAAGTTGCGTAATCTCTAGGTGGATCATCAGAGAAGTATCTAGAGTGATCACTTTTCTGTGATGATCATTGAGAAGAAGAAGGCTGTACATTCTTATTTTGAACGTATAATGATGGTTTGAACTTTTGAATGGTTAGTACTTTGGCTATGCCCAAACGTCTTAACCCCACTCCTTTCGAACTGCTTGGTTGCACTTTGTACATAATTTTGAAGGACTTATCAAGAGGAGCGAAATTTCCTGAGTTTAATACTAAGTGTTCTGTTACAGGGCTGAAGATGTGTTTCCGTTCTTTCCTTGTCAGCCAGGTTGGGTAGTGTCAGGAGAACCGACCACTCTAGATAATTCTCAAACGACGTAACTTTTTTTATTTCGTAATCATTTTGTTCATTTCTCCAACTTAAACACCTATAAACAGTAAGTAATTTATCTTTATCAGGCAATTTATATTGACCGTTGACCGAAATATACTCTAGAGTATTCTATCCTTTCTACTATATATTAATAAATTTACAGCTAAGAGAATTATTTCGTTGAAAATGAAAATTCTTCTTCCTTGCAATCATCTTACGTATTTTATTTACTAATCAAGAAGTAAGTTGTGTGCAAGTAACAGTGATTTAGTCTGGAGGTTTTGGAAGCTCATTAGTCTTAAGGTGGTATTCATCATGAACTGGCTGTTCAGTATTTTGAGGTTTTCATTGGTTCTCTAACTGATATCAGCCCGTGATTTAGTTATCAAAGCTGATAGATGGTGAACATGTTATCCACCTGTTAATTTTGTAATAGTTCTCTATATTTGATCGCTTTCAAATAATTTGAATTGAAGAGTATAGTGATACCACTGTGTTTTTTATTCTCTCAATGTATTACTATAACAAATCTAAAAATATTATCTTTCAGAGTATTTTGATTGCACCTAGATTTTTCATCAATAATACGTCATCGTGTTGTTTGCATAAAAAAAGTCCATTTCAGGAGAAATAATTAAACTGGAGTCTATTTTGAAAGCGATAGTGTTCAGTAAGGCTGACCATGAACTAGAATACAAATTCACTTGCAGAAGAAAACGAAAATTATTTAGAAGGGGACTGTTTTAAAAGCTGTTGTTTAACCATATGAGTTGAAATGTTTGGTTTATGTCATTTTTTATTGGAGAAAACTATAGTTATTTTCTGCCAGGGTGCATAATTGATATTGGATATCTTTTATTGGATCTGCGGTTCATACAGTGGTAGAAATACTTAACAAGACTAGTTAACCAACTCAAAAAATATACTGCAACAACTTTATAGTTGCCTATGCATTAAAGTACAGGAGACAGCCAATTTTGCTGTTAGATGGATAAAGACGAAACCTTATTTTACAAAGTATAGGCTACTATTCACTTTGTAACACAGAAATCAAGTCTTTCAAAACCTGTTTAAACTTATTTACTAGGTTGATTTTTCTGAAAAACACACAGTTTAACCCAGAAGGTTACAGAGTTATAAGCAATTGTCACGAAGCCTTGAGGTATTTTGTCATGCCTGTTGAATTTAGTGAACTTAACAAGTACGTTCCCTTTGTCAAATGTATTTTGGGATTGTTCAGAAATATGATTGGAAATGGCATCTATAGTTGATTCTGTGTAGGATAACTCTACTTCTTCTTTGAAACGATCAACTATTGAACCTAGAATGATATCTAACGTGTTTGATACTAAACTAATAGAAGCAGGAAATATGAACCCCTTGATTCTGACCAAGTGGCTTGGTTGTATTTTGATGACCAGGAAAGCTGAAGACCCTGGTGGGGTCATGGGTGCGCACTGGTGAGGAGTCCCACACTATGACGGAACAGCTATTCAATGCTCCCAGGTTTCAATGTCCATGATAAATATCAACCTGAAACCAACAAACAGGGGAAATTAAATTTTGTTGTCACTCAGGAATTAGACAACATTTGCATTCAGTGATCGATGGACTCCATCTTAATTACCAACCAGTAACTTTTGGGGTAGTGAAAACGAAATAAACAGATGGTTTTCCGTCTAGATATTGTAAGTTCCAGTTAAGTGGTTTGATTTCCTCTTGTCAAATAAAAATGATGGAATAGTGAAAGGTAAAGTGCGAAAAAAACAACTTACATTTTTCCGACATTTTTTCATATGAACCTTGATAGTTTGTCAATAAACTTGGGACATGATGTTCATAACTTGCTCCAAATGGGTTATCTAAAAATGAATTCCTATTGGTATGAATTACCATACGAATAATGGTCAAATAGTTATCAATATCGTTAGCCGAAATAAACAAATGAGCTATTTGAGAACAATATGTATGATATGAAAATTTTGCTAGTGTAGTCAGCTGATTTGTTGAATGTATCCACTGAAAATCATTAAAAGTTTGTAAATATTCACACCTGGAATAACATAAATTCACTGATAAATACACAAAGTATTCGATTCTTTTAATAGTGTTTGATTTAGAAATTTTCTGTTGACAGGTAAACTTCATTCATTGATATAACAAAACATTATTTAATTAGGTGTTTGTTTAATATTCTATGCAACTCATAAAGGTGCTGGAGAAATTTCTTAGTGACCTGGGAAAAATAAAAAAACACTTCTATGCATAGAGTAGCTAATCAGGGAAACAGTTCATTGTCTTAACGATGAATATATGCCCGACAAGCAAAGTTAACCAACCGGAATACCTATAACCAAGATCCGTGACTTATCTTTAGTCAGGTCACATCAAATGACCGTTTCTTATTGTCTAGGTGACGGATAAATTGAGGTGCTATCCATAGGACAGTTTATAATCTAGTGGTAACAATAAGCTATATGACCTGAAGTAGAAATATCTTAAAAATATTGAGGGAGAATAATCATTACTTCTAATGAGCCACTAATGTATCATGAGTACTCAGAGAATCTGTGCTTGCTAAACCGAAGAAACCGTATTTCTTGACACATGTGCTTGAAAATGTCTATCATTTCCTTTGGTTTTTAGCTTCACACATAGTCAACCCAACCTTGAACATATGTTTTAATCAATGTATCTTATTTCCATGCATACGAGGAAAGTCTTATATTTGTTGTGGAAACCAGATGAGTAAGTAAGTAAATTTCCTCCACGTGTATGCAGTAAGCAACTGAGAAGTAATCTCTTTTGATGTCTACTGGGAATTTTAGGTGATAGTCGCCACATTTCAAGTAAATTGTAGAGGACAATCAAACTTTTCACCTGTTGCAGGACTCAAGTTCCGTCCTTTTTGGGATTTGTCACAAAGTCACCTAGATGAATAAAACATTATGACTATCCATCAGTATTAAGGCATCTGCATAAAAGACTCGTCAGCTAGTGCTACATGCCTTTTCAGAGAGTGGTTATTTTCACTATGGCTTGTACCCAGAATCATTCACTTCAAACGTTAAAAAGCTGCCTGTTTAGCCACTGAGTAACGGTATAGAATAGTCTATGATGCTATAGTTTGGGAACCACCATCGCAGAATGAGCCGAACTGATCGGCCACTACTAGCAAATGGGCTTTTGTACGGATGCCTGGATATTGCCGGTGTTTTAAAATTCAACATTAATGATGGAGTGCTTATGATTACTCACTAGGCTAGCGGATAACGATTAGATGTTTGAAGCTATGGGTACTGGGCTCAGTTGTCATTAGGAATCAAATCGCTCACTGGGGTGGAGGTGCATCAAGTTGATGAGTCCCAAGTAGGACGAAACGCACGTCTTGGAATCCACTGCTAGTCGCTAAGTAGACTATAATTAAAGTTCTGGTCTTTTTGCATCATACTTTCAACATTTTGCCACAAAGAGTACCATGATTACCTCTGATTTGTCGATTCAGGAATAAATGGACAATGAATTATTAAAAGTAAATGAATCAACATTACAGTCGTGGGTGGATGGTGACGGCTTTATTTGATATCCGTATTTGACATTAAAGGATTTACTCAGTGCCAAATGGAAAGAAATTGAGTGAAAACGATCAACAACTTGTCCTAAAGTGATTTTTACGGAATACATTTACCTGAAATACTTCAAATTGAGATGAAGTGAAGCTCGTTACCATTTAAAGCTCACTTATTTTCACACTTCACCATAAGCTACTTGTAAGAAAGATTTTGTTACTTGAAGTTACTAGGAAGCTTGTAGTGTACCCCTCGACTACAGAGATCAGTAACCTTGACGTGATGACTTAAATTTATACCGATCTCCCATGAGTTCACTTCTTATTTGTCTGTGAATGAAACGGACTAATTGGACCTCACTCTCAAAAATCAAGTTAATTTTAACAGCGGACTGCTTGCTGCTGCTATACTGTAATCTAGGACTCAGTACCTAGTGTAACAGATAGTATTCCTTAAATACTACTAACCATACTTTGGATACAATATACTTTTTGGCCTGAAGGCGTAGTCTGACTTTTTGAATCAAGATATCCTTTTAAGTAACTAACTGTAAAGAGAATTCCATTGAGGCATGTTTTGTTGTTATATATCCTCTGCCTAAACTCACATCATTGCATTCAGGCTTTTGGATAGTTGTTACCTACGATGATAACAACTAGTGGTATTTTCCGACAATGTCTTGCATTAACATTTTCGTGCATCGTTGTCACAAAAATATTGGTCAAGATGACAGCAGTTGCTTGAAATTTCACAAACTAGTCTTGTATTCGAAAAACCTGTAGTCAACGTAGCGTATGCAGATGACATTGTCACGTTAGGCTGAAGAAATGCAAGTCTCTTTGAAGGTCTTGGCTGGAAATCTGGGTATGTTTGGCTAAAATGGCTGTGGACCGACTTCTCACTTAAGAATAGAGAATTAAATGGAGAAATACATCAACTTTTTCGTCAATTTGGGAAGCTGAGTCAGCCGTGACAAATACTTTACCAAAGAGCTCACAGTATAAATATAGCAAACTAGTTTGAGATTCGTTAACTTGCGCTTTCTCTAGTACTAGTCGCTTATGCCATTACAAATTAATAACGGTGAGATTGTTCACTCTGTTCTACAGAAAGGCTGTGAGTTATAAACATTGAAGGTGAAAGGTGTGAAGAGAGAAGAGGTTTTTGTTTATAAAATGTCTCCGTAGCTTTGCTCATATGTGGTGGATTAACAGTGAGTAATATGAAGGTTGAATGCAAAGTATTAGGCAAAGACGGCAAGTCAACTTATGAAGTTACTTAGCAGGCCGAGCTACTGAAGAGTCTGACTGACAGTTTTGAAGCAAGTACGATTAGTTGAGAAGCAAGATAGAGAAGCAGAATTGGTAAATTCGCTAATGATTTATTGTAGATATGCAAGGACATGTAGGTCACTTGACAGTAATCTTTTAGGTGATCAGTGTATAAAGATCCCCAATGATATGACTAGAGAGCGATCACATTATGGAACATGTGTTCACTTTTTATCAGATTCAAAGCCTTGAACATTTCATCAGTTTGCATTTATTTGTTTTCCGTCTTCGTATTTCCTTCCTCCACTTCCTCGTACTTGTTTATTTTTTTACTGTGATGTAGCTTAAAGTAATATACTTTTGCGCGAAATTCTGCATTCATAAATCTATCTGCTTGCAATGTGATTGTTATTTGCATTGGACTACATGGAAACTGGTCGTCTGTTTGTTGATTTTAGAGTTAAGTTCCTACTCCAAGCTTTAATAACTTAGATGTAAGTGTTATGGTCGACTTTTTTTAGATAAAGATTATCACTTTTAAGAGTAGTCTTTCCTATCCATCAGTTTTCACTTTCAGCTATTTAGACAGCTAAAATCAATAGATATACTTAATTTATTCATAATAATTTACTCCTCAATAAACATAACCATTAAAAACTTAATAAGTTTTATGTCGAGTGAAAATTTAGGTAACACAATACATTAAATGAACTGTGAAGCGTTTGCTTATCTATGTAGATTTGGTAGTAATTTCCGGAAGGTACCTTCTTGTGATCTAGCTAGAAATTATGTATTTTGAAGAGTTGTGTAAACACCATTCTGAGGAATAACTCATTTTAAATCTATGATCTAATCTTCTTCTGATTTGGTTTAGGAGGAAAATGCACCACTCCACAGAGTAATCTAAGAATGATTAACTCAAATGGAAAGACAAATGTATTCTCCCCTGCACATTTATGTGCTTTGTATAAGCTATAATGTCTGCCTATCGGGATAACATACCATGTAACTTATTGATATATTCCCCTCTTAGGTGGGTTTAGGTACGTATATGTGTGACTTTGGAGGCAGTTGGTTAGCTCAATGAAAGTTTTATTCACAAACTTGCAATGTCAGGGGAATCAATGAAATCTCGGAAGGATTAATATACCACTTCAGAATCATTTTGTGAATCTCTAATAGCATCCGTCTGAGATCTAATTTAGGATAGACTGCAGGATTACCATTTCTGTAAGTAAGCATTTTGTCATCAAGTCACTGGATTCGAGTTTATCAGTCCATAGTATACAGTTTACGTTCTTCTACAGTTCTGCGTTTCCACAATATACTTTTATCTGTATGAATAAATCTATATTCATAAATGATACTGTGAATTCATTCCGGCCATTTCGAAGCTTATGTAATGTGCTCTGTTTAGGAGTACATTGGTAAAGACGAAAAGGTGACATTTGTCTGCGCTAAAATTATGCAATATTATGGAGGTTTTTAGATTCTAGAGTTTAATTATGTGAAGATCAAGGATATTTAAGGTCGAGTTATCAAAAGAGGACAAAGTTTCCTGTGCTGAAATATTTTGTCCTCATTCTAAGAAAGGTGAAACTCTTCGATGGACTCACAGGTTGAAATCTCAAAATTATGTTTGACAGTACTTAGCTTTCTTGCAGGATTCTCATTCATATGACTGCATTAAACTATTACTATAACTAACGGCCTCTGGAATCTTCTGAATGTTAGAAGCACATGGTAATAAAACTTACATTATTTTCAAGAATAATTCAGCGGTGAATACTTTGTCCTTAATCAAGATTGAAATGATCTTAAAGTTTGAAAGTTCAGCAGTGTGTGTTTGATCCTTCAGAACTTATTATGAGACTGTCCAGAAAAACACTTTGGCAGTTGGTTTTTATCTGAACTCTTGTTAAATGACAAATACATTGGACAAATGAAAGGTGAGATAAAAAAATATACCCCAATAGGGCAGAATCTTGATTTTGAAAATCAGTCATACTCTTCAAAGTTGTAAAATATTGTTACAGCGTCTTGTGTATATAAATGAGATTAAGTAATCACAACTCATTGTTGACTACCAAAAACATGAACAGAAGTCTGCAGTGGTATATCATTTGTCTTATCGAATTATCCTACATTTGCTATTTTGTAGGAAGTTAGCAACATTTGGATTATGAAAAAACGCGCTTCTTTTCAATACAAAGTTACCTGACTTACAATTGAGTAAAACTAGTCAGTGAAAACAGGTGTACTGAGACTAGTAGAGAACACTGGTGACTGTAGTTCTCATAATCTCCAGCTTTTGAGTGTGGTGGCCACAGGAGCTAATGGTGGTAGCAAAAGTGAGACAGTCAATTAAATCTTGGAGTAAAATAATTTTTTTCTTAAGACAACAGAGATTTTCCTGTTCATGTACAGTGAGAATAAGTTAGCTAGCTGCTATCATTCCTTTGTGATAGTGAAGATTAAAGGGAGAACTTTCAACTGATAAGAGGTATGTAAGGGTTAGTAGGGACATATCTCAACCGAATGAAAGATATTATCATGGCTTTTGGCATAACCTGGGGATTCATACTTACACAACAGAAGTTACGTAATCGGATGCATTCTTTGATAAATCTCACCAAGATATGGTTTCTGCGCGTGTATTCATTCCTCCTATTGGTTCACCACTGAAGTCAGCCAAGTAAAACAAGGATGATTGTTTTCTTATTGGTGTAAGTAACTTGCGGGAAGCACTAATGCAGCTAGATCGATTATGATGTCATTGTTTAACTTCTCATTCGTTTGTCGGTGTTACAACTAGACCATATAGGATGACCTTAGTTACTGAGCCTTGTTCATCGTTTCACCGTCTGAGATAGCCATAGTTTAGCAGACTAGTGTTGATACTGGGTGGTGATTGAAGGTGGAATGAAAATTTGGACTGCTGCCGGATTTGAACCAGTGACCATTGGGTTTCCTGCCTGGTGTTTTGCCAACTGAGTAACGAGGTCCGGCTGCTAACCAGATTTTTATTTCATTTCAATCACCAAGGGTTTTTTCCGACTACCATGTGAATTCATGATGCTTTACTTCTACTTGATTGCATTCACACTGACTGTCCAGTCAGGACTTTTCATTCCAATCCAAATCTGCTTGAATTAGATTGGACAGCCAGTATGAGTATGATAAAGCTGCAGTAATGCTTTACGAGTTCACATAGTATTCTGACAAAACGCTTGGTGATTGAAGCAAAATAAAAGTCTCGTTAGCAGTTGGACCTCCTAGCTCAGTTTATAGAGCATCAGGCCGGTAAATTAGTGGTCGCTGGTTCGAACCTCCTCGGCCAAAACTTTCATTTACCACTCAGTATGACACTTTTTGATACAAAAATTGACATCAATTTAAGCTCTGTACGCAGGTGGTTTGAAATAAAGCTACGACTCGCACGTGTCTGCTGTATGACAATCAGTATAACACATTTAATGAAACTCAGAATTTTGCTTCTACGTTGTATAAATACACTTAGCTGCCTGCGCTCAACGCTGAAGATCAGATGGCCAGAAAGAATAAGCAAAAAAGAACTCACTCTGATTGGTAACGAACCAACCAAGAACCTATCACCCAACAAATATGCAGAAGAAAGTGGAGATGGATTGGACTGGACATATACTGAAAAGACCATTTAGGGACATCACGTGCCAAGCCCTCGTGTGGAACCCGTATGGGAAACGTCGAGGTTGGTGTCCGAGGGTGGCATAGAGGAGATCGTGTGAGGGAAAAATGAAAGCTTCTGGGCAGTTGTGGAGCCAGGTTAAGACGACTAAAGAGAACAGACTGAAATGGCAAAGTGCTACTGAAGCCCTATGCTCCACTAGGAACTCAAAGGTTAAATAATAACGATAATAATAATAATAATATGGAATTGTTCTTATCTTAAGTTAATGTGTCATAAAATATTACTTTGCTTACCCCATGTTGACGCTGGAGAGGAGTATGTTCCTAAAAAAAAGTCACTTTAAGGATTTATTTCAGCAAAGTTGAATAATTTTTAATTCTTATGACCAAAAATTGAACTTCATGTTTTGATACTAAAAAATATCCCATGATTACACGTTGTGTTAATGAAGTTGCGAAATGTTAAACTAATTTGAAATAGTATTAATCATGATAAGAATATAGACCTGCTAGTCACTTTACAAAAATTCTAGAACTCATGAAAATATTCTCAAAAATAACAAATTTGCACAATATTCACTATCTCATGGCGTCAAAATTTGTATCTGAATTCTAATTGGATTTAATTACGCATCTTTATTCCCAATCTTTGTACACATTTTCATTAGTTTTTAGTGTCAAATGTTTTGTGATTTGAAGTTCGGCTGAAACCTGATACTGTATTCATTGAGTATAAGACAGTTTTGAAATATTGGCGAAAACCCATTGGCTTTTATCTGCTACTGATTCATAGTCCATTAGTCTAAGTTAGTGAATTTCATCTAGAAGTCCATAAGTTCAAGTCCCCTCTGTCTATTGAGTTCTGGGGAGCCAGTTTGAAACATTCATTCTGACACAATAAGTGTGACTCATTATCTGATTACTCAGGTTCACGGAATATTATTATTGGTTTACCAACTATTGAATGTTTATAATACTGAGTCTGTATCAGATTTAATATGCTGGAAGATGGTGTCAGTTTGAACATTACAGTTTGTCTGCATAAGTGATTAGGTTGAAGTTCATTAAAAGAGATTTTTGCGCGCATATAAACATTGCAATGATTAAACTATAGTCATGTTCTAACCAACATATGATTAGATCACAATTTAGTGTTTAGAACTTTGGGTAGTACTTACGTGATTTTATCAAACATTGGCCAGTGGATAAAGTGCCATAGTGAGCTTATCAGTGCCCTACATAAAAATCCTACATTTCGGAAAAGCTTGTAAACTGTGAAACTAACGTCGTTTTATCTATGGTGGTTAAATACCTTAATATACACCATCGTTTGTTCTGATCATCGGAATGGCAAAAAATCCACAATGTAATAAATGCAGTGTTTCTTATTCAAATTCATATGTTAGTTTGTGGATAAATGGTAATTATATTCATCATTTAAACTATCACTCTTTTTCCACTTACTAACTGCATTATATCCATTTCACATAATCTACCAACTGTATACATTCACATTTAGCATAATCAGACCGGAAGAAGTGATTTCGCATAAACTAGTCATAGTCGCTATTCACTTCGATAGATGATTATCAGACATGCTTATGGAACGAAATACTACGATGATAACAATAACAACAATACCACCATAAAATATTGTCTAACATAAGAACGAGTGTCTTTATTTTTATTTATATTTTCAGTTTCACAGAATGAAAAATAAGGTTCACGAAATGACTTCTTATTTATCTAATAAAATTTCACTGATTAATCATACTCTTGTCGAGTTTCAGCTATTGATCCAGCTATTTGAATCTATAAAATTGATCCTGATATATTTGAAATCAATAAATTAGAAGACGACGATCCAACAGCCTCTTAATTATACAATATCACTCCTGGGTTCTTCTGCTAGCCACAACCAACCAAATTGTCATAATTAACATCCAGGCAATATCGAGGTATCCGCATAGAAGTCCTTATGCTAATAGAGGTTTAACAATTCGATCCAACAACACAACGGAGAATAACAAATATGTCAATAAATAGTAATAACTGTCACACGTTTTACAGAAAGCGACTATCGTTCCTCAGTGGCATAGTGGATGACGCCTTGGCGTTTGAAGCGATGGGTACGAGGTCCGAGTCTCAATGGGAGCAACATTACTGTGGTGCAGGTACATCCAACTGACGTGCCGTAAATAGGACGAAACGGGCGTCCTGGGTTCTTCTGTTAGCCACAACCAACCTTTTCACAATTCCTGAACTTCATATCAAATATTATATAGACTAGTAAACATTTGATGTACAACTTAAGATTACTGAAATCCTAATTTTAAGTTATATGCGAATAGTCATTGTAATTTTAGACAGCATGGAGTTAAAGAGTATACATGACGTAAAATGATATCATTGTATTCTGCAAATCTAGTCCTTTTAGCTTTGTCTAAATATATCAAGGGGTCCAAATTTATGAAATAAGCATATGTTGAAATTTTACTAGAATATAAAAGGAGTAAGCAATACGTTGGGAACTCTAAATCAAAGACTACACTTTAAGAGTGAAATAATCAGAAATGCACTAAAAAAAACATTCAGACAGACCTTTCAGAATACGACTTATTACTTGCAGAAGTAGGCACTCAATATAAGGAACAGATAAGGTTGAAATATTGAAAACTTACTAAATACTTCTGTACTATTACGAAATGTACCAAATGGCGATTCAACAACGCATGTGTAGTATCCATAATTAGCTGCAGTCAAATTAGCTATAAACAAGGTTGTTCTGATTATCCCATGTTTAGAGTTTGCTTTGTCTAAAAATAAAAACATTTGAACAAGGATCATTTAATCTGCATATAAAAATGTTTGAATTCCTCATACTTGTTTACGGAGAAATAAGTGTTCAAGTAATTTAGGTACAAAAAATGAGTTAATTTGACCTTCCTTATAGAAATTATCACCATACCTCTTCAAAACACTATTTATTAAAGTCATAAGCAAATCATAACTCTCAATAAGTAATTGTTGCCTCAAAGTTTACGTCAGTATGAGACCGGAACTTTGATTGCTTTACACTTTTATTGAGTACATGAGCAGCGAAGTAATTAGAACTAGCCTATCCCATTTTAGGTGATTGTTCACTAGAATCCCTTGTGAATTATTCTTAGTCTAGATAAAGCTTTGTAGAATAGTAGATGCTGAAAGCTTAAGTTCAAAGGTTTGTACCTGTTTTCGCCGAAAAATGAGGGGGTAATAAAATTTATGGTATCCTTTTTTCTGTCAGCTTACTAATCAACCGTTTTTAAATTCATTCAGGAATAAGGAATGATGGAAATAGTAGCTTTAGTTAATTTTCTGGTACCAGTTTTTGGAGCTTTTTATATGGTGGGAGAGTTAATACTTTACTCTTATGGATTCGCCCATATTGCATTTTCTGTTTAATAAACGTGTGAAATAATGGTCACTCAAAGTTATAATTACTGCACTCACTTGTAAGTATAGCACTTCCCTAACTCGTGGATGCTCGAAGTTATTCAGAAGGAAGCCTTAGACCTAGGTTACATGATTATTGGCGCTTATCAACAAAACACAATACATTGTAGTGTGGCGTCATTTAGCTAGGTAGTCACAATGAAAAGTTCGAATGACAGACTTCGTAAAGCACTCAACACTAAGGTCTTAGTCAATTATTTACTGGAGATCAGTTTGTGTACTTTCTAAATTATTAGTGATAAAAAGCCACAATTATAAAGGTTGTCGCTGATTTTTAGCATCAAATATTATTTCCATTTTTTGGGCAAAATTCTTGTTTATTTATCAAAGGAGGAGACCGAAAGACCTAAATTATACAGCTGTTCTGTTTTTTGACTCTTTATCAGAGAATACGAATCATTAGCGAACTAGAAACGAAATTAAAGCATCCTATGTGAATAATGTGCTTTTTTTCAATCATTTGTTGTGTATTAATGCTGGATTATGGCTAGCAGTGGATTCCAGGACGCGCATTTCATCCCATTTTAGACTGGTCACCTGGATGTATCTGCTTGTCAGGAAACGATGGCTTCCCTACTAAGATTGTGAATGATACACGTAACACCATATGATTCTTGTGAGTATTACATAACATGTTGAACTCAATACAGTACGTACATTTTATGCATACAGTGAAATAAACAGTCTTTTTAAGTTGTTACACAATTTTGGTTGGTCAGTGAGTAGATCTGAACTTGGTTTGGGTAATTTTTGGCACTCATCAGAAATCTTGAGAAAGATTCTTTCTCAGAGACTCAAACCGTCATCATTCAATGCTGAGGGTAATGACACTGAATCTCAGCTATTCAGCCGACCACTGTCCTTTTTAGGATCAAATAGTCTTTGTACTTTTTGATTAGTATTTACGCCTATCGATGTAAAGAAATTTGATACAAGGTTTCTAAAAGTATTTACTTATGCATGCTAGAGTGGCATTAGAATTCTTTAATCTGTGAACAGAGAAGTAGATAGGAATAAATAACGCAAAGCGACACTAAGCATACTTATTAAATCACCAGAAACTTCAGATATTTAGGGATTCGAAGTATTTGAGACGTGACTACCAGAACGTATATGATTACGTTATTCTAAATTAACTGATAAATAGTGCTCCAGTCAAAATTACTACTTTCACAAAATGTCAAACAAAAAGTGAATTGAAAATGCGACTACTTTGATTGTAGAGATACCATGAAATGATGTCACCTGGTAATATTTTCTTTCTTCGCACATATTGCTTGTTTGTGTTAGTTAATTGCATCTGAAATTATGTCATGCTAACTACCCATTGGGCTGAAACATCCCTTTCTCTGCCTTGGAGGGAAAATCCTACAATTTTCAGAGATATTCAGCAATATAGTTTGTTCATAGTGCACAACGGACACTGGATTGATTTTCACTTATTCTCTCCGCACAACTTTATAACGGTGTCATCAAGTGGAACTCAGTCAGTTTCTTCAACTATGGACAGTGCAAACAACCACATAAATTTCAATGTATCAATATTACCTAAACCCACAGAGGGCAATAAAACATACTAAAGATACAATTTAGCGATATAATTCGCATTCAAACTAACAAGGCAGTATTTACTCAGATCACAGTAAAACCAGCCAATGTAGACATAAACTATATTTCTCCGTGAACTTTGTATTTTACGAAAATAAAACATGACATTGCCTTTTAGTGCTTTCTGTAAGTATTTTAAAAAAGGACTAATAAATAAAAAATTATGTAAATAAATAAACTGAGGTCACCGTCCTTGTGTTTGTTCAGGTAATTTATGCACCATTCGATTTAAAACAAGCCCTAAATGTGTATATAAAAATATATTTGCCAACAATAGTTGATCAATTCTATACTATTCGCATACAGAGTGGTATCGTGAGTTAGTGGCCTCGTGTTTGAAGCGACTCGTCGTGGTTTCTAGTGTGAGTGTGAACTACACCCACTCGCTGGAAGGCAGGCACTTTCAGCTGGCAAAGCCTAAATATAACGAAACATACTATCTGGATTCTATTGCTAGCCACTATTTATCAGTAATATCAAATATAAAAATACCGGCAATATCGAGGGGTCTGCACAGGAGTCTAAATAGTACTATTAGCCAGTGAATTCGGTTCAAATAAGGCCCGAAATTAACAAGCTGCAACTTTGAAAATATCAGTAGCAAATCTAATAGTTTCTATCGTATTTGAGATAGTAGAGGTCTTTAACTACGGGTGAAGATGGCAGTGAACTGATATTCTATGAGCTTTGTTATTCGATAGTGGAGGTTTCGTCACCAGATATTTAGGTACCGTCAGCAAACACAATGTCATTGCTAAATATCGAAATTCTTAACTAACTGCATACCTGAGCTTCCGACAGCCTTTCCGCTTAGTTAACTATCTACCTATATACATACCTACATCTATGTAAACCTTTTTCGAATCGTTTTAACTTTTGTTTTACTTTCCTAATGGATTTGTTCTATTCTACTTCTCAATAATTAGAATTTCTAGTTTCTTTGCTTCATTAGTATTTATTATGTGATTACTTTTTTGAATAGCAAATTATCTGTTCATTTGTAAATAACCTTTGATCAAATGATCTGCAACTGGATATTGATGAATTATTAAACAGTGTTTGAACATTTTTATCGATATATTAACCAACCTGTGCACATAGATTAATAAGGGGAAGCGAAAGGGAGGCGAGAATGTGAACGATGAAAGTGAATTTTGTCATATGCCAGCGTTGGAATGAACTGATTATTTCAATGATTTTTGATAAATGCCGAATTATGATTGTCCGAATACTGCTAGTTTCAACTTTTAGGGTGTAAATCGATTAAAGTCGACTAAAATCTCATGTATTCAATAGTCACAATAGTTATGGACTGCTTTTTTCATTAGTTACATTATGTCTCTAGATTTAGACATTCGTTATCACAATAAACTTTGTGTGTTATACTGAATCAATATGAAATTTAAAACATGTATTTTCGATGTCATGTAAACGCATATTGATCTTGATGTTTTTTCTTGATTCAAGGTTCAATGTATTCGAGTTTCTTAATATGAAATAGTTAACATAGTAATTAACATTTTAAATCATCGATTGAAGATCTGTATGTTTTTGGAATATCGTTGTTGGCATAAACCATATGTTGAGAGACTGATGGTAATCGGTTAGTTTCACAGTACTTTCTAAAGAAAATAATTTTTTTGAACTTTTACTGAATAATAATATATTTGAGTATTTAAACACCCTTGTCTTGAGTGTTGGAATGCAACTGTCTGTACTTTACTGAAGAGTATGAGTTTCATTATAATTGTACACACCTCTTACTGATCACTGTTGAGGAGCACTGAAAGTAAAAATATGAAAAACCTACTAATGACTAATATTTTGTCTTGCGCTGATCCATTCACTTAAGAAAATACAACACAAACTTAATATAATTTAATTTACGATAGGAATGAGGCCGCAGTATATCTGCAACATTATGTTATCAGTAGTTCCGTTTAGAGTTTGTTAGCCCTGTAATATCTCACAGAATAAACTATTCACCGATACTAACGGAAAAAAGAGCTAAAAATATTGGAACAGATCAGTAGAAAATAAAGTCGAAAGCTTTAAATTAAATTTCAGAACTTACCGATAAGAATGCAATACTTTTCATTTGGCATTGGTATGAGACAGTTACTATTAGGCCCGTGTATTGGCCTTCCTTCGAATTCCCAGTAGAACAAATTGATTGGATTACCAGCAATCACAGCACGCACCATGGTTGTACCCCTAAGTAACTGTCCAAGTTTTAAATTGGCCATTTCAATGGTGGGTGGATCTACAAAGCAATGAGTTTATAACTGGTTAGTGTACTACCGGCTAAACACAGTATGATTTTATGCTTAACACCTGAGTTGGAAATTAGGACCAGTTTAAATCCATTCACCTTGTTAGTTCAGCCGCGTACGGAGTTGATAAGTCAAAGATGTAGGAGTAGAAAACGTCTGTCAAAGTGGGCAGCTGAGGCTCAGATACCTGTCAATTAGAGACCATCTCATGTGAATGAGCTTTCGCTTCAGTAGGTAAGAAACTTGAAAACTGGCCTTTGCTGTGTGATTAAAATTTTAGTTTTGTTACAAACAGTGTCAGAAATACCCAGGGCTCAAAGACACTCAAATATCGACAAGTTAAAAGCTTACAATTGGTGTATGGATGATATTTTTGTCCTGAACAGTGAAACAAAATTAAACTATATTCCGAATGTCTTCAGTCAGACTGATCAATCTATTAGACTTACGCTAGAAGTTGTATCAGAAAGTGAACGTTTCTTTTTGGGTGTTCAGCTGTTGAGAAGAAATGATGGATCACTTAAAAGATCTGTCTATCATAAGCAAGTTAGTATGAACAATTGACTTACTGTAACAAGTTTATTCCTTTACTGGAAAAATGGGTTTGATTACACCTCTAGTCAGAATGTTTTCATAGGATATACACAAAACAAATGTTGGATATTAGTGTGGTTCTTTCGAAAAGTTCTGGTTTAGATTGGCTACCCAAGTTCATGGTTGTATGTGCGTATGGAATGTTAACATTATGTCCGATCCATATTTATGGTATAGAAAAAATATCAGTGCATGTATCTGAAAATATGTGACAATATAGTTGACTAAGCTGTACTGGCTATTTTTTAAGAATCACTTTGAGAAAAATCTTTGCTCCATCTTTGGGTCTTCTTTAAATCACAAATGCCCGACTTTTCAAATTGTTGAAGATAAGATTCGGTTTTCGACAACTTCTGTGTGTGTCTGAATTCGCTTACTGCTGTCGAGCCAAATATTTGAACCATTTCAGCAGAGAATTGTCGAGATGTACTGAAGAACATTTACCAGTATAGCAATCGTAAAGAATGCAGATCGATCGACAAATTTATCCTGGAGCATACTGTTCTCTTACGTCATCCAGTGTCTATGCATAACTACATCAGATACAGTATGAAAAGGAATACATTTTTGAAGATCTCAGTTGTACCTCCTTTTTGCAACGAAAGGTCCTCTTACTCACAAAGAGAATTCTTAAGTATGAATACTGGAACTTACTGTTCTTACCTTTTTTATTCAGTCCTTTAACCTTTGCGTTTTTGCGCAATAAATATAATAAATCCACTTTATAAATCGGATACTTGAATTTAATATTCCCGTTTTCAAGATCCAACTTTGGTAAAGTACATCTGAACTCTATCCGCTACTCAACGTTTATTTATATATTTTTACCATTACATGAGATCATCTTGTTAACTTCAGTAGAGTACTATTACTCGTTTTATTATTTACCATTTAACATATTTTCCTACTAACTGACCACTTTCTTTGACTATTCTGAAGCTTATGTTGAAATTTCTAAATGATTATTATTTAGTGTGGTAATGATGGATGGTGACTAGTAGTGGAGTCCAGGATGTGCATTTCGTTGTTTGGGACTCGTCAGTTAGACGTACCTACCTCCAGTGAGTGATGTTGTTCCCACTGGGATTCGAGTTCTCTTCCAGTCACTGGGAGGCAGGTATATACAGTTGATGAGTTTCCAATAGGACGGAATGAGCATACTGGATTCCATTGCCAGCCACTATTCATCATTACTATACAGAATTAAAACAGGCAATATCGAGGCATCCGCGCAGTAGCCCGTATGTCAACAGTGACTGACCAATTCGGTCCAGTCAACGACGGTTTAATACAAGAAATACTACTGATTGTTATTTAGGCCTACAGTTATAACGGAAAGTGGCAAGAAAGAGCAATCTTCGTTAATCAATGTATTTTCATTTCATGTCATATTTTTATCTACCTTAGTGATCCTATTATTATCGGTCTTGTCGTAACTATCAGAAACTATGTTGATTTTTGCACTTATTAGTCATTAAGCTGACTGAGATTACTGTGTTAACTTGAGCCCTTTACTCTTTTCGTCATCACTACTACACTGAACCTGAAACTTATGTTACTGATTTCTCTTTCTTGCATCATATGCGAGGTACAGTAAGTTAAACAGCGCTTGCATAATTTCACATGTGGCTTTCTATTGTTATGAACATGTACATTAGTAAACAGACGGAGGCTACACATAAAATAAACAGTTTAATCGGTCTTTCACTTTAGTAACTTGGAGATATAATATTTACTTATGAGATAACTTTAGATAGCCTTCGTCTTGAAAACTAATTTTATGATGCTCCTTAGTGAATGAAGTTGACTCAGTGATCCAGGAGTCACTGGTTCAGTCTTGAAGTAATCCGGGTTTTTATTTCACTTTCAGTCATCATTTAATATACATAAAAGTTATTTAATGCAATATCACATTCTCGTACATTTCATTTCAACATCTAAAACAATTTATCGATTGGTCGTTTTAGTCGGTATCTTGAATTGAATACAAATGCATGTTGAATAATTCTCAAGGACACAACATAAGCTATTAGGTATTTACTACCGGTCATAAGCAGCATATTTATCGCCTTCTGGCTTCAAATTTCTGACCTCCCTTCCCGTTTTCTGAGGCATCAAAGTAAACCGGAATACTTTTTACTGAAGTCAGTAGTGATGAGATATTACTAACTTGCAGTTGAATACATAGCAGTGTGTATATTCCACAACATACATCGTAATGCAAAGAATGTATCAGCTGAATGGCCCTTGAGAGTTTATTTTTAGCAGTTAATGTCCTAGTCAAGGAATTCAAAGTAATGTCCTATTAAATTATCAGTGAGAAGACAATTCACTTATTCCACTTATTTCAATTGCTATGCTAATGCCATTTGACACTTTCGATGAAAAATGACTTTGTCATCCTGAAACAGCCACCAGCAAACATAGGTCAAGAATGCGAACTATATGTTCAAAAATATCAACAACTTAGTTTGTGCATCCTCAATCTGCGTATTCGCATTCTATGATGATTGAAATCCTAGTGTCAGCTTGTCATAACGATTGCTGCTGACTCTATGTAAATAGGTTCACATGGACTCCACTGACGAAAACAGGCATATGTATGATATCACTGTTGAATCATAAGAAGTCAAATGTATCATAAAATCTGAAATTTATATTTCGAATGCGTAGGTAATACTTACAACGAACATCAAGGTCGATGACACGCCAGGCATTTTGCTCCAGTCCATTTTGTGCAAGACACTTGTAAGTTCCATGTAGATCTCGAGTAATATTTGAAATTATCAGCTGATTTGGTTTAATTGTAAATCCTATAAATACAATTTGAGAAAATTAGGATTATATTGGGTTGAAAAGTGTCCAAATTTATTTATACTACTCATGAGTAGTCAGATGTTTATTAGTTGTTTCCAGTGTATGATATAATTTAAAGATGAAGTAATTTGGTCTGACAAAGTCCGTAAGTAAACATGGGATTTTGACAGTTCAGCCTATTAATCTGTGTTAGAGTGAACCAATGCTTCTCTGTAGATGACTACTCGTTGTTACTATAAATGAAAAAGTTTGTGGAAAATTTTGAATCTACATATTCACTTAGGTATTAATTATTCAGTAAAATTGTAACTGTCATCATTTTCATTAATTATTAAGGTAAATCGGTTAATTATGCATTTATACACTGGATAAGATAAAATAAGTATTTTTGAAAAGAAACAGATAAACAGTGGCATCCATAAACACACTCCCATTATATCATATGAGAGATGTTATTATATGGGGATACTCATATTTCAACTTATAGAATAAAATAGATGACTTGAAAATGTTTAGCGAATTGATCCGCTGATAAACGTGCTATTTTACGAATCAACTTCGTAGTAGTATGGGGTTTCATGATGAAAAATTGTTGAATCATGATCCCGTAGGTCTCTGGTTCCAATTCTGCCACCACCCACTATGAGTTTTAAGCTGTTTCTCGTACACTTTAAAAAAGCGCTCTTGATTTCTTGACATTTTTGGTAAATAGTGGAATCAAGTAAATTCCTTCCATTCCAGCAGTGCCCTTATTCAATATCAAGAAGCGATCTACATGTATTCATGCAATACACATTAATCTTTTTATTTATGATTCAAAATGAATGAAGAAAGGATAACGTTTTTAGTATGCCTTACTTTTATCCGTTGCTTCATATATTCGATACTGGCGTCCTTCTTTTGGCGTTAAATACCATGTAATAATAGGCTCTGGTACACCCCATGCTTTACACTGTAAAACAACAGCCTCACCTTCATGTGCTATCACTCGTGTAGAACTGGAGCTGTTTTCAGAGATAACTGGAGGTACTTTATAAGAAAAGAAATACAGAAAGCAGACTTTTAGCTGACTTTCATTAAAATATGTATAGTGCAGTTATTTAGAAGACTTATGTTTGCGTATATGATGAACATGATCGGTTTTAGAAGAAATCCGAAATTGTGGTAGGTTTTAAAAAACATTCAAAACCTAGTACTAAACTAAGTTTAATTTTGGATTCGATTATCACAGTCCTGTGTATGAATGTGAATGTATGAAGTACGTATGATGAAGCCTTGCAGAATCTCCAATTACAGGCTAATTTAATTTGTTATTCCCGGTTGAATGGCATTACATTGATCATTGATCGACTGTGACTCATAAACGCTTCATATCGGGCCGAAATCGTCTTCCTAACTTACTCTGTAAGATCCAGAGTCATATTTTTTTAAACATACTGTCATTTACAATCACTGGGTTCCACTTGTCACTTCTGATAAATCACTAATTGAAACTTTCTTTATGCTGTTTCCGGGTTTGTCCTTTGATCACATCTAATAATCGTTTGTGGACTACAGTTATTACAAGCCACCAGAAATTGAGATAATTTCAATTAATAAACGAGAAATCAGTGACTCAGTGTGAAAATACTCCGGATATAAAGGAAATGTACAAAGCTGAATCATACGAACGAGTTCGAGATAAGGAAAAAGCAGCCATAAACCCCTCAGTGCTTTATTTGCCTGTATTGAAGAATAACTTTCTGATAAATGAGGTCGAAACAATCTGATATGTTTATTTGGTTAACAACTGCGTGTGACAAACGAAACAGATTACAATGGTGTCATCTTAGGAAACATTAGTCTTTCGTTGATGATATATGACTATCCTTTTGTATTTTACTATTATCCGGACAAACGTATTTCATCACATTATCGTATAGACTTCGGATCGTTTGAGTAATACATAAATTCCTTGCCTTGATATGCCCTTAGATACCTTCATCAATGACTTTTTTCAGTGCTCTATATTCCCATTTACGTCGGGAATGCTTTGTTGATTGTAGAAAGAGTTATCTTTTTTAATGGATACTTATTGTGCCGTTATCAATGATTTCGATTATTAAAGCGTTGACTTGTTACCATTTCGTGTACTCAACGGCTTGATATATATATTTACATATGTATAACACCAATAAACATTCGATGATAAGGCATTTATATTTTGCTACTTAGGTTCCGTTTCGAGAACAGGTTGGTTAGTCACTGAACTGGGAACTCATTTCACAATCTGAGTGATATGTTTATTTGTACTTGTTTTACTTACCTTATTGTTGTATGAGACACTAATTGCTAATAAAATATTGCAACCTCTGAGATAGAAACTAGAGAAGCTATGTGAGTTATATAACGTGTATTCATCTGTTAACTTCAGGATAGTAGTAATACTAGTTTGTGGAGATCACATAGATATTGTTTTATAGATCCCTAAATTGAGACTTATGTTTCTTGATATCATCTTTCAGATTTAGTATAGTTTACCTAACTTATGTAAAAACAAAAGATTGTTTATCTGTAGTGCCAAATTGCCTCTGGATACAAAAGTTTGTAACCCCGGTCTCGCTTGTGTGGAACTGTACGTTAACTCGCTTCTACTGTGTCCATCCTGTTTCTGCTTCTGCCGAAGACTGGCACTAATAGATTTTCTTTCGGAAAACTCTTACATGAAACTCATCTCCTATTTCAAAACGTATTAATGCTCTATTTTCTACGACATTACTTTTTAAATTTCATCGTCATCACATCTTTCACTCTTTCAAATCGTGTTTTGGGGTCAAATTTTTAGTAAACTGTACTTGGTAAAACTGTAATCAAATAACTTTATTTTTGAATTTATTCACAGTTCTTTTGATTAAGTTACTATTTTCGCAAATGTTTTTGCTGCCTTTTTATTTACTGTCTGTGGTCACAGATAAAAGAGACCTAGTTTTTTGTGATGATTGTTCTGGTTCAACCGGAAGGTTTCCTCAATAGACATTGATAAAAATCAAGAATATCATGTAAATGTATGAATATAGCATTCGCTTCTTGATTATGAGAAGTGATCTGGTCAGTAAGAGAAATAGGAATATGATAACAGAAGGTTTAAGAATGGATAAGTTAGTCTCAACAAAAATCACTTGTGTTTTCATTGTTACATTGGAGTGATTTCCATTTTATTCACGAATTTGACATGACTAAAAGTCAGAAGAAGTTCTAGATGGATTGACTGAATTGCACAAGATTTGTAGCAGATTTGATCAATGGAGTTTATTTTGTGCGGGTTACGTTCGCATACCAGAAAACATCATTGGAGTGAGGTTCAAATAATTAGCGACTTCTACTTTCATAAATAAGTGCTTCAGTAGAACGTACTAACCACAGTGGTCACTATCCCATTGGTATTAACTATTTTTTACTATGAGACAGTTAGTTTGCCTATTCACTACTCATTTAACCAGTCAAAAGACTGAATCTTTAAGACAACAAAATGTCGTTTGTGCTAAACGTTTTGGACTTTTTTTCAGTTACTTTGAATCCCATAGACGACATATCTTTGGTGCATTTCAGTTAAACTAATGTAATTTGTAGATTATGTGTCTTTGGATAATTAGCTGAAGTTAGCTCCGACGAAACGGGAAATCTGAATAACATCTCTTTGCAGTAAAGTAGGGGTTCACCTTTTTGAAGTTTACTGTAAGACTTTCTTCTTGTTCCAGAATAAAAGCCATGTGAGTAAACTAACTACACACAAGGAAGTATATCTGCCAAGATTTTTTTATTTGGATTGTTGTTTTACATGCGGAGTGATAAGTCGGTAAAAAGTTCATTTTTTAAGCCGAAGATTATAAATTCTCAAAAATGTTCATTAATCTTATCGATATGTTTACACATTAAAAGTTATACTTCATAATAAATTAAGTGAGAAATCTTTTAAATATTATTTTTACTTACTATGATTTGTTTATCACGTTAAGTTAGAATTACCATTATTATTATTATCATTATTATTATTATCTAAACCTACCAAGTATACTAAGGTAAACACGCTGTTTATAAACTGTTTGACCATTTGAATAGAGACATACATATTCCCCTTCATCTGTTCTCTGTACACGATCAATTCGAAGATCCAGTATAGTCTGATCAAATGATGACATATCAAGTATGTATCGAGTATCTGGATGAAGTCGTCGATTATTATGAATTAGATAATCATTGGTTTTAGTTCGTTTCCATAACAACTGTAAAAAATTGGACAAGGAAATTATCTTCACTTCATTTGCAGTATAATGTCACAGCAAAAGCAAGAATGTACTATCCAACAAGGAAGTCTTTTGGATGGGTTATATTAAGAATAATTTAATGATACCGAACTTAGGCGTATCTGAGCCAACGGTGTTTATATTCTAAGACCAACAATCGGTGTTCCCGTAAGTTTTTAAGACAAGTTCACATCAAATTAAACAATGTATGGACACTAGTGTTCACAGCCAGAATGTACTATTTAGGCAACTATAAAAATAGTTTGTATCCATAAACCTAACCTTGTCAGCAATGGTTCACAGGCTTCACATCTATAAAAGATATGTAGATGATACCTTTATTATATGTAAAAAGAATAGTAACCTGGAAAACCTGCTTCACTTTTTCCGTTGTGGTTATACTTTTATTAGTAGGAACGAAGTTGAAGTTCCACTTCCTTGATGTGTGGATCAGAAGAAAAGATGACAGTTCAATGAAGAAATCTACTTAGAGATGGTAGTTTAATTATTTTAATAGTAATGTTTCTTTGTATACAAGGAAGAATCTTATCACCTTGCTTTTCTCAAGAATTATGAAGATACTCATGATGGATGCCGTTGATGACGAAATAACAAAAGAACCTGCTATAAATCCTGACGAAAAATTGATATTCATTGAAGGAATTAAAAGCCAAAATGTGTCACGGAATGTATCCACCTTATTCCTATGGAGACATTACTACTGAACTTACAACGCAAAGGTGGCAGTACAGTGGATATCTTTTGAAAAGGAATATCAAAATTCATAAGTACATAATTAACTTTGCCAACCTTTGAATCATATTCTCTCATCACTAAGTCATTTGGAAATACTATCTGATCTGGGTGACAAAGAAGAAGTGGAAGCATATCTTCCGTTTCGTAACAGAGCACTTTATAAGATCACTATACTATGCTTTTCGATGTTTTTCGAAAGTTGTGTTAAAAAAGTAGAGATAAGACGTCTTCATATATTTAACGCACTAGAAATTCCTAAGTTCATATAAGGATTATGAGTTCAAACGAAGTAAGTACAACCTATTTCTTTGCCATTACCATCGTAAAAACTATTTACTATAGATTGTTCTCTTATGATCTAATTATATTTCCCTTTATACGCATACATGCATATAAAGTTACTTTCTCTTTTTTGAATGAAATGTATTTTAACATTTTCTATCTTCCTTACTAATGTACAACTAACAGAATGATCTCACGGGACAGAAAATGGTTTGTCTCGGTGACAAAGTATGATCTCTTTTATTAAAGTTAAGCTTAGTTTTATTTCTTTTTTAATTCTGATTGGTTTATGAGAAAACACAACTAATTTGAAGAAAACTTTGTTGACAAATTTATGTCAACCAGGGAACATTTAAAAACCAATGAGTATGATACCACATTTTCTCACTAGTTTGCACAAAACACACTGTTGGTGTCACTTTTAGTGTACTACCACTCTGTTACTTAGTAAGAGTTGAGTGATCGACGTTCTAGACGTGATCTATTTATTTCATAGGGGAACACAAATACCAAGCAACAAATTCTGTGCAAAATCCTATGACTGCTGATTTAAATCTACATATATCGTAGGTTACTCTTAATAGGCAATCAAAATTGGCGCCTAGGTAGAGGTCTCTTCTATTCGAGATATTATAGACAATGAAGATAATGACTTTTCTGAGTACCAAAAAGAGAACAGTGTGTCACTGTTTGCTTTAAACTATTTTCTGTTATTTCTAGTACTGCCAATTCAACATTTTTTCTCATTTCTTTGGAAAATAGTTATAGGTGTGTAAAAGCTTTATCACATTATTTTTTAGTCTTATTCTTCACTTCTGATAAGTGTCCTTCAAGAATAATTATATTTACTTTATTTTCATGGTGAAAATGTTTCTAATCTAAATAAGAAATTACTGAATTGTGTTCGTAGTAGGTGGCAGTAAAAGGAAGGGATAATAAACAATGATGATAGTAACTATTACAACAATAACTCATTTTTGAGTAAATTAGGTTTTCTTATACTTACTTGTGTAAAATAAGTGAGGATAAAATGTATAGCATATATTTATATGCCAAAAAATTCATGTAAGGGGAGATATTATATTTCTATCTTCGCTGTTCTAATTTCCAGGATGTTGAATGTGAACTTCTATATGAATTTCTTCGTTTACGGATAAGATTAGTAGTTTCGTTTCATATTTATTCTTCAAACGTTATGTAGGACAAGCCGTTGTGCCTAAATGAAAGGACATATATTGTGCAACACAGCGCATGTTTCTTACAAGTGTTCTGAAGCTGACTCTACTGTCTGGTAGGAAGATGTCAATAAAGATAGAGGATTCTGCCGATGATTTGCACTGGACTTTCATAACCTCATCATTAAAATTCATCTAAAAAGTAGCATAACCTGCTAGATGCCAGACGTTTTTTTTTGCAGTTGAATGTATGATGCTATACATTGGAAATCTTACTAGAGGACGCCATATGTTGTGAATAGAAAAACAGTGTGCACCATGGTGTAAGATGCTGACTGGGTAAATTTTGTTTGAAAGACCGTTAAGAATGCGTTTTAATTATCACCTGTGAACGATGAAAAAGGTGAAAAACTGCTTATCTGGGCCGAATATACCCGGCTGAAGCCGAAAAGTGGCTGAAAACTTCCAGCCGACGTGACGCTGAACAACTTACAATAATGTGGATGTTTGCATGGTGATATGTTTAAAATTCTACTACCGTGCTGTAGGGAAACTTGATGAGTTTACGTTACAGATATCTGGATGTTGTTACGTCATCTTTAATCTACCGGAACCTACTTCTCGTCCCCTTCACTAGCAATTTGTATCCATGAGGAAAGGCAACAAATAGTAATAACAATGAGTGACCTTAGTTTCCCAAGCCATATTCATCACATGTGCACATACTATCGATATGATAGAACACATAGTTCAAAATGACGATTTGTTCCCAGATGCCTTCGAAAGGCGTAAGATCAGAGAACTCATTAACCATCTAAAGACTAAACAGTGACTGGCCAGTAAACTGTGGATAAATAGCCATATATGAAAATCTGAAGACAGCCAACATATCAGTAACACATTCTCTGACAACATACTGAACCTAAGTATTTCGTACTCCGCTTTGAAAAACAGTCAACCGGGAGCCTTTTAAAATTTGTGTTCAAGGTAGGATTTGAACATCTTATTCTCCACAAGAATATAGTCAAATGGGATGCCTGGTGCTTTCTTATTCTTCCCATATTCGAAATGTTAATAATGTTTTGTGGGTTTTCATGTTCGGTCTAGCCAAACTTTTGTTAAATGACGATAGTTTCTTTATTTGGTTTCTTCTGGTTCATGGCTCATTTAGTCTTGATGTATGTTATTATTAGTCATAAATGTGCATCAGGCTTTTAGTGCTATACTAAACATGCCTTAGATATTCTAAATCTGCTATTGACCGAATAAGGGTAACTAAATACGAAATCTTTATCTCGAGCAGGAAGCCATCCTCACTAGTACATGAGTTTATTGAATATATTGTCTAACTCGTTAACAATAATAAAAAATGATTTTGTTTAGGTAGTGAAAAAACGTAGTTTATTTGAAACTTGTTATGCATCTGTATCAAACACGGCTATTCGTAATAAACATATGTTACAAATTTGATCATGAGTAAACTAGCCAAAATCGAAAGTTATATGGGTGAATAAGTTGACCAAATAATAAATGAAAATCAAAGGAAATATGTAAATAATGCTGAATGTTTATGCTGTTTGTTAATGTTTAGTTCATCAACAGAAAACTTTGATGAGTGACTAGACAAGATACTAATTTTACTTCAAAAGTAACTACTGATAGGCTTAGTACCTTCATAACGTCCATGCTAAAATAAAAATATGGATGTTGTTCGTGCTGATTCCCTTTTTGCTGGTGTCTTTTTCAATAATGTGGGAGTTCCCAATAGGAAACCAGGAGAACAAAAATCCACGCGAAGAAATATTTCTTATCAGTTAGCTCTTTATTAGTGGCTCTATCCTATAACACAATCTCTTCAAAATTCGAAATAACAAAGCAATCTAGTGGTTAGTTGATTTGTAAGAGGTTATCAATCTCAAAGTATTATTAAGGAAAGTGTGTTAGCCTATCAAAAAAATTAACAAAACAGTTAATGAACAGAACAACTACTACTGGGTGATGATTGATGTTGGAATGAAAAACTAGACTGCGGTCGCATTTAAAACAGCTCTAAAAATTGAGCTACGAGGTCCAACTGCTGACCAGATTTTTATTTTACTTCAACCACCAATGGTTTTGCCCAGCCACCAAGTGAATTCATCACGCATTACTACCACTTGATCGTATTCACACTATCTGTTCAGTCAGGACTTCTCATCACCAATCCGAATCTAACTGAATCAGGGAGGGGAATAGAGCACCAGGCCGGAAACCCGATGGTTTCTGGTTCGAATCCGGCCATAGTCCAAGTTTTCATTTAACCTTCACTCATCACCAAGTAACAGTCATAGTCTGCCAAACCACGGCTACCTCAGATGATCAAAAATGATACAGAGTATTTGCTTCATAAAACCAGGAAAAGTAGGCATGGTCATCAAGTAAATGTTACTTAGTATGGTGTCAAGTAACAATATGACAAAGAGAAATGAATAAGTAGCTAAATATGCAACGCTGATACCAATTATGGCATTAATTTGTGGGATGAATCAGAAGGAGGGTCATTTTTGCATCGATAAGCTCTATAGATGTTAGGCGCAAACAAAGCAGGTCACATAAATTCTCTCTAAACACAGATGTGGCTTGCTTAAGTGGATTCCATTGACTTCTGGCACCTTTTGTAGACGAACTCATGAAGCATGAACAAGATTCGAAGAAATATGATTCATGACTTTAAAGGGATTATTAATACTCCCTCAGAACTCACTGTCAACCAGATGCCGGTGGGTAAAGCAACCTATAGATATTATTCGTCACTTAAGTAGGATATATGATATTCCGAAATTCAACGATGGATTTTTCTAACCGTACCATCAATGTAACCGACTGGATAAAAGCAGTTGAACTAGAACATGCATATAGAGTTTGCATGAAGTGAAGTAATTTTTGATTCACAAAATTAGTGTCGACCCACTATGGAATACACGGCATAAATTTGTTATATTGAATGGTATTTTTACAGCATTCCTTTAATACGGCATCACAGTTTCGATTATAATATCAGCCCGAGTTTGTAGCTTTGGGAACAAGGATTTTTCAGAAGCTGCTGGTGCGATGATTATTTAGTTGGTTGAGAACTTCACCGAATACTCGTCGTTGCTGAGTGGATCTCGGACAACCTTAAGCTCCTCATTGTTAGTATTATTTGAACAGATAACTCTTACTGCCTGAGGTAAACATTTTACTTTTTGTGCTGCAACAGCGCTATGGTCAGGAAATGATGCCGGTTTCCAACATATATCTGTTTTTGTTTTTTTCATCCACTCACCTTGTCACTGAGAAGGAATGCTGTCGTTTTGTCTCGATGTTTTGAAGTGATTGCTACATGTATGCCGTTTAAATTATCCATTATAACCTTTATTTTACTCTCTTTCTCTAGAATTAGGAATGTATTGTAAAAGTGATGACAATAAAATTCTAACTGCCTATGCCATCCAAAAGACATTCTCTAATTCCACTGGTAAAACATTCATCATGACTGAACCAATTAATGATCTCATGGAAGAATTGTCTGACTGTTGATAAAACTTGTTGAGAAGGATGAACAAATTCATTGGCTATTCTATTAGTTGTTTCAAGACAAATTTCTGATTTTTATATCCCTGTACAAATTAAATAGCTTGATTATATCAGGGGCGAATTCGTGAACGGTCTGACAGGTATCCTTAACCCTAGGCTTTACAACTTCCTTGTACAGTAATTGCAAGAGTTGTACTAGCTGTTTAACGGTCAAATGACAGGTGAAATTTGGTCGAACGAGAACAACTGGCAGTAATAAATCATTCCTACATTCTTCCGGTAAACCAAGCAGCCTTATAGTTACTGTTCCCATATTTTGAGTATTTCTTATACACTTTATTCAATGAAGCCTTGCTGCTTCAATGCTTTCGATGACTTGACTTATAGTCTCTCAGTTTCTTCTAATATATCAATCAATATTATTAGATGATTTCTGAAATTTACCAAGGTCTATAGCTATCCTAGCATTCGACTTTATTCATAGTAACAACTAGGTCTTCATTTCGCTCAGTAACCGGGAGATTTGGATTAATTCTAAGTTTGCATAAGGTTTCTCTGTGTCTTTTGGTAAAGATGCTGTTGGCATTTTGCTTATTATTTATATATTTTCTCTAGCAGTAGATCAGAGTAAACTTGAATCTTTCGACCTCTTCACCTGTTAAAAGTAATGTCTTCTGTCTGCATGTTGAGGTTTTGAAGCTGAGCTTGTTCAGTCATTCAATTTTCTCTGAGAGGACTATCACATAACTTAGAAACCAAAGACACTGCTTCTAAATTTACCAGTGGCAAGGTCAGAGTTACAAAAATTAGGAACACACTAGTCAGGATTTGGAGGAAATCCCATTTCTCATGTTACTGAGGATATACAGGCTATATATGAAGTGAATCCATGTCTTACGTTCTTTCGCTGACTGGCTGATTCGTCAAAAAATGGTTATTTCAGCTGATCGAGGAGACTCCAATCTTTCTGCCGCACCTTCTATTTACTGAGCCTCAAGTGAGCTACATGTGATTTTGGAGAGTAAATCTATTTCAGTGCATTAACCTCAAGCGTCCTTTCGTTTCATTAAACTTCATTAAGATGTATGAACTTAAAGCAAACTTTATGGTGCCAGTTTGTTTCTATGCACAAAATCCATCTACGCCGTCGGTTCATTGAGATTCACTCTGCTTTTCATTAGCTCGTTGAAGATACTTAAAACGATTTAGCATTCATGAGGTAGAATCTTCATTTAGACGTTGATTGAAGACAAATAACAACTTCTAGTTATATTTGTCATAAAAGTTTCCAGTTACCCACTTCCACCTTCTGACCGTAAAATTGTTTCCACACATACACTGGGAATGACGAACTCCTATGAAACGTCAGCATTTAGATGACTGTAACCAAGGACAACCGTCATTAAGATGACTATTACATGAAGTCTGACGGACGGTATGGAGTCCACTTTGCATTTTATACAGGACTAAGTATGCCTGTGTTAATGATATTAGCATAAATCAACAAAATGTCTAGAGTGTCAGCAAAACGACTATCTTTATATATATATATATATATATATATATATATATATATATATATATATCAAATACGGAGGGTGAAATTTAATTCTGAATGACAGAACTTACAGTTCCCTTTGTATTATCATCTATGCCATTTTCAGTTAATAATTTCTTATCTGGGCGACATGGTAATAATGCAGTATTATTTAGTACAGCTTTCATTTTTATAATATCATTTTTGTCTGATTCGATTAAATCACTCCGTCTATAGAACGATTTTGATTCTGGAAATCTCTGACGTCTCTTTTTATTCGGCCATTTCACTTTGGTGGACTCACTAGTGTTCAAAGTAGCATTTACATGATGATTCAGTTGCAGATTTGCTGAAAAGGAAAATATGTGTTACTGAGTAATGTATACATGAACGTTTATATCATACATCTGTCTGAAAATCTAATTTGTGAATCAGTTGGTCCCGGTTCAGTGGCTTCGTAGTGCTACCCGTGGAACATGAAGGTCCTGAGTTCGGACCCCGGGAGAGGTCAGGGGTGCACATTGACAAGGGGTTCCATACAAGAAAAAAAGACCTGTCCAGTGCTCCCAGCTTTTCAGTAGTTCTTCAGCTGGTGTCATTCTGAGATGACTAATACCTTCAAATGGTTTTCACTTTCAAATTATAAGTTAAAAACCCAAATTTTTTCATTTGGCAAAACTATAAAAAAGTAACAGATCTGTTTCATCTATTTCTGATAATGATTCCATCTTCTGCTGATGTTTCTTATTTCAAGTGTTTGTCTAACTGGTTTAGTTTTTTACTTTAAAAGTATATGTAAACTTAACTAAAAACTGTATTAAGTCAAGGAAAATTTGGGAACCATTAGTCAGTTATACTTTGAGACGTTAGTCCGATTAAACGACTGAGTTTGAAAACTTACTAGTTAGGAATATGCTTTATAGTTCTTTTTGTAGATCAGAACATTCATTACAAATATTGTGAAATCGAAATTAAATCAAATAAACTTGTCATTTAATTTTCAAGCTGATAACATGACCAATGTATCCAGTTGAAGAAATGATGGAAGGATATTTTTTATTCTAGAGGTTTCCCTCATCTTCTGATGATCTAAAACATTTCGACAGCCAGTCGGGAAAAAATATTTACATGTTGTTATTGAAGTCACTAGAAAGCATTGATTGCAAAAGTGATCTGTTGACGCAACATTACCGAGTCGTGAGAAATTGGAGTCAGAAGAGCCATTAAAAGGTGATCTACCTAGAAGGGACGAGGTAATTCTGGCAAGAAAATTCTTTTTTTTAGACAATTTAACTTACAAAATCTACACAATCGTGGTTAAATTTATCTAAAAAGTATGACGACCTGTAATCGGACAATGAAACAGAGTTTTGTGATTAAAGTACAGTCTAAGATTATGATAAAAAGTCGTCTCTACAGACGGAAAGAAATTTTGCAGTAATATGTAAGATGATAAATTTAATGTGAAGAGTTTGGGATATGATAAGGTGGAAATTATTATTAGATGCAAAATAAGAGAGTCGGTTGTATATTTATCGGAAAAAAAATAAGGTAAGTTTGGAAAAATGATCTTGTCGATGGTGATTATAGTGATCTGTTTTGTTTTAATGAAGGTAGAAAACTCGCGGTTGGTTTAAGATCATGGAAACGCAATAGACTGAACACAACGCTTATTTATACAGAAATCAGGTTTAGAATGTTGGTCAGACTGTGTGTTTTCTAACTCATACCTTTCATTAATAACAAAAGTGTTGTCTACTTACTAGATCCGAATTTTTGGTTTGGTCACGGTTAATATGATGGTTTCCAGTCTCCGTATTACCACCTTTGCTACTAACTCAGATATCAGAGCTCACATTAGTTTCTTTCATCTGTTTATATATCCTACCAATAAACTGGAAGTGTATTATCAGACGAAGATCAGTGAGTCCCATTAAACTTGAATTCCCGAATTTTCGTGTGTCCTGAAAGCCTTGTGTTATCGGTGATAAGGAGAAACATATTTTCCCTAAACAGTTGTGGTTAACTAATGTTTATAATGTTGTGACGTTGAAAGATACCATTAATTTGTCGTTGTTTGTGTTAATGCCATGGATCCTTTCCTGTTGTTCTGTCGGTGATTTGATGTAATGTTCGTATGTCTCTGAGACGCATTTCAGTTTTCGTGAAAACTGTTTAGATAAATTATAGTCTTAGGTACCAGGAGGTGAAACTAGTCTTTGTAAAGGAATGGTCAGTTTATGTAGACTTCGTCTACCGTAAAGCCAAGGACGATTTCATTTATCTTATTTCTCCTGCGCTGACGAGCTGGTTTAAAGTTTCGGTTATTTAGTTGGTTAGATAGGGTTGGTCTCCAGTGGTTGATACACATTCTTGTTCTTTAGTAAGTCCGATACCTTCTTGATTTAGTTTTCCTTGTCCATGACTACATTAGCGTGTCCTTTGTCTGATAGGAGCATAACGATATCTTTCTCATTATTCAGTCTTCTCAATGATTTCTTTTTGTTAGTGCTCGGCTGAGTATAATTTATTTTATGCCTGGTCATAAGTAAAATTGACTGACGTATTTCGCGTTGACTGTTTTCATTTGATACTGATGTTTTAAATGACTATTCTTACACAGCAAAGAATTCTGGTTTTCAGGCACCCCATGTCAGTTTTTGAAACATTACTATCTTGTACAGAGGAAACACAAAGAATATCAGAAAATTTTCAGAAGCTTGACTTCCAAGTAAGTTAGCAGTCAGTAGAAGTATGGACATAGACCGAATCTATCAGCCAATGAGAAAAACGATGCGCAACTGCAAGGTCGGAGGTTAGGTGGAGCAACGACCAATAAGAAAACTTATCCAGCCAATGATACAACAATCAAATGAAACTGCTAATTACAAACCAATTCGTCAGGACAAGCTACCGAATCACTCACAAAGAAATCTAGATAGGTCGCTTTATATAAAATTTAGTGCTGAGGACTTTGTCTAGAAAGGCAAAGAAGCTTCAAGAATAAACCACTAAGCTCATAGAAAGCAACACATACAAGATAGGGTGGTTAGTTTCAGGCGTCAAAAATAAAATTGCAACCTTATGGAAGAACTGGTAGTTGATTTTTTCCGAATACATTAATTTAGTTTTAAATGTTTGACATAGATTACTTTTAGGAGACGCAGTAAATTTGCATCCAGCCGGTTGAAATCTACTCTAAGTGATATCAAAATGACTAAATTATGTGTGAAATGCTAAAGGCGACGTGTAGTTCCATTACTGAGAAGTATGGACCTCTGAGTTTAAATTTCTTTGGAACTTGCTATAAAATGCGATCTAGAATAGTTTCCTCTATTATTTCAAGGTTTGTAGCTTGGTACGAAACTTGTGGATAAGTAGATACATTCGAAGGTAATATCAAAGGTCAACTTGTGTACCTTCAGTGATTCTAGGGAGTATTTATTTTGACCCAAGGAAACAATTTCTGCAGATGAAAATACTGGTTACAGTGCAGCACTTAGTTATTCTGTTTTTGATCAGTTTCGTCACTTTTGAAATTTGATTTGCAAAATGGTAGGATTGTTTTTAGCTTCATCTAACCTTACTTTTTCAGCATATACTGTCTTACTTTTGATGAGCAGGTGAGAGTAGTGGTTGTCACAGGAGTAATTTTTCAGTAGGCAGAGGTTCTTCTTCAAGGTTATCATCTCATGGGCTTTGGTATTCTATAGGAAGGCTAATATACCAACTTTCTCTTATGAACTGTCAAAAAAATCTGTTCTAATTTTGGCAGATTTCATTCCATGCATTATTTTAAAAAGCCGATTATAGTGTCTTTCCATCTCCAATGTGTTGATTACCAAGATCTGGAAGTACGAAATTCTCTTTTGCTCTTTTCTGACTTAAAAACTTTGTATTAGGATGAGTTTTCCTGAGAAATTTTAGTATATTGCTGACATGTTTGAGGTCATTACAGATAAAGACTGCGTCACAAACACCTTGGGTGTAGAATGCTGTCTCTTCTAATGAACCCTTCAACCTGTTCACGTTTTCGAATAACATTTTCTTGTCAAATCCATACAGAATGTAAGCATGTCTTCTTTTGCATACACTCCGCTTGTTTCAAGCCTTAAGTGGTTCCTCTCATTGTGCTAAAACTGTTTTTTGGCTTTGTCCAAACTTATAAGGTGAATTGATTGTATGAAAACACCAATAACTGCTATTAATGTTTAAGTATTAAACGTTTTAAGAATGCATAGTGATAAATTTATCTGACAAATAATTAGTTACTAAAACCTTTGTCTACGTCTAATTTTCCCGGTAATATCTGGATAGATTAAGGTCAAGTAATTCCAGTTCCTTGTTTGAAATATCAGTGAGTTCAGATTTAATTCCATATTAGATTTGTTCATTTGATTTATAACACACAGTGATCTAGTATTATTTACTTGATGACATTTGGAGCATAAATTTTCACTCATAATCATATCAGTGTAATCATACTACTTTCGACATTTGATTTTTATAGTTATGTCACCTCATATAAGTTGTTTTTATTCGTAGTAAAATGCTCTATATTTTGGTATAGGTGTTGCGTTATTTTTATTACATGTGTTGGGTGTTGATTCGATGAACAAAGATTCAGTAATCAATCTCTCTCCAAAGTAAAAATGGATATTGGCTAGCAGTGGGATCCAAGATGCGCATTTCGTCCTATTTGGGACTCGTAAGCTGGATGTACCTGCCTTTCAGTGAGTGATGTGGTTCCCACCGGGATCCGAACTCGGGAGCAATGTCACTCACTTAAAAGCAGGTACATCCGGCTGACGAGTCACGAATAGTACGAAATGCGCATCCTCGACTCCATTGCTAGCCGCTGTCCATGTTTACTATAACTATAACTACACAGGTATATCGAGACATCCGCACAGGAGCTCGTATACCAATAGAAACCGATCATTTCGGTCCAGTCAATGACGGTATAGTACAAGCAATAACATTAATCTCTCTCTCCACCTATTTATATTGGACTTAAGTACAGTGGCTTTGTCCTACCCTATTGTGTGATTGTGTGTTAATGTATGCAATGCAACAGCCGAGTTTTTCCAGATTGTTGATCTTATTCTGGTCTGTCTTTTTGTATTTAGCTAAATTCCTATGTTCAGCTATTCTAACTGACCCCGACCGGCTAGTTTGACTTATGCACTTGACCTCACAGTTCAGATTTATTTCTTACCAAATTTCAGTAAGTCCATGTTATCAATTAACAAATTAGCTTGAAAGATTAGCTCACAACATGTAGGCTGAGTAAAAATTATTTTGACGAAACAAACCTAAATTACTGAGACTGAACACATTTTAGCAGTGTGTACATTTGTATATCTTTTGCGAAATGTCTTAGGTCACTACTAAATAAATGTGAGATTAATTCTGCTTAATGCCGTAACGAAAATCCTAATTGTTGTTCAGTAAGGACTGAAATTCGTTGAATAACCGTTGAAAACTTGAGTCAGTGGATAGTAGCGAATGCACTAACCCGAGGAGGACTCGAACCCACGACTTCGGGTTGCGCAACCAGCGAGTCATAGTCCGGTGGTTCACAGTCTTATACTTCTGTTGATTCACAAGGTAATGCGACCTCCTTCAGTGAGTAACTGTCTTCATATCCAACTTGATTTGTCTCGCCAGTCATTACTTCTCACTGGAACTTAGGTAATTATCCATGAAGACTGCCGACTTAAATTCACCAAATAAATCCCCGAAAACGCCCAGATTAGGAAATTTCAGTGTTTTAAGTTTATATATAGCCTAACCTTTGAAGGAGATAATTGATTAATACTGAAGAAATAGGGAAATAATTAATAAACAGTCTGAAATAATACCATTCCTTGGCCCATTGGTAGAGATGGTGATAATGATGCATTGAACTTAGAGTTGTTCCTATATCCGTGCTATAAGACTACCCTTTTTACCTTGTTCTACTCGAGATAGTATAACCAGTACTATTTTTCGAACTGCATTATTAACATGTGATATTAAGGATTTCAGGAGCTACCTTTACCAAGGTTTTAGATTGCACAATATGACGGTACTATAAGCAGTTTGTAAGCGAAAAAATTCAATCATTCCAGTAAAATTTACTGTACGAAACGGTCCAAAGATTAAGTCCCACATGCATGCTTGATGACATATGATTATTGCCAGGTGAAATCAATTAGAGTACAAGATTTCTTCGTTAGCTGGAGCCTAATACTGTAGACGTTTTGATGAAAATACGAAACGCAGACTAAGAGAAAAAGTGAAGTTATTCAGTCTGTCATACATGTGAAATAAAAGGAATGGAAAATTCAATAACAATAAAGCATCGAAATTCGATTAAAATGCAATACTAGTGAATGCGGAACAAACTTGTGCAAAGTGGTAACAGATTCATTACTTGTTAAGCTAATACATTTGCTCTACTCTAACCTATTATAAGTCTATAAATTTCTCAAAAAGCCGTTTCCTTTCTATTAAGTCATAGATTAGAACTGCAAAACCTATACCACTTCACTTGGTTTTGATAAACAGTCATTCATTTCGTGACTATTATCCATTTGTCTGAAAACTTTATTAGCCCTTTATTTTCATTCAAAACTCAGTCTGTGATTTGTTTCTCAACACATGTTCTAAGCCTTATTGATGCATAATATTTTCTTGCCCGAAAACTATAACTGATAACAACTTTACACATAAGCTCATTTCAAGATCATCGAACAGATGTGACTGTACATCATAACTGTGATGCAAGGGATCTGATCTAGGTGTACATGTTAACTTCAAGGTTGAAAGCGGCCTCAAGTCATAAGGACTGACCGATTTCCATGATCCATGTCATGATTCCGTTAACTTCTGTCCCACCAGTCTCTGTGAAGAGGGAAGGGCTCAAAAGACCAAAATACTTTATTCGCATTGATAAGCATAATCCTGAGCAAATCAGGTTATACTTCAAAATAAGGTTACGAACGAAGCATTTATTTTATTTGTATATCAGGAGCCAGTCAGTGAATTTCGAAATGAGAAGAACATTGATGTAAAGCTCCGATTGGGAGAAAACAACATCAAACAGGAACATAACGACGAAATCTAAAATATTATATCTCACTAATAAAGAAAGAAGAGCTTCAGCAAATACATTTGTTTACGACGATATCCTTATCAACGGCTGTACACCTATGTCCAAATATAAATACTGTACATATGTATTAATAAAAAAATATCAACCGGGTTTGCCGTCACAGTAGTTCCTAACAGATTGTAATGCAAGAATGAAAATGATGCAAGAAACTTGAAAATATTTGACATTGTGAATCAGTGAGCTTGAGTTAAAGTCTACAAATAAGGAGTAAGAAACAGAGTGGTCAGTTGCCAGTGTTCAGAGGTGTGAGAAATTAATAACTCATCAAAGTGAAACGTGTACTTAGTAACAACATAAAAATTGAAGAGATGTTGGTTATACTTAACTGGAATACTTAAACAGTTGAAAATTAAATAAGGATGAAGACTGGAAAAACCGTCTCATGATTGGTAATTCTAACTTCAATATCTATAATTTCAGATCTTCAGTAATATTCTGTGAATGTTTCGTCATATTCTTTGGATGGCAGTGAAGAAATCCAATGGAATCAACTATCCTGTGTTTCCTGAAAGTGTTTGGATGAGGGAGCTGTTGATTGATCTGCATTAACGTGTATTGTGACATTTAAGTAGTTGGTGTGGATGATGAAATTGTCTCCAGTTAAAACCTGTATACCCCGCTTTAGGTAAGCAGATGGAATGAGATATACAAATGTAAGTGGCCAGCAAGATCAGTTTGTTCTTGGTGTACAAGTTCACTTTTGAGTGAATTTTCAGGTGTTTGACCTAACTCTCTGCCGATTTCTGTTTTGTTAGTACGTACCTGTTCAGCTCGTTGAGCTAATAGTTTCTTATCCTTTTGCACACTGACAGCTGTTTACCCACTTTATTAGGTGTTGCCCATTTCTTGACTTCAACTCACATTTACTGATGTGCGATGTCAAGCAATTTTTTTGTTTCCGATATCACTTTCAATTTCTGTGTTATTTTCCTGTCGGCAATCTCATAAGACTGACTATTTAGCGAAGCGTATAGAGATATAATATGAATAAATGTGTGCAGTATTTCTATGAGAATTCGATTACACAGATGGTGTGAATGATATCACCGGAAACAAATTTGTCCTCTGCAGTCTTCCTTTCGGTAAGACGGAAATAAGTAAAAATTGGGAAACAAACACTAATATACGTGTATCTGTCACAGCATACGGCTGTAAACATGCACTTATTCCGCTGTTGGAGTTGTACTAAGAAGCTTTTGGAAATGTGCTAACTTTCAAAAATGAAACTATCACAGGACTGCTCAACTAATTGAAGATAATTGTGTGTTCAAATTAAGCCATATGTTAATTCTTGTTCACTAATTATAATAACTTTGTGGCAAAGAATGAAACATATTCGTCTCATTGTCTTGAAAAAATTTCTCTTTAGCAGCTCTTAGTCATGAAATATTCATTCTTTTCATTTTTTGAAAAATGGCTTTGATAAATCGTGGTTTTCGAAGCTATCGGAGAAAAATTGGTACCCATTTCTTTTGGTGGTTTTCTTCACAAGCTTTTCATGGTCATGCTGCCCAGTTTGCATGAAGTTTAGCACTGAAACATGATTCCTGACTGGTTGTAATGTTTTTTACCTGAAACTGGTGGGCTGATGACTCTAGAGTAGATGAGGTTCAGTGAAACCATTACCTAATTATTGTCAAGAATCCATTTACTCATATCTGTTTTTCATGTTAGCCATGATAGTTTTTCTTTCCTTATACTATAGATTCCATGCAATCTGAAACAGTTATTTCTGGAAGACGGCCTTCTTTTTTCCTATGCTCTGTCAACTACCACTCCTGTGTGATTACGAAGGAATCCAGGTAGTTAGTATATCTAATGTTCTTGGCTATTGTAATGTCTGGCGCCAGTCAACATCATTTTTTATCCATCTACTAATTTAGATGAAGGCATGACGGTTGAGAAGTGTTGATCCACTTTCTGCTGGACACTCTGACCACCTACAAACAGTACACTTTATTCCTGCATTCCACAACAATCAGACGCATGTTTTATCGTATACGTGATTGAAGCAAGGTATATGTTCAAGCAAAACTGCGAGTCATTAGTCTACCTTCTATAAGATCAAAATTAACTCTGAATTTCAAGCATTACATTTTGTACATCTGCAATTATATTTCAGGTTAACCCCTGAACATTGGTTGCATTAGGCAACCGTATTCTATTTCTCAAGTGTATGTTTTCTTTTACAAATTCCGAACAGACATTAAACCTCTTCTAAAATTTCATTTTGGTTGGAATGTTTACAGGGAATCTTAGTACACAATTACTTAAATTCTCATGTTCCCCTCCATTTTTTGTTTTTTTGCAAAGAAAATGATTTCGATACAGAACTGATAATCACACTGATTAATCAGCTTAATAAATTGTCTAGAAAGAAAACAGTATTCATGACTCAAAAAAGCCCCACTGAAAAACTTTCTTAGATGTTTAGATACTATTTAAATCAGGAAATAATTGTGATATCACCTGTGTTAGTTAACATCAGCTTTCATTTACACACTGTCATTTAAGTGTACACATAGACAAAGCTATTTCTGTCTAACTACTTCCAAGTGTCATATTTTAAATTAAGATTGGTAAATCAGATTATTGTCATACAGCTGTATATGGAACGTATCAGACAATATATGAGGGAAATAGTTATGACGTCAAGCTTATGGTAACGAGTAATAAGCGTTGCGTTGTTTTTTTTAGACTATGAAAATGATGTTATAATTTGATGTGCAGAAATGTTAGGCTTTGCAAATCACTTCCACAGTTTGACTATTAGAAAATTGAAAAGTGGAGCTAGACTTGTTAGTAATCACGGTTGGTGGCTACCAGTGAAATCTACTACGCAGACTTCGTTATGAATGCACATGATTCTCAGTAATTAATGTTATCCCTATTGAGACCGGAATCCAGCAATGATTTAAAACTATATTTTAAACATTTATTGTTACACCGTACTCTTTGCTAAGACATTTATGTTTGTGTTCACCAGGTGACAGTAAATGTTAGCAAGGAGTAACTTTGAAGTATGTAGTGCATCGTACCTAAACTATTCAGTTGAAGATACTTAAGTTTGGGAGTTTGTTGTGTGTGACTGATTTCAAAGTAGTATTCATCATGAACCGAGATCAGTTGCATAACCATTGAAAAGTTGGAAAAAGTGGTTGCATTCCCAAGGGACTGTAGGACCACTGAAAATCTGTTAAGACTGGACAGTTGATGCATCCTAGTGTTGGGCTCCTCAGCAGTACGCACCCACGAGCCCTCCAGGGATTGAACTCAGGACCATCAGACCCACACAAACTCATCAACTATTCAGTCGCTGGGTCGGAGTTAAATGATCCACAGTCTTCTAATCATTTTAGTTTCCAACATACCGTGACTATTCACCTAGGTCCTCGGTCGGCATCTGTTTCGAGACGCATGTTCTAAAGTTCTGATGAGAATCTATAACCTATGGAGGTAACCATTTGGAAGTGAAGCCAATGCCAACTGAAGACCTTCATTGATAGTCACGTTCTATCGCGAATCGACAGGGGTGGGAGACAGTGAGGCAGTGAACTAACTCAGTGACTAAAGCGACAATTCGCTTGCTGCGAGACCCATAGGTTCTTGGTTCGATCCCTGTTGGGGCATAGATTCATGTTGCAGAGGAGTCTAATGCTAAAAAGAAACAACTGTCTGGTATTCCCAGGATTTCAATGGTTCTCATGCTGGTGTTCGTTTGTGATTTAATACCACCTTGAAGCAAATAAAATCCCCATAAACCTCAAAGTACGTATATACATGAACATTTTAACAATCCGTGATAAACGGAGGATGAATCACTGAACACTTCAAACAGACTTAACTGCACAACCAGAGAGAAAATAGTCACTGAAAGCGAGAAACAATAGTACCATATGTCGGATAGATCACAGAAAGTGAAGTAGGCAGGAAATATGCAAACCTTATATAACGATGAAGAAGCGCTTAGCGAGAAATGAAAGCCGAAGGTTTATTGTATGCGGGCGTGGAATGGAAAGAGAATAGAAGAATACCTAGAACTAAAGTCATTCATGTTTCTAAAATCATGGAGTATCCGATTTGCAACTGAGGATATAAATACATAATGCAGTCGGTCACCATTTAGGTCATTGACAACTCTTTTTTATGCCTTACAAATGGACTGGAACTTAGAGGTATCGGAATCTAAACTTCTACAAAAACTCAAGGAAAACTAAACCACAACCCTAAGTTTGGACTCTCTAAGAGTGAGTAAAAAGTAGAATTCAAAAGAAACTATCACGTAAAAACAAAAGGCGAATATTAAAAGTCTGAAAATCACGTAAATCTGGTTGACAGAAAAGTGTCAGGTAGAAATCTATGAAGTTTACTCCTTTGTTTCCTGCTCTTGTTACAGCAAAGTTTAGAGGAACCAATTTGGTTAGTAGGCTGTCACAAATAAATAGCTAATCCTTCATTTTTTTCAAACTACACCAGGTGGGATGAAAATATAGTTGGGAGTCATATATTTTGCTGATTAAAACAAATTGAGTATTACCTTGGCTTAACTATGTAAATAAACGTTAGGAAATGGCCTAATTCTTTCTTATCCAACGGTCTGAATAAAGTGGAAGAGATTACTAGAGGCTTACCGAAGAATTTGAAAATCTTCGCCGTTCACAGTTTACGCAGTCTCTGCTCTTGGCGTTATGCAAGCTGAAAAAACTACGGCGGAGGAAGACAAGTTCGATACAACCTACACAATATACTGCAGCAAGTGCAAAAGACACTAGATCGGACAGAGTTTTTACACCAATATAAACAAGCACTGAAGTTTCACGATATATATGCACAAGTATCAATGCATATAGATTACTATGAACATGCATTTGACTGGTGAAATGGCAAAATCTTGGATTCAGGCATTACAACTATTGCTAAAGGAGTTTACGTGCTTAAAACTCAAACCAGTCGACAACAATTTAGAAAGTTGACACTAAAAGTAGAAGAAGCAAGTCAGAGCAGAGACTGTTTTTGGTGGTTTCTTTCAAAATGTTGAGCCTTCGCAAAATAAAAGCAAATTTTGTTTAGAATTTCAGATGTGTTAGATAGTTAAAATAGTTTCTCCGGGGACAGTAACAAAGATATAAGAACTTACTGAAATAGAAAAGACTAATCACAATGTGACAAAAATTGGATGAATATTCATAGATTTAAATAAGGTGTTGTGTAGCGTGACAATAGATTACATATGGCCAACAGAGATGAAAAATGAGAAGTTAGTAACTTAGCTAACGATATTAACGTAATAACACCATAAAAGTTTATGAAGGGCTACTTAGACTTGAAAACTAGAATGTTTACAAAATTGGGAAGTAAACACCGACGATTAACGCAAAACTTGTTTTTTTGAAAAAGGATTCCACTTTCCGTGTGGGTATTTTCAGATCTTTAGCGATATACTGTCAAAGCATCATTATATCCTTCGGAAGACGGTAAAGGAGTCTTCTGGAATTGACCATCTTATGTCTTATAAAGGCATCAAAAGTGAGGGGGACTTGTTGATCAGTCTGTGGTAACCTTTACTGAGGCATCAAGGTAGTTGATGAAGTTGGCGCTGGGGATGTGTCCCTACTTCATGCTTGTATACCCAGCTTTATGAGATCAAGTGAGTTGCAATAAAAAAAAGTAAGTGGCCAGCATTGTTGTACACATGTGCATCGTTCAGCGGATTCTCAGTTTTAGGTGTAATTTACATTGTTTTATATTTTCATGTTGTTTTCACGCCTACGTTTCAGCTCAATGAGTCAGTGGTTTCTCATCCTCTCCTGCACTGACAACCGTTTACTCACTTTGTTACATGTTCCTCATTTCTAGATATGAGCTTAAACTTAATTATTCACAACGTTATATATTTCCATGTTTCTTATATTACTTCTAATCCTGTATTGACGTTTACGCAGTACTCAACACACAAAGTTAATTATCTAAGTAATGGTTAATTTCCTGTCTTTCGAAGTAAGATCTATTTTACCCAGGGGAATATTTTCTGGCATCGCTGTGTTATTAGTAACTGAATACAGTGAAGTGCGCTGCAAAGGATTCGATAAGCCATCATAGAGAATGTGAGCTATCCTCTTAGTTCATATCTATCATTATACTAAGCTGTCAGCAGCTGCCAAGTAAATAACATAATATTCTCCATTTGTAATGTCTATATAAGTTGGAGTTACAGGATACCGAGGCATGATATTCGTCTCAAATTATTAATAACTGGCATAGATATCGCTACTTTCATCTCTAGGACTGAAACCTTACAGATTGACACTAAAATGATTATTGGACGTCATGTTGCTCTTCACGAATGTCCTTCTGACGAAAACAGTCTGCTTTCTGTATGGTTATATGGGGATCAACAAGCTTGAAATTGGGGATCCTAAAAATTATCTGAAAGAATTACTCTTGTCATGTACAGTTTGACTTCGACAATGAATTTTATCGACAAAAAGATGGGGTAGGAATGGGTTCGCCATTTTGTCTTCTCCAGCTAATTGCTTTACGGGCAGTCTGGAGAACAGTAAACTACCTCTCACTAGTCGATCAGCTCCATCTATATAAAAAATAAATGGATGAAACTTTCATAATGTGCCCAAAGGATAGTAACCTTGAGAAGAACTATGGAAGTCTTGTGAATGTCATAAAAACTGAGTATAACTCAGGAATTCACTCCCCGAAAGTTTTATTGAGAAATAGATATGATGGTTCCTCAAGGAGAGTGAGTTACAGAAAACAAACCTGAAATGGTCAGTATACTCATTTTCGAAGCCGGTTCCACTTGTTTCATTTATCAGGAAAAGAAATTTAATTCACTCACTATGCACACGAATCAGAAGGATTTGTACGAGCGATGCAGTAAATGAGGAGCTGAAAATACTTCTTAGAGTGTTTTTGAGAATGATTCTCCTTCACTATTCATTGGGAGGAACATTGTGCCTAGAAATGTCAGAAAAGAAGCCTCTGCAGTCCTAATGAATACACTGTTTATGAATATTGGATTCAACTGGAATACATTGGCGGAGATACTGAAAAATCGACTATGCACAGCGCTGAAGAAGACCTTTTCCACTCAACTTTTGATTATTTTCTCCAGTCAAAAACTGATCCGAGTTTGTGTGAAGGGTAAACTGCCACTTTGGGCCACTTCTATGTGTATTTATCGACTTACCTACTGTTGTGGATATGACTACATAGACCGCACAAAGCGTGCTCTATCCAAAGTCATCTTCGAACACTATCCTGTATAGCTGTCTTAAGGACAGTGCAAAGCCTCCAACAGCTCTATTATTGAGCATTTAGTTATCTGTAGTCACTACGGTCTATGTGAATCAAAGTCATTCATAAAGTGAAGGCAGACATTTCAAGGGGAGTGCTTATTCTCCACCTCAACACAGTAGAGTCTGTGGCAATCCACCATTACAAGCCTGCTGTTTGTTTTCAAAAAAGGTACATTAAGTCTCTACTTTTTTCTTGGTCATTATCTCCCCAAAACAGTCTGTTAATTTCTTTGTTTATTTGCTACTATCCTATAAACAGTTTTGATGACCTTGATTTCAACTTCTAGCCGTTATCACCTTGTGAATTAACTGAGCGATTTTGATGACTTTATATTGACCCATTTGCCGATGACTGATACATACATTTTGTTGTGTATTAAGATAACGATGTACAGTTTTAAGAAATAATTCGTCGGAAAGAAAATTTACTTCACCGACTTATCTTTTATTAGCTGATCATAATGAACATAGAACTATGAAAAAACTGTTTAGTGGTCAACGCTGTAGAACTGATTATTCAGGTAGTGTGTGCATTCGCAGTATTCTACTACTGAGATTTTAGTTAAGCTATCAAGTTAATTAATTATTCATTATCGAAGACAATAATAAAGAATAAATGATTAATTTCTATATTTTAATTATTACTATAGTAATAATATTAAAAATGCAAGTTAGTTACCATAGTTCAGACAGATGACTATTAAAATATTTGAATGATGCAAAAAGTGAGACATCTAAAATAGTCGTCATTGCAAATGGTAGAGAACACCAGTCTATCATAATACAAGTTTAGATACTTACAAGTCCTGCTGAAGTGAATATTCAATTTTGAAGTTATTTTTATCCTTCTTAACAAAGTGTAATTCACACAAACTAATCGTCTCAAATAGTATTCAAAATTATGTTATTGAAACTCATTAGATACAATGTAACTAGTGAATAAAATGAGACCGAAGTGGAAATATACACTTAAAGTTTGATGACAGTAAGCAGTGAAATAGTTTTCTGACTGAAGTTTTTCTTTTATCTCTGCTGACGGAAGTGTACACAAAACAAAATAGAAGAATGATGATTTTTTATCAACGCTTCGAATTTTTGTGCAACTAGAAGGTAACCAGCACAAAATACAGGAGTTGAAATTAGATCTCTGAGTAAGCATTAAGTTCTGTAAATAAACTGTTAGTCCGAAACTGAAGTATGTAATAGTCTGACTAAAAGTCAGTTTATGAAATATAATACCACCGCTTTGTTTAATAACGAGCTTTCAGCTATTCTTAAACTGAAGTAGTCCACTTTAAAAAATGATTTTCAATTCTTGAAAAAAGAAGATTTATCTGAAAGTGTAACGCAGTTTTTAAGATGATATTTACGTATGTAAATTTTAAGAAAAACTGCACTATCTCTTGTTTTTAGTAGTAATGGTCAAGGCAAGAAGATGGAAAATGTTTGAAGACTTCGACTGACTTTTTCACCCCAGCGCCTCCTTTTTCATCATAAAACCATTCCCTGTAGTATAGAAACGAGTAAGTATCTAACAGTTTCGATTTAACGATCAGACTACTGACCGTCAGAGATATCAGTTTTCTCATGCATTCAACAGCTAAAGTTGCGAAGTGTAACACTGTTTGATTCTATATTTTGTGATGGCGGAGAGTACCTGTTGGGTAGGGGGATCAGTTTCATGGTGTCATTTCTCTGAGTTCCGTTTGTTTGTTCAGAATATTAAACAGTTGTCTATTTGTGCTTACAAAATGACATCTTCAGCAAAAGATATTAGAAACTGATTATTTTACCCAATTATTGTCACACAAACCATTCAGAAAAAATTATTAGTTGACTGGTTCTCATGTGAATTTCTGGTATGCCCCAAAAGTGCTATGATCTATAAAGTCAATCAAATTAGATGGTTAAGTCAGTGGTCAGGTAATTTCTTGAGCTGACAAATGTCAAGAACATAGTAATATGCTTATCGGCAAACAAGACGGTTGTGAGCTTGTTTCCATACATAACCGGATGGGATTATTGGGAAATTCCTTACTAATACGGACTAGCTAACCAGTACTGCTTGGTTTTCAGTGGTTCCTCAGGCGATACCAGTTGCTTTTTCACAATCTACGGGGAAAAATACTATTTTCAAATGTTTATGAGATCAATTTGTTTGGTGTGTTAAGAACTTATGATCACGTACTTGACTGCGGTTCGCGTAAAAGCCGTATGAGACCCTTAAATAATGATAGTAATATTCCCCTTATTCCAAATAATTCATGGTACAGCTTGGAATTCTCAGTATGATATATCGCAACAACAACTATATATGCATATATATATTTATAGAATAATCAGGTTAGTATACGGGAAGAGATCAACTCAGACGAAACCAATAAAAGATAGTGAAGGAAAACTAGTTACCAAAGAGGAGAAACAAACGAAACAGTAGGCTGACCACTTCAACATACTTTTCAATCGACCACCATCTGCAACTCACCCAGAAATACCACCAGCAGCCAAGCCGCATAGCTATCAGTGAATACAATCCCTCCGACAGAAGCGGAAGTGAAGTCCTGGATTCAAAATGACGACCGGAACAGGCTGGCTGGCTTCAGGAAGAACAAATCATGTGAGGACAAAATTGCGACGCTATGCATCATCACAGAACACAGCATAGAATGGCAGTCAACTCTGTACCTCAGCTTCATCGACTTTGAAAAGTACTTCGACGGCGTCGACCTGGAAGTAATTTGACAGTGGCTTCGGCACTAGGGAGTACCATAAACCTTTGTCAGCATCATTCAACAACTATATGAAGACGCCACATGCTGAGTGATTCACAATGGGAATCTCAATGATGCCTTTGAAGTGAAGACGGGCAGGATCAGAACAAGGCTGCCTGCTATCATTCATGATCTTCCTGATTCTAGTGGACTGGGTCATGCAGCAAACAGTGAGGAGCAAGAAGAGGGAGATACGCTGGACCGGGGAAAATATCCTAGAATATTTGGATTTCGTCGATGACTTGTGTCTAATATCGCGCAAACTCGAAGATCTGCAAGCTAAAACCATTAAGTTGACAGAGTAGACAGGGCGGTGAAGATGGGACTTCATGTGAACGTAGAGAAGACCGAGGTGATGTAGATACCCAACCAACGCCATCAACAAAAACAAAAAGCTTCAATGACCATCAACAGGAGAAACTTAAAGTAATTGGCCTCGTTCATCTCTCTAGGCAGCACCGTTTCAACTACAGGTGACACAGATGAGGACGTCAAAGCCAGGATAGTAAAAGCTAGATAGGCGTTCATTAACCTGAAACCAGTGTGGAGATCTACTGCACTCAGCATGAAAGGTGAACAAGATGCGGATTTTCAACACTAATATCTGTCACCTCAGTGCTTCCATGTGATGGTTCAGAGACTTGACGGTGGGTGACGTAAACCATCTCCAACAAACTGTAAGCATAAATCATCAACAGCTGCCACCTACGCTCACTCGATACTGAAGATCAGATAGATATCCAGATAGAATAAGCAACAAGGAACCCAATCTGGCTGGAAACGAACCACCCAGAAACCTATCTCCCAGAAAGTATGCAGAAGAAAAAAGTGGAGATGGATTGGATTTAGCAAGCACTGAGAAGGCCATTCGGGGACTTTATGCACCAGGTACTCAAGTGGAGCCCAGATAGGAAACGACGGGTTGGGTGTCCGAGGTGAGGGTGACATGGAGGAGATGGTGTGAGGAAGAAGTGAGAACTTCTGGACTGTTAAGGAGCCAGGTTCAAAAGATTGCAGAGAACAGAGTGGAATGGAGACGTGCCACTGAAGCCCTATGTTCCACTAGGAACCAAAGGGACAAATAATAACGTAATAATAATAGTCATAATAATAACTTGAGACCATTAGAGAGAGAACTGGTCAATTACGGAGAAGAATCCATTTTGTTTAGATCAATGTAAGTGAGAGTTGACTTGAATAGACACTGTCAGTTCATCAGCATACTCAGTAGAATTAGTTTCAGCGGAACAAGGTAAACCGAGCAAAAAGAACGAAAAGAGAAAAGAGGAAAATATAGCACCCTGATGAGCACCAGCTTCGGTAAGCAATGAAGTAGAGCACTTTTCTTTGCTATTTCTTTTCAGAAAAGTAAGGATACAGACACTTTGCACTCTATGGGCAATTGGCTTCCAGAAGGTTTTCACCAACCGGCATTATCTCGTCTCCCCGATTCCAGTGAGGAATAAGTTGGTTTTTAATTTTTATATTTTGTCTGTACTTTGAAGTTTCCGTAGCGGTTGGACTGGTTTTCCTGTGTAGGGTTGCTAGCCATATGCACAAACTTCCCACTTTACCTGAGCTTAGGACCGGCTAGTAACTAGTGAACTAGTTAATCAGGAGAGGTTGGTCTCAAGTTAAACCCTTCTGGATGTTAGACTGTTAATTTTTGCCTCGGGCGTAGAGAAAACCTATGTGAGCTGCTTAAGTCTCATGATGCTTGTTGCATTGATGGTATTTCTACAGAAAGCAAATCATGTTAACCATCCTGGACTGAGTTTCACTTCTGATCTCCGCTAGTAGTCTCATATCTTATTGACTTGTAAAAAAATCTTTCGTTTAACTTATTGCATAAAGAAACTAAGGCTCACTGGCATAACTCAACTTATATATTTACAGTTTATAAATGCCTACATTTTGCCCATTCCTCTCTATTGTTCCCCACTGATTGCTTATGGTCTACTAAGAAGAACTATGTTATATTGTGTAGGGCTTTGAAAGCCGTCAGCAGAGTGAGTGGTGTGCCTTTGGACCAATTGACTAACATTGTGGTTGATAGACACTTAAATTCTAGCAAGCAACTAGCTGTCGTAATTTTAACTGACAATGAGCATCCACTTCATTCACAGCTGTCTCCTTGTATCTCCTCAGGGAGGACAAGCAGAAACTACATAAGACTGTATGTTCATACGGCTAAGCACAAGAATTCGATTCTACCTTAGCAAGCATATTTTGTGAGGAAAAAGTGTTAGAATAGAAATCACACCTCAACCTTGTAACAGTTAAGAATCTCATTTCAGTAATTTAACTAATGGTGTTGAATGTTCTCGTTTTTAATATTCTTTGCATTACTTAAATTTCTATAATAACAAAATTCGATATGTTGTAACGGAGGATGTATATACTTTTATTTTGTTATTGTTGCAACATCTTATGCAGAGAATTCCAAACTTTACGACAAATCGTTTGGAATAAAGTGGATTATTATTATTATTACTGTTATTAAGATATTGACAGAATCTTAGGTACTTCTCCTGTATCTGTAAGCAAGTTGTTTTGGATCTCTGAAAACCATCAGTGAAGACTGAAACCGAAAGGGAAGTAATTTCTCCATTTTCTTCAAAAAAGGGAAGTTATAGCGACGTGTCGAAACTAAACATCTGATCCCGAAAATGATTTTGCCACAGGTACATCTTTCATATCCTTCCAGGCAGCAGTTATTGTGGTGTTAGAAAGCGATGCAGTGAGGATATATTTACGGCAATAGCATAAAATGTCTGTACATTTTCTAAATATAATGCCAGAAACACCATCAGGACCTAAGCTTTGGGATGGATTCAAGGATTTTAGACACTTAAATACATCACGTGTATCAAAACTAGGGAAGCAGCTATCTATTTGACTATGGACATTAGTAAGGATGAAGTCAGCTTGCCGACATATGAAGGACTTGTTTAACGCGTAGACATCTGAACAAGCTTCTTTTGTCATCTGTTTTCTACTGATGAGTTCTTTAAATTATTATTTCTACATATTGTGAGAGCTCTTTCACGGTAGAAACTTTTGGTTGTAAGTAGTATTCAGACGTTGTATTTCAGACTTAATTAGGCAGTTAAGTCTTTCAACGCCAGGATGAACTCTTGTCTCATAAAACCTTTCTTTTTCTCCTCAGAGCCTCCTGAGATATAAATGTTTGCACCTGAGAAGGAAATATTAAATAACCGTTACCAAATTCAATTTACAGATAACGAACCTTTGATGATTCTGATGATAACAGTTAGTAATCGATTATCATTTATCACTCTAATAGCTTTTCAATATGTAAGAAATGTACTGAACACTGAGATAGTTTTTTTCTTATTTTCAGGTAAAGGTGAGTGACGGAAAATACAACACATAGCATACAGAAGTATCTGGTAGTCAAGACCTATTCACCGGCAAATGTCACTACTTATTGGCTAAAATAAACCTCATATCTAGTCAAAAAATAGCTAGATTTAGCATTTTACAGTTCAATATTCAAATCTTCATGCTTTAAATTTAGTTGTTTAAGCTTGGAGTTATTGTAGACACCTATGGTTCTCTACTTTTCTTTTCATTTGACAGACGCTTTTGTGATAGTCTTTAGTGTTGAAAAGAATCACGTACCAGTAGACGGAATAAAGTTATGCAACGAATGTAATGTATTCCGACAATGAATTCTAGTAATCTCTTCATTTATTATTGTATATCGGTCGCTCATTTTACTTCATCAGACATAAAAAAGTATAAAAGCCTGTGATTAACTTTAAAGTTTGTATCCAGCATAACAAAGAAGCCGAAGTGAGTTACATTTATAATTCAAATAATGTTTTGGTAGGACATAGTTTTGTGTTAACGATTTTTGCTTTCATCAATGCATACATGTAAACAAACATGTAGAAATATTGTATGCAGCTGATATGCATTGTGGCTTTTTAAACACAACTTATTGAACGTAGGGAGAAACTTATAAGCATTCTTTACCGTAGAAAATGACTTTTTAGTTTTGATAATGAGGGATTTAATATTCAAAGTTATTTGATGAGTTTAACTTTGTTTCCATGTTTGCACACATATGTCAGTTGTTTTAGTGGTTACAAATGCTGGGGAAAAAAATGTGAAAGTCACTGAAGATTATCCTGGTTAAACATTTCAATATATTTCTTAGTTTGACTATAGTAAGAAGAATTAGCAAAAAACTTGAAAATAGGAATGAAGAAGGGGAAAAAAAATGGTTTCTCATTTAATTGCTATTGTAAAGGTTATCTTTGAATAAGTATTTGCTTTAAAAGTGAATATTCATCGAAGATGGAAATTTTTCAGGTTAATTTGTATAAGGTAGGCATCTTTGTGTCTTTTCGGTGTTAACCATTTGGAAGTTTTCAAGTTTAGAATAAGTTGACAATGCTAGGAAATTCAGGAAGTAAACCACTGGAAAAAAAATCTAAAAATTTCTGTGAAAAATATAATTATCGTTTTAATTCAAGATATCTTTTTTATAGTATCGAATTTTCTGGAAATAAATAACTTCCACTATTGCTTAACATGTAACTATTTTCACGAAAAATATAACTCATCCCTTAACGAGACCACATCTACTTATCTGAAACTTCATAATATCCTATTAAATAAGTCCTGCCTCACATCTAGATAATTTTTACCTGTTTCTTAAATTGACCAAGATGATTTTCTCAAATAAGAAGTATTCCTATACTATAACTACTATCATCACATCGCATTATTGAATATCTGGTATTCCAAAGTCAAAACTTGAATCGCCTATCAAAAAACGACTTTTGCATTGTTCTTCCTTATTCACTTCTGAATTTTTCGGTTATTCTAGTCTCTGAGTCTAACTCAAACTGTTCCATTTTTCAGATTGTTTTCAAATACACCTTTCATTTGCTTGAATTACCGATTTCTCACCACTTTTCACACTGACAATGGTACACTCACTTCTTTAAGTTCCTCATTCATTCAGTTCAACTCACACTTGCTTATGCATGGTTTTAAACATTTTCACGTTTCTTATTTAACTTTTATTCCTATATTGCTTTCCTGACCATAATCTACTGAGAACTACTACTAGGCAAAATGTGTTGATACTCTTTATAGTAATAGTGTGTGGATTTCATTGTTCTGCTTGGGGAGTAATGTCACTGGGGATAAATTTGTTTACCAATGTCTTTCTTCTGTTTATAACTTTCATATTTTTATATCATGGAATGAGATTTTATTCTTTTACTAAATACACTTCTGAGTGGTAGCTGATAGCCTTGTGAAAGGATCTAGGAAGCAATTACATTCTGCCAAAATGTTTGCAGAATGCTATCTTGATAATTTTAAGAAAGTCTTTGTTGTTCCAGTATTCTCTAGTACTTGAATGAATTGGAGCGTATTTAGAAAAATTAAAATGAAGTTTAATTTCATATCACAGGTAGTTTTGGTAGAATGGACGATGGTTTTATTTATATAATTATTATTTGTCCTTTAGGTTCCTAGTTGAACATAGGGCTTAGGTAACACGTCACCATTTCACTCTCTTCTCTACAGTCTTTTCAACCTAACTCCACCACTACTCACAAGCTCTCATTTCTTCCCCACACGATCTCCTCCAAATCACCCTCAGTTCGGACACCCAACTCATCGTTTCCCCTCTGCATTTCACTTGACGACCTAGCATGACCTGAAGCGTGATATCCGTAAATAGTCTTCACAGTATATGTCCAATCCAATTCATCACCACTTCCTTCTGCATATTTGTTGGGTGATAGGTTTCTGGTTGGTTCATTACCACACCAGAGTGTGAGTTCCTTGTTGTTTATTCTATCTGGATATCTATCTGATCTTCAGTATCGAGTGAGCGTAGGTGGCAGCTGTTGATGATTTATGCTTACAATTTGTTGGAGATGGTTTACGTCACCCACCGTCAAGTCTCTGAACCATCACATGGAAGCACTGAGGTGACAGATATTAGTGTTGAAAATCCGCATCTTGTTCACGCTTCATGCTGAGTGCAGTGCAGTGCAGTAGATCTCCACATTGATTTCAGATTAATGCAGGAAGGCCTTTCTTGCTGTGTTTCCGATTCTGTCTGCTTTGACGTCCTCATTTGTTCCACCGCTGCCTGTAGTTGAAAAGACCCTGCCCTGCGTAGGTAGGCGAAAGAGACTACTTCCTTTAAGTTTCTTCCGTTGATGGTGGTTAGTGCTTGTTGTTGTTTAGTAAGTAAGGAAGTAAGTAAGTACTCTTAGATATAATGCATAATTCTTCACATGCAATTGAGTGAACTATTAACTGCTTATACGATGTCGTCATGTAGTGCAATCACTGTCTACTACAGCAATGCACAGATGATACCTAAGATGAAACAACGGTTATTTTCCCCGATTCATCATATGCTATGCCTTGGCGATAGCGTTCGTGTGAGACTTAGTATTTAGTTGTATGAGGGCAAAGTTCCACAGACTTTATTTCTGTTCTGTTTGAGGATATTATTTCTACGCTTCATTCAGACTGTCATTCATAGTGGTGCTTTTCTCCATTTTGTCGGTTTATTGCGTAGCAGTAGTCTGATTGTTTTTAGTGGGATAGTGTTGCTGTTTATATAAATCTGTTTGACAACATAACTGAATGATTAAAAGAGTATCAAAGAGAAGGTCTGATCCAGCCAATAAGATGGAAAAACGTGGTAGCTCAATGTTAAGGCCTGCTACCGTACTGGTTTAACTTGGTGAAATACCGCTGCTTTCTTCGGAGAAAACTGAACAAACATCCATATGCACGCATTGGTTGACTGTCTCGAATTAGAGATACGATTAAAAAAGTACAACAAGTTCTTTAAAAAAATAATGTCAGTTTCGTCAGCTATGTCTTTTGTCACTGTCTTTCTCAAAGATATTTTCGATGTTTTATCGAATAGCTGATGAAGTCTCATCTCATTGAGAAAACAGAAGTCTGTAGGATACAGTCAAATTTCAGTTATTAATTTCGAAATAATTGACGTTTGTGGTTTGGCGCCGGAAATCTTGAAAATATCCTGAAGTGTGAGGTGAGTTTATGATGAACAATTACTAATATATGTTTCTAAACTTCTGAATGCTGATTAAAGTCCACTTGTCGGAAATGAGGTATACTCTCTGAAGTAAGGGGATTGAAAGGGAGATACAATTCGTTCATATTTTGTTATCGGGGTTTATCATTAGGAAAATGCCCAGCTGTTTATTCCTTGTTGTTTTTGTCAATGACTAAAGTGCGAATTATACCGACGGACCTCGGTTAACCCCCGGACCTAAGTAATTTTACTTGAATCCGTATAATTTATGCGAGGAAACTCACTAGAATATGTTTCACTCACGAATTTTTCTAATTAAAAGCCTTTTACGCATACTTGTTATAAGTCTCTTGTCCAATAGCATCATTAAGTAGTATAGTTAACTCGTTAAAATAAATTAGTGTTTGTTATTTTATTTCTAGCAATAAAACTAACTATGTAGTGAATATATGACCTCAAACTAAATTCACTCCACACCGAAAACAACTGTACGTCATACTGGAAGTTGTACACAGAAGAAAAAACGGTTTATGACGAATTTGTAGTAAAATTCACTATTTAGGAATTTAAAAACTCAGACTGTATTTGACTAAATGCTCAATAGCTTGGTATATTAGCGAATTTCTTCACATTGTTAGTTAAAGGTAACAATATGAATACTCTTTGAAAAAATTTCTAGTAGATAAACTTCTTATTCTACTCTGTCAAGTGTGAATACGTTTGGGCATCAGATGGCTCTTTTACGGAGAATCAGAAAGCAGGTAGGTTGCTTATTTTCAGTCAGTTATCTAACTAATGCACTTGAAGACAACCCAGAAATAGCATACATAATGAACCTAACAGAAAGTAGTCATAAGAATGGTTTGGTCTTTAGTTCTGTTGAAATTTCAGCGAACGAGGAGTGTAAGGTGTTTATCAAGTCAAGAAACCACACACCTAGGTACAATGTATTACATGTCAACTAATTGTAGATAATAGACAGAAATCATAGCAAAGTTATTTCTCCACAAGTTTACCTTTAATCCTTGTGAAACTCCTGATGGCTATCAAACCTGGTGCCACGCTATCATCCAGTCGGTCAGTAGAGTCCTTCACAATATGACCTCACTTGTTATATAGTAATTAGCTCATCACACATTATTTTCCACCTAGGCTTAACCAGCTTTCCATTTCTGTAGTCAAAAAACTTTATTGAGTAGACTATAATATCATCTTTGTAGCTTTTCCGTAATGATAACCAATAATTATCAAACGCTAAAGTCTATCAGAGTGAACTGTTTATAATGTCTTTTACGTGAAACTACTAAACTAACAAGATCATTGTTTTGAATTTTCCAAAAAATAATTTTAGCACAGTTCACTTTAACCACCGTGACATTTCTACCTCAGCATCCTGCAAAAATATCTGAATAACAGATTTTAATTGATATGAATTTCTATGGACAATCTACTGAATTTTGTCAAGCAACTTTTGGGATAAATCTGGATTCAAAAGTGACGGAGGATGAAATAAATGGTAAAATAAGTAAAGATATTAACTACCAAGAACGACAGCTTGTTTAAATATCTAACTCATGTTGACTCGTGAATTACTACTATTCAGTATCTTCTTTTACAACCGGGTGGAATTAAAACATTACTTCCACCAAATTAAAATGTTGAACTACACCTTTAGTAGTACTGATAAATTTACAAGTACAGAAGAAATGCAAGTTCTTTTAGGGTTTAGTTGGGTACCACTGAAGTTAGAATATCTGTGTTTATAGGAAAAGAGGAATTAATTTTATATCATTATTGTCTCCACAGTGCGTACACGTAGAAACAGGTGTACGATCTCTGTTTATATATTTATATATACATATTCACTTTTATGACTAGGAAAACTTAGTGCATTGGTCAAAGAGGAGTGGAATTATGCTGAATGGCTTCCCTTTAACGCAACTGATTTCAATTAAAATTACTCTACACTTAGTTAGATGCTGAATTTTTTTACGTGGAACAAATTGATGGTAGTTATTGTTAAGGTAAAACAGAAGTTATAAATAGGCAACAAAAGTTAGTAAATTTGGTAATTATTGGAAATAATGTATTTCTTAGTTTGGAGCTAAAGAAATGGATTGCTTTACTAACATCTTTGCGTTCATACGTTTCAATTAAATTCTTCATTTGTATATCGTTAAAACATTATTCCTTACTTTTACTCATTCTGAAAGTATATGCAGAGCACACTTGCTTCGACACACATTTGTGTGAAGCCAGAAGGGATTTTTTAGTAAGGAGTGAAAACAAAGTTTATTTAGCTAGTGTTATGTTGTCTAGTCATCTACCTACTTTTCAATGTAGCTTTCATGTTGTAATGCTCTTAATTGTATTGTATCAGTGGGTAAGATAGGCTTAAATTCTAAAGCAAACCTTACTTGTGGATATGTGTTGCTGAAGAGATGTTTAAAGCGCATCATTTGAGTTCATGGATCTATAACGACTGTCTTCAGCCACCTAAGACCAAACACTGAGTAGCGGCTGTAGTTAGACTTTATCATTGTCTACTGATACAGATCTACTACTCAGTATATGAAAATCCTAGAAATAGTGTATTAATCAGATTTAACTCATCGCTAGTTATGAAAAACCTTGATTAAGTAACATACTAATCCTTCTTCTAACAAATACTTTTCAAAAGTCAATTTCAACAGTCTGAGCAAATCAGCACTTTTCCACATTATATTTAAATACTTAGTGGTTGTTTAACCAATGCAAATACATTTAAGTATCGACAGTCAGTATTGGCACATTGGTTGTCAGAAAAACGAGACGTAATAAATAACACAGTTTTATTCAGTTACTGTTTAATCATTTGTATTTTACTTTTCTATTGTTGGTTAAGTGTTCAAACTTATTTTAGAGAGAAATATCATTTCCATTGTTTGGTCCTTTGATTACTTGCTATTGGTTATTTATAAATAGTTATGTTTCAAATATAAAATATAAGCTTATTATTATTGTTATTTATCTTCATTAGTATACTTTGTTCATTTGTGTCTAGCTATTAAATTCACGGTATTTTGAAAAAAAGACGACTCCAGTGAAGCGAAAAATTTCCTTTTGAAGAAATCATTCTCTTAGGTATCCACTCGCGAACATATAGTAGAAATGACAGAAAACTCCAAGGTAGTCTCCGGTCAAAGGTCAATTTAAACCACGCAACAAAGGAAAGTCATGTAATATCTGTGGATGTTTAAAAAGGGGAATTAAACAATTTGATTACGAAACAAAATATAGCTGTGTCATGAGAGAACTATCTAGAGTGATCACCCTTTTATGATGTTCATGGCAAGGAAAGAGGTTGTACATACTTCTTTTCAATGCGCACTGATGGTTTACATTTTTGAACAGCTAGTGTTTCAGCTATGCCTAAATATCTTGACGTCACTTGTTTTGAGTGGCTTAATCGCACTTTATGAAAGCCTTTGAAGGACTTATCAAAAGGGGCTAAGTTTTCTGAGTTTACTACTAAGTGTTCTGTTACAGAGCTGAAGATGGACTTCCTTTCTCCAGTCTTCAGCCAAGTTGGGTAATATTCGCCAGCACGTTTCACAAGCTGTTGCTTGGCTCCACAGGAGCAAGTAAATTGATATACACACACTAGTGTGCCCCAATGCTCTAGTTTATCGTATGCATACGGATGAATAAGTTTCCGACCAGAGAATATGATTCTGAGGTTGGGGGTAAAAATGTTTTCTTCATAAATATTGATAGTTCTCTCTAAAAGATATGTGCTTCTGGAAGTTTTATTATTTAATATTTAAACAAATGAAATTCATATTATATCGTGCTAGCAGCTTATATTTAGTGTTATACAGCTAAGTATTTTGATGAATATTACTACGAAGGCAAAAAATAACATTTCAGTAACAATAGATATCATTACTAAGGAAATTCGGTCGGTCAAATAAGCTTTTATTGACTTCGTTTCATGTTTCAGATATATGTCTGCTAACTTCAGAAAATTGTAATTTTTATATTACTTGTTAAAAATTCGTTAAAACTGGTTAGCTGCACACAAAAGCGTTTCTCACTTGTGTTATTCTGAAACGTTTTCAAGAAAAACTCGAACTTATAATCGAATTCAGTCTAAGGGCGTAAAAAGTGGTTGTCCTGACTCATTATTAGCCTAATAGTGAAGATGAATCACATGTAATGGAAATGACGGAACACCTATACCAGAGATATGGAAAATTTTATTATCAATACAAAGTTAGAATAAGAGGTGACAGGACTATAAAAATCAGGTGTCAAACGTAGTGTGATTACACTGATATGATTATGAGCAGTAGTAATTTATGATCGAAACTTCACCAAGTAAATAATACTGTTATAAATAAAATAAACAAATGTTATATTGAGTGAAGATGTATGTTTACGTAGGCGGAAGCGGGATTCCATTTCATATAGAACGCTAATACCAATGCAAAAATGCTAGGCAAATGAGTCTCGTGAAAAGCTATACTAGATTCAATTGATGGTCATCATTGAACACAATATGATTTTAAACATGTTTTACTGAGCTAACGTGTCATACTTATTTGCAGTTATTTACACTGGTTGTTTTATCTGTTAATGGCTAAAGTCGCCTTTGTGATGTCTAGTAATAAATGCGTCAAAATGTGCATACATTAATTTTTTATGTAAATAAATATATAATTTTACTCATAAATGAAATGAATTTCGTAAAATCCGAGTGATAACAGTTTTTGTGTTATTTATTATTATTACCATTCTCTGAATTTAACTAACATTAGGCAAGGATTGTACACATACTGACTCAACTACAGCGCCATATACTGTCGTGGATATTCATCTAATGCGTTAGTGTACCTGAAATAATTTATTTCATTATAGATTCCATGTACTATAGAATCAAATGTTATTATATTGTACAGTAAGCTCAAATAGAGCCAATTTATTATATACTAGTGTACTTTAGAATATTTATTATCACAAATGCACCCATGTATATTTTCGTTAGTGACAATTAAACGTGTTGTTTTTTGTATGATATGACTGACTTTCTTAGTTAACTAAACAAAAAGTATCTTTCTTGTATTTAATTGGACTTTAGCCTCAAAATTATTTCATACCAATAAAGGGTATCTGCAGTAAACTGACAAAATTTATCTTTTTAGGTTAGGAATGATTTCGATGATGCAGGATTTCTAAATGATATTCAAATCGAACATTTTGCATTCACTACAGTTGTTGGAAGATAAAAACTATTAGGTGGGTTTAGGTATAGTCGAATCTGAAATGTGGGTATTTGAAGAATATATGGTGAAACAATGAAACCACTTTGATTCTGTAAAATTACTGCAGTTATAAATGTCTGTGGTGAATCCTTCAAGTTTGTCTCACTTAAATATTTGTTCTGAAAGTATTCATCTACTGTTTTTACTGGTTTATAAAAAGCTGTGAATCCTATTATTTTTGAAATATGTAACTTGTTTTATTATACTTATGGTCAACATTTAGAGTTCAGATCCTTCTCTTGGATGTAGAAGAAAGCAAGTGTGGTAGACAAGACTGAATTATCGACACCGGATGTGAAACTGAGGCCTGGAAATTTCGGGGAATCACTTTTAAATTGGATAGCTTATGATGCAGTCTACCACACTATTGAGTCATTTAGTGCCTATGATACAAAACAAACTGTATAGAACTCTGTCGGCATTGACAGAATATAAATTAGTGACCAGTGACAAATTAAGGAGTTTTTTGTTGCGGATATACAATAATTTTGGTAGTCACAAGTGGAATCCATTCTGCTTATCCATTTGACACCATCAGATTCCAAATTTTGTAAAATAAAATACATTAGATAAACAGATAATCTTCAAATTGTGGTATATAATTGTACAAAGCAGTTTGTCGTGTTTTAAATGAAAAGTAAACTTACTTAAATCATTATTTGTTTTCTTCAATACATCCAAGCAATAAATGTTTATAACACAAATAAGCAATAGTATATATGAGAATTTTAAGTACGTGTGTGACAAGAAAGGCATTACCGATGACATTTTTCTGGTTTAAAAAAAAGTGTATTAGTGCATATTTTAATTATCCGAGTGATGATTACATTTTACGCTTAGGAAAGTGTTGCATGATATTGCCGATTAATCATTAAAATTATCCTACTTAAATACCATTTAGTAATAGAGATGCTTCAGGAAATCGGTTCTATTTGTTTCATTGAGTTATGTGATTGGTTATACTTGGCATAAAACCCAAATATATGAACCAATTAGACTGCATATGTATATATGAATGAATATGATAGTACAAATGATGAAGAATACACTTTCCCCAATGTGAAATTAGATTAAATGGATGTCACCACTTTCAAGCAATACATTTGATTGGTTTTCGAAAAACTAATTTCATATATCTTTAACTTATGTTGAAATAAATGTATAACTGTGTTTAACTGAAGCGACATATGTTCAAAAATTGAAATAATATAAATTAACCTTTTAATTAAATCTCCTTCTTTTTTTATTTAAACAAATTACTTGCATGGTAGTACTGTGAAGAAATAAAATAGTTCTGTAGAGCAAGAATTACTTACTTGACAACAAAAGGATCTAGTTTTAAGGACATTTCTATAACTTGGGCGCAATATCGAGGAAATGTTATGGTTTTCGATGTGTCCTTAATATGTATATTGTACAGGACGCTACGAGATGATTTTCCGCCTAAAGTATAACCTCAAATTTAGTTTTATTTGTAAAATAATCTCATCTTTACTAAGAGTTAAAACAATTAAAATCAATAACTGACTGTGCTGAAGTGCGTTTTCCTTAGTCACAATGGTTTCCATATAACAGATTAACCTAAAGAGATACTACTTAGCAACAAGCAGTCGGACCAACAACTGGAGGTTCAACTTAACCAAAATATTATATTCATAGACTCAATTTCAATTCGTCACCAGTCTCCGAATCTCTCTCAATTTTCGATTAGCTTGCCTCACAGTACTGAAATGACTCATTTGTTCTGGTGTACTCTTTGTATGCACGACTGATTTTATGTTGCTTTTGATGTCTTAATCAACTCTCCTGTCAACATTTTTTTCCTAGAAAGTAGATGTATGTCAATCACTTGCAGCTAAATTTAAGTTGTATACAAACGTGAACTAAAGGTCATGATTGTATAGACTGTTCACTTACTATCTCAGTGAAGTTTGACTCACAAACAGAAAATTTTAAAATGATAATCTCACACTCATGGCCATCACTCTGAGAGTTGGCTGAAACTTACTAACTTGTAAGAAGTGATGTTCAATGTCAGTTAATGATAATCAAACGAAACCTGAAGCCATTGGACATCTGTTTATACTCTAGCTAGAAGTCTAAACCAATAGTATAAGTTTAAGTATCGAGCCCCTTATCTTTCAATGCAAACGTCTTGCAGTTATAGCAAGATAACTTTATCTGTATGGCTAATTAAGTAAGGTGCAAGGCAAATGCTCATTACATGGTAGTCACACAATATATCACAACTGGACAGAATTCAGGGATATGAACAGGCGGATCTTAGAAGCAATCGAACAGTAACAAGCTTGCAATGAAACCTGACGATCCCGGGTTGAACCTTTCACAGGGTTGTGAGTCAGTGCTAATTATAAATCCTAAATTCTGACGGGAAAAATATTTAATTCTTCTAGTTTTCATTTTGTTCGTAGTGGATTTAATCCTTAGAGCATATCCTTATCACGGGAGGAAAATGAAAATCTTTCTTCCATATTAAATTCATCTATTTAATGTAGCACACATCAACAGCATTATTTACTAGATTACTGTGTGCTGTACCAAATAAACAAATCCAATATGGAAGTATATTCCACCACGGTGACCAGGTTTTACAGTTATATTAAACTAAATCTTTCTAACTTGTTCGTAATAACGGTGAAAGTCCCCCTGTGTTTTTATGGATTCATAATAGCTTTTCTCCCTCTGTGGTAATATGAAGTCATCGAGTTTTGATATTACACCGTAAGCAGTAAGAAAAGGTCTAAGGAGTCATTATTTCCCACTTACTGATAAACACTCTTTTATTTTAAATGCCTGGAAGGGAATTTCCTGCGTATCAGTCATTAGTGTGTGTATCGTTAGTTTACAATGACGAGACAACAAATGTGTTCAGTGAAATTAATCAAAGTGAGGTGTGGAAGACTGATGATAACGGATAGATAATTCTGACATTTTTCATACATAACTGATGTGTAATCATAACCAAAGTAATACTGTATCTATATTCATGGAAAATGTGTCATTTATACATCTATATCTGACGTATAAGTCAAATATTTCAAGTGATATATCTTAACTGACTGTTTTTTGAATGCTTTCTTAAAAAGTGAACAGAAAAAGATTAGATTTAATGCTTAACATTTTAGATAAACGATGTTTCCTCACTTTCTTTTGTATCTTGGTCGTATCCATAGATTCTGGTTGACAGTGAAGTTTTTTGGCAAGGGAATTGATTTTGTTGCTCGATATACTTCCGTCGATTTAGATTTATGAATGATTCCTTTTCTTCACTTATTCAATATACCTCGATTGATAGTTCAAATAACTATTTCACCCACAGGTATTTGAATTCGCTGGCTTATTTGTCAGCAATATATATATATATATATATATATATATATATATCACTACATTCATTGACACCGCGTAAGTCTCACTTTACTCTTAATTCTTCATATACCAGTATACAGCACACTTTAACTTGGAAGGTGATAGCATATATCAACTTTATAGGTAGCACAGATGACGGCAGAGAGATAATAAACAACACATATTATAGCCCTAAAGTGTTATGAACAAATATGTGTACTCCGTTTGATAATGGATTCTTAATAATCGTGACAAAAATGCCTACTTTCCAGTAACCAAAATAACTTTCAATAATGTCCAAATCTCATACATGAAGGAGTGAAACTGTTAACTTCATTCTACTTTGACTAGTCCTTTCGTTTATTCAGTATCCTGCTACTATGTGAATACAAGTAACTTACCGCTATACAGTAGTGGTTATTAGCAATAAAAGTGATTCAGAAAAATGATATATGCATGAAAGTTGTAGACGCTTGCATTTAATTTTGAAATTAGAATATCTGAGATGACAGTGATTTTGCAAACTGGTACTACTGACAGGGATTGACAGTCAAATTTGAAATAGAAGCTTAGTTGGCAAAACAATTTGAACCTACGTCATCCTGGTTGATGGTCTAGCATTCTCATAATTGATTTACGACACCGAGCTGTTGTAATGTGTGTTTAAAATGGATGTGACGCTTATATTTAACGCATATTTTCACCTAAAGAATTCAATGCTCACTTCTATCAACACAGTGAAGAAATGTGAAAATGAGTTCCACTGTTAGGTATACTTGAAAGAGTGATACAAGACATATATGCCCATTATGCATGAAAGCCATTGCCTTAACTAATTCATTACCACAGTTGACTGTTGTTTTCCTGTGATGAACTTATAATTTTGTGAATTTCATTGACGTGAACGGTAGAGTTAGAATTTTATATGGTGGAAGAATTTTATAACTTACTGATTATTGATGTCTATTCATTCTCTGATTAAGTTTATCAGGATCCACAGATCTAAAAACGCTAAGTCCATCGGATCAACTGTACTCTGTAGACAGAGAAAGAGCAATAAAATATTTAAAATAAGAAAATTATCGTAGCACTATAGCCTACAGCTGAGTAAAATTTCGGTCTTAAGAAATGCAATTAATGTACAACCTCTCATGAGAGCTATTTTCAGATTAAGTTGTCAGTTGACCAGCGGAATTCGGAAAACATTTGAAGATCCCTAAGAATTTTAAAGCATGAGAGAAATCATTCCGCGTGGAAATTTCATTAATAACTCAAGAAAACGTGTTATCAGTTCCCGTTATAGCCTCTGAACCATACATTCATTGAGCATAGATATTTTTGAGGAATTTGTGAGTTTTCGCCAGATGAAGAAGGTAACATATTGGGTCAAACCATGCGCACATGTATATTTCATTACTTCGCGATGAAAATTCTAATTGCACGTTAGCTTACCATGACTATTTGTCATAAGCTTAAATGTATTTGCTAGAAAGTTTGGTGTCAGGTTTATATTCTTCGAAAGAGTAACAATACGAATACCTATCCGTCTTGTTTGTTTCATCAGATCTACAAAAGTAAAACGCAGTAAATATGAACATTCACATCGATAAAAATCCCATAAAGTAATAAAATGGTAGCCAACATCTATTTTTTCAACTGACTTACTGACATTTTCTATGACTAGTAATGCAACCGTGAATTTTACCAGCAGTATGAACCTAATGCACAAAAAATCTACCTTAATCGCTAGTCGCAATGTCAGCCACCGCAACAACAGTACTGTCGGCAGGCGAAGACAACAAGAGAAGACAGCCCGTTGACATAGAGCTTTTACTATTTCAACAGCAGTCAAAACAGTTGAAAGCAACGTTGAATATATACTTTGTGAATAACGTTGACAAACACTAAATTCGCTGATTAGTTAAGAGTAGTTAACAGCCAATGAAAATCTAGCCTTCAGGAGTAGTGGGAAAAACAAAAGATAGCAACGGCACCGAGAGTGTGCAAAAACACCAATAGTAAAGTTATTTTAAAATTACAAACAAATATCAGGTAACAGATAAGCAAAATGAGGGGTATTTAACAAAATTATCAACAGGAAATTCGCAAATAATAACTGTGAAACAGTTAGTAATATCAATAGAAAAATTTTATTGAGTCTTTTGTTACACAGTGTATTATGCATATAATGTATCATCTAATCAACCCATTAACTGTGTCCACTATACCTGCATGAAAAGTCTTCCTTCTCGATGAAACAACTATGCTAAGTTATAAAAGACATCTGTGTTTTCTAAAATCACTTATTGCAACTGGATTCTTATCTGGTAGTGCAACAAACATGAAAAATAAAGTTTTTTTTAAGTGAATAACATTTATCTTTATGATCTGTCTATAAGACTAAGATACCTTGTTGAGGCATGAGCAATTTAGAGTAGATAGTTTTTTGTTTGGCAACTCCTACAGTCTAAACAGAATTTAAAGTTAATGTGAATGGTTAGCGACCCCATGGATCAAAAATATTCAACAAGTTTAATTCAATCTGATCACAGTCGAGTGCTGTTGACTATTCAGCAAACATTTTTCGAACTTCAGTTCTTTTTCGTTTATTGTAGGGAATCTTTCAAAAGGCGTTAGTGAGCACATGAATATCATATGACCATAAATACCAACAGACTGTCGATGACCAAAATAGCAAGCCTCCAGGAATACTCACAAGTGGATACTTTATAATGTTTGCCACTGTGATGAAAACAGCAAGCAGACGGCACCAAAATCAGAGAAGAAACATCTTTTAAGAGAGGCTAACCGGAATATCAGTACCACGATTATCAGAATGGGAAGATGAAAATGAATTTACAGTCAATTTGTTCAACCAACCTATTACCAACACCGTGAAAATCCTGCATAAGGGACTATATTAAAATACACGACAGGCTCTCACATCTTGAACTCAAGCTCTTCAAAATGGGATAAAATACAAACATGACAGGTGACGAATGAATTTAAGTGAGCCTGTTCTTCTACGTTCCTTCGACAGACCAAAAATACACAAATCAAACAACCCTCCTTCAAAGACGAATTTTTCCAGCTCAAAAGAGCTCTTCAAAAAACTGGAACATCTGGTAGAGTCATACACCGGCTCTGTAAACTTTTCGACATAACTTTTTCAAAGTATCAACAAAATTCATATTGAAGATGATGAACTGATGGCAGCTTTTGATCGTTACAGCTCTACATATATCGATGGGATCAAAGCTAGATAAAGATGCAGCAAATCTTCTCCGCGCCAACAACACATACCTCTTGGAACGCGCACAGCTGAAATGTTCAAGCGTGATAGGATTAGTTAGTTGACGCCTTACTAATTTTTTTCACTTCAACGGTAAACTCTAAAAATATACTAGAGGAGCACCAATAGGATCAATTATATCGTGACGTTTGTAAAAACATCAATGTCAAGATTAGAAACTTGTATTAATGTTGATCCAGACGAAACTTTAGGCCCGATACCTAGATGACACGTTTGGTATCAGTGAGAGGAACGAAATGGAGAACGTTTATACACTAGTCTGCATGTTTTCATCGATTTCAGATTTATAACTGAAGAGGAATCAGACGAAAGTCTTGCATTTTTAGGTGTTTTGATCAGTAGAGAGGACTTAACAAGGTTGTAAACTAATGTGTACAAAAACGAACTCATACAAATATAATCCTCAACTACAGCAATCCAACTACTCACGAAGTCAGTTGGGTAAAAAAATTGATTAAACATTTGGAGACAACGTAGTACATCAACCTCACGGAAAAAAATTCAATAACTGTTTTCCAGAAGAAAAGTCATCCACGCACATCTATCAGAATGTTTGTGTTATTCGCCGCCAACTTGAAAGTGATCCTTGGGAGCGTATTATCTTACTTTCGATGAAAGAAGTTTTGGAGAGCGCAGGTAGACTACTGAAATCTTTTGAAACTCTGTAGCTCAAAAGCCAAAATAGTCTTTTCACTCTTTGTTATGCAAGTCGAAAGAGACTACAGCAAAGGAAGACAAGTCGAAAATCATCTACAAAATAAACTATAGAAACTGCAAAAAAACACTATATCGCACACAGCTGTTACCGTCTTCAAATCCGTCTACATGAACATCAACTAGCAGGGAAGCGCTCTGATGTATCTTCACTTATGTCAGTATATTTGCATGTATGTCTTTATGTAGGCAGTTGTCGAAATAAGCTTAGCTACGAAATGTTAAAATTCGGGATCGAGAAAATATTATGAATCCTAGAGAATTTTTAGAAGCTTGGTATTCAGCTCAGTAAGTGACCAAAAGAAATGCTTATATTGACCCAGTCTATAAGCCAGTCAGAAGCACAAGAAACAAAAGGAAAGTCAAAGTTCATATAAGCAAGACGGCTAGTGGAAATACTTATGGAGACAGTGTCAAGATTTTAGATGAAACAGTCAGTCACACTCAAAGTAACCAGAACAAACTATTAAGCCATGTGTAAATAAAATGTCACAACTTACATCTTCTTGTAGTCTGAGATGGTTATGCTGTCTAGGATAACTTTGGAGGCTTCACCATCACACCATCAACTTCAGAGAACACAATGCCATCAAAATAATCTTTGAGCTACAGATAACCTTTATCATTCCATTCACATGTGCACACATTAATATCTTCACCTCCATCTCTCACTTCATAAATGATAACGCTAACAATAATTCGCATACTATGAACATTTTTATATAAATGTATAAACAGCGTGATCTGATTTGTCCGCATTTACTATTCCAGTGTGAGATAACGTATGCAGGTTTAATACTTTGAAGAAGTGACTTCCACGGGGTTGTAAAACATTAGAAACTTATTTTTCTACCTTGTTTGATGTCAACAAATGAATCTTCCTCATAAACCCTTTGCCCAATGCGCAACTTGTTCAAGTCTCTGGAGTCAAGTTTGTATCTTGGTCTACAAAAGATACACTTATTTTTAATATTTTTCCTTCTAACCTTTTCTTTCTAACCAGAATCCATCTGTCTCTATGGCTTCTATCCAACATTTATGTCTATCAGTAGTTTATATCATGAAGGTAGTGGAGCATAAATGTTTTGAGATAGTCGAACTATTTAAGAAGGGCGACTTTCCATCCCCATAACCTCACTTCACATAGCTACGAAAATATTAGATGACTAATTTCTGACTGCTAGAAAGACTTCCTTTGTGGAAATTAAAACATGCATTTCTTACACATGAAAGTAGGATAGTGAAGCGGTCAAGTCATTTGTTTGACTACTTTATTTCCTATCTGTTCAATTTATACTCATAGTACATCTGTATTCGATCCTACATAATGAAGTGAATCATTATTTCCTGTGGTCTTATTATATCAGCATGGGTTGCTCATCTTCTTTAAAAAGGTCTCTGATCTTATTCTTAGTGATGGTTTCATCTGAAAAGAAAAAGCTTTACGTTTTTCACAGATTTGGAGTAAGCGGGCTAAAACATTAAATTCGTTATTTTTATCATTCATCTGCTTGATTTCTGTTTAGAAAATATACGTACCTGTGTTACACACGATTATGTACCAATAATTGGTGTGTTTAGTTGAATAATATGCTTCTGAGTACAACAAAGTAGATTAGTTTTAGTAGTACGGATTATGCATTTTTTTGAAATTTAGTTATCCTAACATTTCTTTAAGCAATCACGAAACATGTTCCCTTGAAGTGAATTACTGATGTAGAGTGACTTGTTCGAGTTACATGTAATAAGGATTGTCTAGTGTTGCATAAACATCTCTTCATTTAGGAACTCAGAAGTTCAGAGAGACTCATGTATTTTTTCATAGTTTTTCAAGTGTAACTATTTTCAGAAATATCGATGCTTTGGAACAAATACAATAGGTGGGAGTATATTTTGTATTTTTCAGAGCAAAAACTCAGATGTATAAAGAAGTGAATAGGATAGAAAGAAACAGATAATTACGGCTGCATGAATACGTGTACGTGTCACATACAATGAGTCCACGTTTATACGCGAATGAACTGTTACCTGTTTTGCCAGCTTTTTCGCACCAAATTCGCTCAAGTTTTTCCAAGATGCAGGTAAAAATTATCTTAAAACTTTTGCTTTATTTTCGTGGCTGTCTTACTGCATATTTCTTCCGTATTTTTACTCTGAGACTAAGTGTTTTTCAAAACAAGCCTTTATTTCATCACGTCTAGTTTTAACGGGAAGCTAAAAATAATTTATCGCTTTTCAGATTAGGATGTTATCATTGTATGTATCTTTAGTTGATATTATTGCTAAAAATAAACAATTACTATTTTTGTTAGGATTGTTATTTACAGGGGAAATGAAAATGCTCTACTAAGGAGGTGTTAGTAATTGGACCTAATAAATCAGGAATTGAGGGTTTGGTTTACATCTTAGAGGCAACATTAAAGCATTTAGCTAAACATCCTGAAGTATGATGAAGCCGATATCAATGACTACACTACTATCCACTAGGGAAAATATAGTCATTGATGTGATCATTTTCTCTGTATGAGTAACAGTTATTTTTTGAATGACGAAAGAAGAGAATTTAAAGCGGAACAATACGGTACCATTTTATTTCTCCGGCTTCTCATCAGTTGTTTGCAAAACAAAGCATATAAATATGATATTACATAAAACAACTGAATTCCGCAGTTAAATTAGTTTACAGAAATTGTTTTAGTATAATAACGAAGAAAAAATCGGAGTTATGTCAGCAAGATGAGCTAAGAAGTCTCAGTTGTACATCCTATTCAAATTGCAGTTCAGGAAAAAAATTATATCTATAGTTACGAAGTGCTTCGATACTCAAAATAAAAGATTATTTGAGAAGATTAACAAGTTGGTTAGTTGATTACAAGTAACAGACGGATTATTTGACAATATAATGAGTTGAACTCATTGAGTAAAACTATCATCAAATTCTTTTTACAAGCAGAAAAAGTTCAGTCGAAAGATAATATCGTCAAGTAGGAGGAGTAGAAAAAACTTGAAAGTTGTCCAGACAAAAGAAAATATCACTGGTTATTTTCGAACACAGTTCCGACCCCAGTCGTTTGAACGCTACGCCATCAATGAACTTGTGAGAGTTTCAACCACTCTGTTCGTCGGTTATTTCGAAGAATTCTAGCTACTTCACGTCTTGTATCGATAAGACGACCAAAGACTGTATCACTGGATACCCTTGTTTCCCTTTGATGCGGGTCTTTTGATACGTCTTCAAAGGCATGCTCTTCTTTCCCTTCTTTCGACGTAAATTCTGCTACATCTGCATGAAAACTTGTGCACCCACGCAAAGGCAACATGTGAAGGGAATCCATTGACTTTTGATTGTACCAGGCAGCTTGTTTTTCTGCAGATAGCGATTAACTTGGCTGTAAGATATGAATTAATCATTTCAGCGATTCAGCCTTCTATCGGTTCTCCCAGGAAGCTATCACCTCTAAAATTTAGTTGGATAAAAAGTGGTTTGCTCCTGGTTGTTATTTCGCTTCACTTATTGACTGGATAGTTTCCGAATTTGTTGAATAACCCCTTTGGGTAAACATTTTCTCCTCGAATGTTTCGTACTGCTGAACAAATCTCACAGATATCTAAACCAAGTTGAGATTTGATGGTTTTGAAAAATTTAGACATTGGGTAAATGATGTTCCTTAGTTTGATATTTGTATTTCCAAATGAACATAAAACAAAATGAATTGGTTCCAAATGACGTTTCGCTATTTAGTGTTAATAACTTTATCAAAGTTATAGGAAGCAGAAATTTAAAATATCTGAGCTGATATATGATAACTTGACAAGTGTTCTTCTGCATGAATGATTCTGCATCGTCAGAATTGTGGAATAAAGATGATATCCACATGTAGCGTGTTGTTTGTGAAAGGTGTTTGAATTATAGATTGAGATTTGTATGTACACATCTTTTGACAGTTCTTATCATATTTATGATGCTTATGTCAGTGTAGTGGGTGGGTTGAGATCAATTCAAGCTATGTTTCACTTCCTCATTCTTACTTTTAACAACTGTGATTCCACTTTATGTGAGGAAACTATGCTATGAGATCTTCTTTATAATTTCTAAAGCCTTTCAGAATAATTTCGATATTGTCACAATCGACATTGTGACCTGAAATTATGGCATGTAGAGCTATGGATGATGTGTTTTCAAGTTTTTACACTTCCACTGGATTTTTAGGGGTCGGGTGTAAGCTCTTTGGTCTTCATTTATCCTAACTTCAACTTCACCAGAAGTTTTTCCGACGTTTATTGTATCAGTTTTGGCACTTTATTCTATAAAGACAATAAGATTGTGAGTCTAGAGGGATCTTGCCCTTCAAATGAACTAAGATGCTCTACAATGTGTTTGATGTTCTGCAGAACACGCTGATATTGTTTAGCACTTTCCTAATTCCATCCGATGTGTGGGATCTGTAAGGGATAACTGTTGGTGAGGCCCATGATTTTGGAGTAGGTTTATGACGAGTGAGTGTTATTTTCCATTTCGCGAATTAATTTTACCGCATAATTATTCATTCTAGGTATCTTGTTAGCAAATTTTAATTCCTTAACTTTTTCATTTTAACCCGTTACATAACCATCGTACAAACAACACGTTACATGTGGATATCATCTTTGTTCTACAATTCTGACGATGCAGAATCATTCATGCAGAAGAACACTTGTCAAGTTACCATATATAAGCTCGGATATTTTAAATTTCTGCTTCCTATTACTTTGATAAAGTTATTAACACTAAATAGCGAAACGTCATTTGGAACCAATTCATTTTGTTTTATGTTCATTTGGAAATACAAATACTAAAGTGATGAAAATCTTCTTACAATTTATCACTTGATATTATCCTTTTAGGTCCATTAAAAATGGCCTTGACCAATGCTGGTTTAAAATTGATTGGATAAAGTTTTGCAATTTAGGTATTGTCTATTCCACGTACTCTCTCGATGAATGAACATTTAAAGAGCATCAACCTTTTAACGATGTCAAGCGATATCTAAAGTGTTGAACCAATCAGTTATCACGTTTCATAATGAACTAGATGCATAGTGGCACAGTTCCAATATGTAGGATTATGATGTGGGCAGTTGTATATTATTAATGAATCTTCAACGTACTTGAAATAAAAGGTTGTTTCTGCTCTTACATGTTAAGCTTTGTTTTATCAAGGTTACTAATAAACAAACCTGCCGACATTGTGCTGAACTGACTGCCTATTGCCACTTCCCCACTTTCATGGTACACAGTTTTATGGAAAAAGCTGATCGTCTTTTGACATATTTACTGCATACGCCTGAGTTCTCACATAGGCAGAAGTAGGAAGTCGGAATGCTGACAGATACCATCAGCAGTTTCATAAGCAGAAATTTTCGTATATAAGAAAACTGCACCAAATGCTTCTGCTTCTGTATTCCAAACACGGTTATGCAGGTTTCCTTCCACAAAGCTTTCAAAGAGTTCCAGTGTTCTTCTACTCAGGGTCCTTCACAAATGTTGCTCAATATCTCCCATCTGGTCCTCATCACTGGTTGACAGGAAGATGTACTTTTTACTTTCGGCCACCAGTTTCTGTTCTGAGTAGGCATTGAACTTAAACTGTAGTCTAACATCAACAGCTTCCTTGAATTGAAGGCTCTCAACTTAATTTTGAAGGTGGGTTCCTTACTCTAGATAGCGGCGTGAGTGGTTTGAACCTACATCTGATCCCCTTCTTCATCCCGTGTTCAGTGAACTGCGTCTTCATCTCCCTCCACTCACCTCACATTGAGATGATGTCGATCTGATTTTTGGTACAGTGTGTCCTGGTGTCTGGTGAAATCAAATCCATGTCACTCCCTTGTGAATATCCTTGTGTGTGTTTGTACACTGCCTCCAATCACCAAATCGTTGAATACACAGAAATCTGCAGACAGTTCTCCATCCTCATTCCTCATCTCACTGAGTGCTTCTCAACCCATGGTTGGTTCTCTTCCTGTGTTGTCCGCTACCAGTCTGGCATTCATGTCACCCATTGGAACGAATTTTGATGTTGATGTTTGCGGTCGACTCTTGTCCGTGCTGATTACAGTTGCCTGAAGAATTTATTCCTCCTTCTTCTCTTGATCCGCATTATTTGTAGGTGCATAGCATAGCATTGTATGTTTGCGACTTCCCTTCCTTTCAAGTTGAATTCATCTTGTTGTCATGATCCTGATGCTGGAGGACGAGATCGGTTCCCACTGCATGAGAGAGAGCCTTTGATGCTCTTGGGGACATCATGATAGCCACTCGTGAACTCAGTGTGGTGTGCTGGTGGTTGTCGTGTCATCTGGGTTACAATATCGGAGTAGATAATTGACTCTCCAGTTGACAGTTTGGACGGTTCACTTCCATTCCATCTTCCAATTCCTCGCAGATTCCCAGTCTAGCACTTCTATGCTATACCTTTTCATTTCTTATGCAATCTGGGCAGCCTTGTTAGGTTCATCCATTGTGTGGACATTCCATGTCCCTTTGCTTACTTTTATTTTCATTGAGAGGGAGAAGATACATCGGTGGGATCGGCTTCGCGAAGGCTTTATCAAACTTGCGTTATTTCGTCTCCCCGATTCCTGCAAGGAATAAGTTTGTTGTAGAATCCTTATTATTTTGGCTCATTTCGGTCTGAAAAAATGCAAATTTGTAACTTTAAGCTTACCTTTTTACTAAGAAGTCTTTGATACACGCTGTATGAAATCTGTTGATAATAAGTGGCTGTAAACATATAATCGAGTCTGTGATCTAACATACAGCTAACTGTAAGTTACATGTCCCAACATTTAGGCCACAGCCAGATTTGAACACGTCCCCGAACTTTATCGGTTGCACAAGGAGTGGATATCGCAATCAAGTAATCTAATGCATAGTGTTCCAGTGTTCTAGATTGTAGGTTTTCTTTATGAGTATCAGAGGGAACAAAATCACTTACTATGAAGCAATTATATCTGCCTGACGAGTCATGGAAAGGCCGAAACTCACATCTTAGGTTCTTTTGCTAGTCACTTTCTATCCTAGATGTAGGATAATTTGTCCAAAGATAGTAGAATAAAGGTTAGAGGAGGTGAGAAAATGTTATTACCAGTTAGATGAACTGAGGAAATTTAGGAATGTGATGGATGAATTTTGTCAGTGAAAAGTGTGAATGTTGCGATATGAACAAACAGGATAGAATAAAACTGAGGAACCTTGGGAGGAGATGTTTTTGGAAAACATATGGTTAGTTTGATAATCTAGTTGCAAGGTAGTGAAAGAGACTAGATAAACCGTCTCTCCACGTGTAGTTATAAGTTAAGATTATGTTTAGTAGAATTTGATTTCGACTCAGTGAGCGAGCGGATAACCGTAAAGGCAATTTTATTAATAATGGAATCACCTTTTGTAATCTCATCAGTCAGTTATTTTTGATGCTTTAGTAGATGGTGAATGTGTGTAGGTGTGGACGGTGACAAATTATTAACTTATAGGAAATAGATATAGCGTTCGAAAGCTTGATAAATTACGAGAATTTGAAAAAAATGAAAGCAAAACTGCGACAGAGTATAACGATGGTGATGACAATGACAATTACAGAAGTATAAAGATAATATTTTTATGCTATGATACAGTAATTTATTCTTTCCGAAAGGTTTTTTACTGCATCTATAGATTCGTAGTTCATATTTTTCAGTCTAGAATACTTTATAATCAGATGTATTATCTTATTATTAGGCATACACACATTTCCTACCAAACTGAATGACATGCCCCGATATTTGACTAGTCTAATTTGCGTATACCAGTTCATTTACTCTTCTGAAGCTAATTTTATTGGTTGTGGCTTCAAGAACACTACGACGTATGGCTGAAAAGTTGTGGCAGTTAATCACTTTGTATGATCACTTCTAAAAGAAATTACACCGTATTCATTCAATTAGTTAGCGGTCTGGCATCTTTGAAAGTTAACCTCTTATACTTTCAATCAGCTGGCTAATTCATATCTTTACCCATTTCAATGCATTTCATGATTCCATCCATTATAAAAACACATTACTTATTATTTTCTCTAATACACATTTAAAATACCATTGTACAACTGTGACGATGAAATCGTCGTAAATCAGATTTTCTGTTTGTTTTATAACTGTTTTAACGAGTATTAAAAATTTGATCATGCAGAGATTCCACTTTTATTATTCCATTTATTTTATATTCCTCTAAAAATATTTTAACAACGTTGTAGTTTAGATATGATTTTACTTAAGAATTTCATGCGAAAATGAGTGACTTGTTATAAGAAAGTTAAATTAAGGGACAGTTGCGGCTAAAAATCATGTAGGTAACAATCATTATCAGCTTGTGAGAATTATACAATTAAGTCTGTTGTAATTACTCTGTTCAAAGACCTATACAATCAAAAAATTATATCGATGAATACGTCCTCTTTTTTTTACTTTGTCTTCATATACCAAGAAAAGAAAATCTGTGATGTATTGTCACAAAGAGTGCCTTCACAAAGATCATTAACTAGTGAGTGATTTGTTGGACGAGGAACGTCACTGTTCACAGAGTTCAGTAATAACCACAGTTTTCTGTTTAAGCATCGTTTTTAACCATACAAATGCCTGTCTGTTGTGCAAATGATTTGCAAAATATTATTAAATGTAGACTATCATTCATATATTGATGAAAGTTGGTACTCAGACACTTGGTGAGAAAGATATCAGTGTTCACCTATGGGCTTTATTCTGTCACACATCGCATACACTTTCCTACAGGATTTACTTTGCAAAGAAGCAAAGATACGAAAAAAATATAAATATTACCGTGTTAGCCTATGTGTTCCCTACTGCAGTTGTCAGTCACATCATGTGATTTAACACACCCCACGAACTTGCTCGAAATCCATCCAACTACCAATACTCTAAACTGCAGACGTTTTTGTATTCCTGATAAATTAAATGAATTGTGTATACAAAGGAAACATAAATAACTCCTACTACTACGTTTACACTAGTGAACTCCCCTCATTCTGTATAATCATCGAAATGATCGTATTCGCTTAATTTTGTTATCATACAGTTTTATAAGTCACTGAAATCTTTTTTTAAATTATAACTTCCGGAAAAGTCCCAAAATAACCCTAAGAACACAATTAATTTGAGGATATAGGCATTTTCATTAAGTCTAATCAGGCCCAACCTTCATGTATTATGCTATAATACAACCTGTCATGGGAATTGTGGGTTGATCGATGATGATTGATTACGTTAAGCTTTATGCTACGGAGTGAATCATTTAAAATCAATTTAGGGTAAAACAGAAATAGATAAACAGTGGATAGACTATGAGACAGCTTTGAACTTTAAGTACAAGAAATCTGACGTGGATTGTAATCTAACAGGGGACATTACTGTCTTCAAAGAAGCAGATAAGTCTTGCTGATACCGGTCTACAGGCATGAAACCTAGGTTTAGGATTTCATTTCATTTGCCTTCAACGAACTAAAATCTGGAGTATGCTTAACAGATTATGCAAGCGAGTTGTTATGGAAATCGTTTTACTATTGATCTAGAAAAAACGAAACAAAGTTTGGCTATCACATATGAGGAAAGTGAGTTGGGGTTGAAGCAGTTATGCCAAATTAGAGTTATTAAAAGAGTAGAAGGGGTAAATTATTCATCTTTCATAGTCTTTGAGGGTAAAGATGAACCCCACTTTGTTATTTCATCATATGCTAATAATGGTATGAAGATACTAAAGGTCAGAAACTTGTTATCTCCACTCGTAAATCATGAACCTAATGGGAGTAGTGTGGAACAAAGCTGAATTTTATGTGGTACACCCTCTTTACGAATGAAGGTGTAGTGTTTTGCCAATATCATCGAAGATGTTAATCTTCATGTTTTGAGTCAGCTACGTGTAACCAAGATGGAAAACCAGTCCTTGAGAAACTGAAGGTAATTGTAATCACCTTGATAGGAAGGATTTAATCAGTGACTACGGATGTCATCTTCAGAAACCACTGTTTGCAACCAGCCCAATTGTTAATCCTTCGTAAGTCTTTACATCGTTTTCTAACTTGATCATCGAAATTTGACTAGTGTGGGAAAGACTTTTGGTATTTTATTCGCATTCAGACACTGAAAATAGACCCTGTAGTCTCTCAAAGTCGAATGACACTGGCAAAACAAAATAAACGGGATCTGTCTACTACCGATTGGCTTTTCCACATTGTAAACCCTTATTACAACGAATGTTTGATCAATACACTCTCGTTCTGACTCACATTATCTTTTGTTCACTCTTTTTAGGCTTCATTAAGACTTCTTACGACTGTTGTTTCTAGAATTTTGAACGTAACTTTGTTAAGACTGGTTTTTATAAATTAGTTACAGGAATATTTACCTTCTTTCCTACTAACTAGTTTAATGAACAACCAGAATTAAGTCTGTTAGCTTTACCGCTGGTTTTCAAATGCCACCTAGTTATTCTATTGAGTGATTTCTGACTACTGACCTCAAGGAATCGTAAAGGATACTCATCAGGTCCCCTCGCTCTAGCCTACTTTTATTTTGAAATAGCTTTCCTGTGCCCACTGAAAGTTACGAGACCTTTGCAGGATACTTTTCACTTTACGTCTACTTTATAGGCTACCGAAGAGAGATACAAGGATAACTGAACTCCTGTCAAAGTTTTCCGTCGAATGTTTCAACAATATTTTCTCAAAGTTGTCAACAGTCTATTGCTTACAGTCTCCATCTCACTGTCGAAAAACGTATTTCCTGTCAACTTATTTTACAAAGCTAAATAAACCCTTGCTCTAGGCGTTGTGAGGAAAGTTTGGGGTCAGCGCACCGATTACATTTGATTTTCACGTAATCAAAGAGATGCTCTTTAACTTAGGAATCTCATTTGATGAGGAAATCAAAATTTAACCCTTAGAGTTATTCGAATCAATTAGAAAGAAATTTTGTTCACTGTCGATGGTTGTGCTGAGTATTTTCGTAAAAATTACTTTTGTTTCCTATCACTTTGAATAACATCTTCGTATCATTTCTATATGTAGGGAACAACACAAATTATAGATTAATACGTATGCTTGTAGAAGAAATTATGTGTCCACTGATGTAACAGTTATTTAACAATCTTGAGGAGTAGACGATACGAATCACAACTTATCTGTTGAAGTCTGTTAGTTTCAAGATGTCTGAAACTAAGGTCAAATAGCTGTTCACCTGCGATTAGATTTTATTGCGTTGAAGCTAATTTAGTCACCTATAAATATTACATTTTGATACTTTATATTGTAAGCTAAATGAAAAAGTTCAAAACAGGTATAAGCGAAAACTTAATAATTCATCAAAGAGATCTTATCTCAGCTACTTTTCTACAAGTTGTATAAACCCAGTTGCATATTACCTTATGGGTATTCTTAGTTTTTATTCTTTTGACTATGTGAGATAGCCATGGTTCCACAGATTAGTTTTCTAACCAGTGTATTTTCTCACTCTCGATGAAAGCAAAAGTAAGCATAGGGAAATGGAATGTTTACACAATGGATGAACCTAACAAGGCTGCCCAGATTGCATAAGAAATGAAAAGGTATAGCATAGAAGTGCTAGACTGGGAATCTGCGAGGAATTGGAAGATGGAATGGAAGTGAACCGTCCAAACTGTCAACTGGAGAGTCAATTATCTACTCCGATATTGTAACCCAGATGACACGACAACCACCAGCACACCACACTGAGTTCACGAGTGGCTATCATGATGTCCCCAAGAGCATCAAAGGCTCTCTCTCATGCAGTGGGAACCGATCTCGTCCTCCAGCATCAGGATCATGACAACAAGATGAATTCAACTTGAAAGGAAGGGAAGTCGCAAACATACAATGCTATGCTATGCACCTACAAATAATGCGGATCAAGAGAAGAAGGAGGAATAAATTCTTCAGGCAACTGTAATCAGCACGGACAAGAGTCGACCGCAAACATCAACATCAAAATTCGTTCCAATGGGTGACATGAATGCCAGACTGGTAGCGGACAACACAGGAAGAGAACCAACCATGGGTTGAGAAGCACTCAGTGAGATGAGGAATGAGGATGGAGAACTGTCTGCAGATTTCTGTGTATTCAACGATTTGGTGATTGGAGGCAGTGTACAAACACACACAAGGATATTCACAAGGGAGTGACATGGATTTGATTTCACCAGACACCAGGACACACTGTACCAAAAATCAGATCGACATCATCTCAATGTGAGGTGAGTGGAGGGAGATGAAGACGCAGTTCACTGAACACGGGATGAAGAAGGGGATCAGATGTAGGTTCAAACCACTCACGCCGCTATCTAGAGTAAGGAACCCACCTTCAAAATTAAGTTGAGAGCCTTCAATTCAAGGAAGCTGTTGATGTTAGACTACAGTTTAAGTTCAATGCCTACTCAGAACAGAAACTGGTGGCCGAAAGTAAAAAGTACATCTTCCTGTCAACCAGTGATGAGGACCAGATGGGAGATATTGAGCAACATTTGTGAAGGACCCTGAGTAGAAGAACACTGGAACTCTTTGAAAGCTTTGTGGAAGGAAACCTGCATAACCGTGTTTGGTAGGAAGTAGAAGAAGCATGACAGGACATGTAGTAATTCTTAACGGACACATGGAATCTTATAAAGTAGGATGAGGGTGATGGTGATAGTGATTCAGAATAATGAGTGTACTACAATGCTATGCAGACATGAAGAACGAATAGAGGAACGGAACAGAATCTGTAGAACAGCACACTGGACAAAGAAGTGAATAATTGTGCGCCGCAGAGTAAAAGACACTTCTGCGTCACACTGGCAAGTGAAGCAGAACAGGCTACAGGCTGCAGGTGAGAAAAACAGAGACCTGACAAAAACTGTATCAAACAACCAGGTTACAATCTGGGAGGAAAGAGATCATAGCAGTCGAAACGAATGAGAGATAGTGAAGGGAAGCTAGTTAGAGAAGAGGAGAAACAACGGAAGCAATGAGCTGACCACTTCGGATAACTCTTGAATCGACCACAACCTGCAACACCCCCCCGCTTCAGAAATATCACCAACAACCACGGATCTGTCAGTGAACACAAGTCCACCGTCAAAAGCCAAAATGATATCCTGAGCGGCATAGGGTTGTTGAAATCCGGGAAAGTAGGAGGATTGGATGGAATTCCTCCAGAAGCACTGAAAACAGACTCAGAGACAACAGCGAACATGCTCACACCACACCACTATTGCAGAAGGTTATGAGAGAAGGAAGGAAAGGTACCTGCCCACCGATTGGAAGAAAGGCTACCTTGTCAAACTCTCAAGGAAGGGATACCTAAGTCCTTGCATGAATTGGCGAGGATTCATGCTCCTGTCACTGTCCACCCTTATCAAGCAAAGTGGTAAACCGCATCATCCTGGAGACACTGAAATACGCTGTGGAAGCAATCTCATTCAACAGTCAAATGAAGACGCCACATGCCAAGTGGTTCACAATGGAAAGCTCAGTGACAGGCGGGAGTAAGACATGGCTGGCACCTACTTTTATTGTTGGTCTTCGTGATTGTGGTAGACAAGACTGGACTGGATCATGCAGCAAGCCCTGAGGAGCTATGAGAATAGGGGTGTTCGCTGGCTGGACCGATGAAAAGCACTGAGAAGATTTGGATTTCGTTGACAACAACCAACAAAAACAACAGCGAGCATCAGTCACCGCTAATGGGAGAAATCTAGAGGAAATTGTTTGTTTCACCTACCTAGGCAAGGCAGAGTCTTTTCAACTGCAGGCAGCGGTGGCACAGATGAGGACGTCATAGCAGACAGAATCGAAAACACAGCAAGACTGGCCTTCCTGCATCAATCTGAAATCAATGTGGAGATCTACTGCCTTGCACTGCACTCAGCATGAAGCGTGAACAAGATGCGGATTTTCAACACTAATATCTGTCAAATCAGTGCTTCTATGTGATGGTTCAGAGACTTGGTGTGTTAAGAAAAGCATTTCAAACAAACTGTAAGCATAAATCATCAACAGCTGCCACCTACGCTCACTCGATACTGAAGATCAGATAGATGTCCAGATAGAATAGACGACAAGGAACTCACACTCTGGTGTGGTAACGAACCAACCAGAAACCTATCACCCAACAAATATGCAGAAGGAAGTGGTGATGAATTGGATTGGACATATACTGTGAAGACTATTTACGGACATCACGCTTCAGGTCATGCCAGGTCGTCAAGTGGAATGCAGAGGGGAAACGATGAGTTGGGTGTCTAAGCTGAGGGTGATATAGAGGAGATTGTGTGGGGAAGAAATGAGGGCTTGTGAGTAGTGGTGGAGTTAGGTTGAAAAGACTGTGGAGAAGAAAGTGAAGTGGCAACGTGTTACCGAAGTCCTATTTTCCACTAGGAACCCAAGGGATAAATAATAATAGCTATTTTCAATTCTGAAGAGTTATGAATAAATAGAGAAGCGGTTCTATATGACAGGAAATCATGAATATGTGTCAGTTAGTTTCGTCAAGTCCTCGTTCACTCTGATTTAAAATGTAGGCAGAAACCTTTGAAAATTTTATTTCTTAGCATATTTAGCTTCGATAGCTTCTTATTGCTTAGTACTTGAAGTCATTGCTTTATCTCATCCAGTACAATCTCCCCTTTACCCCTGTTCATTGCTTTCGTTTTACTCTTCCCCCTTTTCATCTAACCGTAAAAATATTTTATCATAAAAAAAAGTTTGTCAGACAAACTTTATAATCTGTTTATAGTTTCTGATCTGTTCATATGAACCTTTACTACTCATAACAGTTTTGATTATTTCAAGATTTGACGTGTTACTTAAAAAAGTACCGAAGAACTGACCCCTTATTGTGAATATTAAACACATAAATCACATAAGTTTAAAGAATTTATAGCCTTTAAAATGAAGTCTTTTGAAAAAGACCTCTTTTCTGAATCAGTCATTTTCTTTCATGTCCTAATGGGTATTTTGTTTTACATTGAGAGGAAACCGCCTTCAATCTATTCATTTCACTAATCATTAGAAAAGTCGTATTGTTTTGAGTTAGTCTTTACAAAGTTTCGATTGAAACTTATAGTCTCCTATCACAAATGAGTTAAGAACTGTGACGGATGTCCATAGCTGGCATTATATACTAAGTGTACGATTTATGCAATTTGTAGGCGCTAAAGTGTGTGAATTGGTACATTTCAAAACAGTAGATATGAAGTACTGTGGGATCTGAATGCTTCAAAGCTTGATCTAGTTCGAGTTTTCAAATGCTTACCGCTAGATTTTATAATTGTTAAAATGAACTATCCATGGAGTACCAACTTTCATTAGTTTACTTCTTCATACTGAAGTTAGTGCTGTAGATATCATCTGGAAAGAGGATGAAAGCTTCACGATTAAACAACCCAGCTCAGAGAACATAATACAACCAAGACCATTCACATGAGCTACAAATATTCTCCATTATTTCAAAATTATACGAGCGTAGAACGCTTCACGTTATTCGAAGATGAGAATACTTCTCCAAAAGGCAAGCTTCTCCATGAGTGCCTACTTCAGCATGTTTTGCCGAAGGGTGTCAGATATGGACCGCCGATTAACTGTCTAATGGGATAGAAAATAACTCAACAAAGTAGACTTCATACTGGAGTTAGTGCTGATGATGTCGTTTAGAAAGGTAATGAAAGCTTCACGATTAAACAATCCAGTCCAGAGAACACAATACAATCAAGTTTTCTTACTAATTCTTACGAATTTTTGTGATGAAAATCGTGCACAGAATAAAATAAAATGATGTATATAAATTGAGTTTGTATGTTAAAATGTTCAGTTTTACATGCTAAAAATGTTGATAAATAAACCGATATTTTGGTGAAATACGCAAAAGAAACTTAGCAGAAGTACAAAAAAGTTAACTATCAAGGATAAGTTATTATTGATAAGTGTAGTCAATCTTGGTCTTATTACTTCGATTGGTTTTCTAAGTGAATACTATTTGATTACTTCGGGTATAGATTTAGCAAATCATCAGCTGCTACTTTACATTTAGTACCGAACTCAAAACACAGATGTTCACTTTGTTTGACAGCCATTCAACTACAAATGTAAGTATAAACATCAAAATATAGTTTTGCGCTTATTAATCAGTTCTACTGCAGTATAGGTGACGGTTGAATGTGTCAGTAGTATCATTTCCAGTTTACATACTGATTGGTTATATTGTTATTCTCATACTTTTCATCAGTGGTAAACATTTTCTTTCGTTCTAACAGTATTTGTTAATATCACATAGAGAATCTTGTTAGTTATACAACCTCTGAGCAAGAAAAAGGAAACAAAACCTAATTAGAATTCGTGAAGATTAAGAAGAATTATGCATTTTAAGCTCAAAAAGAAGATTTCTTTTCTACTTATGAGTGTTTGACTTTCGTTACTAAGTCTAAAGTTACACTGAAAAAATACTTTGAAATTTAGATGAGCTGTTAATTAACTATGACTACTTTAAAGTGTCTGATAAACTGGTTCACCTCCTTACAGAATGAATATTTTTCAGTTGGTTTGAAAGCTATTCTGAACTCAGTGAGTATTAGTTAATTCAGAAAAAAGGATATTTTCTTTGTGTAATGGAGTGTGTTTTAACTTTTCAACCCCAAGGTACATTTACATATTATATATGTATTGTTTTGTTTATATACATTGTTCACTTATTCCACATTTTAATCCATGATCATTCTTACTGTCCACTTTATTATAACACAACGATTTGTGATTCTTTTTCAGCGAAGTTTAAATTTTCTTTTTTCTGAAGAATTTAAGTAACCAAGATGAGGTTGGGATATTGTCTCCATATAACTGACATTAAAACATATATGCTTGCATCTCCAAGTTGTCATTGTCCCTATTGATACTGTGAACATTAAGACGAAATGAAATCCGTTTATACTTGTGTAAATGTGCATGTATGTGTTTGTGAGAAGCAGATTATCTACGTTTGTTGGGTATGTAATTAAACGTTTTTTTTTGAGTTTTCTTGAAATAACAATGGTACAAAAGTCATATACATCAAAGTATAGGGAAGATACTGAAATAAATGAGACTTTGTCTTCACTATACATTGTGGTGTAATATTCTCACTCTTCTCCCTATCTCTTATCTGATATTTTATAAGATATGATGAAAATCAAAGTTGCTGATTAGGTATACATCTTTGTTTCTGTAGCAAGAATTAATTTTTGTGCTCCACTTTTTGTTCGTTAGTTTGTTTGTTTTGTATATGTCTTTTTGCTTACTTTGATGTATAAATATCTGAAGCTTATTTTAACTGTACAAACTAGGTCATATAATAGAGAAAAGGAGTATGCGCTTATATATGCAGTTTCGGAGGGGGGGGGGGGGGGCGAACTAAGCGATCTTCTTCAGCAGTATAGAAGATGCTAAGCAAAACATTTTAAACTTTCAAGCTGAAATTTACAATTTTATTTTTAAATGTAAATTTATTCAGGATTTAAAAGTTTCATTTTTGTTAGAAGACTTAAATATATTTGAAATTTTATTTGAACAAAACATTGAAAGCTGAAGTCAACCATCAATGGAAATGGTTGATTTTTATATAAAAAAATAAAAAAGCACTTGTTTTATAACGTTTGTTATATTGGTCCTTTACATGTCTATGTTTAAAAATGGATAGACAAAATGATGCATCATTTTGATGAGTTAGGCTTATTACTTATTAAGATATCTACGGTACCACATTGAGTTAGTTGGTGAAAATCATGTTTACCATGTCTGTAATAGCCATAAATAAAAGCTTGATAAATAAGAAGATAAATGGGGCGGTTATGATAGTTTAGGAATTTACTTTTTGCCCACTGAATTCATGATAGATGTTTCAGGGTGGCTAATATAATTAGAAATTTTAAGTAGTTTATGTGAAAGTCTGATCGCTTTCTCTCGTACATCTTATACTGAAATATAAATTTGTCCAAAATTACGCACAAATTCATTTCAGATATTTTCTTAATAGTATGAACTCATTAATTTGGAACAGTGCCGACTTTGAAAATGATTTGGCGCCAGATCCTCTTCTTTCCTGTCGTCATAATTTGCATTCAACAGCTGTAATCTTAATTTTACAACTTGCTTTAATACATTTAAAGGATAGGTTGTGTCTTCATATATGAAAAACAAACTGAAACTTCTGAAATAAATTCATCTGATTCATCGATAATGATGTTAGTCCTAAATAAGTAAAATGTTTTGTCAAATAAAAAACTGTTGCAGTGGTGTTCTCATATGCAACTAGATTTAGGGTGAAGATTAAATCATTTTAAATGTTTGATTAATCCAACCCTACTTAGTAAAATTGAGACAGTCAAATGGACGTTTACAACTCAAATCGAAAGTACTTAGCAGCTATAAGTTAATTTTTCGATAAACTCTGATTTTATTATATATATGTATACTACCCGTTTTCGTTGTTACTGTCCTTTTTGTCAGAATTTTCATTATGAATTTGTTCCACTCAAACAACTAGTGTCAGTGTGGAGATCTTCTGCACTCTACATAAAGAACAAGATCCGGATTTTCAACACCAGCGTCAAGTCAGAGCTGGTATATGTTTCAGAGACTTGGCGCGTTATGAAAGGGATTTCCAACAAACTGCAAACATTCATCAACAACTGCCTACGCTAGTTCGTTACTGAAGCTCAGATGTCCACAAAGAATAAATACCAAGGAACTCTGGCAACGAACCAACTAAGAACCTATTACCCAACAAATATGCAGAAGGAAGTGGAGATGGATTGGGCATACACTGATAAGACCATTTGGGGCAAAAGAACCAAATTTATCTTTTTTTCTATGGAAATAAACCATTGGAAACTTAATAACTCAATTTGGGGGTTGACTTCATTTTGGTATTCCTTATGAACTGATATCAGTTGGAGAAATACTGGAAACCTGGGAGCACTGGACAACTGTGTCCTCCTGGTATGGTACTCCTCAGTACTGTTTACTCATGACATCACCCTCCACGAATGGAACCCAGGACATCCAGGTTCCCTGGCCAGCAAGTTATTATTGAGCCACTGGGTCCGATTCCCGTGGTCGATATTTCCTATTTCTACAGGTTCACTATATAGCGAGGTCATCAACCAGTGTCATCGTTGAGTATTTGTCCTCAAGTCCATAAGGTTTTCTATACCTGTCACGGCTTCTCATTGGGACTTCAGAGACCATCCCTCGAAGCTAGTCACCAATGAGCACTATTTTGTGAACTGACAGAAATAGGAATTATTGATTAGTGTATTCCGACTGAGCGCCTCAATGATGACGTGCTATCAAGAGATCTTTTTGAAAATGAGCTGGAAATTTAGCATGCATTCAAGCATGAGTACCCTGAAATAAGATGTAGATATCCCTAAATTTACATTATTTGTGTCAGCATATTGGCACAAGGAGCATATTGTTGCGTTAAATGAGTCATATGTAAATAGAGAGCAAACGTCTAAAGGAAACATCTTTCCGGTAACATTTAAACTTAATACAATCAAGAAATCAAAATTTTATCATGGAGCCAATGTTTACAAATTTACCTTCTTTACAACAGAGTGATAGGAAGAATCAGACATATTGAAAATTGAACGAAGTGATTGTTCAGATTTTCGAATTTTAGGTAGACCATGAAGTCGAGTAATAGTGGATTTAGTCGGTCTCAAATTTCAAGCTGTTCAGGAGTGATAAATGAGTTATTTTTCATTCTCTCGAGAACTTTTCTCCATTCAACAGAATATCTGACAATTTGTCAATATAATCCTATCTGTTTATTATTAAGATATCTGCTGTTTTACCATGCTGAGTTAATTAAATATCCTTGTTTCACTTAATTTTGTTTAGTTGACTCAAGTGTTCTTTGCTTAGAAGATTTGGTTTCATAAACATATGTGTACAACTAGGTGAATTCAATTTGAAATGATTCATATTGTCTAATATCTTTGGCGTAAGATGGTTTGTCTGGTTGATCGAATTTCCCAACTGAATTTTATCACGAATTATATTAACCTTTGGGTATTAGTATACAGAACTTCAAATCATATGGTAACTCCTCAAGTTGGATAGGAGAGAGGTTTACCAAGGAGTAATTAAATATGTATTTCTCTGGGTGTTTTGGGAATTTTTTTCAGAGATTTGCTTGGTTTTTGGAGCTTTGTTAACTTCAGGTTTTAAATGTTTAACCTGCATCAAACAACCATATTGATATGATTTTCCAATTCGACACGTAAATTGGGCAAAAGTTCATGTAAGGCACGTGACCTCTGTGCATTATTTCTTTCTAACTGAACAGTGAGGAAGCGTATACCAACAGCATGATTGAGCTCATAAAACTTAAGACTGTTAGTAGTTAATTAACTTCAGAAAACACCTTATGCATTCCTAATAAATAAGCTACTAACCTAAATATTAGGTAAGAAAATGCTTTGATATGTTAATTGGAAACATTTTTTATTTTTTTATTTCACTAGAAAAGAGAAACCACTCGGTTTGAATGAACAATTTAGAATTAGGTGGCTTCCCAGAGCCTGAAATCTAGTAGACTTTCTTAGGTAGTCAGAAGGATATTATACGCAGTCAAACCTCAGACCATCTTCTCCGACTGACAGTCGGTTCGTCGAAGAATTGAGGACAAGTAACCGCTTTGGGACACATCTAAAAGCATCTATTAACCCACTTGTTTTTGTAGGACTGGTTTAATAGACTGAATAAAATGCAATTACTACAGTCACATTTCCGAATACCATTCAGTATGACTATGTGTGTGAGAGAGAGAGAGAGAGTCAAGAAACTGCTATTTCATGAAGCATTTGTTCAACACTGGTCACATTGCTTTACTATAGTATTCATTCTTAATAATTTAAAAAGCGAACCCAAAAGGTTAGAAAGGAGTAAAGATTCATCAGTTATGTGGAGCAGAAACACAGGAAATCCCATAAAGAAAGCTTTAACTATACATACAAAGTAAATGTATCCAATCTTTCATATGGTCATAGTCATAATCTTTCCCTGACTTTCTTCATTGGTTTGTTATTCACTGTACTCTTATTGGATAATTACCAGTTTCATTTTACAACTTTCATTCCTACTTCTACAAATATTAGTTCAAATGTTCCATCGAAATTTCGTAATTCTTCATCACTATTTTAAAGCTTTAGAACTCTTTAAAGTTTTCATAATTATTAACTGCATGGATTTGTACATACCTCTTATCACTACTCAATTTCTTTCTAATTCTTGAAGTAATTTACTTTCTACTCCCAGAATGTTCCTTAGGACTGGCCTAATGTCAATGTATCCATCAATAACAGAATCGATTGTACAGATATTTGGAATGATTTATCAAGAAGAGGATATTTTGCTCTTAATTACTTCTAGGTAATTTTTGTATTTCAATAGGGTTTCTTGTTGTCGCAAAAAAGTTCCTAATGTACTCATTGAAAGGGGCGTGGCAGAGTCCTCACTTCCAAACAATAAAAGTAAAGTATGGCAAGTAAAACTTTATTTAACTCGAATATTTGTAAGTCTTTTAAAATACAAGGATCGATGATATTGTTTTTGACCTATCATTTTCTTTTAGCTGAGTTGTTTAATCGTGAAGATTTCATAGTCTTTCTAAACAACATCATAAGCATTAAATTCAGTATGAAGTGAGCCGTCAGTATCTCTCCGTCAGTGATTTAGAAGCTTATTCTGATGGAGTGGTTTGTGATTGGTTGTTGTGTTACTGACTGTATAGATTTTCCTGTAGGCTGTTACTCTACTTGCCCTCTAACCTTTCTGTCGTTTATCATTTTTCTCATTGATTGATAGATTGGGTCAATGTCTATACATCTGTTGATTGTTGACTGACCTGAATGCCAGACTTCTAGGAATTCTCTGGTATTCTTTGTGTTTCTTTTGTCCGAAATTGAATTCATGACCATACTTATCCACGTGCATTGAAATGAGTGATGAAATGTCGTGAAGTTTAATAGCCAGTCAGTGTTCATGTAGACGAAGGCGAAGAGGGCGACCATTTTGTCCAATGTAGTGTTGACTACAGTTGTTACAGTCGATTTTTTAGATGATATTCAGTTTGTATTCTTTGGTTGTTGCGTCCTTTGGTCTGCATAATAGATTACTGAGACCATTTGAAATTGCTGTGGCTCATAAACCAACAAATTCCCTCCCTTATTTTGGTAACCACATAAAAAATGATCAAATTTGGTTAGCACACAGAAGAATGCAACATGAAATTCGTTACTCACCGATAACCAATCATTCTATTTAATCTAATCCCATAGAAAGTCAGAAGTGGCCCGAATAATTTAGTGATAACATTTCTGATCGCAGCACTAGATCATGTGAGTTTGAATCTCTCAGGAGACACCAGTTCCTTGGAGGTTACAGATGCGCCTTGCTAGTTAGTATCAGTGAGCACGAGAACCAGGTTCAAGACTTCCTGCGGATCATCTACAACCATCTGAAGCCGTAATTAAGCGTTATTGTGCAGCTGAAGCCTCTAAAACATTGCCAGGGGTAAAAGATGCGATATGACAGCGAATGGTGTAAAAGATAGTGAGTTTGACCTAATTATTTAAAACGAAGTCAGTACTAACACACGAGACTGTATAAAAGTGGAATACGTGTGAAAACTAACTTGTAGGTGCAATAAACGTTTACTTACCCAGGTATAATAAAAAGTGCGCTTCTAAAGTCAAAGGTAATCAACAATCGCTTTCTTCTTAACTCATAAATTCTTTTTTTTGGCTTTTGATATTGTTAGGCACTGTTTGTTTTTTACTTATCAATACAGCTATAAAGGAGTTTACTTGACGTATAATGTTAATGAAATGCAAGGTGATCGCACTGTCTAAACTGATGAGTTGATAACTCTTTGTAACAAACTCAAAAAAATCTTCAGCTGGTTCATCTGTTTACTTAGAAATAGCAGACAAATATAAAACGATATAAAAGCAACCGAACACTTGACCGTTTGATGGCTCTGGAGCCCGTCAGTTAAAAAAGTCTTGTGAATTACTTATGCGGGTTCATCTAATATATAATGACTGAGATGATTCTTACTATACATTTTGTCAATTTTGAAGATTTTGATATTCAAGAAACTTAATGTTATGTATATTGAGTCGATTCAACTGATTCAAGTCGTGCAAAAGGTATTTTCGTCCATATTATCAGCATCGTTTTCTGTATTACTTACTTGAGATAACATTATGCATAGGTGGTTTTTTAATCCTGATTAACGTAAACTGGGAAATCATAGGAAATGTCAGTAACAGGTTTTATCATCGCATGAACTAGCACTGTTGTGTAGTAGTTTGAGTTCGATTATCCTCGGTTTCAGTATCAGTTAGAAAGAAAGTCGAAAGACGAGGAAATAAACGTTTCAATAAAACCAAAGATCACACGTAACAATAACATAAAAAGTAGCAGGGAAACAGGAAGCAAAGATATGTCATATCATAGTTAAAATAAAGGTAGGGCACTGTGATCGGTCCTGTATCAATTCAGATTAAACTGCCTCGTGAAAATCACGCAAAATGTCGACATTTCCCTGTCAAGCTCTCGTCAAGTCAAAAAATTCCTGGTCAATGTTACATTTTGCTCTCACTAACTTTATTCTTATTCCGATGTAACCCCACTTTATTAAACATTATGGTAGGGGGTCGGCAGTGTCTTTGTATGCAAGGAAAACATATTGGCCACTTCAGTCGGCGAACAATAAGAACCCTATAGTTGAATAAACTGAATACTCCGAGACTTGATATTCACCATAAATACCACTTACAAAGTGACTGCACCATGAATTGGCACCATAAAGGTGACCATGCTCAAACCATTGAAGACTTCTAAAACTCTATTCTTTATTGTGTATCGTACATGGACACTGGCGATTTAGTGAACTGTTGGGTAGCACACTTGCCGTTTACAGATATTTAGATATCCAGTTTCTAACATAAACAGAATAACTGCAAAAGTCAGTCAGTCTTTTAATAGCCGTTGTAAGATTACATCTACTATTGATTCCTCAGAGTTTCCCTGACTTACTATGAAAATGAACTGATCACCATACTCAGCCACTTCACTTTTAGTTATCGGAAAATATATCTCCTGAAACCAGTCATGGTGTAACTGTTTGGATTTCAGAGGTGAGAATTGCATCCCAAACATTCTGAAAATATCACTCAAGGTGTTCCACATACTTCTTATATTATCACTATCTTCACGTAGCAAGACGATCTTGTCTCAGCACACTTGGTCAACCGTGGAATTTTTCATTGGGTCATCAAACTGTATAAATTTAATTCGGGAGAGGAAGACTTCTGTATATAAATCTTTAACGATGTTAAATAAAAGTGTACAGGAGAGAAAACTCAGGTGGAGACTACTAAACTAGACCATTCATCTAACCGCCAAATATGGTTTCTGATACATCTACAGGTATTCAAGCATAGAGCCATCAGTAGGGTGGAATATTTACAGCAACGTATCTCGGTGAAGGGCACTTACACTAATTATCTTTGTTGACTCAATTGAATTCCCTCTCTAAAGCCAAAAAAGACGGCTATAAGATACTGGTAAGGATGCCAAGTTTCAGAAATCTAAGCAATGCACCTATGGTCAGGTGCGAAATCTGCTATGGCTTTTATAATTTGTCGTAACCAATCTCAAGCTAGGCATAGGTTGCTCATTTGAACTTGGTTATCTTGTTGGTTAGTCTGTTCTCTATATATCTGTTAACAGTGGACTTCTATTCATCCTTGAAAACTTATACGGTCAAAGACAGTGACCACTGATATTTGAGTTCTGTAACAGAGCTAATATATGGGTAGCCATCGTAAAAATACCCTCAGCGGTTGCTCCTTAGTGCTGATGGTGTCTTCTAGAAGGAAGATGAAAGCTTCATGAGTAAACAGCCCAGCTCAGAGAATACAATACAACCAAGACCATCCACCTGAGCTACAAATATTTTCCACTATCTACCATTGTTTTTACTTCTATCAGGTCTTTAGGTACTGGTCATCCCTCTTATTGATTGCTGACTTTTCTTTCTCCGATATAGTTCCACTAACCGTTAACTTCTTCATTCTGGCTTCTATAGATAGGTTAGATTAAGTAAAAAGTACATTTAGGTATTGTTTGAGTTCAGAGATAACCAAAAGTACGTATGGTTCATTATGAGATGAGATTATTCACTTAACTGGAATTTTGATCAATGAACGTCGGGATGTTATACTATAAGTTGTCATGAGTGCGAAACACAGAATATAGTAAATTTGTTCAATTGAAGAAGAGGATTTGTCACTGGTGAATTTGAATCACCTTTACCTGATTTATTGATCGGCATATGTGTGGAAGTATGCCAAAGCTCACTAATCACTTTTTTTACGTCATTAATTCATAGTACTAAACAACATGATTAACTAAAGTTGCCTCGTTATAATTGCTTGTCTTTTTTAAACAAAATGATGAAGGCTGGACTAACTAAATTGGCTGAAGCATTCTGTCTATTTGAAATAATATAGGTTGAATTGGTTTAACTGATTGGATCACTCCAACAATCAATTACTACCTAACATCAATTGTTAGAATTAATTCTAATCGAAAGAAGTTTAAGTCGATTACAGCAGTTGATAGCTAGCCAGTGTCAATGAGATTGCTGCAATAATCATCCACTTGACTGTCGTACGTACTAGTGATCTATAATTCAGTGATCTGAATCTGTGGATGGCACTAGACATTTCTTCCTTATTGGTTAGATCTTTCTATCAGTAAGACGTGTTGAAGTGATTTTGTTAGTTTATAGAAACTAGTTGTAGCAGTAGAGCTGAAGTTCCGTATGGGCATTTGATTTACGGGAGATGACCCTGTTCTTATTTCTCCCAGCAGTTTTCTACTGTCTTTCTTCAAAAAGACACCCCTTGAAGAAGTTCTTGTAGTAACTGTTGGCTTAGAAAATTTATATCAAGCACTCTTCTTCACACTTCAATATTAAGGTACTCCTATGTATTTCTACTTGTCTACACAGCTGTCACATGCAAACTCTCTTGTGGGATATAGGATATATGCAACTGTAGTTTATTATGTGATCAGTTTAAGTTCTTTTTCTGCTCACCTTATTTCGCAGATAACCACCTTGATTCTTCATCCGAAGGTGCTGAATAATAACAAATGTTCATGCATTTCTTCCTCTATCATAATTACGATTGCTTACTCTCAATTCAGCCAACTACGCAATACAGTTTTTCTACAAAATCAGGGGCATTAATCTATTTGCTGATAGGAAAACGAATTCTATCGGTGTCACGGCTCTTTTTGCATAGAATACATCATGGGAGGAGAAAATTTTCCAAGTATACTTTGTGACAAACGTAGACTGCAATTTTTGCATAAATGTCAGCTTCTCAAACCTAATGGATCTGATGAAAATGTGCCCATCCAAATGCCTTCATGTCATCAAAGGTATATATGCTGAGGAAACGGACTTTAGTAACTCTAAAACGTTCAACAACAGCTTTTAGCTGAAGCAGTTACGTAGCAGAAGGAGTAGACAATTTTGTTGATCATCGGGGCGAAAATACGGTTATGATATATAAATGAAAGATCTGTCAATCTTGAGAAAACACTCATTGAATTCATGCAAAGTCTTATCAACAATATCTTCTAGACTTTCACACTAACGAACGGCAGACGACAAAAGCTGAAGTTACTGGTTATTCTTGATAAACAAAACTTCGTTTAACTGAAGTACTACCAACAGTGGACCATCTTTCAGTCTCAAGTGATTTTGTAATGTATTTGCAATTAAATCTTAATTGCAAAGTTACCTTTTCTTAGATTCATCGCTCCTTGCAATACGTCCTTCTTGGCAAGCTGCGATTCAAGGAACAGTTATTTCAGTCAGCATATTTCGTGTATGCTTTTATCATAGACAAAGTTCACCGTTAGGTCACAATATCAGCTACTGCCTGGAAATTAAATAGAGGAATCTAGTAGTTCCAGTTCCCCAAAACGGTATGCAGTACACGGCAACCATAAACGAGTAACGTTGGAAGACACCTAATGTCACTCTTGACTTGACTGGTTGTTTCCCAATGGAAGTTTTGAAGATCCATCTATTAGGCAGTCTGTGAATAACTTTTCAGATGGTTTGATTCCTTCTGATCTGTCTGTTTTGGAAACTGATTTCCTTATGGTGTTGGGTGAAAGTGCGGAAAACAGTGCGAAATGATGGACTTTAAATAAATCTGAACTACCAAGTAGCTTATTAGCAAGCTCAAAGTTACATTCAACTGCATTTTGCAACTACTTATCTTCATTCTATTTTTAACTTAATTTTTATCCTACTTAAAATTATTAAGTAGTAAGCTTTATTCTTTAGTTTGGTCGCCTCCCGCGTAGCATGTAATGTGAAACTGGTTCCATATATATATATATATATATATATATATATATATATATATATATATATATATATATATATATATATATATATATGTATATATATATATATGTATATGTATATATATATATATATATATATATGTATATCAATCATTCCTCTTATTCCTTAATTCCAGTACATCGTCTTCAACTCATCTTCGATATTGCTTTTATTACTTTTTAGATCTCGACTGATTTTTTTCATGGGCAAGTCGTTCATTCCGTAGTGTTTATCTGCTTCTGTATACAATGCATTTCCACTCTGCTAGTTTACTTGAAGGTTGACTTTTCACTAAGTGTATGTCCGATGATCTGCTTAACATTTGGTCACTCCTGACTGGAGATAGCACAGAATTATAGGTTTCATATTTCAACCTCAAGGTATGGCCTATCGCTCAAGCATTGGTTGTTTCTACTGCTGATATGAAATAAATTTATTCTAAAAAGAAGCCAGTTAATGAGAACCTACAAGCAAACGGATTTTTCCACCTACAACGTTTTAATGATGTTTCATTATAAATAATACACTTCAGATCATTTGTTTCTTCTAATTGATGATGTAACTATTTAGTAAAGAAATTTTTTCAAAAATAATGTGCAAGAATAAATAGTCAGTAACTAAACTGTTTTTTTCAAGGCTTTCCGCTAAGTAAATGGGTAGAAATGTAGCGTTGTGAATCTCATTAATAACCACAAGCAGTAACCTAAAAGATAACCATTTGATTTTTCAAGAAAGAGTTGCAAAAGGATACGAAGAGGTAGCATTCAACACAAACTTTCATTGTTGATAGTTGCCTGCTAGAACTTTGGGCTATTGACAAAATTTTCCAACTATATCCTCCAAAAGTATCATATATTCTTCGAGATTTTTAAAATGTTCTGAATTAACCGTTTTTCTTATTAATAACAAAACGAAGGAAAAATGTCATATTAAACGGAAATTGACTTCTTAATGCACGGAAACATCATATTTCTATTCCTAGGATACTTATCGTGAATAGTATATCACTCTACTGGTTGAATAAACCAGCACGACTACACACTGGAAGGTAATCCAACACCAATCGACTGTTTCATATTATTGCCTTTAATGCTGTAATTATAAATATCATTCAGATCCAATGATCTGATGCAACGAAATCTGGTCAACAGAGGGATCTCGTAGCTCAGTTAGTTCAGAAAGCATGTTTTTGCTAGTGCTCATCCTGATACACTCTAATTTTCATTCCAAGTTCAAACATCACCCAGTACCAAAGGACATTTTGTTTGAAAATATTGTTGCTGGATTAAGTTCGTTAAAATATTACACCGTCAGAATTCCATACGACAGACTTTAAAGGTCACCCTGACAACAGCTGAAATAACCAATCAGATTACTCTACTTTATTAAAATTCACCTTTTCAACTGTAATGAAGAAACTCAATTGGTTATTTCTATTGTTGCTTGGGTGGCTTTTAAAGTCACTCTTCCCTACTGTATCACACTTATTGTTCGGTACGAAGCTGTTACTATTAATATTATTATTGAATACTCGGTTTTTAGAATCTTTCATTGCACATACTTAAGTTCACATTGTCCAAATTAATCTTAATTACTACTTAGAAATACGGGATTAGTGAAGGACTGTCGAGAAATCAGGGCATAGTTGTACGAATTTGGATAAGAAAAGCAGTTTGTCGCACATCCTATCAATAAGCTGAAATGGGATTACAATCAGCCACACAGCTTAAATTTTTTGTATGTATTAAAAGCAGTTCTACAATAACATATACGTTGTATCTCTGCACCAGACTAATAAGAATAACATTTAATCAATAGCGAGTTACCATAACTTCATTTTATGGGGCGACTTTGAAGACCACCCTAGGAACAACTGAAATAAGCAGTTAGGTTTCCACATTTCAGTTAGAAGGGCAGATTTTTGAAAATGAAGGATTCTGATTAGTTATTTCAGTTGTTGCTAGGGTGGCGTTTAAAGTCAATCCATTTTCTGCGCACTCGCTGGTATTCTGAACAAGCAACCTAGACTTTTAGGGCCTTGTACATTTTCTACATTATTTATCAAGTATTTTATCATTCATTTTCGGCCAGAGGTAACTGTAAAGGATAAAATAACGACTAAATAAACCAGTTATGCATCTTCATTTATCCTGGAAATGTAGTTTTTGTAAACGATAAGGAAACCTTATTAGTTATTTCAATAGTCTCTAGCGTAAAGTTGTCTTCTTAGTTAGCTGGCTTTATGTTACTGATATCTGAATCAAATCAAAACGTAGCTACCCAGAAACTGGGCTACATGTTATGTACCATTTCAAATTTAGGTATAATTAAGTAGAGGGTCTTTGTTTATGAGTACTATGTCCTCACCTGATAGGTTTTGTTGACTAGACAAATGCAAATTAATTTCATTCTTGTTTGATCGTCCTTCATTCTTAATCAGAAAAAGTGGCAGTATTTAATAGTTTCCTTCAATCAAAAACTATTTGAGTTATCCATAAACAGATGGTAGGATGTTCAGCAGTTGAATATTGGATAGCTGATTGACTCCAAGGTGGTTATCATTGTGAGTTTATATCAGGTGGAAAATCTATGAACCGTTTTAACCTGACACTGTCAACCGACAACTTGATCGAGGTTGAAACCTATGACTAAAATGTCTCGTAGCAAGTATATTACAACCTAACCACTGGATTGAATTCCAACTATCCACACCTCCTACAATTTGTCTCACTAAACTTAAAAGTAAATCTTTGTGAATAACACTTAGCTCAAGTGATTACAATTTATTTACACCAAGTCTCAGTTGGTGCTTTATTTCGTAAAACGTTGAGTAGAAGATACTTCCTCTCATAAGTAGGGCTATTGGTAGACCTAATTTAGTGTTTCGTCATTTGTTAGCAGAATTTAGTCAACAGGAAGCTGTACACCCAGGTTTTTGCCTGTTGTCATCCATCGGCAAGGTGTATCTGCAATCCTCTTGGTGATCCAAACCTGCATCACTCTGTGCGGAAGTTAGAGGATTAAACATTAAGCTTTTCAGGCCATAGTTAACGCCTTCTTATGCTGGATTATGTACACGAGATTACCATCACTGGATTGTCCATGTATCTCTCTAGGCATTAGTGCTTAGCATTACGAGACTTCTATCGATCAGTGCAGCATACAGCACATGAAACAAAATGAAGACGCAGTGATCAAGAATGAGAATTTTACATGGTTTTTCAAAATTGAACTAAGTTCAGCAGCAGAGATTTGACTAATCTAATTGTTTTATTGAATCGAAATCAAAGTAATAACACAATCATAGTATTGCAGAAGTATTGCATTGTGATGTTTGTAAGTTAATTGATTCTTAGAGATGAGAAAGTGATTTGGGAACGGGTGAAACAATAACATGCTCAGAATGCTACTTTTGTATAGTGTTTTGTCTTAATTCTTTTCTACGATAATTGAAAAGACGAATAAATGAAGAAGTTTCGTATTTGTTAGCAACTGTTTATTCAAATGTGCCCTCTATGTTTGGGTTCATAAACAGCTAATTTTCGGTTCTCATAACTATTTGAATCAAAGGTTAAATGTTCAAGAATAAGGTGTAATAAGGATACTAATCGAGGTAGATTAATTAGTTGGTAATGCTAACGCTGGGATATAGAAATTATTTGATGAACGATGATCTGAGGGAATAGGATTAAACATATTTTGATCTGTGTGTAGATATGGTCTAGGACCACAACGTGTCACTGATGTAGAATTTTGCGAATCCATTGATACATCTTCTACGCTTCCACTTTCCACAGTATTGTAAGTGATAGGAACAATATTAGCGTTGTTATTCCCATTGTTGTTATTACCATAATTATTGGTACCGGCAGTATTTATAGCATTTTTAATATCCGTGGGATACCTTTCGTTGTTTATTCTCTCATTATGATCACACTGATGAGGAAGTGTATCTGGTAATGGAATACAAGGTCCATCTGTGAGAAAGAAAATAAAACGGAAAACAATTCGCATAAAATTCATTATCTTTACAAATCACTCATAAAAAAATATTAAATTCAAAGAAGAACCCAATGAGGACCCCAATTACATACTCTTTGCCGAGTATAGAAATTATTTTTTTAGGAGGTAAGTCAACTTGTATAAAGGAAATTAGAATTACCATTATTCACTGTCTTACCATCTGAATCCTACTTTCTGTGTAATGGACTTATGGTTCAATTTTCCATGAATGCAGCTACTTGTCTACTTCTATTGTATAGTCTAAATTCAAGGTAGCAAATATTTATACACGAAATTGTTGAAGAGAGTTATTCGCTTAAGTTATTTGTAAAATGAAGGACAGGAAAGGATTGTAATGGTGTTGGGTTCTTCGAGCTGGATGGCTTAGTCGTGAAGATGTCATTATCATTCTGGACAAAACCATCAGCACAAACTTCAGAAAGAGATGAACTATAGGGTTTCTCCACGACCGGCTTAGTAGATTGTCCTGATGGCCTTGTATGTGATTAGTTGTTTATGCTAAAGTCTTATCATTGTCTCCATACTCATTTCGATTAGTTTCCCCACTGACGTAAGCTTTTTTCTTAATGATTGATAGATTGGGTCAATGTCGATATGTCTGTCGATCACAACTCACTTGAATACCAAGGTTCTAAGAGTTCTCTGCTTTTTGGAGCTGAAAAGAACGTATAAATGCATTTTTTATGCGTCCACTCACCTTTGAAATTTACAGCAGATAGAATTGTTGCGACAGACTAAAGAAATGAAGCTAGCAATGTCAGGGAAACAATATTAGTTGTAAAATTTTATTCGTCTTTAAATAAATATTACTACAGACTTGTTTTAAAATACTATTGTTTAGCTGAGCTGATGAGATTCATATTGTCTTCCCACTCGATTTCGTGAGATTCTTGATTGTAAACTAGTTACATGTTAGATGGGATCAATAATTATCCATTATCCCAATTTCTTTTATATTGCTGTTATTCAGTTGTATTTGTGCACAACTCTGATGAAACACCGTATAGTTAGAGAAATTCGTTAGTCTTCGCCTTCTCTGGTACAGCGGAAGGGAGAGAAAGATTACTAATTAAAAGTTTGTAGCCAGTAACTGGTCTTGCGATTAGTCAAGTTAGTGACTTGTAAATGCTGGGAGAGAGTAGATAACTGTAGCAAAATCAGATTGTACGGTTGTAGGAAGTGAGAACTATCTGACAGTGACAAAGTAATATATTTAACAATTATCACTTCAAACACATGCTACCAAGCTATACTAGTTTGTTTGTCATTATTATTAAAATAATGCGAAACGGAAAGTAGAATTTGTTGTCTGTACCCTTAGTTATTATTTATGATATAAGAAGTTTTATTAATAAGGAAGTTGATTTCGTCAAACAGAAATTCATCATAATTGATGATAAGAAACTTAATTTCAGTAAGTACATACAGGTCAGCAGCATAGTTACATCCATATTCGTAAGGATTTGTCAATCTTACCTGTATTAAAAACTTTACTTATGATCTAGAAAGCAAAACTTTCAGTTATGTATTTCTGTCCATTTTATCTTCAATGTAGTAAAAAGATACGACTCTATTAGTTAAAAGATAAATCAGCTTTCAGTGAGATAAGTACACGTAATAGTTGAAAATATGAAGGTGTCAAGATATTTAATAGAAATTTGGGGGAAATTAGGTAGACTTGTATGAAACATTCATTTATAGATGCTTGAAGACAGAAAGCAAAAATCTGTTATTCAAAATCTCTTCTTTACATTACTATTTTATTCAGATGTACTTGTAATATCGAAGAAACTTATGCATTTTTCGCCGCTGAGAGCGATTTCTTTGAGGATTGCAGAAAGGCATGTTGCAGCTAGTATTTTCCACTGATCCCTGACAACAGGTAGCTTTTATACAATACTAGTTTGTTGTAATTTCCTGGCTGTCTCGTCCAATCACAGTGCCTAATCTACCGCTTGCAGATGGTACCAAGAAACGTAACGTGGTAGTCACTACATTTTATATTTTAAATCATCATTTCTAGCCTCCTACTCAAAGCTTGACATTCAGATTTTGTTATAGTAGCAGGTGATTTCAACGCACAAGTGGTTAGACTAAGCAAGTCAGAAAGGCGTTTTCAGAATCTGAAGAATCATATTTTACAGTTGTGCTCGGACAATCATTTGTTTCCAGCTAACAAAAGTTTCAGACATAAAAGGAGACACACTACCGACCTCAATTCACTTGTGATCAGATGTGGATCATGTCTCCGTCAATTATCTCTGGTCAGATGTGCTGGAAGAATGCCACTGGATTTGAGACAAGTATTTAAATAATAGCTTCGGATTTCTTAGAACATGCGTATGTCTTTGCATAAGAGAACCTAGAAGATTTCCAGCCGCAGAACCGCTATGAATGCAGCTCATTAATAAAATCCCTAAACTGAGGAAATGACCAGATAGTTATTGGAATAGGAAAACATCACTCATCCTAAAAATGTAATTACTATTTGCAGTCAACTGTGTTGAAGGCCTCAAATCTCACTTAGAATAAAGTTCAAAATGGTTAGTGAATTTAACCACCTTCTTATCGATTTATGAATACAAAAAAGACAATTATGCATACTCTGAGAACGATGAAGAGTAAAAGCAACTCATAAGTGGATTAAAAAGAGTAGTAGCAGACATCTATAGCTCAAAGATGGAAAAGACAGGGTCATAGGCCAAAGCACACTTTTATTTCTCTGGATAACCAAATGCTTCATACTTCTTTGTGTATTTAGCCAGGAAATTCGAGCCCATATTCGCTTATGGATTGTAGATGAGACCAATTTCCATGACGACGTAACTTCCCGCCATTAGGCGACCGTTTCAAATAGTAATAACTTACGGTCATCCAGTCCTCGAATTTTGAATAAGAAAAGTTGATCCAAGCATGGGTAGCATCGAAGACAGTGCCAATTTACTGTCTAGATACTTTTTCGCATAAAATTTAGCTGTTGAGACTCTTCTTTTCCTTTTGGTGCCTGGAAGGGACCAGGTGCTAAGCAAGGTTCACTAGGTCTAGTTTAGTGCCAGGATGATAACCATGAACTACGTTTCTTCATTTCAACGTATGCCATGATAGTGTGTTTATAGTATAAGCATGATGGTGGTACATCACATGTTGCCGATTTCTCTTTGTTGAAATTCATAAGGATCCAACAATGTGTAATGTCAGTAACTCAGGTGCCTGTAGTTTTATTATAAAATTTATTTATTGTCGATTTTCGGAGACCTTTAGAGCAATCGTCTGGATGAATGGTCGTCCATTGAAGACTTGGTAACCCTGTTGAGCCCTAACACGAAACCATGTGATTAGCCACCAAAGTTTGACTTCAGTCACTGATTGCAACAGACCAAAAGAAACTAGGGCGATTTTCTTGCTATAAACACAAAAAAATCAGTCCATCAAACATTATGTCCAAGATTCTAGGTTCTGTTATATCTAGACACATAACTAAAGCTCGAGACAGTAAGTTTGAGAAAACCAGGCAGTTCTTAAACCTGGCCATGAGTGTATTGATCATATTTCCATAGCTCGCAAGGTTCTGACGCAAAGATGCACTTAATAGTTTCCCCGCGACAGATTCATATATTGGTCTGAAGGTGGTAGTTGATTTCGTCACTCGAGAGATCTCATGGCAACGTCTCTTTTTGAAGTGGGTGCCGAAGACCTGCATCGCTATGCTGAAATCTTTTTGTTTGAACACCTGTGGATGTTATGTGGCCTGTAGTCAGGTATAGAAAAGTTGTGTACTGGAAGTGGCGTTCATTAAAGATACCAAAACTGCTTTGTCACAGATGTACATATGTAGGTATCTCTCTTTTTTCAACCCTACAAAAACTAACCGTATTACTGGACACTCTGATCAGCTCCACTTCCGTAGATGATATAGCGCTTATGGCTGAGGACTCTTTCTAAATTCAAGGTCTTTTGGGCTTTTGGAGTGTGCATGAGATACGTTTTTCAGCACACAAGTGCATAATGTTGCTCCAGGACTGGCTTAGTCTGATGTGACGCCACATTTGACTACAAGAGGGAGCGAGAGGAATGAGCAGGATGACTACTTCCCTGTTTAGGGAAATCGGAGCAACACTGGTATTCAGTGACTGACGATATATATTGCCAGAGAAAAAGGGCGTGGTTGGCTTTCTGACTTAAGTTATTTATAGTGGTGACGGGATATACAGTTGCCTATTCAGTGTCGAGTAAAATGAGCAACAGGTACCTCTATTCTTCTTAATGACTGTGAAATGTGGTTGTTAAGGTTTGAGGATATGATAGGGCTTCAAGTGTTCAACAACCATTTTCTTTGCACAAGTCGTGTCGCGGAACTATTACACTATTCAGACATGGAGTATAAACGTAAACGTAGTAAGTCAGGTAATGATATTTTGGGTCTTCGTAGATTCGTGTGGCTAGTACATATGTTACATATACGTAGTCATCGTCTACCTGTTATGCAGTTTTAGTTGAGGTAGGATTAGGTTGGGAAAATCGTAAAAGGTGGATAGACTAAAATTTAGCACCAGTTTATAAAGTTCGTGATCGTTGCTCTTAATCTTGTTGGAAAGTGTAGACTTCCCGGTTGGGTGAGAACTGCTGAGAACTGCTGTCGTGTTCCGTAACATGCTTAGCTATCTCCTGCCTAAGTGCACATTTGATGTTACGCGAATTAGTCATGAGTGTGTAACAGATGTATCCGTCTATTTCTTCAGCGTTAAACTACTGGGACATCATAAAACTTAATCGACAGGCTCCGACAAGTGCTGAATACTAAGAGACTAACATCTACATTGGTTACCCATTCATGACTGATTTGTGTAATATCAAGTATGTGCTCAAAGAGGAAATGGCTAAGAATTTGCCTGAACATAGCAGTAATTCTCACCATGATGGAGCTTTACATAATATTCGGTCTACTGTAGAAACAGTGATAAAAACAGCTGACAACCAACGTGCAAATGTTAGCTATTAAAGTAGATTTCCACACTCTCATCCAAACTGACTGAAGCTAGAAGACTCATTCCAGCTATCTGTGACTGTAATGAGTCACAAAAGTGGTTTGGATGCAGACTGATAAATAGTCCCTACAATGATCACAAGCAGTGGTGGATGATGAAAGTGAAATAGGTGGAGAAACCATCAGTATTAGGTAATTCTGGGCAGTTATTTCAGGTTATTAAGGATTCAGATAGGAACAAGATAATAGTTAGTGATATCATCTCTGTGAAGCACGAGTTCTTAATAACCCAGAAGGACAGATGGGTAGAACGTTGGATCAGGCATCTTCGGTAATCAAAAGAATTTCCAGCGGACTGGTTTACATGGCTGATCCTTTCTGTTTACAAAAGGGGAGAGAGGCTTTCGTGTGCAGATCACGACAAGCGGTTCAGTTTAACTAAAGTGGTATGTTACCTGCAGAGGCCCATAGTTACCTGAGTCCTAACTGGGACTGAAGAATAAAAATTTCAGTAAATCCAAGGGTGTCATGGAAGTGTCTGTGAGCAGGTATGTATTTGTAGTCAGAGCTTTCTACTCAAACTCAAGCAGCTTCGTAAGGTTGTTATGATACTCGTAATTTCCTGTCGCTATACGGGGCCGAACTGCTGTGCTAGTCACCAAGATCAATATAACATCACGAATATCCAGCAGTAACGAGGCGTCCGCATTGGAGCCCATTCGCCAACAAAGGTCAAGCAGTTCGACCCTGTATAACAACAAAAGATAATAATTATCATAACAACAACTGATACTTGTTGTGCATGAGGTGACTATCATGCCCCACTGACTTAGTGGATAGCTCTCTGGAGTTTGAAGTGGTTGGTACGTGGTTCTTCCCCAGTAGGAGCAACAACCGCAGGTGCATACGGCTGACGAGTCCCAAATAGGAAGAGATGCGAATCTTGGGTCTTACTGCTTGTTGTCAAGATCAATATAGGATTGTAGGGGTCTATGGAGACTTTCCATCTGGAATAATGATAACCAGTAACACCCACTAACGATGTCCGTTGTCTCCTTCCCTGTTTATCCATGTAGTCGTGGTGTTAATACCAAGATAACTCCAGTAAAAAATGTTTTCTAACATATATTATTTCAGACTTGAAAATAATGAATTTCCTGATATGTAGTGGTAACATTTTAGGTCGAATGAGCCACCATGTTTTGAATGCAACTAGAAAGGACAATGCCAGTTTCACACATGCAAACAAAAAACTATTTCTGACTTGGCAAGCATATATGTAACAAGTGATTTCTTCGGTGATCGACATTCATCTCAGTATAAATTGGTGTTTGATAAAGAAAATTGACATTTAGAAATGCAATGATGTTATTCTAGGGGTTTTGTACACCCTGTATCAAGAATTGTTATACTCTGTAAAGCTGTCGCATAAACACGTCCCTTGTGTATCAGTTTGTTCAACAGTAATCGTTCTGTCCTCCTCAATCTAGTTAGATTATATGGATGATCGCTATGAGTGATTTGCAGTTAATTGTACAGTTCATGAGCATATATTGTAGAGATGGGTGTTATTTTCAACTCCAGTTACAACTCTTATGATTCATGGTCATTACTAATGTCATTTAAGATCAGTAACTATATACGCTACTGTTTATGAACGTTTCGAAGCCCCTTTGTCTCTGTGTGTTCAAGGAAAATATGCTTTTATTTCATGCTCAGTCAATTTGTATTCAACTACACTGTTTTCTCTTTGTTTAGGTAAGTAAAAATACCCTTAGTTCATTCAGCGTGGTTTCGGAAACAGATTTCACTTAGCTGTTAACTACAATCCTAATGAAAAGTTTCACAAAACTGTAGTCTTTTCAGTGCAAAAGTTGTACCAGGTTTACCACTGAAAAATACAACTTACATGCTGACGGAAAAGGAAACTTTCCGAAAGGATTTGTGTTTGGTAGCAGTCTGTTCAAAAATGTATCATGATCCATGATATTATTCTTGTCTGAAAAGTTTAACTCACACCCATTCGATATTAAACCACCGTGATCGGAGCAACCATTGGCAAAAATATTATCCATCCTACAGCAATGAATACCTGAAAAATGTTTTTCACCATTACTAGTGCTGCTATGATTATTTTTAGCATTGTAATTTATTTCATTGAAAAAATCCACCTTCCCGTTAAACTGCCTTTCATAAAGTTGGTTTGAATCTGTGATTTCACAGTCATTGGTTGACGAAATCCTTTCATTTATATTTATTGAAGGTATATTCTCTTTAGAATTGTCAAAGAATTCTTCTGTTCCAGTGGGATCAGATAAACAACAAGCCAAACTGCTAAGACTTATTTGGTCATGCTGTCCACCTAGATGACCGCGACATTCAATCTTCTTTTTACGTGCTCTTGCATTCTGAAACCATACCTAGGATAAAGGACGATATTTGAAGATTTGAGAGTGTAGAGAACAAACAAAAGCATTTCAATTATTAAAAAATGCAAAATAATAATCACCAATAATCGCTAGACTTATACATTTATTCCGAGTGGTTGGCTAAAGTAATATCATGATTCCAAACATTGATCTAATTTTGTCAAGTAGCTAACGAAAGACATTTTTGCTGATAGCGATACATGCGTACACCAACTCATCCGCCACTTTTGGATTTGTGTACTAGGCAGTCAGTTACACGCGTTGCATGGGATTTGATACCATTTATCTACTTGACCTTCAACATGTGCAGCTTATTTCACACCCATGACTTAGTGACAACTGAATGCATAATCCTCTTATCTACAACAATATCTTAACAATATTGCAAAACTGTGATGGACTATGTTTGATGCAAAAAGTATTGAACGACAAATGATTACTGCTATCGACGAAGATTTTCTTCTTCCCACCACTCATAAATAGAATGTGCCTGAAAATCCCAAAAGGTTAACAACCTTGTGGCTTACCATATCTTCCAGCGTCATATTCTATAAGTGAATAATCCTCAATTGACCCTGAGTTACAAACTCCTAGTGATAAAAATGAAGCTGCACTAGATACTGATTCAAAGTTCTATGCTCGGTGTACCATCCAACATATAAAACGACACAATGTCGAATAAGGTTAGGTAAAGCCATAAAATCAGGTCGCAAAACATACTTATATAGATTTAAGTAATAGCAAATAGGCGTAAGTTTTCCGTTTCCTAATGTCATCGACAACAGTTTCATCAGTTAGATACTTAAGTCATCATAGGATATGAAACCACTTTAGAATACAGACTTACTTGAGTAACACGTTTATTCAATTTTGCCATACCAGCAATACGTTCTAATTCTTGACCATCTGGATTAGCTTCAACATCGAAATTGGCCTGAAGTATAGCTAGTTGATCGGGCGTAAAACTTGTTCTAATACGCTTTGACTTTGAGTGAACACTACAATTACTGCTTGTGCTACTGTCAACTGAATGTCCATTCTCTGTTAATGTTAGTGATATATCACCATTGCTGAGAAGAATTTCTTCACTGAGCATAGAGTCATCAACAGAATACCAGTTATCAGTAGATTGACAATTTTCTATTTTATTTGTACTTGTTAAGGTTGTTGTTGAACTTGTAACTGTCTGCATATAACTGGCTGTAGAATAATTTGATGAAACTGAGAAGTTGTCTGCTGATTCATTTTTAGCTGTTGACTCAATGAGTTGCGTAGAAGTTGAGGGTACACAACAATTTGCATTTAGCACGGCTATTCTGTCTGATTTGGCTGTGTAGTTAGGCAAATGCATGTGACTTTGGTCTGTTTGATAAAATAGAAGGTGAGAATGAAATATTACTATTAAAGAATAAATTTTCACAGTCTTATGATGGTCACTGCTTACTTTTCTTTGAGTAATGTTAACCAGTAAACATTTAAAGTTCCATCGGTTAAACAGTTAACTTTTTCTTTTGTTGTTTAATACGTGAAAGAAGCTCAGAATATTTAAAGTGATGCCTAATTGTATTCGATTTTATAAATCCGTGTTTTAAGCACGCCTAGGTCACTTAATTTTATCCTATGGAACATAAGACATGTCAGGATATATTCAACTAACAAATGGAAAACGCTCACACTTCGTTAGAGTATTCATAACATCAAAAAAGTTTATTCAATAATTTTCCTTATTACAATGTTTAGAACTATAAGCTAAGTGTTTCCAGAAGAAACAGTACTTCATAGATCTTTTGATCGTGAACTTATCAGTTGATTAACAGTGTTCCATAGAAAGAAATATTCAAATGGTGATTAGTTCATTAACTGTCTGTTACGGAAATGAATATCGATTGTCAGTAGGTGATGCGAAAGTCATCGTAGATTCAGACTATTATTTGTGTGGTAATACAGTGTATCTCTGCACTCTATTTAGCTACGTTTAAATAGGTCATTGGTTTACTGGTTGTGAAAACATATTCATTCACGAAATCCTTCAAATGTTTAACAGTTATGATCACACTACTTGAGTGCTTTCAAAGTAGTAAAACTCATTTGATAACTATTTTCGAATTTTGCAAAACCAACTGCCATGCCTCGTCTTTTTTTGTACTCTATATCGTGTTATTTATTTATGCAACAAGAAAGTGCATAGAAAATAATAAGCATCAAAGTAACTTTTCGCCATGTTGTTCTCTAGTTGTCTGATCAGTGTTTACGCTTTTGTGGAACAAGAAAATATCGTTACCGAGATTAATTTATTTCAGGTAAAATTTAGCTTACAAGTACGATGCAATTTTAAAGCGTACTTAATTTTCATTGTGCAAATGGGTACAAGATTGATGTGTACTACTGTGTAGGTTCTGCTTCTTTTGGATGGATACTAGTTATACAAACAGGTCCCATTGGTAAGATGCTGTTTGTTTGGACGGTAAGCCAATTTTAACTAGGGACCATAATGGAATCCTGTATTCGAAGAAAAATCACTAGGTAACAATTCGCTAAATTACCTGCCAAGCTAGTAGGTTTCATTTAAAGTAGGAGTTTTACGTCCAACTGATAATAATTCCATTGCAGTCACAAACATTTTGTGATCTTAGTACGTTTTCTAAGATTGATAGCTGATTCATTAGGTTTTCACCGTCATTCTAGTATGGGCACGATGGGCGTTGAAACAATGCAATTCCTCATCACTCAGAAAACCGACTGAGATATTCCTGATGAAACAGTATCCTAGACCGTTTCATTATCAAGCTTGTTTTGATGATGTTGTATACAGTGGCAGTGAAATCTGTAAGGTCAAGCTAATCATCTCAGTGACCTTGATAGTCATTTAAATATTAACCTCAAACAAAAGATTAATTCAAATAAAGCCTAAAATCCAGATGTTTTATTGATACATTTTCTTATGCTAGAAGCCTAAAATCACTTAGAGGATTTTTCTTAGTGAATTCACTTGTTCATTGTTACAGAAAGAAATTTATCATAGTGCTCTTATCTGCGAAATTTAAACTTCCAATTTTTCACATCAAAATGTATGTACTCTTGTGCTTATTATTACGGCTAACAAAAAGGAAATGAAATGGCTTATAGGTGTTACAATTATTTACATAAGGAATATGCCATAGAAAACATCAATCTATCAGAACTATGAATAGCTTGACGAAAGTAGCTTTTACGTTCTTTGTTTTCAAAAGGAACTTTCAGTTTGCAGAGATATCTTGTAAAACTTGAAAACTATTACTCCAGTCACTTGTTTGGATACTATACTTTGAATATTCATGAATATCATCAATTTCATTGACTTATTTTATAAAATGAAAGCTTTATTTATAATTTTCAAAGTTACTTTGAAGTTATTTCTATACAGCACTTTGTACGACTAGCATTTCTGTAACTCGTACACGTTTTAGTCTCCCGTCTTAGTTTATTAGATTTTCATTCAATATTTGTCATGAGAAAATGAAAGATATTCAGGTTTTAAATCTACCGATCAAAAATTGATAAGTCTTTGTAATTGAGTACCACATTCTGATTCATTTTTAACTAGTTTTCGGAATTTTTGTCTTTTCACTCTAACTAATTATTATAAATCTAGAGTTATTTTGTTGCAGCAGATAGCGGTAAGCATAGAATCAGATGTTTGAAAAGTGCATAGTTCATATTGAGAAATTTCAGCATGGTCCCCTGTAGAAACCAAAACATTCAAATCAAATAATGTAATTTACTAGACACTGAAAGTGGCTTGAAGATTGTGGATATGAAAGCTGCACGAAGTATTCTACTGACTAGCATGGGTAAATGTAGATCATTCAGGCTGATCTGCAGTGCTAATTTGACAAGAGGTACGAGCAGTCGTCTTCAGTAACTGGTTAGGGTTCTGGTGATGCGAAAAGTCCAACTGTCTGAGCAAAATCCTTCTACATACGATATTGATCAACCGAGTCTAAAACGAATTAAATGGCCGTCCGAAGCTTAAATTATCTTGATCCTACTATCTAGCACTACTGATCAGTTTGAGTAGTCTGTAACTACTTATATAGGTCATTAGTATCGAAGTTAAAAAAACTTTATAATGTACTTCCATGTCATGTGATTAAATTTTTAGGAGTATTTAGACAAAGAAATAACGTTTTCAGGAATTTCCTGATGTCTTCTAGTTGTGTACTGACAGACAACCAAGTAAAAGTCGATGCTTTATGACTACAAATCGAAGTACTATTGAAATTTGTCATTATGGAATCTAGCCATTACAGAACTTAGGTTAATCAAGTCGCTAATGATGAAGGCCAGCTTCTAGATCTCAACATTATCTGAGAAAAAAACAATTTTTTTTTGTACTGATGAAGTGAATACAGAATCGGGTTAAGAAACATGTGTCCCTAAAAATGACGAAATTGCCATAATTTTGCAATATTTAATCGCCGAATATCTGTATAAATTCCTTAAAGTAGGTGTTGTTTTTCATCACCCAGATACCATCGTTACCTGGATAGGATTTATCTATAAAAAAGTTACACTTCGCACTGTCTTGTAACAGAGGTCTCCAACCAATTCTCAGACATATCTAATGCAGTCTAAAACAGAGGTTAGATTACGATTGACTGATGGTACAGAAGGAAGCGGTGATTATTTTGAGTCTACTATGGTAGCATTTTCATTCAAAAGTAATATAACTTAGTTCCTGATTTGTTTTTCTTAAATTATAACTACTGTCTTATCCTACCCATTGAAAGCCGTTTTTACTCTATTCGGCATTTCGCAGAGGTGATCTTTTAAATTCTTGCTGTCACCAGAACTCATATTTGACTTCTATCTACTCTACTTACAATGACGAGAATTATCTTTAATCTGTTGGGTTTTCTCAGTCATTTTTTCTATCTCCTCCAGTGGTATCACATCTACATAGGGGTTTTTAAATATTTACCCAGTATGTCATTGAGCATTATTCGCTGTCAGTTAATAAAAAATTCAGTCAAGGATTTCCACTGAAACTTATAGACTGATTACATGCTCCTTAATTACCTTTGTTGCTTGTTTTAAATAGAAGAGTATTCAAGACTAAATAATTTTTTCATAAAGTATAAAAGAAGGGAGTTCACATTTGTATTGAGTTAGTTGTTATAAATGGCTAGAAAGATTTATAGATTATATTAAAACCTTTTAAGTCGCGAAATCTTCCGGAATATACTGCACCTACAAAGTTTTTGTCTAGATAACTGTGTGTGATATACAGTTTAGACCGGTCTCACTATTTGTAGTAACATGCAATCACTGCACAAACGTTCGTGTTGGTCAAATCAAATGTTATCAGAAGTAGGTTCAGGCTGTAGAAAGCTTAGGGATGGCCAGATAAAAATTTGGCATCATTGTATGAACTATTCGAATGTTAGTCTCAGCCGTGTACAGTAATGTAGGCTTCCCAGTTGGCGTTAGCAAACTAGATAACATCGCTGGGAGTGTATGTCAGCTGCGCGGATGTATCTACACACTATCTCCATCTTAATCCTCATACTGAATTTCCTTATGCCTCCATTTCATCTTTTACTACTTTCCACTGCATTTGATCGATTATCCTTCATTTATTCATCTTTTATCTGATATGAGGTGTAAAAAATTTGACCATCACTTAGTAATGCCTGGTCATATATTGCCTATTGATGATAATCATGACATATTTTTGAACCATAGGTTTACAAATTAGTTCATTTATGATAGAGCATTTCATTGATGTACCCGAATTGTTAAGACCGTGAAAATTTCAGCCAGGTGTTATTCGAAGTCAAACTGAGTCGCAGAATCATAACGTATTCATTGGTAAGTTCAACTTTAGTTTCTCTCGAAACCTGAAGCATTTATACCATCAATTAAGGTATGTCTAACATCAATTGTGGCATCGCCAATGTTAACGGCAACATTAAACGACGAATAGTATCGGTTAATTTTTAAGTGGGAAACCTATCGTTGTGATCTTTGGAAATACTTTGTTAGTTTTTAGTTATTGCCACTCCTCCTAAATACGTGTTCAAAACAAAGATAGCCTCAGCAATTCAATAAATGAATAAATCCACGGATACCACCATCTATTCATTGACTTTGAAATGCCTTTCTGATGTTAAGAACACTTTAATGTAGCTAATGAACTCTGTCAATGGATATCAGTGGTTACAAAATGCCCATATTACCAAATAGTATATATCAAACAGTCTCATTGATCTTGATGGCTAAGAGAGGAATCCGAGACGCACGTTTCCTCCTATTTGGGACTCGTGGGCTGGATGTAACTGAACGCCAATTAGTGATGTTGTCTCCACCGAGGCTAAAACCTTCACTTCAAACTTGGCAGCGTTATCCACTAAACCAGTGGGCACAATAGCCATCTCTTGAGCAAGTATCACTTCATCAGACAATTTCACTGTTAGCGTTTGTAATAACGATTCTTCATGGAATAAGCCATGCATAGCAGTTTTAGCAATATGGTTTCAAAAGTGAATCGATATAGAACCTGCCTACAGATTGTGGTTATTGTCGGCCTTTTCAATTAGTTTTACAAACATTTAACCCTTTTATATAGAGCAAGTTTGCTAGGAGAACAGTTTTATGCAGTAATAAGTTACTAGACATTAGAGGAAGGATGTCTGAATGATGAAAAAACGTCCTAATAGAATCATTTTAAAACCGTTGATGAAAGCAAAAGAAATTGAAAAAATTGATTTGAAAGAAAATTTAATGAGGGTTTAAACCCAAATAGCCATGAAAAATGCAACTGCTTCACTATGACAAAATAAATAAGTAAACTCACTGAAATTCTGGTTGATTTTTTCGTCATTCAAATTGACTGTAAAATTTTCTTGTTTCAATAAAATTTGTTGAAATTTGTTAAATTGACTAGAATCTACGGTGTTCATATTAGATGCTGAATCTGTATCAAACTGCAACATTTTGATTGATAAACATTTACTGACATAATGTTCATAACAGAATACATCATTATTAAAAATACCGCATTTATCACCTTGACATAATTGACGACCACATTGGAAACATGTGAAACATGATATATGAAAGGGTATACGGTTTACTTTATGAACTTTAGCATCTTCAGGTACTTTAAGTTGACATCTTCCACATTGTTTAAACCTATGCGAAAAAGAACAAAACATCGTCAATATACGTTCGGTGGTTGGGGGCAACTTATCATTGTTCACCACGATGCTAAGCCTCCTAACTTGGTGGTCACATTGCAAAATTGATCGATAGGGTTACGTCAGTACTCAAGACTAGACAAAATTGGTTGTTGTCCTAAGACCAATCAATGTAAAACATACCATTTAGAGATGTTATTATTGTAAATTCACTAAGGCACGAGAAAGTCTTAATTTGTACAGAGGCCCATAAGAACGAAACAAAGTTAATTTATTAATTACACCACATTGAATGCCACTGAAGTGAAGACAGGAGTGAGAAAAGGCTGCCACCTATTAACACCGATGATCTTCCTGGTTGCGGTGAACTGAACTGGACTGGATCATGCAAAAATCTGTGAGGAGGGAGAAGATGGTTATATGCTGGCTCAACCGATGAAAATAGACTAAAAGATTTGGATTTCGCCACCGATGATGATTTATGTTTAATGTCTTATGTTGCACAAACAAGAAGATCTACAGGCGAAAACTAACAAGATGACAGATGAGGCGATGCAGCGATGGAAGCCAGGACTTCCTTCAGGTGAACGTAGAGAAGACAGAGGTGATAAAGTTACGCAAAGAATACCAAGAGCAATAAGAAGAATAACAAGCATCAATCACGATTAACGTGCGAAATTTAAATGAAGTGGTCTCTTTCACCTATATAGGCAAGGCTGCATCGTTTCAACTACAGGCAGTGGCACAGACATAGATGAGAATGTCAAAGCAATCAGGATTGGAAAGACAACAAAACAGGCCTTCATGCATTAATCTGAAATCAGTGTGGAGATCTGCTGCACTGCATTTCACTCAGCATGAAGTATGAACGAGATCCGGATTTTCAACACTAATATCTGTCACAACAGTGCTTCTATGTGATGGTCCAGGAACTTGGCACCTTACGAAAATCATTCCCAACAAAGTACAGACATTGGTCAACAGCTGTCACCTACGCCCACTCGATACTGAAGATTAGATGGTCAGAATAATAAGAATGAGTAACAAGGAACTCACTCTGGCTGGCTGGCTGGCACCAAACCAATGAGGAACCTATCACCAAACAAATATGCAGGAGAAGGTGTAGATGGATTGAATTGGACATACACTGAGAAGTTCGAGTGGGGACATCACGCTCATGCCAGGCAAGGTCGTCGGATGGAATTCGAGGAGGACACGATGATTTGGGTATCGGAGTTGATGGTGACATGGAGGAGATGGTGTGAGGAAGAAATGAAAGCTTGTGGTCAGTGTTGGAGTCATGTTTTGAAGACTGTAGAGAAGAGATTGAAATGGAGTCATGCTACTGAATCCCTATGTTTCACGAGGAACCAAAGGGGAAAATAATAATAATGATCACATGGAATAACATTTATCAACCGAATTCATTTTTGTAAGGAATTGGAGGAAGTGCATGGATCACAGTGATATTTAAATCCTAATTCGGTAGAATACAGAAGGAATTCCCCATGCTTTGAAAGACTATCAGTCTCATTACGGTTTCGGTTACCTGGCTTAAAATCTCTGACCGTCCAACATTTCATTACAATCGACACACACATATATGAAAGAGTTTACATTGCTTAAGTGAATGACCCTAGATTCAACTGTAGAAGCCATTGGTTTCTAAATTTAGCTCTGCAGGTATATTTTTCATTAAATGGAGGAATCTGATTTGCCATTTCAATATTACTTGGGATGTCATTTAGATTTGCTCTTTTAAGCGTTGAAATGACTTACATACCAACAATTCACTTTCACCTTGTTGATCATACACTTTAATTATTACCAGAGTGAAGGGAAATGTTTCATGGTGACACAAAGAAGTGTTATAAGATTCACAAGATCTTCTATAACCTTTTATATCGTAGAAGTGAGTACAGATGAAATTGACATAAATGACCCCATAATCGGTCTTTTATGCAACAAACGATACCCGAAAACAATCCAGTTAAAGACGAAATTATTCCTAGTCAAAGTAGCTTATCGATGAGGTCTCCAACTTTCGCTGTGAATCATGCACGTCTGAATCTCAGAAAGAACATTGAGTGCGTTAAGGTTACAGTTAAGGCATACTTATAAGTGCTAAAAATATGAAATCTAGATTCAGAGTTTCCTGTCAATTTTTTTAAACCGACAAATATTAATCAGAGTACACAGTGATGGTGACCACATTACCAATGGATCGTTAGAATTTGGTCAGCACTTAGGACCAGATAACAGGAAATTGAATACTTTCTGGTTATTGTATCTAATCCAATACCTGAAGATGTCAGTAGCTGCCTAGATAATTCAGTGGTAACTATCTGACTGAAGAAATGGGTGACGCGGGTTCGAACCTCTGAGAGGACATCGGCTGCTGCAAGGTTGCAGATGTACCTTGCTGAAAAGTACAAAAAAGCACAAAACGTGGGTTGAGTAAAACTTTCTACTGATCACCCTCAACCAACTCATTAAAGAGAAATCCACAGAATGAGTTGAGTAAATGCAAAAATGTACGAAAAATAGGGTTATTCAAGTGCACCAAATACAACGAATTTATAAATTATGTCTGTGATTTTCCATTGGTGGACGTATGACACCGATTTCCCTCAAAATATCACCGGACATCAAGCGTATGTATCGGTTTCCAAGAAATGAATTTGGTCCTTCACTCTATTCTGTTGTCAGACCTAACCATACCTATTAAACTCAGCCTAGGTACTGTAACACAAAAATTCAGCAATATACGTGACTTTAGTCTTTGTAACTCCATAAATTGCTCTTTATTTCTGCTAACACTTAGAACCGAAAGTAGACTGATGAAAGTTTCAGTTGGAAACTTTACAAGTAGATATTCGAGGTCAGTCATTTATAACCAACACTTTAAGTATTCTTCATCTTCATTCAAACTTGCTGTCAACATGTTTCACAGGTACTTGGAGAAATAATGCATGGGAGATTCTCTTAATTTGATTCATTGAAAATCTATAATGTTATCTTTTGTTTTGTTCTCGACATTTTTGTGCATGTTGACTATTGAACAGAATTATTGTGCTTCAATGTGAATTTAAAAGTATTACGAGAAATGTATACACTTGAGGCTTATCGAATGCACAGTGTATCCTTAAATATGTTTCTTGTTTTTGTCGAAAACACTATACTCCTCCTAAACATTTGCTCTTGCCTTCTAGGAATGATCTCAAACATGTATTTTGCATTCTGCAGATACATAATTCTTTACGTTTATCGATTTTTATGTTATGACATGGCACGCAGATATTTTTTTCAATTGTTACACTTGTAAAACAGACTCGTAAACCAATGACATACGATCCAAAACTAAGGTATTCTGAGATTCCATTCTGACTAACTAAAACTTATCTGTTCCCAAAGCTAAAAATAAGCCTTTTCTCATAAAATAGGAAGCCCAATTGGTCATTTCAGAAGTTTTTAGGTTTGACTTTAAGGTCACTTAGGTGAAATATTATGCAGATAATTTGTGCATATATTTTAGAATGAGTTTAAAGGCCACCGTAGCAACAACTAAAATAACCAATCAAACTTCTCGATTTTATGAAAAGCTACCTTTACATCCAAAATAACGAAACCTAATTGGTTATTTCTATCACTGTTAGGCTGGCTTTTAAACTTTTCGATATTTCACAGTAATTATAATTAAACTTGTTTTGTGCCAACTTTTAGAAGGAAATTAAGAGCCTTTTTAGCAACATCTGGGGTAACCAATCCGTTTTCTTTATATCCCCTGGAAAAACAAATTTCCTTATGGAATTAAACAGTCTAATCAGCTGTTTCCCATTTTGTTACGGTGGCCCTTAAAGCCACTCAACTTTTAATCTAAGTTTAATCCTAAGTTAAAAAAAACAACGATTGCAAATTGGCTTGATTTGTTCAATAGTATCGCCTTCAGCTTGCATGTTGAGTGTTGGCCTCTGAATGCACAAGAAATATAGATATGTTTGGTTGGAAAGATGTGCCTTTCTGGTAGGTCTCATCAGGTATGCAACCTAGGTCAATTAGAGCATTTTAGAGAATAGCTTCAACCGTATCCAAACCAACACTTTTTTTGCTAAGGCGTGTACAATTTATTCACAAGCTAGAAATGGAGTTGTTTTAGAGCGTCTTGATGCACTGGTCAAAAGTAGTCTTTCTCTCCGTTTTGCTAAGTGAAACATGTCTTGCGTTTTGAGGTTCAGATTCAAGTTGCAAGGCAGAAAGTGTACTGCCTGACTGGATTCTGGTTGACAGTATTCACTGTCCTGTACTTCTGAATAGTGCATTGAGGACTAAGAGGGATAGTGAAACTCGCTGTTGTCTCTATATGGTTTTTGCTTACTTACCTACTGATTGCAGTTCAAATGAAGTGGAATATTAGAAATACCGGAAATTGTCTAGCCTCCTATTTAGGTATACTTGATTTAGCCGATGGTTTAAATGCGAAACGGGATAGGTTATGTCATGTAGAAAGGTGCGTTGGTGGCACATTCACATGATGGTTTTCGCCTTCTATAACTGCCTAAATAGCCATCTATTTCTGTCTAGTGGGAGAAGAATATTGTACCTAAAGGTATCATCCAACCTCAACTCAAAGTTGCACAGAGATGGACCGTATTACTGACAGCTGTCGCCGGAAAGGGTGAGGAGGAGATTTATTTTTCTCCTGTTGCATAGTGATCATACGTTCGTTCAAGCACACGCATGTAGGAAAATTTTAGCTTAAAAAATTCTTTCAAGTGCGATTCCATGGTGAGAATTCCAAAGCTGTTTTCTAAGGGTAACTGTTCAGACAAGTGTCGTATGACGATAAATTGACTAATCCTGAAGAGGTCTAACACCATTTTGAGTTAGCTTTCAATCAGCGATAAAAAAACATGAACAGTCATTATGAAAAAGTTAGAATGAATCTCAGCAGCCTCTTGAATTAATATATGCACTGGAATACATCCGTGCAGTCTCAAACCATGGTAAGCAGTAAAAATAGCTGAAATTTAGACCGACACAGTGTCCAAGGAGTGACCATGTGTTATTCCATGTCGACCGATGAGAAACGAAGAAAAGGCAGCGACGACAGGAAACAGTAGATAGTTGCTTCAGCCTATCATAGGATAAGTAGTAAAAGGTTGAGATTACATTGTATACAAAGAAAGACGACTGGAAAGAAGGATAAAACCCCTATAAAAGCAAACCGCTTTGTCCACGACCAAGATTTAGTTATCCGTTTTCTAGTTACGTCCTGTTCGAAACATTCGCATGCAACCCCCATACCGAGCAGAACTTGAGAAAGTCATAAATAACCCTTAAAGATGGAAAGACAGTAAGTCCCAATGACCTGTTACTATGGGCGTGATAGAATGATGGATGAGAATGATTGGCTAAAGGGATTGAAGTGTTAGGCGACATATGGGTTTCAAACACTACTTTCTGTTACTGTTCTGGACCGCTGAATGAAAGGAAAAATTCCCATTTGCAATAACTATAGGGGAATTTTACAGTTATATATAATGTTTACACTTCTAGTTTCTATAATAACTCGACACCTAAGTGAAGCTCCAGAAAAGTGAATTCAAAAGTCTAAGGTGAGTTTCAAACTTGGTTGCGTCTGTATTGTTCATATCTTCTCTCATAAAAAGGTTTTGGAATATTGACGCACTAACCGGAGCCACATATTAAAGAAAAATCTTGATCCAAAGTTGCTTTTAATTCCATCTATAGAGAATTCGTAAACTTAGTTTAAAAAATACTAGTTAGGTACATCACGCTACTTAAGGTTCTTTGTTTAAGCAACTATGATTCGGTGGAGGCTACAGTGAACTATCAATTGAGTTGTCTGTGTTGATTACAACATTTCTAACTGCCTACTATTTGTGATATTGCCTTGGTTCTATGAAATGGAGTTCGGCAGCTTGAAGCATTAAACAGTAATACTAAGTCTCATTTTGATACTGACCTAAACCTATAAGAAATACAGAAGTGAGAATAGGAATGGACATCCAAATACACTTTAAAGTAAAACAATATGAATTTTTCCGGTCTAAGAGGATTAGTGAGAAGTATAACCAATATTATACTCTAGTTATTGAACTAAGAAGGAAATCTTGTTATTATTTAACATGTTGTAAAGGAAGTTAATTATTCGTAGTAGTAATCAAGTGTAGTGAAAGAAGTTATGGAATTTGCAGTGAAGTTTACAGTGTATGCTTTGAACGCGCAATGTGTATGGCATTCAGTTCAAAGGTGAAGGTTTTAAACAACGAAAACTGACAAAGGTAGATACAGGAGTGAACTAATGAGAACAGAAAATTGTAACTTCAACTTTTCTGATTCTCCAAGCTAATCAACACTCAACAGTAGAGTACATTAGAGAGTTATCTATTAATCTGCGGCTATTGTTATGAGTAAATCGTTTAAAAGTGTTAGGCTACTTCTTAGGAATGCATGATTACATTCGCGGTGTGAATGAACTAAGTTAAAATTGTGTCATCTTGAAAAAGTGAGAAATACTTGTCGGTGAGGGTGAAAATGACAATGGCTTGATGTCCTCTGAGCTGCGTTATTTTTTTGCACAACTTTCATCGCTAGAGTTACGGATATCATTGGTACTAAGTTAAAAGAACACCGAAAAATCTTCATTGAAATCAGTCTTTTCTAAAAGTTTATACTTCTTATCCACAAATGTTTAGTAATTCTCATTTCCACAGGGGTATATAAATGTAGCAACTAGCGGTTAAATAATTGCCTAGAAATACCTAACAATTTCAATCTTGTAGTAATTCTAGGTCCTTTGACATCCAGCCTCTGTGTTAATAAACAGAAAATTACTGGATACATTGAACCAGAGCACTGACTGTCGCTTAAGTATGTCTTTGGTTGACTTTGTGTTTTCTTAACGGAGTAGTCATATGGTATTGCTTGTATTATACCGTCTTTGACTGGACCGAATAGATCGGTCTCTATTGGTATATGGGCTCTTTTGCGGATGCCTCAATATTGCCTGAGTTTTCAATTAAACAGCAGTGATGCGTAGTGGCTAGCAGTGGAATCCAAGGTGTGCATTTCGTCCCATTTAGGACTTGACAGCTAGACATACCTGCCTCCCAGTAAGTGCTATTCCCAAGGGGATTCGAACTCGGGACCGATTGGATCAACCTCCAGGACGCTATCCACTAGACCACCGAGCCACGGTAGTCACTTCTTGTGCGACGAGTACACTTTTAGTGTTATTATAACAGTCTTGTTATAAAGGTTTCAATACAAGCAGGGACAATAAAACTATACGCATCGCACAAGAAGCTGTCACCATGGTTCACTGGTCTTGTGTGTAAAGTTCTGGCATATGAAACGAAATGTCACGTGTTCGAATCCCAGTGGGAACATAAACAATCACTGGGAGGTAGGTACAAATCGTCAATGAATCCCAAAAAGGACGAAATGTGCACCCTGGTTGGCACTGCTAGCCAATTTCCGTCATGAGAATTTATCATTTTCCCCTTGGGTTCCTAGTGAAAGATAGGGATTCAGTAGCATGTCTCCATTTCACTCTCTTCTCTACAGTCTTCAAAACATGACTCCAACACTGACCACAAGCTTTCATTTCTTCCTCACACCATCTCCTCCATGTCACCATCAACTCCGATACCCAAATCATCGTGTCCTCCTCGAATTCCATCCGACGACCTTGCCTGGCATGAGCATGATGTCCCCACTCGAACTTCTCAGTGTATGTCCAATTCAATCCATCTACACCTTCTCCTGCATATTTGTTTGGTGATAGGTTCCTCATTGGTTTGGTGCCAGCCAGCCAGCCAGAGTGAGTTCCTTGTTACTCATTCTTATTACTCTAGCAATTTGAACCTCAGCACCAAGCTTAGGCAGCTATTGATGAATGACTATAATTTTACCGACTGGTTAGTTTTCGCCTGTAGATCTTCTTGTTTGTGCGACATAAGAAATTAGACGCAAATCATCATCGGTGACGAAATCCGAGTCTTCTAGTCTATTTTCATCGGTTAAGCCAGCATATAACCATCTTCTGCCTACTAACAGATTTTTGCATGATCCAGTCCAGTTCAGTTGACCGCAATCAGGAAGATCATTGGTGTTAATAGGTGACAGCCTTGCCTTACCCCTGTCTGTCTTCACTTCAAAGACATCATTAAGCTTTCCATTGTTAATCACCTGGCATGTAGCATCATTTGGCATGTAGTTGTTGAGTGAGGTTGATAAAGATTAGTGGCGCTCCGTAGTGTTGAAGCAACTGCCAAATTGCTTCTCGGTCGACGCTGTCGAATGCCTTCTCAAAATCGATGAAGTTGAGGTAGAGAGTTGACTGCCATTCCACACTCTCTTCTATGATGATGCGTAGCGAAGCGTTCCAATCCGATCCGCACATGATTTGTTATTCCTGAAGCCAGCCAGTCAGCCAATCAGCCACACAGCCAGCCAGCCAGCCTGTTCCGCTCGTAATTTGGAATCCAACATATCTTTTAGTCTCTCCAGGATGATGTGGCTTAATATTCTGCTTGCTTGAGGTGGACAGTGACAGGAGCAAGATTCTGCACCATTTCTTGCAATGACCAAAGTTCCCCTTCTTTGAAAGTGTGACAATGTAGCCGCTCTTCCAATCTTCGGGCAGGTATCTTTCCTTCCTTCCCTCCTAAACTTCTGCAATAGTGGTGTGGTGTGAGCATGTTCACTGCTGTCTACGTGGCTGTTTTCAGTGCTTCTGGAGGAGGACCATCCATTCCTCATCGCTCTCCAGGATTTCAGCAACTTTATGGCGTTCAAAATTTCACGTTCGCTTTTGTAGGAGTGCTTGTGCTAGTTCTGTGGTTGAGCTGCTGGTGGTATTTCTGGGTTAGATGCTGGAGCTGCTGCTGGTGCTGGTGCTGCTGCTCGTGCTGGTGGTGGTGGTCATCGTCGTCGATTGAAGAGTTATCTGAAGTGGTCAGTCCATGGTCTCCTTAGTTTCTCCTCTTCTCTAACTAGCTTTCCTCAACTATCTCTCATTGGTTTCATCTGTGTTGATGCCTTCCCTCCCAGAGAGGAACCTGGTTATTTGATACAGTGTTGTCAGGTCTCTATATCTCCTACCTACCTAGAGCCTGCAGCCTGTTCCACTTCACTTGCCAGTATGACGTGGAAGTGTCTTTTATCCTGCCACGCACTCTTCTTCACTTCTCTGTCCGGTGTAGTGTTTTGTAGGTTGTAACCACATCCTTGTTCATCCCTAAACTACACTGGTTCATATTTCGCTTCATCATCATCCTCTCGTCTATCAGCTTCGGTGTGTCTGTCAAAATCCATTCCTTCACATGTTTCTGCTTCCTTCCTAATACGGTTATGCAGGTTTCCTTCCAGTTCTCTTTCAGAGAGTCTCAGTGTTCATCCACACAGGTTCCCTCAGGGATGTTGCTCAACATCTACCATTTTGTCCTGATGACTGACTGACGTGAAGATGTCTTTTGCAGTTCCGTCCACCAGTTTCTATTCTGAGTAGGCATTGAACTTGAAATGTGGTCTATCACAAACTTCTGTGAAGACGTTCAACTTGATTTTGGAGGTAGCCTCCTTGCACTAGATAATCAGTGGTGTGAGTGGGATTAACCTACATCTGATCCCCTTCTTCTTCTTCTTCTTCTTGCTGTGTCCAGTAAGCTGCGTCTCCAATTACATCAGATTGTAATGAAGTCGATCTGATTTTTGGTATAGTGTGTCCTGGTGTCTGGTGAAATTAAATCCATGTCACTACCTTGTGAATATCCTTGTGTGTGTGCGTGTGTGTGTGTGTTTGTACACACTACCTCGAATCACCAAGTCATTGAGTGCGTAGAAGTCTGCGAACTGTAATCCATTGTCATTCATCATTTCACCGAGTGCTTCTCGACCCATGATAAGTCCTCTTCCCGTGTTGTCCGCTCCCAGTTTGGCATTCTTGTCACCCCACACATTAGAGTGGATTTGGATGTCACCAACTGGGGTGGAGTCTAGTCCAATACTGACTGCAGTTGTCTGTGGAATTCCTCCTTCTTCCCTTGATCCGCATTATTTGTAGGTGCATAGCGTGGCATAGCACAGCATAGCATTGTATGATTGTTACCTTTCTTCCTTTCGAGTTGAACCTTGCTGTCGTGATGCTGTAGGAGATTGGTTGTCACTGAATGGGAAAGAGCCTTTGATGCTGTTGGGTACATCATGATAGCCACTCGTGAACGCAGCGTGCTGTGCTCATGGTTGTCGTGTCGTCTGGGTGAGAATATCAGAGTAGATTATTGACTTCTCTCCAGTTCAGAGTTTGGAGATTTCACTTCCATTCCATCTACTTTCACAGATTCCAAGCACTTCCATGCAATATCCCCTCATCTCTTTCGAAATCTGGGTAGCCTTGCTCAGTTCATACATGGTGCGGACATTCTGTGTCCACAATCTTAATTTCGCTTTCATCGAGAGAGAGAAGACATATGGGCCGACTGGCTTCCCGAAGGCTTTCACCAACCAGCGTCATGTCGTCTCTCCGACGCCAGTGAGAAATAACTTTATTTTTATGTTTTATATTTTCTTTGTGTTTTGAGGTTTCTTTAGTTATTGGATTGTTTTTCTGGTGTAGGGTTGCTAGCTGTATACCCAACCTTCCCTCTTTATCCGTACTTAGGACTGGCTAGTAACTATTGGACTAGTTTTTCAGGCGAGTTTCTTCCTATTATTTCTATGGAAGTAATCATGATCGTAGAAACTGGAGTTTTTCAAAAATTTCTCTTGTCCCTGTTTTAGCTTGAACCAAACGTTTCACTCCCATTCAGTAGCTCTGAATCGTTAAGCACTACAACTACTTGCGAATCATCAAAGTAATAAAAATCTTTATAGTTCTGTGCACTTCAGTGATCTTAAACACATCAGATGATCTAGTTAATGTATCCCATTGGTTAGTGAGAATAAATGAAGTTTTATTTTGTTTGAAGATAAAGTTCATGAACTGACAGCAGGTAAATAATAAAGTGGACCAAGGGAACACTAGCCAACTGTTTTATCCAATCTTATGAATAGTCATCTAAGAATACTAACAGAATCTGTCTGTGTCTTCTATCCCAAGGTTTTACAATTTCAAGGCGAAATGATACTTTTAAACATCTGGACTGGAGTTCACTGTTGATGTTATTCTAAAGTTTATTTTTACTGATATGACACAATCATTCATCACTTTTATTATGAACTGCTTATCTGCCTATCTAAGGAACTCTGAGAACAAACCAACCAAGAGGCCATCACGCAACAAATATGCAGAAGAAAATGGAGATGAATTGAATTGGGCCTACACTGAGAAGACCATTCGGAGGCCTCACGCGCCAGGCCAGGCCCTGGAGTGAAATTTGAGGGGGAAATGATGAGTTGGGTATCGGAGTTGATGGTGACATGGAGGAGATGGTGTGAGGAAGAAATGAAAGCTTGTGGTCAGTGTTGGAGTCATGTTTTGAAGACTGTAGAGAAGAGAGTGAAATGGAGACATGCTACTGAATCTTTATGTTTCACTAGACACCCAAGGGACAAATGACAGTAATAATAATGAAATCTATCTATCTACTTTTATTGATCTGACACAATTATTCATCAGTTTTAATATGAATTGCTTATCTGTTCTCCGAAGTCAAATTTATGCACCAGAGTACTTCACTAAACAGAGTTTAGTAGTTTCTTTCAACCTGAAGGATTTCTTTCCTCAGCCTGTGATACCCACTTTCCATGTATGCTGAAATATATAACAAGCATAAAGTTATTCTATAGCACTCTACTGCAACTTAGAATAAAATAGAATATTTCTATTAGTTGATGTTTTTAATTGAGCTGGTTCGCTAAAGCTTTGTACTTCACTAGCAGCATGTGGCTAACAAAATTCAGAGACCAATAAAATAACACCAACGATGCAAACTGGATTTTAAACTCAAATGAACTGTCAGTAGGCAGTTCTCTAGCAGGAAAAAAGGAGTATTTTGTACTCAAATTCTAAGCACTGACAAAATAACGCTAAATTTAAAGTAATATGAAGATGGGATTGTAAACATTGAGATCATCAAGCTTACTTATTAGTATTATTTGAAAGATAAACATCAAATTAAGCATTAAATGACCATACCTTGTTCTGCAATTGATGCATATTACTTTATTGTCTTGATGAACCCAACATTTTTCATCTACAAATGATAATCGATCTCCGCATTCAAAACAATTCAGACAGTGAACATGATAAATTTCTGGTAGATTTAAATTTTTTAATCCTTTTCTATTTGACATTTCATCGATCTTAGAAGTATCAAAAACAACTGAAGATGATGAAGTGTTCATCTCCTTACACTGTCCACTTTTTAACTTCTTATTGTTGCTATCCATCACTTTGTCTTTTTTTACCAAAAGTATTAAAATTTTATCTCGAATTTGGTGACTGCAACCTTTACAAAGAATTTCATTTGTGCTTTGCATTTCTTTAAAGTTTCTCTTCTAAAGAACAAATAAACAATAACATTCGACAGCATAAAAAAGAATCGGCAGACGTAACTTGTGTTGTTTATAAATAATCAGGAGAAAATCTCATTTATTGACCTCAGATAGAGCAATATGCATGAAGCGCTTTGAAAGTATATCACTTTGTTAGTTAAACATATTTTCCGTAACCTTCAGATATATGCGAATATAACACAAAGTGCGCCCATATGTCAGTTCATTCAAATCATAGGCCATAGTATACATTATTTAGTCGACAGACTTCGTTTGTCAGATTAAGACAACATATACTTCGTGGGAGACTAATTATCCTCCTGAGCTACTTACAATTCTCAATATTAGTCAGCAAGAATTAAATGTCTCATAAGGGGTAGACTGCTTCTACTGGTTCCTTTTTTACAGTGAAATATCACTCAGCAGATAGCAGCATGGGTTACTGTCTAACACTTTGATGCCTAAGCAAAGATAAAATGATTGGCAAAATAGGATAATCTGAGGCGTGGTGGTATTATACAGGATATTGGTGGGTGCGATAAAACAATACGATGACTAATCAAACTATCATGAGCATAACTTGACTAAGGTTGTGGATTACAAATGGAATTTTATACTATTTCATTTTAAATGGCTTGATAAAGGATTTATTCAATTTATAATAAGTTTCATCTGAGGCTGCGAAACAAAAGTTGTTATACTTTGGATAAGAGATAAGTTTTATGACTTGGTCCCTGTTTGAATAGCACCCTGGGGCCTGAAGTGGTAGGGCATATATTTGAAACCGATGCGTTGTGTTCTTCTTAATGTATTCATTTATTACTTTTTATCAAATGTCGTATTCTAGTCTATGAAAGATAGGAAAGGTAGTCATTCAGTACAATCAAATGGCCAAGCCTACAGATTATCAAACGTTTACGAAATCTGGGTGATAGTTTTCGCTCATTTATTTAAATTTCATTGATCAAATACATCGACAAATAAGGAAGAACATTCAACGTAATGGAACACAGTGATTGCTGTCATATCGTTACTTTTTCGTCATAGACAGCGAATTAACATAAAAGAAACACTAAATCTGTATTTAATCAATGTACATAAGATAGATCTTGCACAAAGCTATGTAAGAGTACGTTGCAGATTGTCTGCAAATCGTCTCAATTGCATAGGGCAAGATTAACAGCTTTACCAGAATACTATGGATTAATATTTATTTCGGGATAAAAAGGGAAGGTTGGGCATACGACTAGCAACCCTACACCAGAAAAACAATCCAATAACTAAAGAAACCTCAAAACACAAAGAAAATATAAAACGTAAAAATAAAGTTATTTCTCACTGGCGTCGGAGAGACGACATGACGCTGGTTGGTGAAAGCCTTCGGGAAGCCAGTCGGCCCATATGTCTTCTCTCTCTCGATGAAAGCGAAATTAAGATTGTGGACACAGAATGTCCGCACTATGTATGAACTGAGCAAGGCTACCCAGATTTCGAAAGAGATGAGGGGATATTGCATGGAAGTGCTTGGAATCTGTGAAAGTAGATGGAATGGAAGTGAAAACTCCAAACTCTGAACTGGAGAGAAGTCAATAATCTACTCTGATATTCTCACCCAGACGACACGACAACCATGAGCACAGCACGCTGCGTTCACGAGTGGCTATCATGATGTACCCAACAGCATCAAAGGCTCTTTCCCATTCAGTGACAACCAATCTCCTACAGCATCACGACAGCAAGGTTCAACTCGAAAGGAAGAAAGGTAACAATCATACAATGCTATGCTGTGCTATGCCACGCTATGCACCTACAAATAATGCGGATCAAGGGAAGAAGGAGGAATTCCACAGACAACTGCAATCAGTATTGGACTAGACTCCACCCCAGTTGGTGACATCCAAATCCACTCTAATGTGTGCGGTGACAAGAATGCCAAACTGGGAGCGGACAACACGGGAAGAGGACTTATCATGGGTCGAGAAGCACTCGGTGAAATGATGAATGACAATGGATTACAGTTCGCAGACTTCTACGCACTCAATGACTTGGTGATTCGAGGTAGTGTGTACAAACAAACAAACGAACACACACACACACACACACAAGGATATTCACAAGGTAGTGACATGGATTTAATTTCACCAGACACCAGGACACACTATACCGAAAATCAGATCGACTTCATTACAATCTGATGTAATTGGAGACGCAGCTTACTGGACACAGCAAGAAGAAGAAGAAGAAGAAGGGGATCAGATGTAGGTTAATCCCACTCACACCACTGATTATCTAGTGCAAGGAGGCTACCTCCAAAATCAAGTTGAACGTCTTCACAGAAGTTTGTGATAGACCACATTTCAAGTTCAACGCCTACTCAGAATAGAAACTGGTGGACGGAACTGCAAAAGACATCTTCACGTCAGTCAGTCATCAGGACAAAATGGTAGATGTTGAGCAACATCCCTGAGGCAGCCTGTGTGGATGAACACTGAGACTCTCTGAAAGAGAAGTGGAAGGAAACCTGCATAAGCGTATTAGGAAGGAAGCAGAAACATGTGAAGGAATGGATTTTGACAGCCACACCAAAGCTGATAGACGAGAGGATGATGATGAAGCGAAATATGAACCAGTGTAGTTTAGGGATGAACAAGGATGTGATTACAACCTACAAAACACTACACCGGACAGAGAGGTGAAGAAGAGTGCGTGGCAGGATAAAAGACACTTCCACGTCATACTGGCAAGTGAAGTGGAACAGGCTGCAGGCTCTAGGTAGGTAGGAGATATAGAGACTTGACAACACTGTATCAGATGACCAGGTTACTCTCTGGGAGGGAAGGCATCAACACAGATGAGACCAATGAGAGATAGTTGAGGAAAGCTAGTTAGAGAAGAGGAGAAACTAAGGAGACCATGGACTGACCACTTCAGATAACTCTTCAATCGACGACGATGACCACCACCACTGGCTGGCTGGCTGGCTTCAGGAATAACAAGTTATATGCGGATCAGATTGGAACGCTTCGCTACGCATCATCATAGAACAGAGTGTAGAATGGCAGTCAACTCTCTACCTCAACTTCATCGATTTTGAGAAGGCCTTCGACAGCGTCGACCGAGAAGCAATTTGGCAGTTGCTTCAACACTACGGAGTGCCATTAATGTCTATCAACCTCAATCCACAACTACATGCCAAATGATGCTACATGCCGGGTGATTACCAATGGAAAGCTTGGTGATGTCTTTGAAGTGAAGACAGACAGGGGTAAGGCAAGGCTTTTGCAATGAATCTTAATCTTCTTGATTGTTTTGGACTGGATTTTGCAACTGACAGTGAGGAGTGAGTATCGGGTCATACGCTAGAATGATGAAAATAGACTAGAAGACTTGGATTTCGCCACCGATGATGATTTGTGTCTGATATCTTATGTCGCACAAACAAGAAGATCTACAGACGAAAACTAACCAGTAGGTAAAATTATAGTTATTCATCAATAGCTGCCTAAGCTTGGTGCTGAGGTTCAAACTGCTAGAGTAATAAGAATGAGTAACAAGGAACTCACTCTGGCTGGCTGGCTGGCACCAAACCAATGAGGAACCTACCACCAAACAAATATGCAGGAGAAGGTGTAGATGGATTGAATTGGACATACACTGAGAAGTTCGAGTGGGGACATCACGGTCATGTTAGGCAAGGTCCTCGGGTGGAATTCGAGGGGGAAACGATGATTTGGGTCTCGGAGTTGATGGTGACATGGAGGAGATGGTGTGAGGAAGAAATGAAAGCTTGTGGTCAGTGTTGGAGTCATGTTTTGAAGACTGTATAGAAGAGAGTGAAATGGAGACATGCTGCTGATGGATCTTGTCATGCTTTAAACAGCTACTTGAGGTCAAAGGTCATAATTTCTAGTAGGAGGTAGGAATAAGAGATGAGAGGATATAAATTGCTGAATGACTTGGGTCATCGCATGTCAGTGGTTTCTACTAGATGATTTTATCTACCGGATTTATGGCTATCTCTTTTGAGGCTAAGTTTATCTTTTGTTGGCCCGAAGCAATTCAGACAGCAGAATCACACGCTTCATACCAGCCAGACCTTTCTAGTCGACTTAAAATGAATCAGTCTGACATAACTGAAAAGCTTGTCTCAAAGCTTACGTCATTCGAATCTGGCTAAGGATATACGCAGATTACAATGACTGGCTTTTATTCAGTTTTATACAGAATGGAGATAAAAAATAATGCTTACTTGATTATCCTCAGACAACATCGTTAATGTCATTCAAGATGAAATTGTAAATAGCAACTGTATACACAGAATTGAGCTAATGAATTTGCCTTCCCGTTGAATATAGAAGTAAACAGCAAAACTCCCTCTTTTATACGTGATACTAAAATCTTTAAGTGAACGATTTCTTTCTCTTCTACTCATGATTTCATGAACCAATAAGCCAAAAGCGAACTTCTTTTTGTCTACAGACATTTTTCCAATAACTCTGCAATAAGACGGTTAACATATTCTTCAAACACTTATACCAACACATATTCACACACATACGTATCCATTCAGGAAAAAAGAAATAAAGCTCATAGTCTAATTTTTGCCTACAGATGAGTAGAGATGGAGCAAAACACTGATTTGTAGAAAATTGTTTTCCGTTTTGTGAACCAAAGAAGAATAGGCTGATAGTCTAAAAAAAAATAGGCTGAGAGACTTTCTTTTCTGTGTTTCCTCTTCTTATATATCATCCCTTTGTTTTCATTCCGCTCTTATTTTTGTTTATAGATTCACTTAGACTTGGTTGGTTGCTTTAATAGAAATTCTGTCTGTCTTTTTACCCCTGTATATATAAAGCTACAACAGAAATGAACTAAGGCATTCTGTGTTATGATCACTAAGTATCCTCTTCCATAAAGCATTTCTCACATCTATATTTGTCTGTAAATCATTTACTACTGTTGTTTAGCTTTCCTCACTAGACTGAGAATAAAATTTTATTCTCCTAGTTGTAACTATCCATTCAAGAAAAACAAACTAAATGGGGAGAAATTGAAGTGGATGGTGTTTTTGGGGATACTTTGTTCCATCTTACTTTAACCAAATAGAAGCTAGTTCTCAATTCAAAAAAAAGATGAGTGGGCTCCTCTCTGTATACATATGTGTATATATGTGGGTATCTACTAATATGGGAAGAGATGAAACAAAAAAGGGAATGAAAACAAAGCAATAAATAGCAAAGGAGAGAAAAACTTTCTCTTTCCTATTCATCTTTCATAAAACAAACAAAATGGATTTAAAGGTGTGTTTGGTAGGTGTGACAATCTTTATAGGAATAACATTCATTCAACATAGATTTTATAAAGTATTCTTCTGAAACCTGCACATCATTTTAACAATAACAGTGTTATCCAGTAGGTACAAAACTTCAAGCTGGTTAGCTATCTTGTCCCTTTGAATTTCAGTTAGGATTCTAACTGATTTTGTAATTTCCATCACACACACTATTCTAAGACGAATGAATAAAACATTACCTGATAAATTTGAAAACATCTCTTCATTAAAAGTCACTATGATCAAATACTTTTAAACTACACCAAACATGACTTTTTCGATGCTGAAAGTTTTTAGCTTCCTGGATGAACCACACTGGAAGCAGTTTCAACCGAAGACAATTTTATCGTATATTCGATGACTATTTAATGTAAACTAAGTTAGTTGATGTCGAACATTTTACCTTATAACACTAAGAAGTTAAGTAGACTTTTTGAAACGTAAGACACTTCCGATTAGTGAATTTTGAGGGGTTTGTGGGGATTTAGAGATACTTCAAGTTGGCATTCACCTCAGACTGACATCAGTTAGAGGAACAGTGGAGACATGCAGGCACTGGACAGCTGTTTCGTCCCAGCATGAGATTCTTCAGCAGCGAGCATCCATGACCCCACTGGGGATCGAACTCACAACCTTCAGGTTCCGTGGCCAGCATGTTACCATTGGGCCAGTGGGTCGGAATCCAGTGGTCTATATTTCCAACTTCTGTTAGTTCACGACATAGCATGACCGCCACCCAATGTTATTGTTGAGTATTTATCCTCACGGCCATCAGGTTTGTCCACTGGTCACGATTTCTCACTGGAACTTCGGGAATCACCTCCCGAATCTAGTTACCAATGAGCACCAGCTCAGTTGAATTTTGAGGGGTTTGTCGCGCTATGTCGTGAACTAACAGAATTTGGAAATATGGACCATTGGATTCTGACCCAGCGGCCCAGTGGTAGCGTGCTGACCACAGAGCTCGAAGGTTGTGGGTTCGATCCCCGGCGGGGTCATGGATGCTCGCTGCTGAAGAATCTCATACTGGAAAGAAATAGCTGTCCAGTGCTTTCAGGTCTCCATTGTTTCTCTAACTGATGTCAGTCTGAGATGCATACCAACTTGCAATACTTCCGATTATGACAAAAGATTCAATACTTTCTTCTTGCACAAGTTAAATGGATTTCTAGTAGAAGTCATCCTTGACGAAACCTCATTGTATCGTTTAGTTATTTTGGTTGTCACCAATTTTTGATTCAATGTATACTCCCAATACAACCTCCATCTTATTTTCGATTACGGTAGCTTAAAATTAATATGCCCTAAGGCTCATAGAGTTAGTCACTAAAATTAAATTTGCCTGTTCTATTTACAACTCGAAATCTCCTTCTGCCTTATTTTCTTTCCATTTGTTTTTTAAAATGAAGTTTTCTGCACTGTGGGTCAAAAATTTACATATCGACTACAAAAAAAAACGCTTATTGGATTAAATAACTGATAATTATACTGTCTCTGATCATCTCACATCTCTCAGTCTCCCCATTTCGTGATTTACTGTTAGCTTTGCTTGTTGAGAAAACACGTTTTCATTAGATGATTTAACCGTTAATTTCCTAAAAATTTAATGTGATTAACTTTAATTGAGTAAATACCAGTATAAACCGGGGCTTCAGGCAGAAATAGGCATTATGAAAAGCTTTTTAAACTTCAGTAGAATGCTTAACAATAAGACAATGGCGCTAAAGGCATTTTTACTGACTTAAAGTTTTTACATAAGCTAAAGCGTACATTCACCTACATATTCTTGTGTATTACTCTTCTATTTATCTATAATAAAGTTTAGAAGAAGTACTATTTTATCAAAGCTTATTGGGTTTAGCCAGTTCCCGATTTTCCTCTTTGCATTCCCTTGACATGAAGTACTTTTAAATGGTGATGAACAAAACATTGCAGCCTTATCTTTGAATAAAATCTGCTCGAAAACTGTCCCTGACCGGAGAAAACGACTGTGTTTCTGTCTAAGGACTCTTCAGCAATGCGGATCCTCTGCTTTATAGATGGTGAAGCCTGGAAGTGCAAGCTGCTAGGTTTGAGTACACTGCCAGTAAACTACTGTAGTGAAATACATTGTTCCACACTTTTCTAAACTATTTTCACTGGTAAATAATTGACTGAGTTAGCTGTAAATCACGTAAGAATCAGTCAGTCTACCAAATATATACCACAGAGACAGTAGTTCACCGACCTTAAGTGAGCTTTCTTCAGATGGAATTTTGGCTTTTTAATGAATTCTGCAGAATCACAGACTCAGGACAGACGATGGAAATCCACTGATAACCGAATTAGGTCACTTACTGATGAAAGTCAAATGAAAAAGTTCAAGCATCGAAGTACAAACCACTGAATTCCTACCGATACTATCGTCGAAATTTCTGAAAATCCTAAGTTTGATTAAGTACTTGATCAGGATTCACACTGTTAAGGATTCACAAAGCTTTACGAATTATCTGTAATTTTCCTATGTTTTTTAAGGATTTCCTTGAAGGTGTTAATAACCGTTGAAACCTACCTTTGAAGCACTAACTTTCACCAAAGTAATCCAATCAAATCGTGTATTTTTCCTACGTAGTATTTATCTTTGGTTTTGACTTCAGTTGACAAAAGTATTTAAAATTCAAAATCATCTGTCACTGTTTTGTAAGATAATTTCATTTATAGTAGATTGAAGCGTTCTTTATCACAATGGTTTGACACTAATTGTGCATCGAAAATACATACAAAAAGTCGTCGTGAACCAATGATTTAAGCATAAAAGAAGTAACTAATATGCTTGGCTTTAAAAAGGCTAAATGCTTTCTACCGGAAACATGTACACAAAAAAAATGCCATCAGCACTAAAATAGTTTTGATAGGTTGTGGGATTTTATTCTAACTATCAGATTTCAACTAATTGAGCTAGATTCTAATCTGTTGTCTTTCCACACGATATGTTCATATAATAGAACACATGTTATGAATTATTATTTGAATATTAACTGTTTTCGTTCATAAAGTTCGAATTTTCAATCGTATCAAGAAAAGCTGACGTAATAAGCCAATGGAATTTGGGTATTCTTTTCTTTATGCATCACACAGTGAGACAGGGAATACTCACATAAATAAGGTGAGGAAATAGACAGCTGATCTAATATGCTGAATAAAGCTGTTTCTAATTGAGTCCAAGTAGTTTAATTTAATGACGAACCAAAAATACCTGTAGGATGTATAGTACTTTTAGGGTTCAGAAACCAGGTTATTTTGTTCGACCCATCTTCGAATTTAGAAACGTCCCAACTCATGGGCTGCTTAAACACTTAACAACGATATTTGATCCCATTTGTTGACATTCGAGACCTATTAGTTTTCATGAAAAAAAACGGAATTGAGAATAGACAATTGGAAGAAGATGGAAAAACTGTCAGCTTTGATGCAACTAGCCTGTACACTAATATTACCACCTACTTTAGCTCTTGAGGTAGTAAGAAATCAACTGGACGTCGACCAACAGCTCATACTTAGGAATAGGACACCAGTTGAAGAAAATATTCCAGAGGTGTAGCTATGTTTAACTTCTACGGTCTTGAAGTCTCAGAATGAAATATACAGTTAGAAGAACACCAGCAATCCCCATTGTAGCAGATATATTTATGTACGGTTGAGTACGCATTGCTTTAGTGAAACTTAATCCTACTCACAAAGTACATTGGAGACATGTGGACGACAAATTCAGAGTTGTAATCGGGACTTCTCGATACATTTCTAGACCAAACTCAGTAGTTGATGCTATTCGGTTCAATCATGAATTAGAAAAAAGATTACGAGATCAAACGAAGTTAAGACGAAGGTTTCGATACTAGTGTCTACAAAAAGGATTCACAATTCAACCGATACCTGGATATTAGACAGTCTCATCCGATGCCAGCCAAGGCAGGTCCCGTCGGATGCCTTGAAACAGGTCATAAAGACTGACTAGTAAGGCAGAAAACCTATACAAGTCAATGAAACATAGGATGGACAAATCAATGCTCAATAACTACCAACGTGACATTTTGCAGAAAATCATGAGGTGAAATAACTTTAGGCGCAAATAGAGTTAGTAATAAAACCAGAAGGACGGGTTTTAAGGCGTTCTTAGTCTTAGTATATATAGAAAAGACATCACAGGACTCCTAATAGGACCGGGATTTTAGTGACGTTTCAACCTGCAGACTCAATTGGAAACAAACTAAGTTGGCTAACGGTTACTGTCGAACCCAGTAAAAACAATAATTTAGTCTACCAGGCCCCATGCGATAACTTGATATCATACACACTAGTGAAAGTAGTCGATCGGAAGGCAACAGAATTAGCAGAATATCGAGTGGTTGGCCCTAATACGATATTTAAAAGATCCTTCGGTCCTAATATGCAAGCTGCAACACACATTCATATATTGGGACATGATAGAATGATAACTTTCGATGGTAACTTCGGTAGGTGAAGAGATTATTAACTGAAGCTTTTATTGTCAAATCAATGTCTGATACATGTAACAGAAGTGACGAAACACCTACTTTAGAGACGTGGAAAATTTTACTATCAGTTGAATCGAGGAACGAAAAAGTAGAACTATAAAACTGGATAACAGTGTTGTGTGATTACCTTGATATTATTATCAGCAATAAGTTCTGCTTGAAGTGTCGTCCATCAGTAAATAATATTGTTTCACTGTGTGATACTGATCATAAAAGAATTGAAGTGAGACAGTTGATTTCACTTTTCTTTCCAGATCAATTTCTTACAAATGGTTCAGCTTATCATCTGAAATATATCATAAAAAAATACATATCTTAACCAATTGAAAAAGCAGTCTTAAGTAGAAATGACCCTCTTCATCATAGCTGTATAGTTGAAAAGTACTTGAAAAAAAGCATGACAAAAGCCAACAGGATTTCATGGTGGGTTATTCACTGAAAGCAAAATGCTTTTCAAACTGGAGGTAGAAATAGAAAAAGTATATTTGATATGGTACATGACGATAAATCTTCACCCGCGACATGATATGTTAAGCAAAATTAATTGTTCGTATTTATATCAAGGTTATCAGAAAACCTTTAGGTCGCTTTGATGTTATTGTGTGTAAATATCCATCAATGACTGGACCGAATAGACCGCCCACTGTAGTGTAAGTATATAGTCTCCTGTGGCGATGCCTTGATATTGTTAGTATTTATAGGTTTTGAAAGCAGTGATAAACGGTGGCTAGTAGTGGGACCTCAGACACGCATTTCGTTTCATTTGGTACTCTAGTCACATATATCAAGTCCCTACTAAAGTTATCTTTGTAACTTCTACTCTACATGTTACTACTTGGTACCGTATCAGAGTAAACTAATTTGATAATAAATTAAACACTGCCACAGTGTTGAAGTTTTTATCTTACAGTTAACTTGTCTTGTGTAGCAAAGAAAGATGTGATAAATTTAATTAATTTGTTCCATTTTTGTTTTAGTGACGACTGAGAAACAGGAGTATAAGATGGAGAGAATTTTATGTTGAAGCAGAAGTGTGACAGAAACTAAATAGGGACAAACAATAAAACTATTTATAAACATGAAAAAAGGCTAAAATCTAGGATTTTAGAAGCAAAACGAAGGTGATCAGAGTGTTTTTTTCTGCAGAAAGTTTGGGTTTTTGATTATGAATGACAAAAACGTAAGTAGTATCAAGCAGAGTGGTTCATTCTTTCTCAACTGAATGAAATTTCTCTAGGTGCTGGCGATTGAAACTGTCAACTCATGTTGACAGACTCGTAAATGCTTGTAAGCATGCTTCTACTATATCCTGCTGATATGGATTATGTATTTAAACCTGAATGGATCTGTACTGACCTCAATGTTTTATTTGTTTATAAGATATAATTAATTATTACTATCGTTGCTTTCATCTACAAGGACATTTTTTATCCAAATATGCAGAAATTTGGTTCATTTTCCGTGAAAGACTATAACTTTTCAGTCAGCCGAAACTCAATTAATAATGATAGGAATTATCTAAATAATACTTTCATAAATTTAATCAAAACAATAAGGAAAACGGGAATTAGCTACCACTAGGTAACCAGTGTAGCTATCTCGTCTTAAGGGTTCACTGCAAACCAAAGATTGTGGATCAGTTTTCCAGCGTAACTACTGGGCTTATTGATCTTACACGATAGTGTATTGAGTTTCATTGAAAGATGTAAGGATTCCATTGGTAGAAAAGTTATCATCTAGTTTTGATGCCTACTCGCACTCATTAATAACATGTGCCTGCAACCATGAGGAAACTAATATTCCATTATTGATTTGAACATGCTTTTCTAAGTGCCAAAGTAGCCAGTTGTGGCCTCCTATGTTTGATGTTAATATTTCTGACTTCAGTACTGAGTACCATAGATTTGAGTCATCTAAGTAACACCAGTTTTCTGAGGATTGTGAAAGTGCCTTGTCTAAAAGGATCAACAAACATGAAGCTTAGATCAAGCGCTTTAGCCTGTTTAATTTCCAATATCTGATTTGATAATGGTTAGTTGTAGAAAGAGAGATAAATGAAATATGTATCTGAGTATTCCTCTCAGGTAAATTTGAACGTCAAGTATAAAATAAACTGCATCACGGTCCCATCTTTTTCATCTTGCACAACGCAGATTTCGATAAACGTGAAGGGTTGCAAAGCCTCTCCGGTTTTCATTCATTAAATTGTGTAGTCAGCAGTTTTGGGTCATACCAAGAAAGAGTGACAGCCGAAGCCCAACATTTTTTGTCAGGTCCAGATAGTGTGAAGAGACAAAATTGAGTACAACCAGCTGTCTCTTGGAATTAACTAATTAGTTAGGGGAAAGAGTGACCCTAGCATTTACCTTCAACAACGGTTTCAATTTTATTATCTCTGCATCAGCAACAATAGGCAGTCTGAAATAATTTGTTTCAATATCACTATCGTCACCAGCATCATCACTAACATTCGTTTCCACCTTATTCCAATAAATCAATAAAAAATTCTTTATTACTTTTCCCCCGTATATATCAGCTGAATTAACACGTATCCACTTCATATGCTCTATTGCACTGATAAAATTGCCGAATGACCGCAGTGTCACCGATGTCCATATCATCTTTTATTTACAATCATGGAAAATTTGAATAACAACACACATATATACGCTAACTTCACAATATGAAACATACAATTCCATACTGAATGACTGGTGATCATATTTTAGAAAGACAATGACTACACGAAGAGGATTGTACAGGATGATCAAGTTTAAATTTTCGGATTTAGTTATATATCTTAGATATTTTAATTTTTTGGTCATTTCCCTAAAGAACGTCGGACCAGATATCCATACGAAGCGTAGAAATAATTTTATTCGCAGCACGTTGTGACTTAAATATATACTATTTCTTATATCAATATTTTCTTTAGCAACCAATATTTGCAATACTCTTCGGTCAAACCTTGAACATAGTTCAAATGAATGAGTACTGAATATCTATGATATTGTTTAGCAATGACAGAAAAGGCAGCGAGAACGGGACTTCAAGCGAATGTAGTGAAGACGGAGGTGATGAACGTACTCAACCAACAACAGCATCAACAACAAGCATCAAACACCATCAACGGGAGAAATCTAAAGGAAGTTGTCTCTTTCACCTACCTAGGCAAGGCTGCATCGTTTCAACTACAGGCAGCGCCACAGGCACAGATGAGAATGTCAAAGTCAGGATCGGAAAAGCAAGATAGGGTTTCACTAATCTGAAATCAGTATGGAGATCTACTACACTCAGCACAAAGAACAAGATCCGGATTTTTAACACCAATGTCAAGTCAGTGCTTCTATATGGTTCAGAAACTTGGTGCGTTACGGAAAGCACTTCCAACGAACTACAGACATTCATCAACAACTGCCACCTACGCTCGATACTAACACTGAAGATTAGGTGGCCAGAAAGAATAAGCAATAAGGAACTCACTCTGGCTAGCTGGCAAGAACCAACCAAGAACCTATCACCCTACGAATATGTAGAAGAAAGTGGAGGTGGATTGAGCATACACTGAGAAGGCCTATTTGGGACATCACGCTCAGGCCAGGCTCTCGAGTGCACTCCAAAGGGGAAACGACGAGTTGGGCGTCCGAAGTGAGGGTGACATGGAGGAGATAGTGTGAGGAAGAAATGAAAGCTTGTGGGCAATGGTGGAGCCAGGTTTTGAAGACTGCAGAGAAGAGAGTGGAATGGAGACGTTCCACTGAAACCCTATGTTTCACTAGGAACGCACGGGAAAAAATAATAATAATAATTAGCAATGACCAACAGAAGAATTTTAAGATTTGTGTTCATTCTTGTGTGCAGCAAACCGACCGATAACATGTTTTTTTCGCTAGTATGTACTGAAATACAGTAGTAGTATTCTTTTTGTGAATTAGTAGTGAAATTTAAAGCTTTAATTTTATTCTTTTTATTATCATCCTAAGATTTTTGTTGGTTCCAGTATTGAATAAAAATAGATTTTCAGAGCTAAGATGTTTTCAGTCTGAGCAAAATTATCAGCAGAATTCTTGAACTACTATATATCGCAATTCTATTGACGAAGACATATGATTGTAAACGATGTACTCAATACAGTAGGTTAACTCAGTGGGATATAGATTCATTCTTTCAACGTTAACTAGTTGTATTGCATAAAGATATGAAAGAATTTTATTGGTAGGTTCATTAGTTGCACGTGTTTCAAATTTACTTAATTAAATTCCCAGTAGAGTGAGTAGAGGACATGAAATAAATTCACTTTTTTTTCATAAGCTTATTTTACGCATAATCATACTGTTTTAAAAGTTACTTATAAGAATGTATACCAGTAGTACAAAGCGCAAAATTAGAAAACAGAAGTAGAAATGATTGACTAGTGAAGATTCTGGAGTTTGCCAAGACGTAAACCAAGAAGATTGCCCACTGAGATGCCGGGAAAAGAAAATGTTTTCAAAAGTAAGTTTATTTTTGAAGTTCAGTATTTCTATAATTACGTTTAGTAATTTTCCAAAATGTAATCTATACTGTTTCATATAGTTTCTCTTCAACACAACTAGGCGAATTTTCATAATCCTCTTAGTGATCGTAATTATGCCTTACTGATAGGTAGCAACTCGTAATAAACCTCGGTTTTAGTCCTTTTTATGATTCATTTCATTACTATACACCAAATATGATAAATCGTGCTCTCCAACCAATTATCACAGTGACCACATAGCAAAGTTAGTGAGAAAGATACGGCTGATATTTGCTATCAAATTCTATAGTTACCTCTCAACTATTAATGCATCAACAAAGTATTTGAAGAAAAGCGAAGAAGTGTAATTAAAATCTGTTTTCAAACATATGGAAGCGTATATATATATATATATATATATATTTGTAGGTGAAGAAGGAAGTTTTATAAACGTAGAAATTTCTAAAAACCATTAAAAAAATTGATTGTAATTCATGTTAACTAAACAAGAAGCAGTATAGTTATACAAAACTGTTAACGATACTGTCTCTCAATCAGCGTTAACGGGTTACTTAATGTTTTCATTGTTATTTTTAGCTATGGATTCTTAAAATCATTTAGTGGAATTTCCTGACAAAGAATAATAAGTGCATAAAAGTGAATCAAAATAATTTGTTGTAACATCGAGTCAAGCAGTCTGGTCACTAATTATCTTTAAAAACTTAGCGACATCTAGTATTCATAAGTAAAAGCTATTCTTTATTTCATACACACGATACTTATGCGAAAAGCCGAAGACATAAAAGCCAAAAGTTTGTCGTACGACCGTATGTACGCTATCACATGTTATGCATGCATGAGAACGATATGTAGATTTTTGTAAATATAACTTAAGTGAAGACAATAATGACTGTTGGTATATAGTGCGAATTCACTTTCCAGCATTCTAGTCAGCGTAAATTTAAGAGCTGATATCTTATGAGTGCTCATGGATCACAAGAAGTTATAGGTTTATTTTATTTCCGAAAACTATTGCATTTACTCTTTATTTAAATATATACAAACTCCCCAAAAGTAAGTTGGCTGGAACATAAATAATTAGGTAATAACTTCTCACAGTGATAATGAAGGTAGAAGTAGGTGACATGGTGTAAGGTAACTATCTACGACTAACTAAGGCTAGTACAACTGTTGGTTAAACGAGGGTCTAGGTAGTGCATGCCTGGCTTATCTACAATTTTTGAGTCCCATACTAGGAAGAAACAGCAATTCAGTGACCCCAGGTTTCTGAAGTTTCTCCAGCTGACATCAATCTATGATAGAAAGCAACCGGAAATCAATAATTTAATCACCACAAACCTCTGAATGCATTCATTCATGTGGACATTGGTGACTCCCTTCGAGCGGTATTCCCGAAGTTCTAATGCTAAGTTGTGACCAGTGAGACTAGCCAGGTCGGATATGTGGATAGTTACTCAATCAGGGGATAGGACAGAGGTCACTCTTTAGCATGAACTGATAGAAGTAGGAAGTAGAGACCATTATAGTCTGATCCTGTGGTTCAGTGGTAACTTGCTGGCCACGGAACCTGGAGGTTCTGGGTTCGTAACCTGGTGGGGTCAGGAGTGCACGTTGCCGACGAGTCCCATGCTAGGACGAAACACCTGTCCAGTGCTCCTAGGTCTTCAGTTTCTCTCCAAATGATGTCATTCCATGATAAATACCAAGCTGAATCCTCGCTAACCTTCAAATTGAATTCTGGAATTTGTCAAGTTGCCGAATATGATAATTGATAAATTAGAATTTCCCATGTACGCATAATATTTGCTGTCACGATTACAAACTACAGGTCACTTCTAGTGCTAGAACGTTGATTGTATATCTACTTTTATGCGATATCAGTTATCACTTTAATCACCCGACTTTGGAAAGGAGCTGCTAGTAAAATTCATTGACTCTCAACTAAATAAAGACATAAAACGTGTTATAGGTAGAAAAACAAATCATCGCAGATCCTGACATGGAGTATATCGCTTCAAGCTAACACTTCCCAACATGATGTAAACAAGAAACGGATATAGGGAATTCGACATTCAGGTAGACAAAAATGTGTGATAGTTGAGATAATGAATGAACGAAGGTTAATGACTGAGTGCAGTTTCTGATATATTTTCCAGAAAATGTCTCAGAGGCAAACCGATGTAGTAAGATATTTTATTTATAAATACAACTGGAAGTAGTGTAGTGGAGACTGATTCCTTATGAAATCAATTTTCATGATATAGCAGATAATCATGCAATATTACTAACTAAATGACTCTCAGATGATTCGTAACAATATTCTAAGGAAATGAGCAGTAGTGTTAGGTACATATCCAAGGATCGTACCGTATATCACTTGATGCAGGAATACAATACGAACAATGTTGAGAATTAAGTTAGTGGTACTGAAAGATTAGGAGTGTAAGTATAAAATTTATGTCCAAAAGCTTTTAACCATCCTGAGATGATCACAGCTGCTAAATTATGCCCGAAATATCATCTAATAATTAACACCATATCAATGTGTGATGTATCAATTACGTAAAGAAATCTAATATGATAGTTTTTAAAGCGAATGGCAAAGTAACATGACACAAAAGTATATGGTTCCTGTCAAAAGACTTTCAATACTGTTTTGATAAACAATATTTTTACTGCGCCCATCAGTTTTCTGTATCACATTCTCATCATAGAATATATTTTAGGTGATGATTATGACAACCATCTCTAGTAAAATTTTAAGCCCGTTACCAGTCCTTTTATTGGTGACAGAAATAATATGTCAAAACATGTTCAGACGGGTTTCAATTGTATTTGGTTTCAAAATATCCAATGAATTTACAGATGATTTAAAAAGTCGATATTTTACTGGCCAAGAGTTTTTTTATCAAACATCTTGCATGATACCATAGTTTCACTTCTTTGGGGTTAATTTTTTTGGACGAACGAGTCTTAATACACCTATTGGAGACGAGAAAGAAAACCCTAATACGTAACGTCATAATTTCAAGAAAAGAACTGTCCACAGCATGTTCATTTTCACCTGCGTATTATCTTAAGGTTTTTAGGGAAATAAACCGTAATATGTATCACTTGTCTTATTGTCATTACAAAAGTATTATTTAAATACGAGGTCCGGTTTATAGGGATTTAAACGGAAAATCTCAGGACCGTTAAATGCAAGGTTCACTTTAATTCATCAGATGATGAAGTGCAGAAATATGTTGGGCACCGAATTTCTGGATTCAGATCTATTTGTAGGTATCTGGAAAGTTTCAGTAGCTCTTAACGCTTAGCTTTTAACTTGGATATAAACACGCAAAAACCTTATTCAGTTTTCACAAGATGCTTTGTTATGGTCATGAAATAGCCATGACTTTGGGAAGTTACTAAGTGTTTTTCGGAAATGTGCTCACAAAATCTTGTTTGTAATTCGCTTTCATAGTGGCTAGCAGTGGGATCTAAGACGGACATTTCGTCCCATTCAGCTGAATGTGCTGGGTGTTTCAGTGGGTAAGACTTGAGACAATAGCACACCATTTTAAAATGCCACTGCGCTATTCACTAGGTTCAATAAAATATTTGACGGGAATTTGCAAATAGCCACCACCAAACGAATTGTATTATGATAAGTCTTCAGACAATTTTGAGGCACTGTAATAATCAAAGAAAAATTACAAGCAATGCTTCTGGAAAGGATGTTGCCGGAAACCATTTCTTCCGTTGATATCCCTTTCTGATGACTCAATAGGAATATGCATATCTTTTAAAATCTTGTTTATTTCTGCGATAAAATATTTTCCAAAGTATAGTGGATTAGAATTACCTTTCGACTTCTCTCTCAGCAAAATCTAACGGTTTAATTGCTTAAATCAGTATCATATGCTAAATTAGTTGTCAACTCTAAGAAGCTATCATAAAAATAAGCCTATATTTTGAACATTCCAATGAATGAATTACATAGAATCATCTTTAAGCAACTAACAGCCATAGTGCAAAAGTTTTATTTCGAAACTAAAAACTGGAGAATCTGGTAGATTTTAGAAATGCGCAATCAATTAACAGAATATTCATATAACTTGAGTGAAAATTCTGAAGTCATACATGTTGATCTGCATGTCTTTCCGTCAAACTGTGACTTTTAATAGGCTAACTGTAGGAAATACGTACACGTATTTCGCCGATCACAAGAAATATCGCATTTTTATTTTGCAGTAAACTGATATATACAAGTCAGATAACCAGAGTTGCATACTCTGAATGTGTTTGCTTTCTAACTCAACTTCGGTATCTTACAAACTTTGCAAGTCTAAACTCCAACTGACGAGTCTTCTTTTTGGCGCCGTTTTCCAGCTAGTTTGACTGACTTCCGGATCATTTCATATGGTTTATCCTTACCTATGACGTTCAGTTTTGAGTTTCAGGGCAAACGTTTACTCACGATCACGTTGCATCAATGTTAAATTGATCTTGGTGACTAGCAGAGGAATCCAGGATGCACGTTTTGTTCTATTTAGGACTCATTAGCTGAATGTACCTGCACCTCAGTGAGTAGTGTTGTTCCCAGGGAAACTCAAATCCGGTACATATCACGTCAACTGCTGAAGCGTTATCTACCAAGCCACTAGGGTACGATAGCCACTAATTGTGCAACGAGTATCAGTAGCTGTCATGATACTTTTGATTTTTTGTTGCTCTGCAGGCATGGATTGCTCGACCACTCTTCCAGTCTCAGTGGCAACAATATCACTCACTAAGGTTCAAATACACCCAGCTGATAAAGCCTCTGCATGTCACGAAGATCAATATAACATCATGAATAACCGGAAGTATCGAAGCATCTGCACAGCAGCCTATCTGCCAACAGAGGTTGAGCAACTCCACCATGTACTGCAACAGAAAATTACAAGTATCATAACAAGTTGAATATATATTTCATTATTATTCGTGACTGTCTACTCATTTTGAACTTTCAGACACAGTGGATAAAGTGACATTTTATTGAACAATGGTAAGTTATTGTATGTACATTGTCACTAAGTTTAATTAAGATATGGATAAATCAATAAAACTTAAGAGAAATCAATCGACACAAAATGATCAACTCAAAGCTTACTTGCCAGTATTATAACCCCACAGATCAACGAAATTACTTTAAATACCAGGCTGATTGGCAATAAACTGCAGTAAATTGTATTTTGCGCAGACCTAAAACCTAAAATTCAAAGCTCATATCTATTAAGCCTATCCAAAAGGGTATTTTTTACAACCATGAAGAGATGAAGTCTATTTTTATATGTCCATCAAGTTCATTTATACATCGCAATAACAGACGGACAGACAGACTTAAACGTAGATAAGGTGTAAACAATTCTGTCTTGGATTGACGTTACTTGTTATTCTGATGGTTGTTATCAAAGCAAAGTATGCCGATATGTGCAATCACACAGAAAACTAGACTACGACCTAAATTTCTGCGTGGAAGGTTATCATATTACTGGTTTTCCCAGGCCTAAATTGATGGGGTATGGTTCAAACTCCCGAGTCATTGTTTGAAATCAATGCAGCAACGAACCACTACTTTGCGGTTATTCAATAAATAAGATGAAAACTATAATAATTATTTATGGTAACGCGAAAACCTTGCCTAGTTAACAAGTTCAACAAATACCAGCCGGTCTTAAGCCCGGATAAAGAGGGAAGGTTGAGCATACTACTAGCAATCCTACACCGGAAAACCAATGCAATAGCCAAAGAAGCCACAAAGCACAAAGAAAATACAAAACATAAAAATAAACTTATTCGTCGCTGGAATCGAGAGATGAAATGACACCGGTTGGTGAAAGATTTCCGGAAACCAGTTGACTAATGTATATTCTCTCGATGAAAGCGAATGTAAGGATGGGGACATGGAATGTCCACACCATGTTTCATCCCATCAAGACTGCCTAGATTGAGAACGAGATGAGAAGATATAGTATAGAAGTGCCAGGCTTCGAATCTGCGAACGCAGATGGAATGGAAGTGAAAACTCCAAACTCTGAACTGGAGAGAAGTCAATTATCTACTCTGATATTCTCACCCAGACGACACGACAACCATGAGCACAGCACGCTGCGTTCACGAGTGGCTATCATGATGTACCCAACAGCATCAAAGGCTCTTTCCCATTCAGTGACAACCAATCTCCTACAGCATCACGACAGCAAGGTTCAACTCGAAAGGAAGAAAGGTAACAATCATACAATGCTATGCTGTGCTATGCCACGCTATGCACCTACAAATAATGCGGATCAAGGGAAGAAGGAGGAATTCCACAGACAACTGCAATCAGTATTGGACTAGACTCCACCCCAGTTGGTGACATCCAAATCCACTCTAATGTGTGGGGTGACAAGAATGCCAAACTGGGAGCGGACAACACGGGAAGAGGACTTATCATGGGTCGAGAGGCACTCGGTGAAATGATGAATGACAATGGATTACAGTTCGCAGACTTCTACGCACTCAATGACTTGGTGATTCGAGGTAGTGTGTACAAACAAACAAACGAACACACACACACACAAGGATATTCACAAGGTAGTGACATGGATTTAATTTCACCAGACACCAGGACACACTATACCAAAAATCAGATCGACTTCATTACAATCTGATGTAATTGGAGATGCAGCTTACTGGACACAGCAAGAAGAAGAAGAAGGGGATCAGATGTAGGTTAATCCCACTCACACCACTGATTATATAGTGCGAGGAGGCTACCTCCAAAATCAAGTTGAACGTCTTCACAGAAGTTTGTGATAGACCACATTTCAAGTTCAATGCCTACTCAGAATAGAAACTGGTGGACGGAACTGCAAAAGACATCTTCACGTCAGTCAGTCATCAGGACAAAATGGTAGATGTTGAGCAACATCCCTGAGGCAGCCTGTGTGGATGAACACTGAGACTCTCTGAAAGAGAAGTGGAAGGAAACCTGCATAAGCGTATTAGGAAGGAAGCAGAAACATGTGAAGGAATGGATTTTGACAGCCACACCAAAGCTGATAGACGAGAGGATGATGATGAAGCGAAATATGAACCAGTGTAGTTTAGGGATGAACAAGGATGTGATTACAACCTACAAAACACTACACCGGACAGAGAGGTGAAGAAGAGTGCGTGGCAGGATAAAAGACACTTCCACGTCACACTGGCAAGTGAAGTGGAACAGGCTGCAGGCTCTAGGTAGGTAGGAGATATAGAGACCTGACAACACTGTATCAGATGACCAGGTTACTCTCTGGGAGGGAAGGCATCAACACAGATGAGACCAATGAGAGATAGTTGAGGAAAGCTAGTTAGAGAAGAGGAGAAACTAAGGAGACCATGGACTGACCACTTCAGATAACTCTTCAATCGACGACGATGACCACCACCACCAGCACGAGCAGCAGCACCAGCAACTCACCCAGAAATACCACCAGCAGCTCAACCACAGAACTAGCACAAGCCCTCCGACAAAGGCGAACGTGAAATTTTGAACGCCATAAAGTTGCTGAAATCCTGGAGAGCGATGAGGAATGGATGGTCCTCCTCCAGAAGCACTGAAAACAGACGCGTAGACAGCAGTGAACATGTTCACACCACACCACTATTGCAGAAGTTTAGGAGGGAAGGAATGAAAGATACCTGCCCGAGGATTGGAAGAGCGGCTACCTTGTCACACTTTCAAAGAAGGGGAACTTTGGTCATTGCAAGAAATGGTGCAGAATCGTGCTCCTGTCACTGTCCACCTCACGCAAGCAAAATATTAAGCCACATCATCCTAGAGAGACTAAAAGATGTGTTTGATTCCTAATTACGAGCGGAACAGGCTGGCTGGCTGTCTGTCTGGCTGATTGGCTGACTGGCTGGCTTCAGGAATAACAAATCATGTGCGGATCGGATTGAAACGCTTCGCTACGCATCATCATAGAACAGAGTGTGGAATGGCAGTCAACTCTCTACCTCAACTTCATCGATTTTGAAATAGTCTACAAGAGACTGGGAGCCAGGTTAAATAGACCTCAGCGAAGATAGTGAAATGAAGAATTGCTACTGATGTCCTATGTTCCACTAGGAACCTAAGGGGCAAATAGTATTCCTAATGATAATGGTGACGCGAAAATCTGGAAATAAATATAGACTATGAATTGAACCTCCATACAGCTCTACTCATGTATCGATTTTTAATTGCATTTAATTCAATTTTCCACCAATATTTATTGAATAATTTTGTTAAGCACTTGACTTTATTATCATTCTTATTATTATCATTAAATTCGATTATGATTATGATGGTGTTTATGATGGGGTAGATAATCAAAATATTCTCCGACATATTTTGCAGTGAAGAAATGTCCTGTGTGTCTATATATATATGTGTGTGTATGTTTGCTATTGTCTATTTAATTAGATTTATGTCCTGAACAAGTATAATCTTGATTAACTAGCCAACTTTTTTATCAAAAACTTGAGAATCGGCATGTCTCACTTTTTTCGACTTGCAATCACTTAGGAAAGAATAAATAATATAAATTATGCAACGCTATTTAAAATGTACATAAGTAAGTGACTGGAAGTTCCCTGAGGTTTTAAAATGTTATCTTGAAAGATCTGTAAAACGATGATTCGAGTAAAATCCAGGAGTCCTCGATTCAACAGATGGAATAATTTTGAGCAGACAGTCGTGATAACCTTAAGACTCAGTGATTCACTGAACTTTGTTTTAGAGATTCTCACAATAAAATTAATCCAAATCAGTCAGTATCTTCAGGATAATCACTAATCATGCACCATACACATTTCTGCAGGTTATTATGCTACAGAGGTGGAAAAATATAGATTCCAAACCTAAATTGAGCACCTAACGATTTTCGATGCTGAAAAGTATTAATCACAAAATAATAAAGCATTTATGATCACTGAAAGTCAATGCTGTATTGTCCGTGGAACAATGAAGAAAATAGGGTTAGAATGAAGCATTTACAGCAATACTATGGTAACTCAAAGCCTCTGATTGATAAACGCATATAACCTTATGATTCAAATCAAGAAACTTGTATTCTTTCACAGGAACCGACCATTTTACCTGGGTTTATTGATTCCTTTCAAATGCTACTAGCGATCTTCCATAATCTGTAGTTATATTTGCATACAATCATGTCGGTTAGCCTGAATAACTTACCTAAAAACTGAAAGCCTAAGACTCATAAATTAGTGATCTTTCTAACGGAAATATCACCTAGAGAACACTAACTGCGATTTGGTGGTGTGGTCTGTTTCACTTATCAAATTTACAACAGTGACAGAGTATGTAATCATGGATTTAGAAAAGCTCAACAGGTTACTCAGTCGTTTCAAGTAAGTTAATTTATGGAACATTGCATAACTGATATAGATTAATTATGATCTACTGAATTCACTCCGTTTACTGCCGGATTTCATTATTTTTTAACACCAAAACTTAAAATCCGTTTGTAACACACAAAGAACCTACATGGGCTTCTCGTTCGAGAGTACCCAATTTCATGTGGTCTGGTCCTGAGTTCTCACCAAATTCGCAGTGTGACCACCAAGCGGTGCATTTTGATGGGTGTCGGTTGGTTGACGGTGATTGGTAGGAAGCCCTTGTGCCTTCTTTTTAAACTCATTTATAATGCTCTTATGAAACAATGATGACAGTTAGTAGTTGCAGCCTCATATGAACATCATATGGCTTAATTTTTTCTACAACAGAGCTTGTTAAATTCATCAGTTAAATCACATTACTTACAATCCTTCTACGGTCTGAAGTTTCGATTTCCACTTTTCCATGACTACGATCAATGATTTATGCTCAAAAAACCAACAGGTAAATAATACTATATCACTGTATGGTATATCAGGCGAAAAAACTATATAGGGCTTTGATAATTAGCTGTCAAATAATAGTCGTGACTCGCAATTTACGAGCAAATTTTTAACTAGCTGTTCATTTGCAAAACTCTAATCAACACAATCGTGAAGCAATGGTTATCGTTTGAAATCTGTACGTGAACTACTTTCAGGTAAATATGTCCTACATGAGGTCAGCCGCGGACCGAATAGCTCAGTGGTAACGTCTTAGACTATAAGACTGGGTGACATGAGTTTGGATACCAGGCGGGACATCATTTCTATCGAGGTTGCAGATGTGCATTGGTGTCGAGTGTCAACAACCACAAACCTTGGTCCAGGGCTTCCTATCGATCCCCTTCATTCAACCAACATGTATTGGATTTCAACGCGATGCTGAGCTCTCTAGTCTGATTGCAAAATGATCGACAGAATTCGATCAGCACTTAGGATCAGGCAACAAGTAGTTGGTTGCCCCTCTAGTGATCAATCAATGGACGTTTGTTTTTCTTTGAAACCATGATAGCCAGAAAGTTAGAGAAATTTCTAGCCCTGCATATTTCACTACTGGTTACGAAGCTGTTTTCGATGAGAGGCTTGAAAATGAACTGTCGACTTCTCATGATTATCTGCATTAAAATTTACATCATCAAAAGTTTGCAAGGAAGTGTAAAACAACACCAGAAGAGTGAGAATTAACGTATCAAAAATACTAACAGTACACCTACAGATTTATTTTAGAATTCATGAAAATACCAATAGTTCTAGTTCCCAATTCGGATATGAAGTGATGGAAATATATGCTCAGTCTCTGAGCATATATTGTTCTAAATACAGCCTCAAGATATTTTTCAAACAGTATGAAACTTAAAATCTGATAAAATAATAGTTTGTAGAGATTGTTTAGTCTCCAGGTAGCATTTTCCTCCAACTGAAATCAGTTGTCGAGCCACTGAAAACCTTTAGGGGAATAAGTAGTTATTTCTTCCTAGTTTGAAATCTTTTTACCTACGTTTATGCCAGGAATCGAGTGTGGCGATCATGTTGCAATTTTGGGAACTGAGTTTAAATCTAACAGTTCATATTTCGCCATTTCTGTCAGTCCCAAATATAGCGCAACAATCAAACGTTGCTAGTGAGAAGTATTTGTCTTCACATCCTACTTAGTTGTCACCACATTGGATCCACTTATTATTTATTCAATGTCAATGTCAATGTGATGAAACGTGAAACAAACAATTGACATCAAATTTACTAATTCTGTGAAATGGCTACTATTAAAACAATTAAATCAAACTTATTTATCTAGTAAGAGGAAGTTATTAGTCTTATCTTAAATAGTTTTTACAGGGTATCTGTGTTCATACAATACAAATTTCAAAAACCTTCCAATTTCGAATCTTACCGATTTATTTCTTCCTCTGCAGCGCTCAAAACAGATTTTAAATGCTTAAATAACCTACAGATTCAGTTTCTGTTTCTAAAACGTTTCAATCTCCGGTAATCTATACTTTTCGCTGCATGATTTTATAATATTTAAGGAGTTATGCTATCACTTAGCAATGTTTCGAAGCCTTTTTCATTTCTAATTCAATTTCCTTGAATTCACTTTAGTATTTCTGGTGAAAATATATTCATCTTTTATATTAGCTTATCATTAGGAAATCCATTAAAATACGCAAATATTTTTGATTCTTGTTACAAGTGAGTTGAATCTATAAAATAAGATAATCATCCCGTTTTTCCTCAGATTTTGTTGTTGCCTAATAGATGATTTCCGTGGTATAGAAATAAAGAAACTAACCTTCAAAGAAACCCTAACCAGAGTGGAAGAAATTTAAAAGGAGCGTAAGGTTTTATGCATCAGCAAAGTGATAAATCTTCTTATGTCATAGATGGTGCATTTCTTCCAGTAACTTGTAAAAACTCTGTTTTAAATTTTGGATTGAAACAGGGTACGTCATGAAGTAGGGATGTATCTCACCATGGATATTACGTCTGATTGATTCATTGAAATAAGATATCTTCTACACATATCCATATTGCTAAGGACAATGAATTTTTCAGCACTAACATCACAAACATGTCTCCATCAGAATGGTATGTAATCGGTTGTTGAAACAAACTCAGTCACTAGGTGAAAACTCTGGTGATTTCATGACTAAATTAGTAGTAATCGAGTGAAGAAGTAGAACATAAATAGTTACCTGAATTCAGTTTTAATTGGTACGTCATTAACTAACATATACAATTTTCTACTTGAAAACGACGTTTCTATCCTTTTAATTGAGATTACCATAGAATTGACTCATAAAATAACCAGCAGACCATTGTATAGGAGCCGCCGAGACCGTATACTTAAGTTTATGGAAGTCTTAGCTATACGAAAGTTCAAACCCCCTTTGTGCATTTGAAAACAATTTATCATTACAATAAACCTATTTTGGTAATCTTAATCTCATTTTAATGCCAAATGAGGTGTGTAAATATATCATTCTTCCCTGCTGTTTCCATATTTTCCAAATCTTGTATTATCTCAATTTATTTATGTTACCCCACCCTATTTTCACCTTTCATATAAAATACCCTGACAAGTTTATTTGCGATGAGACTGTTCGGAATGTATTGCGCAAAAATATCACATTTCTCAGATGACCTCTGTCTTCTTATTACACTATGCAAATATCACATTCTCAATATAAGAATACAATATAAGTGATTCAATCCCAAATTTGAAGCAAAAACATGAACACTACAGTTTCACAGCTCTGGTATATTTCAGAATTTATCAACTCTACATGTTCTGGCACTTGTTTACATTTGAAGGTGTCTGAGTTGGATCCACACAATATTTGATGTTGTCAAAATACGCCTTCACGATATATGATATCCTAAGTATAAATTGAAATTTCAAAGTACTTCATCATCTGCTCATTTTTGCATTTTCTCATGGAATGTAGTGTTGGATCGAAATGATAGGTCTCCGTAAGCATGTTGACCTCTGTATTGTGTGAAGACGTTATGGTGTAATTTGATTGGTTGTGGCTAGTAGTGGAAGCGGGGATGAATGTTTCAGTCTGTTTTATATTAGTCAGTAGCGTAGTGGACAACATTCTTGGAGTAGTGATTAGTTCAAATCTTGAAGGAAACAATATCATTCAGATGAATACTAGACTGTTCAGCTGATTAGTTCTGGGTAGGATGAAATGCGCGTCATCGATTACATGACCGGCAACCACCGATTCAATTATACAATGGATTAAAAACACCAATAACATTGTGCAAATTAAGACAAAGCTTATGTAAGCTTTATTGATATGTGAACGATTTCTTTTCAACCGCTAGTGAATGGTCATTGTTAAGTTCTATGCATGCATCGATCTTCTATACTAGTCATATTTCGAGCTTACTTCAATTTTCTGTAGTTCATAATATTTTCAAACCAAATTTAAACTTAGTTGAGCATTTTGGTGAACATGAGGCAATGACTATTTTGATAATTATTGATCCGTGCCGGATCGAAAACACGTATATGCTTTGGTGAAATATTTGAAACCAATACCTAAAAGCTCAAAGCATTCATCTATACAAAATGTATGAAATTAGCCTGATAAAATGTTAGCATCTAGGTCATTTCAATAAATTGCAAATCATTGAAAATATTGTCTCGTTTTTTAAGCATCAATGAGTGAACTTTTGTTATAATAAATGAGAACAACAAGAAAAAGAAACAGTTTACTCCCAGATAAACCCACGTTTTTATCAATTCGGATGAACTATAAAAAGTGAATAAGAATGTGAACAAAAGAAGCTATAGACTCAATGGAAAAAGTGGAAAATGGAGGGTGAAAATCTTTCTCAATGGGCAGAACAGAAGGTAAGGACGCAAAATTTACAAATCATAACAGAATTCTTAGAATCGTTTGCTAGTCCCTTGGGAAGAAGGGAACTGGAAATTGCGAAGTAAAATGAATAGAAGGTGGAAACAATAATAACAACAATACTACTACTGTTTTTACTACTACAACCACTTTTCAGATAAGACGAAATATTAGGTCATTCTTATAATTCATGGTTATTTCTTTCTCTTCTTCAATAAAAAAGTTCAATAAACTGTTCTCTTGACATTCTATTATTCAACTATTCACAAGTAAATTCAACTAAAGGATAAATAAATGAAGATATTTTATTTTTAAATACTTAGCTATGCATACATATACATATGCCTACTGATGTAACATTGTTTTGCTTAAAGATATTTCTGTTTGTTTTCATCTGCTCCGGGTTTCCTCCCTCTCCTTTTTCCTTTTCGTCTATCTTTCCTCCAAACAAAGCATCCAACATCGCTCTACCCACAACTTTATTTATATTTTATTAAAAGCGTGGAAAAAAAAATTTCTACCAGTGATTTTTTTTAGTATAACGCATATCATTATTGTGTTTACTTTACTAAAACGAAAACGAAAATAAGATTAAAACTTGCGGTGAAAGACAAGGAAAAAAAAAGGAAGTGAATAAAGTAAGAAAAATCTTTTCTTGATTACCACCCTCTGTGCTGCTCTTACGATCGTTGGTGTTGCTCTTATGTTTATTATTTCTGTATATGAGTTGTTTAACGCCAAAATAAAATGTGGGAATAATTTTACGCTGTCCTTTAAGGTATAATCTCCTTTACTGTTCTTCGTTTTGTTTAGTGTATGCATGTATATATGTGTGTATATATTAGGAATCATACATTACTAATGAACTGTGAAACGAACCGACAGACAAGCGTTATAGTCGTGTGGTTGAAAACTTAATAGGCATACCCATCTTTATTGATATGTGATTTGAATAAATGAGACGATGAAAATCAAGAATCCTAATAAAAACCAGAAAAGAGAAAATGTTATTTTACAGTGGTGAGAAAAGGGAAGAAATTCAATAGAGAAAGAAAAACGTTTTTTCTTCATAAAAATGTTTTGCATGTCAAGTAAACACACACTTAGTGTATCGTGTTTGGTTTACATGAATTTGTAACAGGCTAATTGAATTGAAGTCATGGGATATTGGCTTTATTATCTTCTATCCACCTGTTCGTTGTCTTTTTGTGGGTTATTCTATCCCTACTGGATGACATATTGGTCATTACCATGGTCACTGTCAGCATCAATAAGACTAGTGCGATGGTATACGCTTACTCGTCTCTTGGACCCTTTGGAAAGGGAAAATACTTTTTTCGTGTGTAAAATATACGCATTTTCATGAGACAGTATTTCCTTAAATAAATATAAGAGGATGAAATCATGTTCTTGCTTTTTTCAACATCATCATTCTTCTTTCTTTAAGATATACGACCAAATCACATGAGTTTCTTTCTGTCACTTCAGCTTTACATATATACGGTTATATCTTTGCTTAGATAAGCTTGACCAACTTATTTCTGTAAATAAAAAAAGCATTTCTCATCAGGGACAACATTTAAAAGTTCACTAAACTGGAAAATTAAAACAAAATGTTTGTATCATACGAAATGCCATGCAAATAAAATTTTGTGCCTTCTAGTGATAAATAACTAATTGAACGTCATAGTACAACTGAATGACATTTATTGGTTTTGGTTATTGTAAGTCAATCTACTGGAATCATTTGACCTTGTCTACTCACCTTTTAGCGTCTAACAGTTAAGCGTATGTGAGATCTAGATGAATACTATCTTTTGTTAAATATAAAAACTTATTTGATTCACTTCTGAAGTTTAAAAAGATAATAATTGGCTATTGAGAATATTTTTAGCCCCAGATGCAATTGGAGTGCATTCTCTAATTACCTCCCTGAAAGTATATGCTGTAACAATAAATTCCTAATGCAGGATACAAGTTGAGATCCATAGGGTAAAGTAAACCATCTCAATATTGGAGACATGTTGTTATTGGTTTCTGGTAAGCCTAATATCTGGGTCCAAGGTTCTGTTTCACTTCATTTGTTGACCAAATATAAATTAAAGTGATAGATCTTGGTTACCAGTTCATGATAAACAAAGAAAACTGTTCAAGTTATCCTTTGACGATGAAACCCTGTATATTAGTTTTCATAGAGGTGAGACTGTAGATCTTTCCGCTAAGTATGTTTAGTCCTGCTGACTAATGCTATATTTAGTAGAACCGAGATTTATGAGTTTTGCCTACCAAATAAAAGTATCCACTGATCGTAATACAGTGTCTAACCGATATGGATTTGCTTCATGGTGGAGAATGGAATCTATCACTTTCAACAAAACGCCAAGAGGTGGATGCTGCAGGCGTAATTAAAAGTTATAACCATAAAAGAACTAGTCATTTCACGATTCATACACCTTTTATCTGGTCCGACATCTGTGTCATTGATTGTGACATTCCGTCTTTTTGGAGAGATGAACTTTCCAGAAAAGAATAACTGTTACTAGCAGGCACTTTGCTTAGCACCAACGATTCAACCTATCTGGACTTCCTTTTAACAATTTGAAAAGACTAAACAATAAGTTTTACTGTTATGCGGTTAAAAAATAAAATAATAAGCGTATTTCCGCTAATATGAGCCTTACGAAAGTCTGGATGCGTAGAGCATTAAAAGCAATAACAGGATTCGAAATCGTTCTTCTAACTTAACAAAACGTGTAGCAAGAAAACAATACAGTAATCGCTATTCACCTGATAAAGTATCTACACACAAAACCGTAGCATAACACTCAAGAAACCAATACAGTGTACATTCTATGGATATGATAATTCTGAGTGGAATTAAGTGGGTACGTTTCTTCCTCTTTGAGACTCATCAACTGCCTTTCAGTGCGTGGTATTTCCCCAGTAAGACTTTAAGCCAAAACCAATTGCTTCAAACGCTACAGTGTCTGAGTCACGAGAACCACTCAGTGTGATGGACGGGTAGCACTTTATTTAAGTCTTAGTAAAAACAACATCAGTAACTAGGACTCAAGTATATCCGGCTAACGAATCCAAACTAGGATGAACTGCAGCTCCTGGGTTTTACTAGTAGCCATCATTTGTCATTTATGTAAAAATTTAAAATCCCAACAATATCAAGAGGTCCTCATAAGAAACCCTATGCCGGTTATGATCCATCACTTCCGTTGGATGGACGACGGAGGCTGACATAACATTACATGGAAGCTAGTTATCGCATTACCTCTAACATATGAGTTCGCCTTTTACATACAGCAGAAACTATCAGAGTCCACTTGGACAAACTGAAATTTTATATTTAGAAGGGTTTCAAACAACATCTTTTCTTGCATTGGCTATCTGTATAACTTATCTATCCCCTTATCCATCTTACAAACGATTATGATTATTATCATTGCTATTATTGTTATGATGGTCATTGAAGTTTCATCCACTTTGCTCTTTTCCATATTACTCATAATCTTAATCATGCAATCATTGTCTGAATTTGGATACTGGACGTAGTCATTCATTTTCTCTTCTTCTTATACTTAATCACTATGTGCAAAATGCCAGTTAAAGACTGACATATCTAAAACTTCATAAATTTTAATGTAAACATATTAAATACATTAGTCAGTCAATTTGTCTACCTGAGATAGCCGTAGTTTGATAGACTTACATTGAAACTCAGGGATGATTGATGGTGAAATGAAAACTTGAACCAAAGTAGAATTGGATCTAGCGACCACCGGTTTTCCGGCTTGATGCTCTATGAACTAAGCCGTAAGACCCGATGATCATCAGCTTTTAATTTCCCTTCTTAAAATCACAATTCGTTGCTTATAGGATTATATGCTTTATCTTAAATACTCTTTATACATATTTTCTTGTTTGATATCATGTGAAGTGCGATCGGTAGTAAAGAGTATCAACAATTCGATAAAACTGTTTTCTGATAGATGAGAAAAGACTTCTTCAACAGTAATTTTAATTTAACGATTGTATTATGCTGAAAAAAATACGCCCAGGTTGATGTTAAGGTTAGTTAGTCATAGTAAAGCATAAGTCTGCCGAAAAAAGACATCGGTTGACTACGTCTTTACAACAGATGCACTGACTAAACGTAAGAGAATTTTCCATAAAAAAGGATCAGATTGGAAGATGAAGTTTATCTAAACAAAATAATGTATTTGCGCAGCATATTCATAATAGTTTGGTTGAACATTCATTTGCTAAGCTATTCACGTTAAAACTGAGGGATCGAAGGACAAAAAGAGCAATAAAGACTATAGGGTAATCAAATTAAGAAAGATGGAAATGAAGAATAGTATATTTGATTCTTATCCTGGTAATAGGACAAAGTTTATCGTGCAAAGTGTAACCAAAACGAATATTAGGATTTAATTATGAATGTAGAATGTGATACACTTTCGCCTAGTGACCATTTAATTGTATTCCCTGTTATCCAACAACAGAAACTTTCCGCATCGACTGAAATAATCCATTGGTTTTATGTACTTCGGAGTCCTACACAAGTGTGTTCAAAGCCATAAGGTTCAAATTACATTCATGTCTAAGCTTTGGGGACTCTACATTCATTATTAATGCAGAGAATTGATTTTAAATCCACATCATTAAAAGATGATGGCGTATTATTATTTTTGACACCAACAAGGTAGCATTGAAATGCATATATACTCTAACATAATGAAAAGACCATCCGTAGAAAAACATCACATCGTTTTAACAGGACGATCAATCCTAGGTTGATCTGAACAACTGAGGTCTGTCAGCCGAATTGGTCCGAGTGTACCACTGAGGAGCTTGGCTTCAAACAAGCGAAATTTCCGTTCGGCGATTAGATCTCACTGATCTGGCTAGTTCAATCTGCAAATCAGAGTGATTGATTTCTAGTTGCTCATATTTTTAGACATCATATGATATAATTTTATTTTATGGGGTCTTTTCAGCTGCACCTAACAGCTCCCGAAGTTTTACTTAGTGAATAAAAAAGCAATAGTAATACTTTACATCCAAGATCCTTACAAGGTTTACTTGACTTTTTAGTGTCCAATCGTATGTGAATGGAATATTGAAAAAATATGTAACATTACATCCGGATGACAGTAATTGTACTTTAACAACTGCATTTGAGTAATTTACTGGAGTACACGGGACGTTATAGCTCTAAAGAAAGTAATTCCGAAGTCAGTGAGGAGAATGATTTCCCAAACAATAGTATTTAAGGCGGTTAGTCCATTTGTAAAAGCTACACAGTGTTGTAAGAAGAAGAAGAGTGATCTTTTGTGGTTTAAAGTAATTGGCAAGGAGTCCTTGATTAGGTTTTGTGTTTGTTGATACTCCCTAGCAAGGCATGCCTGTGTCTATGATAAAATTCACGTTCTCTTAGAGATCTAAACTTGTATCATTCATTACTCCAATCACAGACGTTACTTCTGAGCAAAATCGAGCATTCTGTCAACCGGGGTGTTGCATTGAGTGAGTTAAGATTATCATATAGACTTTTAAATTGGATATTGGTTACTAGATCAAGATTTTATATCGGTTGACTAGGAAAACTGACCTTGAGTGTCATTTGAACTAGTTTCGTAAGGGTTAACAAATGACTAGTTGGTTGACGACCTTTCTCTCACGGATGGACACATTTAACTTGATTCTTCTTATTAAGCTAATTTCTACGAATTAAATCGTGAGTAGAGATTTTTTGCATTGAAGATTACAGACATTGATTATTCCTTTTTGATGTTTCTTTTTAATTACATGTTGAGTATAGTAACGCTGAACTATTCTAGGCCCATGAAATATTTTGAAATATCAAAAAGTAAACTGTATGCATTGCTAATCTAACCGTTTAGTTTTTCTGTACGAAACGTTTTCGTAAATGTTTTGTAAAAGAAGAAAAATCATTAACACACCTCGCTACAAAGAAAGTTTTCAAGCATAGCTATCCCAACGTGCAACAGACCAATTCGCAGCATGTTTTGTCCCTCCAATAAAAACTCACTCATATAAGCTTTGGAGAGTGCTACAATAAGAGAATTATATCTGATTTCTATCTCAGTACCTCTGTTGTAGTCTTTAAACAACTATGTGATTATACAATATGAGGCTTACAGCTTTTACAAATGTGTAAAGAAAGTCAATTGTGTGAAGATGACCATATCTTTTCATCGTGACCATTATTCAAACATCAAGGTTCTCCACCATCCGTAGATTCATGTATGTCATTATTTTCTACTTTAGATCCTCAATACAGAGTTGTGGTAAAAGCGTTGAGCTTCCTGAGCCAAGTATGTCTTTTCACGGATGGCTGTAAATAGGAAAACTTTAGTCACAATAAGTTAACATCTGGTTAAATAAACTTTGCGTAATTTACGGGCATACTTTCTCAGACTTTTGAAGAACACTTTTACATAAGTATATATATAGACTGTGAATCGCTTGATTGCTCTTAAGTACTAATGTAACTAGATTATGGTTAAATGAGGTCACTTCTATATTTATCGTGGGTAAACATTACTTTATTTCTGTGGCCTGCTACTTTTAGTTCTCGTAACCAGTGAAGCATAGAATTCACGACCAAATCACTCTAGACAATCTGTACAAGTTAATTAGATATAACAAAATTTGGTCAAACGAAATATGTCACTAACTCATACAGGATAAATCATCACTAACAGCAATACTATGAGACTCTAGTATTTAAGTTTCAAAATATGTATTATTTACTGTGGTTACGAACAACTGCAGTTCTTTAACTTTCAATGACTGCTTCGTGAAGGGAGTTTCAGCCGAAGGTTGGTGTCAGCTGGAAATTACTTGAAAATCAGATCACACTTGACGATTGTTTTCGCTTAGTTTTCGAATGAAGAGTGTAAACTACTGACTGTACGTGATATGCACGATATTTACAACCATCTAACAGCTAAACTGTAAACTCAAAATACCCAACCTCTTTCTATATATCGCTCAAAATTTTGTATAAATTGAGACGAAGTCGCTCAGAAAGGGAAGGCACAAGAAATTTCAGCACAGTTAGAGCACTAGCGATTCAAAAGTTCAAGACGTCATTGGGAACTCGAAAAAATATATACAGTTTTGTTCTTCACTATGTCGATCGTAAAGACTGGTCACTCTGAATAACTAAGTTATCATTGAATTACGTCCCATTTTCGAATTATTCATTGTTTAAATTGTCTGTATATATGTAGCTCAACTTTCCTTTTTTATGCCATGCATTTTGACATTTGACCAGAAATCCTTCTGGAATAGTTTGTCTTTTCTTTTATATACTCCTAAATGCACAGCTAAAAGGATGAATTCGTCTAAGAAAACCTTTTATCTTCTTCAATCTTTTCTTTCTTTTCGAATAGTTGAATAGGTTTATTTCGATATTTGGTAACTAAGTGTTAGATGCGCAGCATCAGATTATCTACCTCGGTAGTCAGGTTAGGAACCTGACCGACAGACTTCGATCAGTGCCAAGTACTCATGAATAGACAGCTACATAGCTTACCCACTGGTAGCCCATTTGTGTGGACTAATAATTGGTTTAAAATGGCGGTTACTGGACACTCGAAAGTACATATCCCACCATTACATTCAAATACTCAGTAATAAATACAGTTGAATCCAATGCTGATTCACTTAGAATAATGACGGGAACAGGATCCCGACTTTTCAAATCTAGTCGGCATATGGAACAAGACAGTAAAGGAATGTTTTCTACCAAGTGTATGATCAGCTAAGTAAGAGACTGTTAAATTCTTCTGAGTGAGTACGCTTGTCGAAACCGATACTCCTTCATGAGAGGGGTCTCTTATGACTTCGTATCCTGGTAGTTAACATTTTATTTTTTTAGGTGATGGATGCTAGATTCAAGTTTCACTGAGATCATTGTTACTCGCTGGGGTGCAGGTATATCCAGTTGTTGACTCAAAAATGGGATCAAACTGACATCCTGGATTCCTCTTCAGGTCATCAACAAGCAGATTACACCGTAATGTAAACAACTGTCTTTACACATCTAGTCAATGAAGCTTAGTGGGTTAAAGGTGTATCCTCACCTTCTCAAAAAGACTGTGGGAAATATACGACACCTTCTGCTTCGAATCAGTGTGAAACAGTTGTGTTGTCAGGTGAATGAAATTAGGTCTAGAAAAAGTCACTGACAAGACAGGGGAGGGAACCTATCAAAGGAGGATGTTGCTATATATTCTGCTCAATATGGCTTTCAGCCTTCTATTTATTCTTCCAGAGATATCTTCACTTTTGAATTTGAGTTCAGTAAAAAGTGGATTTTAACTTACTGTATAATTAGAATTAATAGAAAGCTGAAAGCCATACTGTGTAGAACATATCCTGAAGTCAAGTTGATCCCTTTCAAAAGAACAGCACGCTTGTTTATGCAATTGAAAGTTGGTAGGTTCCCCTCCCATACTATCTCTGATTGCGTATACAGTTTTACGTATATCTGCAGTAGCAGTTACGTCGGGATGATAGAGGGAAGACCATATCTCAGATTGCTTGAACATGTGCTAAAATCTCTACGTCTGGGGAGGGGGAGTATGGTTTCAGTAGCTCAATCACTCGGTATCCAGTCGACAGAGGACATGAAGTAGATATTTCGGTAATCGGTTGATAATGGACACACAGTTCCAGAAGATTCGTTAGCATTAGTCCACAAAGTGGAAAGTATTCATAAGTTTTTCGTACATAGGTTATTATCATGGTTTGTTGCCCGGTTAGAGGCTTAATTCATGTAATGAAAAGATTATCATGTAACTAAAGTTAAGGTAATTCAAACCCAGTTGTTTCCCTTCAATGCACCAAAATGTGTGAATAGTGGTATCGCATCGCCTTTTCTTTATTTGTCTTAACTTATTCTTACTCATACATGTATAGGAAGGAAAAGTTAGGCAGTTCGAAAAAGAAAAACAGACCATATTCCTCAAGGGCTTCAAAAGCTCATTGGACCAACCTGAGATTGTCAATAATGTTGACACATTATGGAGATGCAACAAAACAAATGGTTGGGTATCCTTAAGAACTATTTGCAGGAACCTACTCGAAATGCTTATTCAGATTTTCTATAAACTCTTAGCATTAGGGGTTTTAGTCTACCTTTATGTTTTTACAAACTGTTTGCTGTCACCTTGAAACTTCATTGGTAAATTTGTATTTGAGTACACTGGTTTTCTTCATTTTTGGTTTTCATCTGTAATTAGGTCTTCAATCTAGCCTTGTCGTTTGATCTCTTTTCGCCTTTCACCACTTAAAATAATTTAATAATTGTCTTTCATCTGCATATCTGAATAAAATACACTTGTGATTAGATTCTTCGTAATTGACCCTTTAAATGCGTTCCATGATGATAAGGAGAAATTACACCTTCCCAGTGTTCTGTCCAAATTCATTATGGGTAAATTTTGTTCCGAATTTCTTCTTCACGGATATTATCATGCAACAGAATGCAAGATGAAATTGTGTAGACAGTATAATTTATATGCATGACACCAGAATTGACAAAACATTTACAAAGTAAACGTCAGTATGATTGAAGTCAAATGTTTAGTGCTTCCTGAATATGATTAGATATTGAAGTTGATGAAGTCCACTGGACCACAAAAGTTGCCAGGAATTTAATATTCACACTAGATGATGATTAGAAATGAAGTGAAAACTTGAGTAACAGTGGGATTTAAACAAGCGGATATTTTGTATAACTAGCCCAGAATTCTGCTGACTGGCACAAGTTCCCATCAGCCAGTGTCGATAACTTTAGTCTACGAATCGACGGACACAAAAAGTATCAGAGTTGTGACAAGAATTCTTGAGTTGTACAACCAATTATATCACAAGTAACAGAATATTTAGTTGAATAACAACTTGAAATATTTCCAAATCTCCACAACCCCCTCAAAATTTAATTGAACTAGTGCTCGTTGGTGACTAGCTTCGAGAAGTATTCCCAAAGTTCCAATGACAAGTCATGACCGGTGGAGTCAAGCCTGATGGCCGTGAGGACAAATACTCAACGATGACATTGGGTGGCGGTTTGCGCTATATCGTGAGCTAACAGAAGTTGGAAATATGGAGCATTGGATTCTGACCCAGTGGCTCAATGGTAACGCGCTGGTCGCGGAGCCTGAAGGTCGCGGGGTTCGATCCTTGCTGGTGGGGTCGTGGGTGCGCACTGCTGAGGAGTCCCATACTAGGACGAAACAGCTGTCCAGTGCTCCCAGGTTTCCTTTGTTCCTCCAACTGATGTCAGTCTTCGATGAATAACAACTTGAAATATAAACACTCACTTAACTTATTGAAGTCGTACAGACGACTAATTATTTCATTTTTTTCATATTTTATTATACTGCAATTGTTAATTAATTGGCTGATTGACTGATTTCTTGATTGTTCACCTAGAAGAATAGAAACAAATATATATATATATATATATATATATTGTATGCATGTGCATCGATCTATTAACTGACGATGAAATCACTCATTATATTTGCATATCACGTGTGTGCATGTCCAATACAAGAGACTAACAGGGTAAAAGAAACAGTTTTCTTGAACATTTCATAGCTTTTCACAGACGAAAGATGGAATCAGACAGAAGGTCACTTAATGAAAATCAGAATCTAGTGAAACTGTGTTAAATTAACCGTGTAATATTTGGTATCTTAATATTTTTTTCCAGTAGTAGCTTATCATAAATTGTCTATTTATTCATGTAAAGATCAATATGCTTAAAGGGGATGATTCAATTAGTGAGGTAAATTGTCAACAACAGGGAGATAGAAAAGGTGAGAGTAAGAAAAATGAATAAATCATTGTCAGAGATGTTTACACAATTATTATTTATATGGTTAGAAATGGTTTTCAACACTGGACGGTCATTTTTACACCATTTACGAATAACCATTGGAATCTGCAGTTACTTCATTGACGGGAAAACGTGTCTCTTATGACGACTGTGAAACATTTCGCATGTAGTGTATGCGAAAATGAAGCTAGTGAAACATTAGTCTTGTGGCTAATGTGAAACATATGGAAGTGATGGGTACTAGGTATGAGTCTCCATGTGAACATCAACGCTTACTTGGTGCAGGTAAATCAAGGTGACGAGTCTCAAATAGGACAAGATGCTCACCAACTTGAATATAAAAGTGGTCACACATTCACTGAATCGAAAATCAGTTGGTATATTTGTAAGTCAACTTTCAATTGTTGAAGTAAGTAGGTGAAATGTTGTTGAATAAAGAGATGAGAAGAAGGATTTTTTCTGGGATATGTTACAACCAGTCAAAGTATATTGAAGTAAGTGATCAGATATTTACTTGTCAATGGATTTTGTATAAAGGATAAAAATCAAATCAGGCTTAACAAATAGATTTACAATACGAATGTATGTATAAAGCGATGACGATCGAATTGTAATAACTTATATTAAACTGAAATAAGAGTATCAAAGGAAGCTGAATCTGGGAATAAAATGATTTTACATCTAAGTTTTGAACACGTATCCCATGTGTTAATGATAATTTCTGTGTAATAAACGAAACAAAACTGTTTTAAGGTTGACTAGATGACTCTTTCCCACAAATTCTTTACATATAAGAGATTATACGTGTTTATTAGAGCACAGCTATACTTGTGTTCGATTTAACAAAGGACCAAACATTCAAGATTATCCAGCCTATTTGAATATTTATGATCTTTTTAGTCGGTAATTTTTTTCCGTTGGACAGACAGAACAACTCAGAGGAGAAATCTTCACATCTGGCCACTTCTGTGTGCATATATCAATTCACTTGCTCGGGTAGAGCCAGGTATATAGGTCGTTAGATGCGAATGTTATGTAAAAGGGTTCAAGAGTACTATTCCGTGTGTTTATAGAGAGGTAACAATGTAGCGATAAGGAGCGCTACAAGTGAAGACATCGTGTACACGAAACATACTATCTCAAGAACCTTCTCGTTCCAAGTCATTTATAAAGTAAAAAGAAATCTCCCAAAAACTGTATGTCTGCGTATTCTCTGGATCTTGCTATCTATATGGAGGAACCTGAACTATGTAAACAAAAGAAGATTGTTCAATCCCTTTTTCTTTCATGGTTTTAGTTTTCAGTCTCCTCTAGCTCTCTCTTTTTCTTTTCATTTTTCTGTTTTGACACTATTCACTTCTTTAGTAATTTGCTACTGATTCATGTTACTATGCTGCACCTGATCACAATTCAGTTTCCAGTTATGTCGTCATGTTACGAAATTTTTTGTCCAAACTTGATTAATATTCACTACTGATCAGTTTTTGGTTTTTTTTTGATTTTATTGACAACGCATTCAGTGACACTATTAGTGTTGCTATGTTTGACAAACCGTTTTTAATTATCAAATCCTTAGACTGGAAAAATGTATAAATTTCCGATTATACAGTTTTGAAAATGAAATCGCCAAAAAGGCACTCTCCGCTGAAATGTTTGTTTTTTTTTCATATCGTGATGGGTATATTTCATACACAGAACTGGGAGATCACTAAGAGAATGTGGGTTCCTGAGTGAATGCCTCAATGTTACGTGTAGTTTCAGTATGATGGTTGTAACTGATATTGGCTAGAAGTGAGGTTTAGAAGGTATGTTTCGTCCTCTGAGGACTCATCAAGTTAATGATGAAATCATGGAAGGATTTAGCAGTGAGCTAGATATTTGTGTAATATAGAGGTAAAACATAGACGCTATGGTGGATTGTTATTCCATTTTAATTTTTTGGCTACATGTATCACACAGAGAAACATTTTTGTTTATTTCTCATACTTTCTGAATTCCTTAACAAAATTTATTTCTCACTAGATATTAGATAGAATCTCAAATATGTGTCTATTGGCGGTTTATACTTGATCTTTAGAGTATAAAGTAAAACTGTGTTTGAGGTTTACTGTTCTCGATTGCTTTTTTACCTCACATTTAAAATGAACTTCATTAAGTTCTTAGGCTTGATGATCAACAGTTTTCAACTAATAAAAGGGAGAATGACACGTGATAAATTACCTTACTTGATTTAATGCAGTAATTTTAAGCTAAGACATGTAACATATTTTATTCACTCATGTTTATTTAATAAAAAGACTAGGCAAACTGAGATTATACATGACAAGAGTAAGTAAAGTCTTAAAAAGAACCAGAGAAAATGCTCACCTGTAATCATGTCCGTGATCATAAAGAATGGAAATGTAATAATTTAACAATTAAAAAGGATGAGAATGAAGTAGATCCACAATATTCTGAATAGCATTTTCCTCGCTGAATTTCTGTTCATCAAGACAACATCAAACACGTAGAACGTTAGTGAATTTACGTCGATTGAAGCATTGTTCGAATTTCAATTGCATTTAGCACCAAAAAGAGAAAATGATCAGGGATGTTAAAAACGGTGTTTGAAGCTGTGAGACTGTAGTATTATGCCTGTAGATAACAATTTCTTCGAAAAAAGCACCAAAAAGATACTGATTATCCCAATCAACTATTTAGTTATATATTCAGTGAACCAAGTAGGCTGACCCGACCGATAGCTGCTACCTTGACGTGGTGGTCGGGCTTGCATATCACAATGACCCAACGAGCTATGCTGGTGGAACGCTTGTTCCCTCGAGGTCCTACCATACCAGAAAGGTCTGTTGGGTAGTGGTTAGACGAAAAGCAGTTACCGTCATAGTGTAAATTGCTACACTATGATGGGGGTCTGAGGGCGAAGTCGTACTGCTGCTAGCTGGATGGGGTGTGACAGCAGTAAGGTGTTTCCCTTGGATGACCAGCAGTGCCAAGCTGATGCTGCCTTCTCAGTGGAAGGGGGGGTTAGAAAAGGTCGGCCCCAAAAATAACACACTCCACCACGCCCCACGGTCTGCCGGGCCGGCGGTGTTGGTTCACTTGTCGTTTCCTTTCGCTCATCCGGCCCCAAAAATACAAAAATTCAAAATAATCATACTCAAAAGGCTGGGTGTGACAGGCCTCAAGCAGATGTCCGATGGGCTCTGCGGTCACACAAATCTCTTTCAGGTACCTTAAGAAGAAATAGCCTTCCACGGTGTGGGCAGCCGGGAAGTGTCAACCGCCCTCACAACTCTGTCAGCACCCAAGTTTCTTCTGACTGCTATCCTCCTCCTCCATCATTACCTTCTAATCTTCCTTCACGTCTCTTAATTAATGATGCTGCATCATCTTCAATTTCTCCTACCTCTGCAGCCTTCGACAACGATCTGAGTCCACAGAACAGCATCCCTGGTCTCCTTAAACCACGCTCCAAATTACATATTGGAGCCTTCAATGTCCGCACCCTCCGTCAAATTGGCCAACAGGCTTCGTTGGCAAAGACTCTAGCAACTCGGGCATGGATGTGTGCTGTGTTTGTGAGACACGCATACAGGACCCAAGTGTGGTTATTCACCTGACCTCTCCTGACCAATCTGGTGAATCTGCAAAATTCACCCTTCGAGTTTCTGGAGATTCGATAGCTAGCTCTCGTGGTCTTGCAGGTGTAGGTATAGCATTAAGCACCAGGGCAGAAAACTCACTACTAGACTGGATCCCAGTTGATAGTCGCCTCTGCGCTATGAGGCTGAACGGCACAGTGAGAACTAAAAGGAATAGTGAGACTCGCCGTTGTCTCTTTGTAATCTCTGCTTACGCACCCACTGACTGTAGTTCGGATGAAGTGAAGGACGAGTTCTACCATAAACTGTCTAACCTCCTCTCGAAAGCCAAACGTTCGGACGTAGTGGTTGTTGCAGGTGACCTCAACGCACAGGTGGGTAGACTGAGTGAGGCAGAAAGGCACTTAGGTGGCACTTTCGGAATCCCAGCTGAACGTACAGATAACGGTGATCGCCTATTACAACTATGCTCAGATAACCGCCTATTTTTAGCCAGCACAAATTTCAGACATAAAGAAAGGCACTGTCTGACCTGGCGTCCACCGAGCTCGACTCAGCGATGGACACAGATAGACCACATTGCTATTAGTCATCGCTGGAGAGGATCGGTGGAAGACTGCCGCTCCTTCTGGAGTACGTGTTTGGACAGCGATCATGCGTTGGTCCGAGCACGTATATGCCTGCGTCTCAATGGACGTAGAAAAAATTTGGCAACAAAACCACTACGAGTTCTGCTGGACAACGAAAACACCAAAGCCGTGTTCAGTGAGAAGTTGGCTAGGCAGTTATCGGAACAAAAGACTGTCACTCATCCAGAAGAAGCTTGGTGCCATCTTCAGTCTACTGTAAAAGCAGCACTGGAGACTGTAGCCGACTCCAAGATAATGGCTAAAAAGAGCCAGTGGATATCAGCAGCTTCTTCCAAACTAATGGATGCACGTGAATGCATCCCTGCAGGCTCTGAGTACAATGAAGAGCGAGCGCAACTTAAAAATAAACTGACGAAAAGTCTGCGCAACGATCGTGAACAGTGGTGGGCAGCAAAGGCTAAAGAGATGGAAAAGGCAGCGGCGATCGGTAACAGTAGACAGTTATTTAGACTTATTAAGGAGACTGGGGGGAAATGGTCAACAACAGTTAGTGAGGTTATAGCGGAGAAGGACGGATCGGCGATTCACTCGCAGGGAAGGCGACTGGGACGATGGGCAGAACACTTTGAGGAACAGTTTAACTGGCCTCCAGCCACCATTGCGCTGCCCGCTATCCAGTCGGACCCTGAATGGGACATAGAGACAGGTCCCCCAACACTAGAAGAAGTTGAGAAAGCGGTAGGTAGCCTGAAACGGGGAAGGGCAGCAGGACCAGACGGACTACCTGCTGAGGTATACAAGAATGGTGGTAGAGTTCTCTTAGTCAGGCTAACGGAAGTGTTAGCCAGTATATGGGAATCAAATACGATCCCCTCCGACTGGTCTAAGTCACTGATCATCCCAGTCTTCAAGAAAGGCGAGAAGTCCTCTTGTGATAACCACAGAGGAATCAGCCTGACAAACATAGTGTCTAAGATCCTAAGTTCTATAATTCTCCGACGCCTGAGTGGAGCTCGGGAACAGCAAGCCCGAGAAAACCAGGCAGGCTTTAGACCTGGCCGTGGATGTATCGACCAAATATTCACACTGCGCCAGGTCCTGGAACATAGGCATGCTTACAGACGCCCGACAATAGCTGTATTTCTCGACCTGAAGGCGGCATTTGACTCCGTTGATCGAGAAGTCTTATGGCAGTGTCTGTCACTGAAAGGCGTGCCTAGTAAGTACATCACCTTATTGAAAGCTCTCTACTCGAACACTTGTGGGCATGTTAGAGCCTATGGTGAGTTGTCCAGGGAGCTATACTCATCAAGTGGTGTCCGTCAAGGATGCCCACTATCCCCATTCTTATTTAATTTTATCATAGATATTCTTATGGAGGTTTCCCTCTCGTCACCTAATTACAAAGACGTTGACCGGATCACAGGTGAATTTTCCTTAGATCTAGAATATGCAGATGACATAGTCCTGTTAGGTGAAGACGCTGACAAGATGCAGAGTCTTCTGAACACTTTGAGTGGGAATTTGAGAATGTTTGGGATGCGATTTTCACCACCCAAATGCAAATTTTTGCTCCAGGACTGGTCTTCAGCGGTACCGCGGTTAACAATAGAGAGTGAAGTGGTTGAGTGTGTTGACCACTTCACTTACCTGGGAAGTAGGATCAACTGGTGGGTTAGTTGCCGATGAGATTTCTGCACGGATACAAAAGGCTCGATTGGCTTTTGCCAATTTGCGCCACCTATGGCGCCGCCGTGATATTCGTTTGTCTATTAAGGGTCGCGTGTACTGCACAGCAGTCCGCTCTGTTCTACTGTATGGCTGTGAAACATGGCCATTGAAAGTGGAAGACACAAAAAGGTTCAGGTGTTTGACCACCGTTGCCTTCGTAGTATAGGACGTATTCCGTGGTGTCACCATGTGAGTAATGCAGAAGTTAGGTGTAGAGTTTTAGGGAGAAGAGGTAAGTCAGTCGACGAGGTTGTGAACCTTCATCGACTGAGATGGTTGGGACACGTACTACGTATGCCTAGTCACCGATTGCCTCGTCACACAATGTTGGCTGAGGTGGGTTCAGGCTGGAAAAAGGCCCGAGGTGGCCAGACTAAAACATGGCACCAATGTATGAAGTCTCTGACTGTTGGTTTAAGCCATGTAGGACGATGCAGACTAGGTGGTTGGGGTCCACGGGACAAGAGGAACCAGTGGTTGGAGACCCTAGGTGATATGGCTCAGAACCGAAGTCAGTGGCGCAGATGTATACACACATTATCCTCATCTTAACAACGCTATACCGAATCTCACTATTTTGTCACTCCTCTTTCCTTTCTTCTCGTACTTTATATTTCTTTTGACTGCATTCACTTATCTTCATCCTTCACCTCACTACCTTTTTACTTGATGTGCTGATATGAGGTGTGGCAACTCGGACCGTTACGCAGTAATGCCTGGTCCTATGTTGATAATGATGATGAAGTAGGCTGTGTTTTGCATGGAATAAGTTGAAGTTGACATTTATGACTAAAAATGTTAAGTTGATTTTATTCTTCATGGGTGCAAAATGTGAAATGTTTCCCTCTCATTTCCAAACAATACTGATGATTTGTATTCCAGTTGCAGGGTATCGGTGACATTCACAAGCACAGAAACATTTGAATACTTTTAACCAAATAAAATTAGAAAATTTGGCTTACTAATGTGGTGTGAGGCACACATAAACACTTTATCAACTTATCTACGAGTATCTTTATTATAAGTTTCCAAGCTTCAAGGAATTCATGATATTTTTTTATTTCAAGTCAACAGCACTTGTTTTGTAGACGACGTAAATGGGTTTCTTCGATCAAATTCATGACTTTGGTTATCAAAAAGAGAAATTCATGGTTGAACCATTGAGTTACAGTTCAACAGTCAGTCACTATTTCTATGGTGGGACATCAATTTTCACTTACTAATGTTAGCGGGGATTCCTACCTACATTCACATATTGAAAGATTAAAGCCACGTTATGTTAACTATGAAAGAAAAGATGGGAGATTATGCGAAAAGGCTAACTTTTCAATGAGTGAACTTAAGCAACAGCAGAAAAATAGTTGTTAGAGGCTTCTTTTTATACCTACTTGTTAGCTTCTGAAAATTCTTCATTATTCGTTTTTGACCCTTAGACTACTTAAACATTTAGTAAGTAGACAAATATTTAACACTAAATTAGTTAAGTCAAGTTAATGTCACTACGTAGACGAGACAATAGTTGGAATATCGGAAAAATTATGTTTTCAAAGTTATAGTCAGTCGGAAAATGAAATGTAACAACTTATCAAGTTATTTCTCATACATTAGCTAGAAATAATAGGCATTCTGAATTTACACTGTTCGTGGACAATCATAGGAGATGCTACTTTACTGAATTCCCATTTTATACACTTTCTTCCTTCTATATGAAATGCGAAAGGAAGAGAATAGTACACGTATACAGCTGACTGCAAAGAAAGGAACCTGAAACGTAGCAGTCACTTTAGTGGGACTTTAATTTAAGTATTACCAAATTATGCTGCTGAGTGAAATTCTGCGAAGACAAGGCTGAACATGTGATGAGTTTATTTCGGATAAATTTTAATTGAATCATGACAAATAGTGGCAGTATTCTGAATAGAATTACTGCTTATGACCCCGCCAAAACTTAAAATTGAAAAATTGGTACACACTATCCATGAACTAAACAGAAGGGTCAAAGGATGAGTAAAAAGCAAAGAGATACACCGGAACGGAAGCAGGAACAAGTTACTCAAATTAATGCTGTCACCATTTAGGATCCCAAAAACAACCCAGTGGTACATTAAGCTACTCATCCATTGTGAGTAGCATAAAACTAAAGAAAAAAAACCGTAAAGACCATTTGGGTTACTTGTCTGTTTTCAATGAGAATGCAATCCAGTGTTTTAGATTTTATTTCGTTTCTACTCAAGAAAAGAAATTAGAAATAAGATTCACTGTGATAAACATCGAATAACTGTAGCAGAAATGGATATCAGAGTGCGGATTAAAACAACAGGATAAACTTCATGTTTTAAATAAAGTAATACTAAAAGGCGTATTTGATTAGAGCCTAAGATATTTTGAGGATAGTAAGTGATAATATAGTTGGGAATACGTTTTTTGTCCTTCAGCACACTAGTTTACGTTACTGCTTTTAAACATAAGCATTTATAAGGCATGGATACTAGGTCAAAAGGAAGTACTTGGCACAAGAGGTTTTTTATCGAACCTTCGACTTTAAGCTAACTGCACATGGCAGTAGAGTAACACCCAGAGTGACACTTTCATGGCTGTTGAGAACAAAGTATGTTCGTATATTGCCTATCCGTCATACACCCATAATCTCAAGTGCACCACTGGATCGGTATTGCTGTTTACAAACCGATTTTATATTTTTAAACATAAAAGGGTTATAAATTTACCGATGACTAGATCTTCAATAAATTTAAGTGCTTGGCTCTGACTGCTTTTACATAATACTTTGAAAGGTTGTGTTGATGTCTGCTCTATGAAGTTCAATAGTATACACTTTTCAATAGGTGAAGATGGACGTTTGTTACCTGTGCGTATCGGATCAGTTGATGTCACTTGTTTTTGAAACAACTTCGGTTCACAATAAACCATCCTCAACTACATATCACGAACACTCCTCCCCTTCTTATTCATTGATCTAATATGTGGTGCAGAAATGTGGCTTTCATCGTTTCACTGCCATATGAAAGCATCACACCGGATCTCATTTGAAGGCTTACAGACAAAACCGTTTGACTGCACATATGGAAGACAAAAAAACTTTACCAACCTTTAACCACCTTATGATATTTCAGATGTATATGAAAACAGTAGTATGAGGCTCAATAATTACAGTCAGCTGGATTGATAGAATTCAGTTAACAGTGACGTCTAGAAAGAGGTAAACTGGCTACTTTAGAACGATCAATTAGTAACTTCAACATAATGTCAGTTGGCTAACTACTACTTATTATGATTTATCCTGAAATAATTTAAATAGAATCAGTAATACGAGCACAGGGAAGCCTACAAGAGTATTCATGGTAATTTGATGAGAATAAAAGTCATCGGTTTTAAAAAACCTCGCCTTTTTAAAACTAGATGAAGAAAGGTAATGGCATAATATAACAGTAATCATTTCTCACAGAAAATGCTTAGAATGAAAGGTGGATTACTCTGAAAAGAATTTCATCCAACCATTTATCAGCACTCAGTTATTTTGTATCTTATGAAGACAGTACGTGCTGACGACATATTTTCTCTCACCTGGAAGTTTAAAAATATGACTTAAGTTGAAGGTACTTGTTCGTTCCGTAATTTTTTTGAGCAGCCTAGACCACTTATGGCCATCTGAAAGATTGTGGCGACTCTTCTTTGAGAGCTAATTAAAGGATTATTACCAGAAACTAAAATCCACAGTTAGCATTTTCGATTCGCATCTTTTTAAAATCATTTGAAGGTGTGACTTTGGAGAATATTTGTAGCTCAGGTGGATGATTTTGGTTGTATTGTGTTATCTGAGCTGGATTTTTCAATCGTGGAACTGTCATCGTCTTGCTAGACGACATCATCAGCACTAAATTCAGTATGAAGTGAGCTGTCAGTATCTCTCTTTGAGTGATTTAGTAGCTTGCCCTGAAGAAATGGTTTGTGATTGGTTGTTTACTATGATTATTGTATCAAAGACTATATATTTATATATAAAGAATACATCAGGAATCATGACAAGATCACTGAGACCGCTTAGAAATGGTGTAGCTCATAAACACACAAATCCCCTATAAACACTTATTCAGTACAAGGGATGCAAAAACCAAAGAAGACAAACCGAGTATCATTTACAAAATCAACTGCAATAACTGTGGTCAACACTACATTGGACAAAGTGGCAGCCCTCTTAGCCTTCGTCTACATGAGCACCAAATGGCTATTAAACGCCACAACATTTCATCACTCATTCCAATGCACGTGGATTATTATGGATGTGAATTCGTAGAAATTTTGGATAGAGGAAACACAAGGAATTTGAGAAAATTCCTAGAAGCTTGGCATTCAGGTCAGTCAGCAATCAACAGATGTATAGACATAGACCTAATCTATCAACCAATGAGAAAAATGATAAGCGAAAGAGAGGTCAAAGGTCAAGCAGAGGAACAACCAACAGGAAAATCTATGCAATCATTCAGCGACACAAGAATCAAAGGAAACAACCAATCACAAACCACTTCGTCATGGTAAGCTACTAAACCCCTCACGGAGAGATATTTATAGCTCACTACATACTGAAGTTAGTGCTGATGATGTCGTGTAGTAAGACGATGAAAGCTCTACAACTAAACAACCCAGCTCAGACAACATAATACAATCAAGAAGATATGATTTCTTCCTTCGCTTACTGCTAATGCACTGACTTCTTATTACAAATTTCGTCTAGGGAAATCTCTAGCATATAGCAAACATTTGTGAATATCTAGATAAAAGACTTCGATTTATTTAGTATGCATTATGGACTATTGTTTTGAGATGGACGACTAAACTGATGATGAAGAATAACCACTAAAATCAGTTTAAATCAGTTCTTGTCTAGGTAATAGTGAAATTGACAAGTTCAATTATCAATACGCTTTATTATTGGGAAAAATGCAGTGCAAATTCTTCATTTAAATCAACAAATTAGAGAAAAAACATTCTGATTGAAATACTATGAATTCTTTACATTCAACAGATTCATTTCAGGAATTTATATTAGTTATGTATTATAAGATAGTGTAATACATGTTTTACTTGGCGACTAAAGAGAATTTTTATGATATTTACTATTTATTTGATCAACCCAATTTCTAAAGCGAACATTATTCAGTAAATACGATTAAAAGTATAATGGTTGTAAAAATACACGAGACAGGAAATATCTTATTATCCACATGTTCCATATGAATCTTATCAAGGTGTCAAGTTACTCTGATTACAAAAAAATGAGACTTGTTGAGAAAGTCTAATGTGTTGTGAATGCACACACGGTTTCATTGATATCGTTTTATGGGAAGCGATTGCCTATAATGGGATCTCTGCCACCTCAAGAATGTAATGTTTGAAAAAGTCAACGAAACTGACACTTGAATGAGTTTCTTTTTGCTGATTTTGTTGATGTTCAGCAGTATAAAGTATCTGTGCAACTACTTAAAAGCAACTTCAACGAAATAAAGAAAACCGATATGCTATGCAACCTTGTTATCGAAAAAAATGTCTTCATTTACTCTTATTTATTACTACTTAAGCTGTAGAATCCGATTAGTTAGTCTATTCTTTACACTTTCTTCGTCGCATGGGAGACGAGCTAAACAGGGTATTGTAGAGCTTTTATATTGAGTAGTACACGCGTAAAATCTTATGTACTTGCTACTTGTTTTTTCTGATGACCAACACGCAGAATGCTTTCAGTGAAGAGGATACTATTGATAAAATAACTCCTGCCAGGTATTTACATAAGTTAATATGTTTATCCATAACTGTTTAGCGTCACACCACTAGTTCTACTGAAAATCCTCAAAGTCCTACACAATATAGCATAGTCGTTTTTCGACAACCCAGGAAAGAATAAAAGGAAATAATAAAGGAGAACATGAAAGATGTAGGAGTCCATAAAAAACCGATAAAGAGGTTGAGTTATACCAGATGATCTCAGCTTTTTAATATAGAAAGTTAGGCTGAAAATTCCATTAGAAATTAGTAAAATATGAGAGGATCAGGAACAGTTTTATGTAAAATACATCGAGATAGGTCAAACTTGTAACATTCTATAATGCACAACTATAAAAAACAAGAATCATGAGAACTAAGCAGCTTACATAGATTATGTCCACGTCTAAAACTAAAGTTTATAGTCTGACATTTCGAAGACTTAAGAACAAAACCGTTCACGGAAGACCATTGTCTAACGGTAGATATGAAATCATTCAGTTAGGAAAAACTGTTGAAGAGGAGACAGATACAGAAACTGTCAGGTCATCAGCATACTCGATAAAATTGATACTAGTTGAAGGTGGTAAGTCATGCAGAGAAAAAGAGAAAAGACATAGGGAAGGGACGGCTGCTTGGGGAACACCAGTCACAGTAAGTTATAAGATGGAGCACTTCCCTCTGTGAACAGTAAATTGTTTCCCTTCAGAGAAATAAGAATACAGCCAAATGATTATTCGGGACTCAATATGAGTCCCATCCAGCTTGTTACGAAGCACTCCAACCTCGTAGTTTCAAGTGCTAGCGAAGGGCAAAGTAATAAGAATGAGAATTATCACTGAGCGAAACAGGAATATGAAGTCGATAGAATGCTACATTCCTGCATTATTTTAACTTTTCTTAATTGTGATCAAAAACTACAGTTTGCTATAACTTATTGTCAGCTGGTGAACATTTATTATCTTATTTTCATCAGAATAAGCAACCTAACAGTGCTCGAGGTTTTGACCCATGAAATGTCTTTCAGTCGAAAAATATGGTTGGTATGTTTCAATTCGCTCACCTTGATTAATATAATGTAAGATAATAAAGTAAGCTAGCTAGACTTAGAATATCAAGCGATCACTCATTTAAAAGGGATTTAGTTTATCCACTTTGGTGTGATTTCGCTTTGTGGTGGCTAGCTGTGAAATACACGATACACATGGCATCTTGTTTGGGAGTCGTCAGTTGGGTGTGCCTGCATCCCAGTGGGTGACGGTGTTTCCACTGAGTCTGGAACCTAGCATCCCTGATGTCAAACGCCATGCAGTTGTCCATCAGGCTTCTGGGTTAGCAGAACTGCTATCTACGCAACGACTATTTCACTGATAGCCGCTACAAAGACAACTTACAACAAAATAAAACTTGAGGTAATAACAAGACATTCGTTCAAAGATTGCATATGTCAATAGTCACCGATCAACTCAATTCAGTCTAACAATCGGTGGCAAATCATAGGCATGAAATAATATATTTATTCATATTCACATCTTTGCTCCCATCAGATATAAACAGATATATATATATATAACTTAGAAAAGCGCTACTGTCGTCCACTATTCTTTGGATTGCGCGTACCATCGTAAAAAAAGATTTAGAAAATGAGAGAATGAGGAAATAGATAATAAAGTAGGCAGATAATACACGATTAGGCTCTTGAACAAAAATCTTTAAATTTCACCCTTTAGGGTTGTTCACTTACTAGAAACAGTATTAAGTAAAGAAAACAATGGATTTATTGGCAAGTCAAAAAGTTGACAAAGTGTCACGTTACATATATATATATATACATATATGTATATATATGAAACGTATACATATATATATATATATATATATATATATATATATAAATATTCCCGAACTTCCACAGAAGGGCATTCGCAATTGATTTGGTCCTTATTGCCAAGGTTTCCGGTGAATTTTTGGCTTCCCTAAAGAACCTAGTAGGAGATAATACACTTCACGACAAAAGATCACAGTTTGGGAAGATGATTTTAGTTATCTCTCACCTTATCTTCACTTCATAATCTGAGTGACTAAGTAAACAGGATTTACTTTCTCAGTATATTTTTTGGCAGCGTCCCTGATTTCACAAATTCGCAAGACAAATTCAAAACACGATTAAGACTGAGTTCTACCAAATCGTAAACACTTTTCTCAGATAAGCAAGAAATGAAATAGCTAGCTGTGGACTTCAAGACACGCGTTTTATCCTATCAGCCGAGTACCTCTGCACTCCAGGTGTTGATAGTGTCCCCCTTGAGACTCAAACGCCGTGTCCAGCTGCTTTAACTTCAAATCGTAGACCACCAGACCACTTAAACTTGAATGCCACTACTTGAAATATATCATAAATACCTGAGACAAAATAAATTAGTTACAGCCTGCAGTAATTATGTCACACTACATTGGCTATGGATTCCTGCTGGATCTCAATCAGATTTCACTATTTGACGAATTAAACTATATATATCAAGTGTTAAATTCCACAGAAAACAACATCGTTTCCATACAATCAAGTATATATATATATATATTATTACAGAAGCAAAACATCTCTCAGGTTAGTTTATAACTTTTCTTATCTAAGGCACTTCGTGTTAATACATAGTAAAAGATGAACCATAAATACGAAATCTACCAACTCAACATTTTTTGATTAAATAAAACAAAGCTACTTTTTATTCTGAGATAAACGATAACGAAATCTGTAGGTGTTCAATTTTTCCTACTTGATTGGTGTTGCTTCTTTTATAACCTCAACTAAAGGGAAACGAAAACAAAAAGTGAATAAACTAAAGAGAAATACAATTTATTCAAACTATCTTATCATCCGCTGGCTCAGATAAACATAATACCACAAAAATAAATGATAATCAAAACTGTGCATTTGTTTTAATTAACACAGTCTAATGTTATTTTACATTCTTCAAAGAATTAAAGAAATAAATTCAATAGATAAGGAAAAGTAATTATTATTTTTCTCTAAAGTTTACATGAATCCAGTTTGTTTGTTTGCTTGTTTTAAGAAGAAAAATGATTTATGCATAGGGATTAAAATAAATAGCGTAACTACAAGAAGATTTGAAAATCTGACAACTGTACAAATTTCTAATGATTTTTTTTAAATCTAAATTATTTACTTACTTATAGATCCTTTCAATAGTAGTATGTTTTTTATTCAGGTGTTATAACAGAGTTTTGTTATTAATAGTATGCTGTTTTTATTTTATAGACTAGATATCAATTCAAAAATGGCTGCATAGGCTTTTTAGGGCTTTCAAAGTCTCGTCAGTCTGATGTTAAAGTATGTGAACAAACTAATATGACACGAGTAGGATTCCAACACAGATCAAGCAATTTGATTCAGTAGAGAAACAACCAATACCCTTTGCACAAAGGATGGGTCTCGTCTCTTAGTGGCCTAGTGGATAATCCTTTGAGATTTGGAAAGATGATAATTTGTTTGAGTCTCAGTTAGAACAATATCATCCACTAGGGTGCTGATATATTCAGCTGACGAGTCATAAGCAGTGCGAAATGCGTCCTGAACTTCACTACTTGCTATCAACCAGACTGTCAGTAAAAATCCTTCCACACAGGCTAACAGCTGAAATACCATTCATTTTGTTGTAATTTCAAAAGGATGACTTTAAAAGTGCACAGAGCATAAGATCAAGTGGATTTTTCTTTCTTTTACAGCGATGTAGGTAAACACATTTAGTAAGTGTAATATTTAATACAGACGAGTCGAATCCATGCCTAACGGAAGCCTAAAAAGAAAATACGACCGAGAGAGTAGAATACTGTCAGGATAAAAAGAGCAGTATGAAACAAGAGGTGTAAGAAATATGAATGACTTATCTACTGGGATATCATACACAATACTAAGTAGCATACTTTTTGGTTCTAGCGAAATAATGAAAATTTATGAATTATACAAAACAGTCATCTTTCTGCTATAATGTAAATTATTTGGGCCATATCGAATGTTGACGCAATATGAAGATTTTCACAAACAGTAAAATCTTTGCTACTCGTACTCATAAATTTCCTAATTTTTCACTTTTAAATAGAGGAAGCGAATTAGACTAAGAGACGCCAAGCTATTAGATTATTTCTGTCGACTCATTTCCAAATAAGCACGATGCTGATATGTGAATTTATTAATTGAACTTTTTATCTTAGATGTTCAAGGTCAATTGAAACATTTTTGACTAGTAATCAACGTAGAGTTGACTGCATGCCATTTCTTTCAATTACCAGATGTTATTTGCCAGGATGGTGTTTGATGTTTTAATAAGTTGATTACTAACCGGCTTGAAAAGACTTTTTCTTTTCATATCAGGTTAATAACGCTGAAAAAGAACAGATGAATCAGTAGAAAAAAGAACCTGAGGAATAAAAACGAAGTCACACTGACTACTTTAGGTAGTTCTTGAATGCATTATCAGTCTTTACCCTATTTTCTTGACAAATTACAGTAAACTTATTCAATTTCCTGTGATCATTATCGCCATTAATAGAGTTTCATGCAATTTTTGTCGTAAAAACTAACTTCTTGCTCACCTAAACAGATTATTTCGCTTGTTATTGAAAAATTATCCATAGGCTGGACCTATGAAAGGCCACACAGCAGACCAGGTTGTCTTTCGCCAGTTCATGACACATGTCAGAGGTTAAATCTCGTGATCTTGGCTGAGTGATATCTAGCAGAAACCTTGCTGAAACAGTAGTTGATCAGTTAAAAAACAACTCAGTGTGAACAGTACAATTGTTAGGTCCTATTTAAGGTATACCGGTTCATGAAAGCCTGTAAGCCAGATTTAGGTGGTATGAAATAATTCGGGTCTGTGAGCTGAACTTGTCCAGATACACTGCTAATGGGCTCAGTCCCAAACGAAAGAAACCGCAACCCGGTGTTTAAATCGCTCTGGTCTGCCTACTGAAATACTACATATCAGCCTAAAATGGTAGAGAATATTTGTAGCTCAGGTGGATGGTCTTGGTTGTATTGTGTTCCCTGAGCTAGATCGTTTAGTCGTGGAACTTTCATCATCCTGCCAAACGGCATCAGTATGAAATGCTGATGTCTAGCGAGACAATCAAAGCTCCAAGATAAAACAATCCAGCTCAGAGAACACAATGCAAGCAAGACATATCAACCTGAATGCTTTCAAAATGCTTAGGTTGCCTAGTATTATTAGTAGTACCTTTAGCTGTTGGTTACACCCGTAGTAAAGTGATGTCGTTTATCTTCCTTGATTGACTATTAGTGTTCGGGCGAAAAGTATTCTGATCATCCCCTTTCTGATGCCATTCAGAAAGACCCAGTAACCGAAACGAGTGCTGAAGCAGAAACACAGAACGGTCACTGCAGGATGCATATATGTAATCTTGCTTAAATAACTACATTTGCTAGCAAATACTGACCAAGTGGAATATTTGTAATTCAGTCCAATATCATAGGCGGATAGATCTATAAATCTCCCTTAAGCGAATCTTTTAGGCATCATTTTTTTTACCCAGGGTGTGGTTTGATCTTGAAATTCTGTTTTCATTACACTTTTAAACAAATCTGTGTTAAGCGCTTAGGCTTTAAAGAGACATACCAGACCGAGCTGAAGGTGACTGTTTGATTAATTGATGATCAATGAGGGGATTATTAGGGCCCTGAAATGTATGAAAGTCGAAGCAAACTTTTAAGTTACAATCAATTTAAAATATCATGACTATCTCAACTTTAACCTGAAGTTGATCAATTTTTCGATGAATGAATATAAGTTTAAGATTTCAGAAAGTAAAATAGTCAAGTAAAATTCTTTTGTTTGCTAATATTTGAAGGAGCTCACGGTTATCACGTAGGCAACGAAGACAATTGAAATTGTTACCAAAGCATTTTGATCAGATAAAAGCCACCCTTTGGTAACCTAAAGTTCTTACAGTTTACTGATCATAAACAGATGAAGATACTATTATTTACAACATTATTTAGTTTGCATGACCCAGAAGAATGCAGATTAATATTCTTTCATTTGTCTGAACGTGAAGTTGATTTAATGTGCAGCATGATTTTTTCTCGTGCCTTAATTTCATTTCAGCAGCATTATCAAGATATCGTATGACCTTTTTTTGTAATATCTGACATCTGGTTGGAAGAAGATAAAGTGGTTGCACTTCAAATACTTCATTGGTGACGTGTCTGACTGCAGCAGTGGGTGACGCGTGAATAGATGTCTCAGGGATCCTCATGTTTCTTTGAGGCTGGATATACACGTTGATGAGAAGTAAAAATAAAATACAAACCCAAGTCGATAGATGTATCCTGTCATTTACCTCTTAGACCAACTAACATCAAGTGATCACTTTATTTGCCAGCTTTTTATTTCCAGTTAAGAGTGAGTGATATCCAACTAATATATTGCTGAAAAATTTACAAATCGCAATGTGCGGTTCAACACTAGAAAGTCTATCCATTTTCTTGATTAAATTATTTCGAAGTTTACACAACACCTAAACTTGTCCACTGACTAAAATATACTTCGGAATTACAGTTAGCTGTCAAAACTGTTAGTAGCTTTCAGAAATCACTACTTCAGTGACTATGAGATGATGATTATAAACTTTTGTTGCATAGAAGAGTCATCTGAATAGAAGTGAAAATTATGTATTCTGCATTCAGCCACATATATGACTGTGGTGTAGATAATCCTATAGCTCTACAAGTATGAAGAAGGTGATATTTGTTTGGTTATTCCAGCCCTTATCACTTGGTGCTAAAGTCAGAGGTTCATGCACTACGCCACTCAGGTCACAACTGACCCCTATTAGGGCTCGATTATGTGCGGGAGTCGGTCGTCTGCGGGTGGACCGTGCAACTGTCTAGTCCTGAGTGCTTACCTCTAATCAAGCCTACCAATCAAGGTACCCACTAGTAACCAACTCCTATGCCTTTGTAACAATTTATGAGGCATTATCACGGCTATTAATCTAATGTTTTTCTAGAGTCTGAGTGACTATGCAAGACTGTTTCCTAAACCAAGCCAATATGTCATGTAAGTCGTCTTCAGTATCAGCCACGAATTTATGTTTCCATATACAGGCGTGGGTCTGTAGAACTGCCAGCTGAAATTCTACCTGATTTTCTGAACAGCATTTAAGAATTTTCTGATTGACTAAAAAACAAAACAAGATAAAGTGAGCTTATTTTATTCTGCAAATACCTTTGTTCTTTCATTGTTCAAATTTTCCAAGAGAACCAAATGTGTGACATTTCTGAAAAAAAGTGTCTGTTTTGCATGTTAGAATTTATCAGATGAGAAGACTTATAGTCCTGGTTTCAGGACTGTTGCTACTTGTCAGCAGGTTGTTTGTCCTCAGAAATTTTATGTCTCATAGCTGAGGCAAAGAATTTATCACCAAACTGATACTTATAAATAAACAGTGATGCAATTCGCTAATTCTTATTAAAGTCAGACTTGGTTTTTGAAGTATGAGCATGAAATAATACATTTTCTTCTTTTGTGGATAATAAACTAAAATATAATGCCAAATTTATAGGCTGATTAGAAGATTTACGTCTAAACTTTTCCAACCTGAAATTTCTACGGGGGAATGAAGCACAACTAACATTTCTCTATCGTTTTATGCATATTTTATGCACGAATTCGCCGCTATGAATTTGAAAAGAGCAAGAAAAACAATATATAATGACGCTGGGTATTATTTTGAACTAACCATCTGAAATTCATTTACAAATATTTTATTTTGTTTTATAACATTTCTATGTGGTATTTAGTGCGTGGAATTCCTGTCATTGCACACTGATGCATTGATGAAATGGTAATGAAGGCGATAAGCCGCCATCGCTACTTTTCTTTGAACTTAGTAGCAAACCTTTTTTTATTCTTCATCCTCAGTTCACTATACCTATCTCAACTAAAATATAAGAGCAGTGCTGTTAACCAGTGAATAAACTTTCAGACCGGAGAATACTGTATTACGTTTGTTTACAAACATGCTTGCTTGAGTATTCATATTTAAAGAAACAGATGGAACATGAAATGCCTATAAAAAATTAGATTGTACAATTAGATTGAGCTAAAACAGGAAATACGCCAATAAAGAAATTTTGCCATTTTGTTTTTTCATGCATCATCTCAGAATTATCAACAACCTCATCAAAATCTGAAGGTTTTTTTGGATTTTGCTGATTCCAATATGGTATTCAGTATGACCTAATATCAGTTCCGGAACCATTGGGAACCTGGAAGCACTGTTCAACTGTTTCATCCCAGAAAGGAATGACCAACACTATGCCGCTATGACTCTAGGTTTGATCCCAGGTGTGGTCATGGATGTGCATGGCTGAGGAGTCCCACACTTTGACAAAACGTCTGTCCAGTGTACTCAGGTTTACAGTGATTCTCCAACTGATGTCACTTCGTGGTGTGTATCAACTTGAAACCTGATACAACGTCAACCTTCCTGGAACAACCATATAACCAAAAGTGAAAGATATGTTGCTTCACATAGAGGCGAATATTTGTTTCGAAAATGACTGCATGTCTACTTGCTTTCCTTGTGCTCAAAACTAAGTCTTCATTTTAAAGCAGAATTTGTAATAGCTTTTCATTTTCTAACTAGACAAGAGTTTTTCTTCGAAAGTGGACGGCAGTATGCCTACGCACGAAACCTAGTAAATCCTTTAGTTTACAGTTGATTTCATACTCGATATAGTGATGAGTGCCCTCTCCAGTTGCTTTTTTATTGATAATTTTCATCTGGTATAATATTGAATAACCATCTATTTTTGTTTCCTTGAAGATTTCAGAGTAAAACTATATTTCCACTTTACATAAGATTATTATTTATCATCCAACTGAAAACAGAAATATGACATCGTTTACTGAATTGAAAGCACTTGTAGAAGATAATATTTTGTCGATAAGTTGCTTGAGTAATTTATGAATTGAGTTGTTCAGCGTATGTAGGGTTGTCACACCGGCAATATGCTTCATTTGCAGACACAAACCCAATAAAACGTTCGAATACAACTTATTACTGAACTTCTGAGTGCATAATAAAACAATCTTAGTAGATTTAATTACAACAACTCACAAAACTTTTGACTACCTTGGCTCCCCTGAAAGAAACAAATTCAATGTAATTTATTATAGTACTTGTAAGTATTAAGAGACATGTCTAAACAAATTTACAGAATGTAGTCACGAGAATTTACGCCAGGTGGTTAGAAACAGTCAGTTTTCACATATAAACTTAAATTGACAGTTATACGTTGCAATGAAAATGTACTGACACGAACTGGATTTCGCAGAAATTTTATAATCTGTATACGTTTCAACAACAAAAAGGTGTAAGAGAAACAGTTAGACATTGAATGCATTATGGAATGTGTGATAACTGTAAACCTGAAAATTTTTTTAATTTGTTAGGAAACCACAAAAAAAAGCTGGAAGTACTGTAACATTCAGTTATATAATTTTGAGGCCAAACTGGCCGATCAGGTTCAGTTAGATTAGCGGAACATAGGAACTTAGTGAAATATAGAATGACGGAGTGCAATAAGATTAACAGTCTAGAAAAAACTCTGCGATTGCAGTTCATGCATTAAAACAACCACACAGTAGGGTGAGATAAAACCATTGTAATTAAGTCCAATGTAATTAGATGGATAGAGAGTTTGATAACTGAGTCTTTTTCACCAAATTAACACCAAACACATGTAAGATCTCAACTAGCCTAATTTGAAAAGTGGGATTAACTGTGCTTATGGTAGATATAAACAAAACTGTCTCTAATAAACAAATGTCGTAAACAGTTGATTTTTTGAGCAAGAAAGTATTTTTTGTATTCTAATTTACTGACGTCTCATTGACATAAACGTTGAGTAGATTTTTAGAATAAATTTTAAAGATGATGGGCAAATCTCCTACAACGTTCTAAGGATTTAGATACTAAACTTTCTAAAACTAATTTATGCATTTTCAATCTCTATTTGGTGCTCCCATAATCTAGTTTAAATGTCCACCTGCTATTTGATTATATAATCTTCTAAGTGAACCTTTTGATCTTTGATTGAATTCAGGACTGAGTACATGGTTTAGGAAGGAAATATATTCTTAGAAATCCAGTGTGGCAGAAAAACCAATATCTAACGCTTTGCAACCTCATGGAAGTTGCTTCTTCAGAGAAATATCAGGTTTTTAACAAATGAGTTTACTACCCAATTTAAAATAGAATTAGCATTTTTGCACTTTAGGAGTGTATAATTCCATGGTAGTTTGTTAACCACACGTATCACATATTGAGACAGTGTCTTTTAACAGGCGACTTTAAGGGCCACCCTAGCAACTACCAAGCTGACTAATTAGGTTTCTCTATCTTACGAAAAACTGTCTTCCTAAACAATAAAAAACGATCTAAATGATTAATTCGGTAGTTAATGGAGCATTGTTCAAATTTGTTTACTGTTTACAAAAATACATCTTGAAGAAAACATATTTTCTTCGGCAAAATCAAAGGTAACTTTATAACGTTGAGACCCGATACTTTAGTTCAGACTTTTTTCCCTTTCTTCGAGGTAGGAGTAGAAGAAATTTTTTGATATCCGGAGTTAGAATAAAGTGACTTCCCTGGGGTATTCTTAACGTCGGTTCAACAAACAAGTATTCAGCGATCAGTATTTTCTGCTTACTTTGGGAATCTTTTTTTTGTCAGTGATATTTCAGAAGTTTTCAACTCTTTCATTTTGGTGCTATGCATTAAAGATGTCCATGTTACAGATCTTTGTTGCATTTTCTTTATCAAAATAGACACTTTTAGATAAATTTACAGAATAATTAGGTAGTAATAAAGTCCGTTTTATTTCGTGTTACATCTTGACAGATTACCTCAGAAGTGCTTCAGAAGCTACAAGAGATAGATGAGTAATTATTGTATTACAGACACTTACTACAGGCATGAAATCATAATTGAGGTCTTCCAGATAACATCATTCCCAATGTATCACAATTTTGAGTTTCCTAGCTCGATAGATGCATGAAATTTGTAACTCTTCAGCCACCAATCAATGTATAAAGACGACGTCCCCAATGTAGTAATAATTGAAAATCTCTATGGTGATACCTTTTAAAGAAGGAGCTTTAAAAGTTCTATGAACGACTTACAGCAGAAATCAAAATGGTTCAAAACCTACTAGCCTACTTAGAAATACATTTTGTCAACCAAAGAATCCTTGAGAACCCAATGCACAGGATAATTTGTTCTGTTAGATTCCATGTAATGATCATGAGATAAAGTACATACTCCTGTTAGGTAGTATGTCAGTTTTATCATCAGATCACTGAAATGTAATTAAATCTAAAGTGCTTTACTCCAATTAGACAGTTAACTGAGATAAAAATCAAGTCTTGGTGCTGTATGTGAACACATTCAATTAAATTTACGATGAGACAGTCCTAAAAATTAGCCAGCAGAATGGAAAAGAAACTGATAGTTGGATCTGAAAGCTAGAAGTCATAGTTGCAGTGTTGATAAAAGTATTCATACTAGAGATACTAATAAAAAACAAAGACAACATGAGCCTGCAGACATCTTAGTAATCACAATGAGCTGGGAGCTTGAGGAAATAAAAGTTATGTGGTACTAAAGGATAAAGTGGGTGTATGATCAGTCTACACAAACATATTACGGGGTTTAAGGGGTTAAAAATAAGAAAGTAATAGAAACATTTAAATAATAAATCTTTTTACCAAGATATATAGGATCTATGGACTGCTTCCAGACAAAAAGGTCAGGATTGTTAGTTTGAATCCTCATACCTTGTGGAGCACGCTAAATCGAACACTCTTTGACCTATACATATATAACTTCGATGAACGTGGATGCTCAGTAGCGCCTCCTAGTGTGGGATAGTGTGTGTTCGTGAAAACTGATAAAAATGAAGAAATAAATGGAAATAACTGACAATTTTTAATACTTGTGGGTAACCAACCTTTCACTCAGGATAAGAAGACAACAAAAATTGCCGTGTATTAAACTGGTGACATTGTCTTACCTATTCTGATATTCATGAGCATGACTAAAACCAGTACCTTACTTAACTTGTTAATACTGGTTAGAAAGGACAAAGCTCAAAGGCATATTCAACTACTTCTGACCTAAGATATAGTTCGTCCGCTTAAGTACTCGACTTTCCAGCAGTATCTTCAGTTTAAACCCTGATTCACCTATATCGACTAAGATAACCGGATAGTGTGCTATGCACTTACAAAACGAGTGTTGCTTAGAGCCTAATACAATAATATCTGCACCTGACTGAGTTGCTTTTGCATTTTATGATATTAGCTACAACTTATCAGCATATTTGACTTTAAAATATAAATTTGACGTTAGCGTTTTGATACATTTTATTTTTATTTTGTAAATCATATCAAAAGCTTTCATATAAACATCAACTTCAAATTATTCGATTCACTTTCGATACTGTATCAGTCTTCCATGTTTGAAGGTGTTTCTAAACATTTTTGTTGCTTCTTTCGGCATCCATATGAAATATTTATGTATTTCAACAAACTTTCGTTGGCTAACTTTTAGTGTCATTTTGTAAAATTCTTCAATTTTGGTAATTTTGATTTGGTTTTTGATGAACATAATGCTTGTCTCATTTTATCATTTCAGGTAACAAAAATGCTTTTCTCACTAGATGACGGCTTAAAGAGTGATATTCATGACAAATGGTATCATAAATTGTTCACCAATCAGAGATCATCCACGTAAAATAAACGAGACAAACCGAAGTTAGGCTGGAACTTGAGAAAGTTTTATACATTCAAGGTCAGGATTATCAACAAAGCTAATGAATTGCTTGTGGTGGCTTTGAAAATCCCGGATTTAGTATGTGTACCGGTAAGTTACCAAATCTGAGACAATGACAATATCATTACTGAACATCCACCTATATTTTCACTGAGTCTTTTGCAAATCGTGTGACATCTTCAAAATCTATTATTGTCAAATATATTTTTGTTGACTACAAATCAACCAATACCAACCTTCACTAAAATCAATAAATGAAGCGGGTATATTGAGCGCAGAAGTTTCAAAGGTGAAGCAAACAAGCCGGCCAATATTTTGAAATAAACTCCGAAACTTCAAATATTACAGACAAGGCTAGTTATGACCTTGACTTCAAATATGCATTTTTCCAGTAAAACGAGTGCAAGATTATCGGTAAAACGCGAAAACAATGTGCACCCTCTCCTGTTAGTTTAGAGAACCAAGTACCAAAGACCGTCAATAATGAAAAGCGATCCATGGAAGGTGTTCTTGACAAGCATGTCATAAATATATATGAGAAAATTATTTGCGATAGATAGGAAAGTCATTATTGATGGCAGTTTTGCTGAACCCTGTCTTTTTAAAGTTGATTTGGATTTGAATAAAAGTGGAACAAGCTGTTTTTTAGGGCACGTGAGATCGTTTACTTCTGTCTGACTGCTAAGGCCTAAATGGTATCTGCAGGATAAGATTCGAAAGAAGAGAGGTGTTAGACCAACTAGATACTAAACGTCAAAGTGGTAAAAAAGAAGCCTGGATTTAGTAAGTTTCTGATACCCAGGTCTGAAACAATAACGCTTGCAAGACGGGTAAGGAGAATCCGCGAAAACCAAGAGATTTAAGGGTTTACTTCATAAACTATCATAGGCTAAGGAATCAGTTTTTGAGCTAGGCGTTATAGTGGAGGAGCTGTAACTGGTCAAAGTGGTAATCAGTAAGGTATAGTTTATTTGTCGTTTAGATGAACTATCAGTTGTCGGGGTACAATCTAATAAGGAGTTGCAGAAGGAAATAGCACAATAGTATTCAATTAGTGATGTAGTTGAGAAATGGTTACTAGGCAATTCATATATCTCTTGTATTACCTAATAGTAGAACTTGTGGGATTACTAGCTACATAATTCCCCTGAAAATGATACACGTTTGTCATTGACGTGATCTACCTCACTCAAATCTGTCAATCTGAAGACTTCATATAAGTGTGCATCAGTAATTGGAGAAGAATCAGTTTTACCTCATAGTGTGAGATTTCAACACATGGGATTATTCAGTCCCGTTGCCAGTAGGCTGATTCCCTCCACTATGAAACATGTTATGATATAGTGTTTGTATTATCAGACGCTTCGTGCAAGTCAAGACTCTCACTTGTTAAATCTTGTGCTAACATGTGGGGTGCGTGGTCTATGCAACCTCTGACTCCTTCCTTCATGTGGAAGTATAAGATAAGTAGGGTTTTCATCTAACTTCAAAAATTGTACCATAGTCTGTGACTTTTTGCAATCTTTCCGTGATGTCTAGTAGTAGGACATGGTCATGAGAGAACATGTTCCATCGTCAGACATGTCAGTTGGTGATCTCATTTATTGATGATGCGTGGAGCAAATTTAAGGACAGACTTAAAAAGGACCACATATTTACACAAATCTTAAACCTGTATAGACCTACTGACTGTTGTTTTTGGATAGCTAAGCATATTGAAAAAGCTCTTTGTCTGAAAAAATGATTATGAAATCTTTTGGTTGAAAAAATCTTGGTCGCTTCCGACTCAGTTACTGTGAAGTCAAGGATTCTTGTAGAAGCCTGACTATTTTGGCATGCAATAAGAAGATCGTTCAAGATTCTTAGTAATTCATTAAAAGATTATGCTCCCAGCCGAAGAACCCAGGGCAAAGAAAGCATCCCAGTTGTTATACTACGTGAGAGCTCAATCCAAGTAGCTTGTAATAAATAATACCACATAGAACTAAGGCTTAATCATCAGACTACAGACAATTATTCATTCAAGAATGTATTCAGTATTTGGAAACCGTTTCAGATTATGATATACCATGAAAAGAATCAGTGCGCATTAGGACTACAACAGGACCTCACTTCTTACAAGCTAAATGGTTCAGATGAGCTGTATCTCCCAAATTATTATAACCAGCACATGCAATCACCACACTTCTATCGTTTTTGTTTCATATGTGAATAAGCTAATTTAAATCATTCATAGATTGGAAGGATGCCATCATCAGTCCAGTCTATAAAGTAGCGCATAAGCATCTGGTAGCTAAATTTCGTTCCACTGATTACAGTAGTTTAGTTGTTAGGCTTTTCGAAATGATTTTGAGCAGGGGAATATTTAGTTATTTCGAAAAGAAAAACTTTTATTCCATCTTAGTTGATCTATTAGATACATCATACAGTGGAACAGTATCATCTACTGAATTACTTTTCGGACACAATTTATTGTCCATAGTTATATCAAGATGGCTCCACAACTTCAAAACATGATTTGTACTATTCAAAACGTAGTCCAGTGAATAATTCTGTGCCATTATGTGATACAGATAATCAATCAACTAAATTAGAATTTCTTTCTACCAATATCCAAATTTTATCCTTTTATGAAAAGGGCTTTAGTTATTCGAATACCATATTTTGACGGTTGATTTCTTTTGATGGAGCTCATCGCTGTACGAGTGGTGTAGGATACTTATAGTGAAATGAATGTTTCAACTGATGCATTTATTGTTGACTTAAGTAAAGTTTTCTGTGAGACCTCTCACTTGTTTCTCAATAATAAGCCGGAGACCTGTGGGATTGGTGATTTAGTGAGGAACTAACTAGATCAGTGACGTTTTTGAGATAAAAAGCAGACACAGAGGGTAAATTGAGCTGTGTTCCTTTGGAAAACATTGAGAAGCAGAGTATTTCGAGATACCATCTTAGATTCACTCATCTTCGTACTCGATGAAGATACTTTGCTCAGCATGGTAGGGTCATCCATCTTCATGTTTTTAGATAGTGCTTAACTATAGTGATGATGGATAGTGGTTAGCCGTGGAATCCAGGATACGCATTTCATCCTGTTTGGGACTCGTCAGCTTATGTGCTTGCCTCCCATCGAGAGACGTTGTTCCTGCCGGGATTTGGACTCGGGACTGGCTGAATCAAACACCAGAGCGTCGTCCACTAGACCACCGGGCCACGATAGCCATTTGTTGTGTGAAGGGTATAGTTTTGGTGTTATTTCTTGTATTAACATCGTTTTTGTAACCTTGCTGTAACAACACTGAAACTATACTCATCGCACAACAAGTAGCTATCGTGGCTCGGTGGTCTAGTGGACGACGCTCTGGTGTTTGATTCAACCAGTCCCGAGTCCGAATCCCGGCGGGAACAACATCTTTCGATGGGCAAGTACATCAGCTGACTAGTCCCAGATAGGACGAAATGCACATCCTGGATTCCACGACTAACCACTATCCATTATTACTATAATTAGAACACTGGTATTATTGAGGCATCCACACAGGAGCAGATGTGCCAATGGAGACCGATCAATTTGGTCCAACCAACAACGGTATAATACAAACAATAATACTAATGCTAAACTATGGAGAGCTGTTCGCAAGAATAAGGATAAGATGCTCTTACAAGATAACCTTACTGTTGTGGTGGATTGATACACGACAAAGCACCTTTATATTGGTAGCACTGAGAGTGCAGTTATGGAAATCGGTTATAACGATTACTTGATTGATGAAATACTCATCTTCAGAAAACGCAATACAGGGACTTAAGCATGGTGGTAGGCATGACATTAGCACGTCAGCTGAATTTTGAGTGGTGGCTGGCTTAAGCTTTAGAATTTTGTGGATTTCACAGAAGACCTTATCGAGCTTTGAGAAGGACATTTGTCGAATTTTACATTCACTATATGTAAGTCCCTTATTCAAAATATAGGTTCCAGTCACCGAGTTCATGTTTCAGATATGAACCTGACATACCGTATTGGGCTCAGACAGTCGAAAGTTAGATGATGAAAGGGGTGTGCAACCTCTCTTTTACTATTGATCTCATTTTGCACTCTCTTGTCGTAGAATCTCGGGTGGTCTTATTTAGGCACACTATCTTGGGTACTGATTTACGAGTAAAACTATTTTACTTATTCCTTCTTTTGAGAAGCGCTCTTCTCACAGAAAATCATCAAAATGTCCATAAACTATGGTTTTGTTAGCTAAGTTTGAGGGTTAGTTTCTGATACAGAACGGTGAACCAATGAAACTCTCCGTTGGAATACATAGTGTCTCTATCCTTTATTGATAAATTCAAAATGACATTTAGTCGGTAAAGTACTAACACACACAAGGATTATTGTACGTCATTGGCCTAGATTCCGCATTCTTGAAGACTGAAGTTCTAAGGGGTGCTTAACTGAGAACCATATGTACGAAGGAGCATATACCTTGCTGTTACGAACATTGAATAGTAACTGATAATGTTTGGGTGTGTAATCAATAAAGTCGTCAGTTAGATGTGTCTACACTCCAGCGAATGATGTTATTACTTCTGAGATTGCAACGTCATGTGTTGAAATCCAGGTAACAGTTCATAATTTGGCGATAACAGTGGGACAGTGAATCTGAAAAATGTGACAAAAGAACTAGAAATCAGAGTTGACATTATTTATGTTTAGTATCTAACTAAACAGATGACTTTAAAGGTGTAAAGTTAAAGAAGTGATCGGAAAAAGAAAGATTTTACGAATGTGAGTTACTAAACAACTGAGGAGCTAACTGAAGACATGAATCATGAGAAGACGTCAAAATAACTATGATTAGAAATCAGGAGATGCAAAGAATGTTATGATACGGCCAAAATATAATTCAGTTACCAGAATAAATAAAGAATAATCACAGTCTCTTTCTGTTTAAAAATGTTACGTTGAAGGTATCTTATGCCAGTGGCTTCACTAAAAGTGCAAGAAATTCATCCAAAAAGATTGAGAAGTATCAGTTTGACCCCCTTTACATCAGGTATTTGGCTGTTTTAGACATGTAATCTTCACTGTATTTACTGCACAGATGTCCCAGAACATGCTCAGAATATTGATTAAATGCTCTTGTCAGAGTTCTTCTCATGTACTTTCTCCTACAAATACACGTAGATTGGTAAACACATTTCGTCGTAATATGAGTTTGTCATTAACGCCTTTAGATTGACTCAGTGATCATGCAACTTTTAGAGTGGATGTCAACCTAAAAAGAGTAAAGTTGAATTTCCGTACGACTTTCATTTACCTATTGACAGTACTAAGAGGTGTGGATTGAATTTTCTGACCAGGTGTAGTTCAATGAAATTTGCAGATATGCCTTACTGAAGAGAGCCGAAAACCAAGAGACCCAAGTCCATGGTTTTTCGCCTACTCTTGTCAAACATCAAGTACCAAAAGAATATTTCTAAGGTTGTCTTAACAAAATTCCATTTCTATTTGAACTCAAAAAAAATGCCTAAGAAATTACATGATATGAAAATAGCTATTAGATAGTTATATGTCGTATACTGAAGACAGCTTAACAAAGTAAATCACATAAAGTAATACATTATGGAGAAATCAGTAGAGTTTATGAATGAAAAATCAGAATGATGGGTTAGAGTTGTATGTTATAGGCAGAAAATTAGTAGTAGGATAGCAACGGGATGAAAGAAAACATTTTAAAACTAAGGATGTTTACACGGGTTGAATTCGCTTTAAATCTAATGACTAACTAAGCTTCTTTCATCAGAAATGACCAGGCTTTAAAACATGAGTCACTACATCAACCATATTTTGAAAAAGTTTTATTAAAACAGGTTTAATGCGATTCCCACGTAATCTGTAAATTACACTGTGAGATCTATTTCCCCATTTTGAAATTGATATAAATAATATTCAACAATCAATTCAGAAAAAGTACACTGATTATGACTGACACATACCCATTTCAACAAAAACCAATGAACTGTTACATAAACAATTTAGAGACCAACATTGGCAGCTTATCAACTACGTATGACCGAGTCACTGTACTTATGAAGAGGATGAGTTTGAGTTTAGGTGCAACCAAGATATACTTCAACCTTCAAAAGAAGCATTAACCTAACATTTTCACAATTCAGTCTCCTTTGAACTGTAGGTTCACCAAAGGGCAGTATTTTAGGAATTACCAAATCTATGTCATTTGGCTGATTTGACTTCCATAGCTTTCGTGATAACACTTTCAGTAAAGCTGTTTTCAATCAGAGGATGTAGTTAGTTCGTCATTAGTTGTGTCAAAATTATAGATGTTATAAATTCTGTAAGATAGGGAGTATATGAGATAACGTTTTGTGTTTTGATACATCCAACTGTGTAAATTTGTTCCACATCCGTTTTCTGTAGATAGGTTTTGTCAGTGTTTTGTAGCCATATCGTGTCAGCTGCTCATCTAAGAGAGATATTATTGGGTCTGGTTTCTTCTCTCTTCTGAACTTGATTTCTGGACGACAGTTGTTCAAAGAATTGGAACCTCTTCTTATTTATGTACATCATCAGATATGACCGATGTTTCATCAAAGTATCGTAACCTATGTAAGCATCTTGCATTTAAAAGTGCTTTCCTCCATAACTATACTACTCTGTCACGACTCCTCTCTCTGTAATCCGCCAGTCCACTACATCATTCTGACTTTCAACCACCAAACTATACTCATTTCTATACAAAGTATAATAGCATGCAAATAATTTCTCCAGCACTCTATAGCTTTTGACAAATCGCTGTCTGATAGCAACTACTTTTAAACAAAGTATTATTTTTGGAATCTTTGACAATATTACTTTATTGTTGTCAATTAAACGTAATATATATATGCATATGTACAGCTTCGATGCTCTTGGGGACATCATGATAGCTACTCCCTCAGTGTGCTCGTGGTTGTCGTCTGGGTGACAATGTTGGAGTAGATTATTGATTCTCCAGTTGACAGTTTGGAGAGTCCACTCCCATTCCATCTGATTTCGCAAATTCCAAGCACTTCAATGTGATACCTTCTCATCTCTTTTGCGATCTGGGCTGCCTTGCTGGGTTTAAACATCGTGCAGACATTCCATGTCCCCACGTTTACTTTCGCTTTCATCGAGAGAGGAGAAGACACATTGGCCAATTGGCTTCCTGAAGTCTTTCACCAACTGGCGTCATTTCGTCTCTCCGATTCCAGTGGGGAATAATTTTGTTTTTATTTTTTATATTTTGTTTGTGGTGTGAAGTTTGTTTAGCGGTTAGATTTGTTTTACGGGGTAGGGTTGCTAGCCCTATGCTCAACCTCCCCTCTTTATGTGGGCTTGGGACCAGCTAGTAACTAGTGAACTAGTTAGCCTCGTGCGAGGAGGAAATGAGAGCTTCTGGGCTGTCGTGGAACCAGGTTCAAAAGATCTCAGAGAACAGAGGTCACTGGAGACGTGCTACTAAAGCCCTATGTTCCATTAGGAACCCAAAGGACTAATAATACTAATGATAATAATAATATGTACAGCTTAATAAAAAGTCTCTGTAAAGATTAACTGTTCACCGGTTTTTTTTCATGAAATAGCTAAATGGGGATTTTAATAAATATGAATCATTTTAAACACATTTAGAATTCATTACTACATAAGTTATAGCATATAACCGTTTGACCCTAATGATTTTGTTGTTGATGAGCCGCTTTGAAATGTGGTTGCTGGAAATTGTTTCATAACAGCAGATAGCATTTCTTAAACCTATAAGTATTACATGACTTACTTTTTTGTCCGGGAGAAGGCTACTAACAATTGATTCTTTCTTTCCCAGAAGAAAAGTTCTGATGACTGCAGAAAATGAGAGTTTAGGTATTTACGCCAACAATGAATATTATTTTCGACACCTTCCTTTTAAGGCTTCAGAAATTGTAAGAATAAAACTGGCCGAAGTGTGGGCTCAAAAGCAATCAGTAATACCAACATCCTTATTGCTACTACTTTGATTAACTTTAGAAGATAGATATTTCTAATCTTTTTGTCACGTATCACAATCAGTAAAGGTCAGTCACATGCATCTCTTTTTGTGCACCTAGATTTGATTTGTAAAGTAATTAGCAAGTGATTTCTTAAATCTTCTTTATGTTTATCCTCATCTCCATTCCGATACACACTAATATTAAATCCAATAGCGTTTGCTTTAATCTTCCACATGTTTATGTCTCTCTTATTTATTATCCAGTTTATTCTCACGAAATAGACAATCATACAATAAAAAGTCCCTTTAATATCTTCGTCATGACCTTTTAGATTAAATATTGTTTATAAACATTTACTGTTAAGAAAAGGTATTCAATTTGAAACAGTGTTGCATAATAGCATCCTGCCATCTACACATGTTGTTTGTTCTGAACTAAATCCAAATGAACAATTAAGTTAAGTTTAAGTTCATTGAAGCATTTCGAAAGACAAACTCTTCAATTACATAAGGACCAAAGAAGTGATATAAAGCCACCCATTAAAAATGATAATGAGGATAATAATTTTGGGTATCCCTCAGAAATTGGAAAACCTTAACTTACGCTAAGATTTAGGCTTTGGATCAACTTCTATCTGACTGGTTTCATTTATTCTGATAAACTATGAAGAAAACTTGACACAAATATGAAAAAATATTTTTCTACTAGTTTGTAAACCCAGAAAGTTAAGGAAAAGATTTATTATAAAGTTTACTCGCAAATTAGTTATTTAGTTATAATGATTGCCTTCAGATTACTTTTCATCACACAGCAGATGATTATTGCGTAACTTCTTGAAATCAAATGTATCTGATGGTTCCTTAATTGATTCATAGCAAAGTTATAGGCGTTTATTGATGAGAAGTTCAAAAAAGGACTGAACAACTGTTAGGTGCTCTTAGGTTTCTAGTTTTCTCCAAGTAGATGTCGATTCACAATGAAAACCATGTAGAAAAAATTCACTGCTGACGAGCTACTAAATGATAGTATCATTGCGGTTGTCTTTCAGTGTTATCGTAACCCTTCTGAAGACGTTAGATGGACTCATACTGAAATGAAGATATTGGCACAACCAGATCTTTGCCAAATTCACCAAAAAAGCTGTTTCGGACCAAAGATTAAATTCACCTGATTGATTTTGATCACTGTAATTTATCTAAACAGTTTTTACCCCCTTTTTGTATTCCTATTATTATTATTTGTCCCTCGGGTTCCTAGTGGAACATATGGATGCAGTAGTACGTCTCCATTTCAATCTCCTCTCAGCAGTTTTTTGAACCTGACATACACCACTGCATACAAAATTTTATTTCTTCCTCACACCATCTCGTCCATGTAACCATCGCCTCGTCTCTTCTGCCAAATTGATAGTTTTCGCCTGTAGATCTTCGAGTTTGTGCGACTAGACAGTAGACATAAATCATCACCAGCGAAATCCACCGTAAGTCCCTTTTCTCGCTCCTCACTGTTTGCTGCATGATCCCGTCTAGCGAACCACGATTGAGAGGATCATCGGTGATAGTTGACAGTCTCGTATTACTCCTCTCTTCACTTCAAAGGCATCACTGAGCTTACCATTGTGAATCACTTCACATGTGGCGTCTTCATATATCTACTGAATGAGATTGATAAAGGTTTGTGATACTAAAACTGTAGTGTTGAAGCTGCTGCCTGCCAATTACTTCTCGATCGACGCTATCGAAGGCCTTTTCAGAGTCTATGGAGTTGAGGTTGTGTTGAGTTGACTGTCATTCTATGCTTTGTTCTGTGATGATGTGTGGCATTGCGTCGCCTTTCAACTTGATCCGCACATGATTTTCTCTTCCTGAATCCAGCCTGTTCTGGTCGTAATTTTGAATCCAGCGCATTTCTAAGTCTCTCCAGGATGATGAGGCCTAATACTTTGCTTGGAGTGGACAGTGACAAGAGCATGATTATGCACCACCTCTTGAAAAGACTTAGATCTCCCTTCTTTGGAAGTTTGATGGGGTAGTGCTTCTTCCAATCGGTGGGCAGGTAACTGTCCTTCCTTCTTTCCAAACCTTCTGAAGTAGTGGTATGAGCATGTACGCTGATGTCTCTGTGTCTATTTTCAGTGCTTCTGTCAGAATTCTATCCAGTCCTGCTGCTTTCCCGGATTTCAGCAACATTGTGGTGCTCAGGACTTCACTTCTGCTTTTGTTGGAGGGCTTGTGTTGACATGTAGTTCTGTGGCTGTGCTCCTGGTGGTTGGTATTTGTGGAGGAGTTGCGGGTGATGGTGTTGATGGTCGATTTAAGAGTTTTTCGAAGTGTTCAGTCCATTATTTTCTTTGTTTCTCCTCTTTGATAACTAGCCTTCCTTCAGTGTCATCTTTCATTGATTTCATCTGTGTTGATCTCTTCCCTCCGGGATAGTAAGCTGGTTATTTGAAATAATGTTATCAGGTCTCTCCTGCCAGTAGCCTATTCTACTTTACTTGCCAATGTGTTGTAGAAGTGTCTTTTGTCTTTGGGCGCACTGAATAACAGTCGAACTCCTCAACTCCCCATTAATCTGCTTGATCGTGATAATTCATCTGATATCTTCGATCCATCTTTTTCACAGTCAAGGCAAATGTTGTGTTACAGTAAGGAACCATTTGCAGGAGGTCATTTGTTTGAAGCAAGATATGTTGACCAACTACCGCTGCAGACTAAAAATAGTCTTTTGATATTTCAGACAGATAGAGGATGACTTTAAGTGTTACCCTAGCAGTTAGGGAAATAGCTAATTTGGCTTCTCCATTTCGCAAAAAGCTACATTTCTAAGCTGTATGGAGAAACCTGTTTGGTTATTTCAGCAGCTTCTAGAATGACTTTTACAGTCAATCATATTCACAACATGAACAAAGAGATTAGTTAAGTCCATATACCTAATTGTGCTATCACCATCTACTCTGGTATATTTAGTTGAGTAAATCATCATACTTATACAGATTTCTCCTCAGATGACGCAGAGTACCAATACTGAGTTCTGATAAATGTTTGTTTTTGTGCATATTACTGAATCATCCAAGCTTGTTATCGTAGTTAAGTTAACTAGGTGTTTGTTTTGGATTTTTCGAAATGAAAGTATGTAATTAAGGTCATGGTTGTTATTCTATGAATACGTGTCTGCCAGCTCTAAGTAATACTGCTTACGAACACTACTTCAGCATTTCATTCCGAAATCAGTGAAGAAACTAATAATGATGAAAATGACAGACAAAGCTTAACAAAATAAGTCTCATAATACTGTTCTTCAGTAAGGACATCAACATTGAAGACAGTTACCGAGAAGAATGATGTAAGTAGGATGAGAGAGAAATGAACATCAGATTACTGTTTGAGAATGTCAAACCAAATCGGAAGTGAAACAACAAAAGAACCACAGACATTTTACCTAAATTTTGAGAGATTTATTGGTGTTCAGAAAATGAACACTGAATGTGATATTTAGGTCACAAACTCAACTTCTTTTCAAGTATTCTGAATGGTTAAGTGCTCCAAGGAATAAGTCGTACTATAAGGTGAACTGACAAAAGTAGATAGATGTGAACGACTAGATTCCAACCATGTGGTTGCACAATTCCGTGCTAAGTGCGAGACTTAAAAGTTCTAGACCCGGTTTGCGATTGAGTCATGGTTGTGCAGCAATGAGGAGTGCTTAACATGAATAAAACAGTCATCCAGTGCTCTTATGTTTTTAATTATCCTCCAACTTACGATCATTTAAGGAGAAAACCATTTGAAAATTTTTTTATCAGCGAGTCATTAACCTTAAGACAACAGTGAGTGAACCCTTAACAGATGACATATCGCTACATAAAATAAGGACCGTTCAGCGATGACTCCCTTCTTACGTAGCCTTTCTGTCAATCTCGATTAGTAAACTTTGATGCGGCCGTAAGAGAGAAAAGCTTTTTACTTAGTTTCAGAAGCGGCTTATGTAAGTTTTATCAGGACAAGTATGCATCGCTATAGAGGCGAATTTTTTTCTTATCACTCTCCAATTTCGCCTCATGAAGTAACTCTGAAGTTCACGCATGTACACTTGCCAGACGCTAGACTGACGAGAACTAAGCTCTGAGAGCAATAAAACCTGAAGAATTTCTGAATATCCCCGAAAAATCGTTGAAATAAAATGTCTCAGTTATTCGTTGACATAGAAAATTTGTGCTTCAACCCGAAAATCCTATATATGTCTTTATTCCTGTTTTACAGTTACAGTGTTCATTGAGTAGCATACCCTAATCACAATATCAAGCCATAAAAAGTATCTGTAAAGTAAAGGATAACCACTAATGATCATCCTTTTTCTTCTATTAAAAAAGCATCGTTTCATAGTTATCTATGAACAACTGCCATCAGTTAATTGTATTGTTAGTTGCAGAACGTAAAACTCGATTAAGTCAATTTGAGGACCTGAAAGAGATGTAATGTGTTGGGAATAAACTGCTTATGAAGTTTTAGTATTGAAAGATATTTAGTAGTTTCACAATCAGAGTAATAAGAGAAAGCAACAAGGAAATTACTGTAGCTGGCTGGCAACGAACCAACGATGAACCCATCACCTGACAAATATACAGAAGGAGAAAGTGGAGATGGATTGGCCTGACGGACACTGAGAAGACCATTCAGGGATATCACGCACCAGGCCAGGCCGTTGAGCGGAAGTCTCATGGGAAATAGCGAGTTGGGTGTCCGAGCTGAGGGTGACATAGAGGAGATTGTGTGAGGGAAAAATAAGAGCTTCTGGGGATTCGTAGAGCAAGGTTGAAAAGATTGTAGAGAAGAGAGTGGAATGGAGACGTGCTACTGAGGCCATATGTTCCACCAGGAAATCGAGGGATAAATAATAATATCAATAATAATACTAAATATGAATTGAAGTAAATAAAAGTCAAATTAAGAGAAATCAGCGCTTGAAATCACTACTTGGATTACTGACATCCAATTCACATAATCAAAAATAATTTTCTTCGAATTCAGGGGGACGACAGAATATGTTTATGCGTGACTATTTAGGGTATCCATGGTTTCATCGACATACTGTGCGATGATTGGAGGTAAAATGAAAATGTGTGTTGTTGAAGGCTGTGAAACAGTGGCCCGCGGGTCACCTGCCCAATGGTACACCAGTTGAGCTACGAGAACTTATAAGGTCATTAAAGTGTATGAACACTAAAGCTAACACATACTCAAAATGACAAAGGATAGAAAGCTAGCACATGCTCTGTAATGGACTTACTTCTTTAGAGTTAATAACTTGAATGCTATCAGAATCTATGTCCAACCTTCAACCGCTATGTACTAGTGTGGTCGAAATACTATAAAATACCAACAGATATAATTTAAGTGCCACGGTGAAAAAGCATCGCTGTACGACGTTATCATGATTTCTCATAAAAAAAGAAGCAAATTTTTATTGCCGAACTTTAAGGAGTATAACATATTTTAAGTTTTCATGATGGTCGTTTCCCCTTTTCCTGACTCATTTTCTGTATAGATTTCCAGTATCATGGTTCGGGGTTCCTAACAAATATCTTCCTCAGGTTGATGTTAATCATAGACAGAAATTAGCTGGAAGAAAATTGGGAACCTGGAAGCACTGAACAGCTTCTAAACCATAAGATCGGGCTTCAGTGGTCCATATTTCCTATTTCTATCATTTCACGATACAGCACAACTACTATCCAACACCGTCACTGAATAACTGTCTACACATTCAACTTGTTTGACCTCAGCAGGTACGACCTCTCATTGTAACTTCGAGAATTACCTCTCGAAACAAGTCACCAATAAACGGTGAATTGATTCAGTTTGGAGGTTTGTGAGGATTTATTGGTTTCAGGCTAATATTCATCTTGGACTGACAGTTGAAAGAACATTAAAAATTTAGGAGCACTGGACAGCTGTTTCGTTGTAGTAAGAGTTTCCAACGTTCCTGCAACTAACACTATGATGGAATACCAACCTGAAGTCAATAAATCCCCACAAACCTCCAAACTGAAAAATCCTTTTGTTGGTAAAATTACTCAACATTATTTTAATTACAGTCGGTCAAATGCAATCACTTTGAGTAGTAACTGAAGTTCACTTAGCCAACACTAAGTTTGGTAAATCATTTTTGAGAGGAATCGCCTAGTCACTTTAACCTTTCAGAGAAATTAAATTATTATTTCACCAACGACTTCATTCAAATGATAGTGTTTGACGTCAATCAGTATTCCATCTGAAACCCTAGGAAACGTTAGGAAAAGTGCTTCATATTCAATTTCATTGGTGGTTAGTTTGTAATCGTTTTAATGTTTCCAGATGATCCTCAGTGATCTGTTTTGAACAGCTTGAAACATAAGTAAATATACGATGAAGTTTTTGGACAATTATAAAAGGTAAATTTGAGGGATTTTGGCCAGCTGAAAAATTACTTCAAATCGAACAATCAAAAACTTAAACTTATCCTTCACCAAATCTATATGACGCATTTTTCAATAGTCCAAATCGTACAAATTTATTGTGTTGACATACTTTGACTTCTTAATAGAGTATAACTTAGCTTCACTGATTCCTCTTCATTCTACTTGTACTGAAGAACTCCTTCATGATCCCAGCGTATACCTAGCACTTGTTGTGTTAAAGTTATGACGGTGAAGGTTTCTCCACACACTCAAACTCAGTTGTAGATGCAATCAGCTCGCTTAAAAATTAGAAAGTGAACGAGGAGGATTAACTACTTTGGAGTACAATATCATCTCATCCATCATCACAAAAAGTAGGCTTTGTCAGATGTTTAAATAATCTAGCCAGAAAACTCATTTACCGGTGCAAGAACTTCGATAAATAATTGCGCCATAACTGCAATAATTGCAATAATGGGAATAAACTGTCATCCTTTAGAATTTACTAAGAAATTTGTAGAAGCATATAGGAAATGAAGTTATTGTAATATCAGTAGTAGCAGCATTACAAGCAGAGAGCAGTTCAAGGAGTCTGCTGTATCGCTAAATAAGGAAAAAACATCAGAAGCTTTACGTAGATTTCTCAAAAACCTGAAATTAAGGTGACATTTAAACCTAAAACTTTGTCGACTTAAGGATCTGACTGACCCAGTTAAACAAAATTATTTGATATACCATATACCATGTAATGGTTGTGAGCTAAAATGCATACAGCAGACCAGTCGACCAGGTATAGTTGGATAATGAAAGCAAAAGCACTTAGTCAAGGATTGAGTGATAGACCCCACTAATGCCAATGATCTGGGAAAGCTTGTTTACTGCGGTGCTTTCAGCAACAAATGTTTAGCGAAATTGTTGAAGTATTACAAAAATTACTTTTATAAGTTTAGTTGATTAAGTAAACTGTTATAGTGTGCAGAAAGATTGATGAAATCTTTATAAGAAGCCGTACATGCTTTGAGCCCTTTTCAACTAATCACTTTGCTTCGAAATTTCGGGAAAAAAGAGTGAATCAAAGTATAGGTATCAGGTTAGTTGAAAAGACGAAAAATCATTTGGATTTAAATCTACTGGACATGGAAATAACCAACGCCATTGTAATTTGTTAATATTGTTGGCGTTCCTGTTGACGCTGTAAATACACTTTTTGCTAAATAATCACCTTTTTTCCATCGCGTTGGAACTGAACGACTATTAAGAGTGAAATCCGAAGGTATTTGTAAAGGCATCCTTATATATAAAGTAGTCTGCAGACATATAAGTCAGGCTGTATAAAATCATTGTAAATATGTGAAATAAACAAAGTACATACGATCAATAAATGAGTCAAACAAAACAGTTTGAAAGAAGAAATGATATCAGTGTGCCCTATGTACTGAAAGGAGATTTTTCCCTTTTCGATAATTACCTATCAACTTTGTTCAGCCTATTCAAGGAAGTATATAAACTGTCACATCATCTAACTTAAGCCATCAAACAAATGTTGGTCAACTTCCAAGTAAGTAATTTTTCTAAATCTGTTTGTGCAGCAGAGGTATTTTAAAATTTATAGTCAAATCATTGGAAAAGAAGCTTTATCTTTCAGGCTTGAGTAAAATGTAAAGACACCAAGTGAATTTTAAAGATAATGTGAACAGCAGCAAACGAAAGCCAGTAGACGTTTTAACCACAGGTTCAGTCTTGCATCAACTAAACTGACAGATTGAAATTCCTAGGTTTATTCAGTTCATGTATGAAGCCAATGACTGCACCGATATGGAAGGAGAAAACGTTACAACAAAACAACTTGGAACGACAAAACTACACCACTACTCTTATGAATATAGAATATACTGAATAGAAAAGAATTAATCACTAAGACGAGATAAATATACTGAAAAAAATACATCATTAACACATAGATATTCACATACAACCATATATTTCCCTACCCTACTTACTTACTGAACGATGAATTAAGAATAAGATGATATTTTAACGAAGAGGCTCTTTTCAATAGAACTGTTCTCCAGCTGTACATATATATATATATATATATATATATATATATATATAGTATTTGAAATATTATACGCCAAGAGAAAATTTAAGTAGGACAATAATAATAACGAAAGTCCTATAACAGTAGTTAAAATGTACAGCTTAATGATTAACTAATTGGTGTTCCTTTTTATTGAATGCATATCTTGTTCTCAGTTTCAAAAAAGAGATTAATAAGTGTGTAGAGAACAACGAAAACCACACAGAAATGTATATCGAGCAATCCGCTTGCTTAAGATAAATTTTAGTTCTTTACTGTCGAACATTTATGTTTATGCCTGGTTCGGTAATTGTGGTTGTTTTCATCATGCTTACTGCTTCTCTGGTTTATGTTATTTTATCCGTTTGTTTTCCAACTTCTTTTTTGAGTAGACTAATAATTCTTAGTCAAAAGATGAACTCAGCTCGCAGAGATTAATCTGGATTACACTTGAAATAAATCTGTCTGAAAGCTCACATCATAGTTTTGTCGCTGAGTTGAATCTAGCTGTAAAAATATGGAGAGATTAATCTAGGTACTGGCAGTTATTTATTTAAAACCGATTATCTTAGTGATAAATAAATCATCTCAGAGATAGCATATATTTTAAAGTAGTTGTGTTGTCAAAAAAATGGCATTACAAGGGGAGAAGTTGTAACTTATACCTGGTTGAAAACAAACATTTTGATACTCAGGTAGCTGGATAATTTTTTCACGGTTGATCTCATTTATTCGTACAATTGACTCATTATGAGAAAATAGAGACAATTCCAACCTTGGCTGAATGAATATCAGAAAACCAAACTACAGAATTTTGGCGTATATATTCAGTAACATGCAGAATGGAACATTAGTGGAATAAAATAATCACCTAGATGCAGAGGATTTGGTTTGTATAGCATACCTCAAAACTTCATATTGCATAAGCATATTACTATCTTTTGGACTTATTTGGAATGGATGAACATATCAGTTTACTGGCCACATCGTTTATAGGAAACCAGTAACTGTTAAAGTTAATAAACCGTTGTAGATGTTAGTTAACGTTAAAGATCTTTCTAGACTCAGTACCTGAGAAAGTGTTCATATCACATTATCAAACCGAGAGAAGGACAATTTTGAGACAGGATAAAATTTGTAGCTATTAAATTTTATTACGTGGCCAAACTTGTTATTGTGAGGAGACAAATTATGCACTCCATTGCAAGCCTGAACACTGGATAAATGCTTGTTTCACGTTCCAAATGTGCTTACCAGTTAAATTTTTGTGAGCTCACAAACACTGGAAGGACTAATCAACTAATGCAGTTGAGGTTAGGAGGATATGCACCTGAATAGTCTCAAAAAGGTTTGGAGTACGAAACTATGATTGGCGCAGCTCAGAGACAGGTTTCTTCATTTACAGCTTAGCATATTATCGTAACTTAAATATATAAGCAGTAGTCGCAGAACAGCAACAATCACATGGTGTGATAACAACACTTAGTGAATCGTATACAACACTCAAGAACCAAAAAATGTATTTTATTTTTTTGTAAATAAGGATGAGTAAATTGAAAGCGCAAAAAAGAAACACAGTTATGAAATAATAGAATGATGCTCACAGAAACATAAAAACGAAAAGTGATGCAGCACACAAAACAAACAGTTGAATGAATGCCAATAAAACGGCTAAACACTTCAAGAAATATCAGTAGAAGATGAAAACAGTGAGTGATGCAATAATGTTATCAAAAAAACAGTTACTCAATAAAAAGTAATTTAATTCAGTCTAAATACATAGGTCAGGTGAAGTTCATTTGGTGGTCAACAGCTCAACTGAGAAAATTGGAAGTATTCACGTCTTCTTTTTATTGACTACTTTGTTGAAATACTTATGCATTATCCAATGATAATTATCCACCCAAAGTTATATAAGTATGCAACTCCTTTCGATACATTTGGCCTCGCATTCCATTTAACTTGACTGCTTAGAATGGTATCCTTCCTTTTAATTCAGGTCTTCGGTGAAACACTGAGTGGAGTGAAATGGGTTTAATGCTTTTCGAGGTTAAACTATTTGAATGATGCATTTTAAACGATGCTTTGGAACGTTATCAGTAAAGTGAGTTACCACAGGTGTTTAACCAGGTAAATTAGTTTACATTCTTATCAAGAGTTGTGCTTTTCATCTCTGTATTGCTTAATAGATAGTCTTCAAGGTCACAGAGATACCTTGAATACCGCCGTCTTTTCTGAAAATCTAACTTATTGAATAGGCCTGAATAAAACAGGGCATGATAATACTGTGGGACTTTCTAATTTCTCCTATTTCATATAGGGGCATGTACAGGAAAAAAATCAAGAAAAAACAGGAACGGAAATATTGTAAACGAAGGTTATGGAAAACGTTCACAAAATAAAAAAAATAAAGTAAAATACTAGATGTAATATTAAGTGAAGACATGGAATCAAAGCATTAGGGTCATCGCGGTCAGTTTTCAGTCAAATAAAGAAATAATTTGTAGGTGGTATGAAAGCACCAACCTCAGCTGCCCCCTCGATTCTCCAACTTGGATGTCTGGGTTACTGTACACAACTCTGACTAAGTCAAATTAATGTCATAATTTGGTCAGACCACTTTTAGCTTTCTTCAGAAATAATAAAACTTCATCAATTAACTTAACTCTCTTACCTGAGACTCGATGCCTAATCTCTACATTATATACATGGTGATTCCACCATACTTGGTTGGTGTTAATAATAAAGCAATGGTCAAATCCTCCTTCAAGTGTATCCAAGAAAATGCTTTCAGTAATACAATAAATTGTCACGAATGCCTGATACTTCTAACGGAAAAGTAATCAAAATCAGCAGTCGCTTGGAAAATGGGTCACATTTCCTTTTCTCAAGACCTTTAGGATTATTTGTAAAGGTGTGCAATTCAATTCACCCATTTCACTCCACTAGTTATCACCTACAGTGAAAAGGACACATTTCACATAGGCATGTTTAAAGACTTTGTTTTATTTTGAACTAGTTGCTTTTACATACCAATAATTTCGTGCTTGGAACCACGTGTAGTAATAGTAATGCTGCTATACCAAAAAGGTTGAATTCTCTGAATTAAATAGGTCATTTCGCAAGTTTGTCCATATAGCAAATATCGTAAAGTATAAATCATTTGAGTATATAATTTTGTGAAAATAATTGAATAACTCCTAGAATTATTCTAAATTATTGAAACTATTTTTCAATTTTGTTACTTGTCATCAACTTAGGTATTATAATTATTATTATTATTTGTCCCCTGGGTTCCTAGTAGAACATATGGCCTCAGTAGCACGTCGCCATTTCATTCTCTTCTCTGCAGTCTTTTGAACCTAACGTACACCACTGCCCACAAACTTTCATTTCTTCCTCACACAATCGCCTCCACGTCACCATCGCCTCGTACGCCCAACTTGTCGGTTCCCGTGCGAGTTCCACAAGACGTCCTGGCCTGGCACATGATGTCCCCAAATCGTCTTCTCAATGTATCCTCAATCCAATCCAATCCAATCCATCTCCACTTTATTCTGCATATTTTTGGGGTGATGGGCTCTTCGTTGGTTCGTTGCCAGTCAGCCAGAATGAGTTCCTTGTTGTTTATTTTTATTATTCTGGCAGTTCACCTGATCTTCAGTATCAGTATCAAGTGAGCGTAGTTGGCAGCTGTTGATGATGTATGTGTGCAGTTTGTTGGAAATGCTTTTGCTAACGCACCAAGTCTCTTAATCATCACACAGAAGCACTGACTTGACTGAATTAGTGTTGGAAATACGGATTGTGTTCACGCTTTATGCTAGGTGCAGTGCAGTGCATTGGAGTAGATCTCCACACTTATTTCAGATTAATGCAGGAAGGCCTGTCTTGCTGCTTTTCCGATCGTAGCTGCTTTGAAGTTCTCATCTATGCTGCCTTACTAAGGTAGGTGAAAGAGACAACTTCGTTTAGATTTCTCCCATTGGTGGTGATTGGTGCTTGTTGCTGACCTTGTTGTTCCTTAGGTATCTTCATCACCTCTACCTCTATTTTCTCTCAATGAGGAACATCCTTCGCTGCCTCATTTCTTCTGCCTACTTGTTGGTTTTACCTGTAGATCTTCGAGTTTGTGCGACTAGACAGTAGATATAAATCATCACCAGCGAAATCCAAATATCCCAGGATCCTTTCGTCGATTCAGCCATCGTAACCCCTTTTTCTCACAGCCCATCACATTAGTTATATGATCCATTACAGTCCACTCGACGACAATCAAGAAGATCATCGGTGATAGTTGACAGCCTTGTCTTACTCCTCTCTTCACTTCAAAGGCATCACTGAGCTTACCATTGTGAATCACTTCACATGTGGCGTCTTCATATATCTATTGAATGAGATTGATAAAGGTTTGTGATACTAAAACTGTAGTGTTGAAGCTGCTGCCTGCCAATTACTTCTCGATCGACGCTATCGAAGGCCTTTTCAGAGTCTATGGAGTTGAGGTTGTGTTGAGTTGACTGTCATTCTATGCTTTGTTCTGTGATGATGTGTAGCATTGCGTTGCCTTTCAACTTGATCCGCACATGATTTTCTCTTCCTGAATCCAGCCTGTTCTGGTCGTAATTTTGAATCCAGCGCATTTCTAAGTCTCTCCAGGATGATGAGGCCTAATACTTTGCTTGGAGTGGACAGTGACAGGAACATGATTATGCACCACTTCTTGAAAAGACTTAGGTCTCCCTTCTTTGGAAGTTTGATGGGGTAGTGCTTCTTCCAATCGGTGGGCAGGTAACTGTCCTTCCTTCTTTCCAAACCTTCTGAAGTAGTGGTATGAGCATGTATGCTGATGTCTCTGTGTCTATTTTCAGTGCTTCTGTCAGAATTCTATCCAGTCCTGCTGCTTTCCTGGATTTCAGCAACATTGTGGTGCTCAGGACTTCACTTCTGCTTTTGTTGGAGGGCTTGTGTTGACATGTAGTTCTGTGGCTGTGCTCCTGGTGGTTGGTATTTGTGGAGGAGTTGCAGGTGATGGTGTTGATGGTTGATTTAAGAGTTTTTCGAAGTGTTCAGTCCATTATTTTCTTTGTTTCTCCTCTTTGATAACTAGCTTTCCTTCAGTGTCATCTTTCATTGATTTCATCTGTGTTGATCTCTTCCCTCCGGGATAGTAAGCTGGTTATTTGAAATAATGTTATCAGGTCTCTCCTGCCAGCAGCCTATTCTACTTTACTTGCCAGTGTGTCGTAGAAGTGTCTTTTATTTTTCCGTGCCCTCTTCTTCACTTCTTTGCCCAGTGTAGTCTTTCGTAGGTTGTGTTCATTTCCTCTTTTTGTTGTTCATCCCTGCACTGCAATGCACTGGTTCATCTTCTGCTTCACCACACCATCCTCCTTTCCCTCCTGTATCGATTTCCACGTGTCCGACGATATTTATTTCTTGTCCTATTTTTTCTTCTGTCTCCCTATACTGTTATACAGGTTTCGTTCCATACCTTTTTCAAAGTTTTTCAGTGTTGTTCCACACAGGTTTCTTCTGGGATGTTGCTCAATACCTTCCATTTTGTCTTGATGGCTGACGTGAAGATGTCGCTTGTAGTTTCATCCTTCAGTTTCGTTTTTGGGTGTTCAGCTTTAACTTTAGTTTATCAGCACTAGCTTCTTTTAAGGCTTTCAACTGGGTTTGGAAGGTTTCTTGCACTAGATAGTTAGTAGGGTGAACCTTAGTTTGCTCTTTTTCCTCATCTCATATCCAGTAGGCTGCATCTCTACTTTCTTCATATCGGGATGAAGTCAATCTTACTTCTACTTTGTCCTGGTGTCTGGTGAAATTCATGCCACTTTGTGAATATCCTTGTATTTGTACACATTGCCTCCAGTCACCAAGGCATTTAATGCTCAGAAATCTGCAAACATTTCTCCATTCTTGTTCGTTTCACCGAGTGCTTCTCGACCCATGATAAGTTCTCTACCTGTGTTGTCCGCTCACAGTTCGGCATTCATGTAACCTATTAGAATAGTTTTCGATGTCGCCAACTGAGGTGGAGTCTAGTCCAGTACTCATTACAGTTGTCTTCAGAATTCCTCCTTCTCTTGATCTGCATTATTTGTAGGTGTATAGCGTAGCAATGTATGATTGTGACTTTCCTTCCATTTGAGTTGAATCTTGCTGTCATGATCCTGGAAGCGATGGGTTCCCACATCAGCTTAGGTGAAGGGGGTTAAATTTCTTTTCTTTTTCTAGAAAAATCACTAAAAGCACTTACCTCACCTTGTTAGTCAAGTGTGAACCCATTCTCATTTAGTTTTCACCATATCAAGTACACTGGTATTCTCTCAGAGAACACACTACACCTCGTACCACTACTTACTTCTTTCCGAATCTGAAATTTAGATCATCAGATGGTCACAATAACGTCCGATCATATGCTAAAGAACTTGAGTTTTAAGGGTCTTTTTCTGCCGGGAACTGTTAAAGGCATTCATTTTTATACAGCTGGGTAGTAAGCGTTAAACGCTTGCATTTGGCATAGGCATGGCCTAGTGGTTGATTTTAAACCTAGTCGCTGTGTATGTAAAAAGTTCATGATTCGTCTTATTTTTCCTCAATAATTTAATACCTCTATACATTCAGCCGATAAGCCCTCAAAAGCAAGGAACGCCCATCACGAATTCCACTGTTGGCCACCACTAAGAAAATTACGATACTATAAATAATCAAGCAATACCTACGATACGTCACAGGAGCTTATGATCCAACAAATGTTGGTAAGTTCAATCCAGAATAAAGAGTAATTTTTAGTACCAATAAACAACTCCAGTCTAAAGAATTTTAAGTTATTGACTTCCTAAGTCATATGTGTATCCTATTGATCTGGATTTCACTTTAAAATGCTGTTCTTAACTTCCTCATAACCGGATTCCTTTTACAGTGTTATTGCGAACAATATTCATTGTGATTACTAACCAACTTTATCGGATGATTTGTTAACAGTGCAATCATTTGTATATGGTCCTTTTACTTTATTAAGTCATAAACTTTGTCAATTATTCTGCTCTTCATTGATTCGTCTTTATAAAATAATCAATTTTATGTTACCTGATCCCAACACTATATGGTTATCAAAGTAGAAGACTAACCATCACCATATACATTTCTTATTAGTATTCCAATACCTTAGAGCAACTATAACTGCGATCTATTGCCTTTAATGTAAAAATTGTTCCTGAAAAATTATTCTGTGATGTAAACCTGGGCGCAAAGGCTGCCGTTAACAACTCTTCATTAGATCCTTTTATGTGAAATAACAGAGAAGCAGCTTTGTTTAATGTGAAGCATTTTCATCATAATTAATTGTTCATAATGAAAACAAAGTAACCAAACAACTATTGAACGCTCTTTTTGATTCTCAAGTTCTTAATTTAGTGGTAGTAGCCATTTTCGAAGTGTTTGCAGTCCCCTACTTCAGGTACCAGGCTTTTATTCCCTGAAAAAGACTCCATAATCAGTCTCTCTCTCCAGCTAGCTATATTGGATTTAAGAACCGTTACAACATGCAACTCTATTGAACAGTTACTATTATTTTGCAAGGCGACAATAATCAAGATTATTTATGTTAGTAGTGTCTACCATTATATAGTTAGAATTTTGTCTTTTTGTATCCTGAATGACCATGTTTGACTACTTCGACCTGTGTACTTGACCCTATAAGCTATTACATGACACTTAATAGAGAAGTTGTTTTTCTTCACTTGATCTGCTGATTCTTTTAGTCTACACAGTTTTTATGAGTTTCTTGTGTTAAATACCATCATGGCTTCAATATTATTAAGGGTCGTTCTTAAACTTTTTGATGCCCCCTTTTTATATGGCATAACTGTTGAAGTTTCGTCTTAGAATGAGCACTGATATTAGTTCTCTTTCTCCTGCCAGTCCTCGGAAATATTCTCAGGAACTTTGCAGGTTGTTTATTAGACAATAATGCTTCTTTCATGTGCATGAGTCATTTGTTGAAATTTGTTGACTTACTAGTCTAACTCTTGGCTGGATTTATTGGGCGTTTCCCCGACGGTGATATAAAGTGAAATCCATGTTTCCGTTCGAGTTCAACGATCATTTGTGAACACTGATATCTAAGCCATAGTGTGCTTTTCATTTGGTTTTACAACCTCACATAAGTATTTTTCTAACTCTTACGTAAGTCACACTGTATCTACTATTGAGTTTATATGAATGTGAATTTATTACAGGACCAAAACATGCATTTTTTTAGATTTGAAGCCATTTAAAACCATTTGTATATAAATGATCTCCGAAACTTACACTTTTTCGTATTATAGTGGAATACATAACCATCATTGACTAAATTTCTACCCACAACTTTCCGCTTCACGATAATTTTCGATCTGAATGTTGTATCTACCTAAATCATATTGTTCTTTAAGGTTTTTACTTTTTACTGTTAACCGTAATGCACTACTATTAGTGTTTTTATTTTAAAAGCACTAGATGTATCTTGTATCACAGTAATCATACAATTTTTCAATTTACTCACATAGTGATCTCAATTCACTGGATTGATGTTTTTCTTTTGCATGTTACATAATCTGTTAGCTAGTATTAACTGTTCCTTCTTTACATTTCTTAATTATCTATAAAATTCTCTTACATAATATATAATTTAGCAAGGATTTTAATGTGTGACTTAAGACTACCGACTTCCTAATTTGAAGTTATATACGAATAATCATTGTAGTTTTAGACTGAATGTAGTTGAAAAGTATTTCTTATATAAATAATTAGTTTGTTCTGTGAATCAAGTCCTTCTTCTTTTGCTTAAACATTATATTATCTTTGTATAGTTGTACTAATTTACATCAATCCAAAACTCATATAATCATCTCTGGTTATAAGACACAAGGAAAGATTGGAGAACTTTAATTTTTATGTGTAGATTTATGTGCCTCACAGTTGTATGAGTTTTTGAAAATTGATAGTAAAAAGATAACAGTGTTGAAATAGTCAGCTAAGAATTTGCGAAAGTGATACAGAGAAAGAGTAAGGAAGTAAACAAATAAAGAATGAAAGAATAAGAAAATAAATGACTGAGTTATTTCTCACAATACTTGAAAATATACAACTACCTATTCACGTCTTATTTCAATTCTCATTAGTTCCATTTATTTACGAATATATCACAATTATATTTGAAGTGAATGTAAAGTATATTTAGGTAATAGTCAAACGCATTTAACGATGGGATGAGTTATGCAATCCTAATAATTTGAAAAAAAGTTTATATTTCAATGACAATTGCTTCACTCTCCCTTAAACGCTAGTATTAGATTAGAGTGAACGGAAATTTTAATCATTGCATTGAACAGTGAATGTTTTCACCATTTAGGAACAAACATTGAACACAGCTTCGAGTGTTTGATAGATTTACTCAACTTGTTTAAGTGGATTATCAGACTATCCCCTCAAGATTCACCAACCTACACACTTCATATGAAAAGCTTACTAGCGTGGTCGAACAGAACTTAAGGATTGGAATCAGTTGGCCTTTTTTAGGAGAGATGCTTTGCGGAAAACAAATACGAATTACTGTAAAGAATTACTTTAGGTCACTACAAAAGGTGGTAAGCAAATGAATTATTTTATATACCCCAATGACTGTATACCATCTACCGAAGATACCTGACGCTGAAATTTAATAATGAGTAAACACAGCCCATCTCAATGTAATAAGCTTTTGGTGATCAATAACTTTTGTAGGCGAAACACTTGGAAATGAATTGTTCTGAAACTGACCAGTAAAACATAAGTTCATCAATGATAGTAAGGGTGTTGAAAACAGTTTTCACTTTGCTAAGCAACTTTGAAATTTCTTGTCAAAAATCTTTCAGTGCTAAAACGTTTATTTAATTTGGATATTGATCGGGAGTCTTTCTATTCCTAGGTAATTTTCATCAGTCAATATTAGCTGGAAAAGCACTGGAAACCAGTATGCAGTCAATGCTAATTCGGATCCCATTTAAGATTTAGCCCATTATCAGTAGATAATGCAGCGTACACACTAAACTGCGGCCAGTGAGTAGGAATTGATTGTTTACCAGTTATGTTATATAAGCGTAATCACTTGTAATTATTGGGGATATTAGATCCCCCAAAATGAACTCTTAACCCCATGAGCTGATAAGATTTTCCCAATAGAAATACAAATTTGTCTTATCCGTAACGTTTTCTGCCTCATTTGTGTCACTTGTTTAGACTTTACTTAAAAATTTCCTTTTCTTTTTGGACATTCTTTCATTTTGAATGATATAATTTATTCGCTTGTCTCAAAGGCATCCCTACTGCATATAGATTCATAAGTTGTGCACTTTTTTCATACTCTTTTCACGTCATCACTGCCACCTCGTTTTTGGTGGCCAAACAAGTCATTGAGTATAATATTTGAATCATTCGGTATCCAGATTCGAATTTCTCAGCCTGTCTTATATGACAAACTTGACAACATCCATCCTAAATATTTGCCATCATCTGAAATATTATACATTATGAATACGAAGGTTGAAACTCTTCTTCCTGAATCCTGAATAAAAATAAAAGGAAACAAGTTAATATACCTAAAAATGTAGTCATACTGGAACATTATTATTTCTGATACCAAAGATAACATTTATAATTTCATGAACAGATTGTGTATGTATTTTTCCGTTCATATCCTAATCAGTAGATTAATTACACCGAGTTGCATATGATATCGATGCCTATTGTTACATCCTAGGATTTATTTCTATTTTGTATACGCACTAACAAGTTCCGACTGGGAAGATCTAAGCTAGTATTTATTAAAAGTTGTCAGAAAATTATACCCATTTCTGTTTCTCTATTAGACTGTCATTACAACATGAATTCTAAATGATTTATAGATATATGAGTTGACTTTTTTGAATAAGAAAAAAAAGAAAAGCTCATGAAAACAATTATGCTCAAATGGTGAAATTGTTGTTAGTTATTTGACAATTCTATACTATATACTATTCACTAGACGCGAATTATGATGAGAGTTCGCAATACATATCAGTAAGTAAAAGATATGGGCTGTCATGTCATAGCTTTCAGTACTAGGCAGATGCGTCTGGTGCAAAATCAAAGTTAGATGAAAGATCAAAAGCACTCAAAGTGTGAGTATAAAATTTTGTAGAATGTTATCTATTAGTTAAATAGTACGTCTTGACAACAGTCATTTAATCTATTATCAGGAATGCAGCTGTTCATTGCTAGTTGTTTCAGCTTCAGAGTGTATGGTCCGTTTATTGCTTAGTTAAAAACTTTGTTCTAACCCTCATACAATAACATACAAATACCCATTGAAAAATAGGCAACAAACTGTAAGTAGGTTCTCTTTTACCGCTCGTATTGTTCCCTTAAGCTTACTCTTAGCCCTTAGACCTCAAGCATTACTGCTTACTTATTAATTATTACCATTTTTATCATTAAAATACAAGAGTGGTACAGCAAGGGCACCAAGAAATGCGCCACACAAAATGGTATAACAACATTGTGAAGACATAAACTATGGTAATTTCTTAAGTAAGAAGGAAAAACAATAAGAATGTTATGCTTAGAAGGGCAGTCCATTAAGATAAATTCACAGTAAAGCACTCATAATTTTTCAGAAGCAGAAGATACAAGAAAGTTACAGCATGACTGTCACTGGTTCCAAATCTGAACTTCTCAAGTCACTGAATTGCGTGATCTGTCGGGTCCCGTCAGGGGAGTCATCATGCGCCAACAGGTGCTAACCAGATGCAACTACCCTTCATACCACGGCACTACGTCATACACTGACTACTCCTGCATTTGTTCCATCCAGTCCCAGGGCTAATAAACAATAAACAGTATGCTGGCTGCTGGGACGACATGAGAAACATATGTCCAACCCACCGAAGCCTGTGTTTCCAGATGACTTCACTTATTGCAAGATGATCTCCATCATCCCCGAACACACTGTCGTACCTTAGAACTACTAACATGGTGTTGCAGCGAGCAAAGGTGATCGAACACACAAATTTACCGCACATCCTGGGCTCGGAGCGGCCGCAATTTAAAGACAAAGAGCAGAACTGCCTGCATCGGAGCGTTGTTAACCTGAAGTTTTATTGCTACTCTGGCTTTTGATATGCAGGTGAAAATTCCATCACTTCCATCTCCACCAGCATCCATACATCTACCCAGATACACGAACTTTTAGACTACTTCTAACGGCTCATCACCAAATATGAGCGTAGGCACACGCTTCTGCCAATATTTGCACTTATATAACGCAAAGCACTTTCATACTGACAGAGACTAATCACCAACTGATTTTTATAGTCTGTGTGTTGTCGCTCATTAAGGAGATATCGTCCACATAACCATTAAAATCAAATGATAACACTTTACCCTTAACTGCCATTACCAAATTGCGATTTGTATCTGTAATCACGACTCGCAAGTACCTAGACAGTTTGTGATTTCTTCCTCCAGGTACTCAGAATCCGGTAGGTATATTGTGGGCATTCGGAGTTGACGATGCTTGTATAAGAAAATGAATGGACTTCATGTAATTGATTCACTTGCGACATACTAACCTATTATATGCAGCGTAACTGGTCATTTGAGTGATAAAATAAGTTCGAAACTAGAATTACCATTTCCAAGTTTGAGTTGATTTTCTTTACAGCGGGATCCAGAGTACGGATGAAGCCAACCAACAGCATTTCAAAGTTAAAAATTACTTGTTCGTAAATATTTGACAACGAAATAATTAATCTCATACGAACTAAATATAAACTGATGTTTAGACAGTATCGCTGAATATGTTTGTTGATATTTTTACTTCCTTTTGGTTCATCGTAGTCTTGAATGTTTGGTAACTTCACGAAGCGTTTGATTACTAAGAGTACATAATAATAGAAAATAAGATATTTTTACATTTCCTGATATTTTACAGCAGTCGAATTCATACAATAAAGTTTGTCTCAGGTTTGATGAGTTAATGTTCTTGTGCATTACATACGCAGACCAAAAGCGATATCTATTTGATTTAAACTTCAGAATAAATAATAACGCTTTCTGGGATGTATGCACATCACACTAGTGGTCGTTAAATAGGACTAAACGTTTGTCTTCGATTTCATTGTTAGTCACATTACAGGAATTAGAGTCAAAACAAAGTTTATGTGCTTACAGAGATGATCGTTTTACGGCAACTCTTAGACAGAAGGTTGCTTCATCTAGTCCAGCCAAGTAAATGGTGAGAAACTGTAAAATTCAAATATCATCTAATAATCTGTGATAACCTTTGGATATAGTTTTTGTAATCTATCCTTATTATTAAGATATTTTGGAGATTAGTCACAGGAGTTCATGGTAAGTGTTCATACTGCGAAACTTTGTTGACAGACCTTGGTCAAGCAGAAAACCATTGCTGATGATTGTCAAGAAGCCTGAGATCAGATTCCACACCTTCCTGCCAACTGACCCTTAACATGTAACATCCTGAGTCAAGTTAGCATCATGTGTTCTAACGCCTTATTCGTTCAAAGTCGAATCTTATAGTTAGACAACTATTTTCCGCATTTACTAGGGTTCGAGCTAACGCCTAAGTGGGGTGATGAAAAATGACGTTATTCATTACTGAATAAGTTTAAATGGTTGTATTCCAATTTTTTTTACCGATTCCTTACACCTAGAAAGAAGAGACAAATGACAGAAGAATGAACAAGTGTTGACAAAAAATTGAAGCTCTGCATGATTTGTATTTGTCTTCAATCAACAAGATAAAAACGGTAGTAAAAGGAATAACTGTCCGGCAAAAAGCTTTAAAATGGTTAATGTGCGATTAACTCAACCCTCCCGTACTGTTCTTGGATTTCGACAGACATTCATTTGCGGGCAGGATTGTTTATTTGCGATGAAGTTGTGCAGTCGTCCTCATGTCTCACATGGTTGACCCCACCGGTCTGCCAAGCATATCGGACATGAGGAAGATTACTCAATGATGACATTAAATAAAGGTCGTGCTATGTTGCGACTTGCTGAAAGTATGAAGCACGAACCACTGGACTCTAACACGGTCACTCAATGGTAACATAGTGGCCACGTAACCTGCAGATCCTATGTATGATCCCTGGAGGGGAGTATGTATGCGCACTGCTGTGGAGTCCCATACTAGGATGAAACATTTTTCCAACTGATGTCGGTCCATGATGAATGCCAACCTGAAATCGACTAATAAATCCCCATTATCCTTCAAAGGAAAAATCATTCACGTTGGCTGAATTCTGTTCATGCTTATTTTCAGTTTTCGACCTTAACCCTTCTTTTGAAAGTCTGTTTCCCGGTATTTAGTAAAGAGTAATGGAATCACAAAGTTGACTGAGATTGCTTTGACTGAAAAGAATGAATCTAATCAGAAATATACTCGATGAAATCGGATGCCAAAGCAAGCCGTCGGCTGAAATGTTTTCATACAAAATGAATAGAAGAAGACGGAAAAACCAAAATGTACCCCAGTTCTTATGACAGTAGAATCTACGCACTGTGTTAGAGTGTAATTCCTGTCTAGATTTGTTTATCTGGTACAGCACATAGTGAAATAGTGCTATTTACTGGAAGACATTTTAAGCATACATTTTATCTCATAAATATAACGAGATGATCGCACGGCTTTCTTGTTTGGTTGGTATAACCTTATTGTTTTTCATTCTTTAGTTTTAGTGGCGGTACAACTTCCCAAACTTACATGGCTGGCGCCGAGTAATTTCAGTGTCATATCTATCTGGTGTTAATTCGATAGACAGTTAGCCAATGACAAACCTCTCTTTCCACCCTTCTATATTAGGTTTTAAGATCGTTGTTTTGTCCTACCCAAGTTTTATGACTGATATGCATGTAATAACATGCGCCCCATGTGATCACCTTGATGCAATAAATAAACTTGGCCATAGTGCTGAAGTTCTGTAGTAATACTTGGGTAGTGATTCAGCTGGTCGAAAATGGCAAATTCGCAAATCGTAAGCACATAAATGATGACCAGTAACCACTGCTCAAGTCTTTGAATGTTCAACTTTACCCAAATCATACTCCAGCCTTCAGTTGTGAGGATGTTTGGTCAAAAAGCCTGTGAGAGTCATATCTAAGAAGGTACAGTCTCTGTCTAAATGCATACACCGTTTGAGCTGCTATAATTTGCTCTAACGGTTAATTACAATGCATTATATTAGAAGTTAGTTTGGTCATGATCTAACTAATTTCCTGTGAGTAAGAGAATGACCGCAGAAACTTCCAAACCTTTATTTAGAATATCAAGTGTTAACATGAAAGTCATCTTCTTAGAAAAGAAAAGATCTTGACCTTTTTCATCTGTCTTTACAGGAATGATGAGAAATTCCTGATACTGTCTTGATACTTAAATCTGAACACCTAATATGCTAGCTTCTCTCGAGAAGTGCATACTGACTACGTTGATGCAGTAAGTCTAACCTATTTTCCTTGAAATACATCTTTGGAAACTCTTGAAACCATTCCAAAGTGAACATGCCATTCGAAATGCTCAAATTTTTTCCACGTTGTGGCTTATAGTAAATTCCAAATATTTTTGTTTCAGAACACATGGTTGTTGTGATCCCTTCCAAAAATAACGAATGGATTCCCTATTACCCAGGTGAATAACTGCCCATCTGTCGGAAATGTTTTTCAAACTGTACGAATAAAACTATCCCATTAGTTTATCAAGATCAGTGGGAAGTGCAATAATACCTTCATCGTTATAGTTCACCTGCATATTCTTCCGGTCGTCAATAAATAATAGAGGTGAACACAGCAGGAATTCAAAATAAGGAGGAGATATGAGTGACGTGGAAATGCACTCTAAGGAACCCGAGTGGTCATTAATTTTCAGTCAGATAAAGTACAGCTTACCTTATTATTAGTTTCCACTAATAAGAGTTACTGCTTACTAAATTTCCCTTTTTTATTTTGATTTCCGCTCGCAGCAATTTGTTTACTTACTAGCCTTTGGATTACGCTTTGTCATATAATGCTGAGATCATAACTGTTTTATCCTACACATATTCTTAGCATTTAAGTGGTTGCATATCACATTGAAGGCTGAAGGCAGTCAGTTGACCAGCAGTTCCATACAGTGACATGAATTCAGTTGATTATTTAGAACAGTCACGCCTCAGTGACACCTAAAAATTCATAACCAAGTTGTGAGCACGAAAGCTGATCCTCTTATCCTGTCTAAAGTACACAATTCTGGATATTAACTGAAGTAATTTTAAACATGAAGCATCAAGTGAACCAATGTAGAATGAAGACGATACAGTAACCAAAAGATATTGAGAATAAGACCGCAGTTAATAACTAGTTGAGAAAAATGTCATTAGACGAGTTCCAACGTGATTCGTTCCTTAAAAATGAATGCGTGTGCTGTTAAAATGAATTAGTTTTTAGAGCACGTTACATCTCTAAAGAAAACGAAAACATATTTCCATATTCATGCCTCCTCTCCTAAAAAAGAAATATGAAGAGGCAAATATATATGGTTGAAAACTACTCAATACATTTTACAAAACAGGATTTTCTTCTATTCATAGTCTTATTAGATTAGAATCTGTGAACAGATTAACTGAAAAACTGGCACAAATGTGTTTCATTTCAAGTTCTTACACTTCGCAGTTGCATACAAAGGAAAGGTTTGTGTAAATAGTTTCTAGTCTATACTCATTGGCGAGCTTCTTCTTTGCTTTTACTAGAGCATTATTTTTATTAAATTATAACTCTACAAACGCTACACGGTTTGTAGTTAGTGATCAATCTTTCTTGATATTCAGATACAACACAAACAAATGTTTTATGTTATATGGAAAAATACAATAATAGTAAAGTTTCTGTCTTTTAAAGAATGTAGTTTAGTCTAGGTCTTTTCTTACATTGAATTGAAGATTCTGCCTTGTCTACATCAACTTCATTCATAAAATCTTATTACATACCCATCACCATCCTTCAGTTAAGTCATAATTAATTCTCTTGACCTAATCAATTCTTTTTATAAAAGGATTGGAAACATCTTGCTGAAGGTTTATTTTGTCTCCCATTCTTCTAATCAATTTACATCATATAAGCAGTGTTTTGGGGTTGGGATTTACAGAAGTATAATTAAAAGAATCGAACAATTGTTGGAAATAAAAAAAGGCTTGACGAAAGTATGATAACAGTTTTTTCCAGAGTATCTTTGTAATTTCATCAAGAAAATTTTAGAAAATAAAGGAAATGGAAGAAATACACTGAAAACAATAACAAAAATCTACACATGCACGTATGTAATGAATTCATCCAGACTTGAAAGATGTTGATTGAACTCATTGAGAAAATTCTTTGAGAAAAAAGATCTAAAATAGAAAGTCAAGTACAGAACAGATAGAGTGAATACACCTTGAAGACATATGATTGTTAAGAACATGGAGGTGAGTTAACAAAAGTCATTGTGAATAACGTCAACAATACATGATCATGGAGAAGCTGGCTGTGACAATCGGAAGTATAAATTGAATCACAGAAGAAGGATAGTCATTAAGAGTATTATTTTCACTAGACCTATGCAGAACTAATAGTTTGAATGCGGTGAAGTTACCTATCGGTTTTTTTCGTACTTTTGTGACTTAACCTTGAGTGGGATTCTGTATAACTACCGGTGTTACTAGTTGAGAACACTTTTGTGTGTTGTTTTCTGTATTTACTGGAAAAGGAAAATTGGAGTTTATTTCGAAGTTTGACACAGTATTATTATGACCAACCATCGAGTTGTCTACATCCCTTCGATTCTGTTGAAGAGATTCATGATGGTTTGTGTTGCCTGAGGATTTACATTCATGCTGCTGGTCTTGCTGCTGACAGTGGCTACGCTGTTGATAGTATTGGTGTTGACCGTGTTGATTTTCTCTATCGTGTGGAAAATGTCTTTCTATCATCACTGTAGACCGATTATGTTTATAAACTTCATCATATTGAGTTAGGCGCATATCTGCTTTACAACAAAGTAAGTAGAGGAATTCAACTAATTCAACAATGAATGCCATTGTTAATCCAATACACAAAGAGCATAAACCACCTATTCTTGATATTAAAATATAAATATCAAAAACTAAACGTTCCTCTTTTACTGTTGTATCAAAGTCTTGCCTTATTAGACTGATATATGTGTGGGTTCCATCATCAAATTTTTGATAATCATTTGAAAACAGTGTTTCTGTTGAACTTGAATGATCATCATTCTTTGAAGGGTTCAGTGAATCGTCAAAGTTCTTCAGTATTTCATCAATATACTTTCGTTCATTTGGTTCACGTAGAAACCTGTCAACGTGTCGGTAGCCTTTAGTGTATAAGGCTAGTTTGTGTGGATCTGGATCCCAGGAAGTGACACTTAATTTCGTGTCATAAGTGTAGAATCCACAACGTGGAATACAAATACCTTTTTGTACAGCCTTTTCTTTTAGTTGTTTTAAGTCAGCCATAACACTGCCAAAACAGTCAAGACGTGTCTTCATTTGTTCAGCTCCATGTTTATCAGTGACATTAATAGGTAGCTTTTGACAGTAAGGCATAAAATTTTCACTGTCTAGTAATTTAATAGACCTAGGCCATTCGGAGTTGAGACAACCGCATCTTGTAAATAGTTCATTCTGTAACAAACGATTGAGGCACTGAGTTTGTTTATATGTATATTGGACACCTAAGTCTTCAATGTAAATTTCTTCACTTGTACATGGGGATACTGGCGTATGCAAACGTTTCCAAAATAGTGTTTCGTAGTTAATCTCATTCATGCGACCTGGTTGTATATTCACACCATGTTTTTCGATTTCAGGGTATGTACCTCTTTCGTGGATAACTACCTTTATACCTTCACCACGTGTAAATGAATCCATAATGAAGGAGGTGTTAGCGTCTTCAATTTTTTTCAAAGGGATTAAATGTGCCAAAATAATCAATCTTGTAACATCGGCCGTTGATGCATTTGGTTTACCATCTATAGTCCAACAATTGAAGTATTTTGGATGTGTAAAACGTCGTATTCGTATTGATGTCTCCGGTTCTAAATCACACTTCTCCGCCACAACAGTTGAACCTTCTTCATGTAACATACAGTGATAAAGCATGTCTTTATCATGACCCACTTTAATAGTGTCGTTGGAATTCAAATTCGTGTAGTAGAACTCAATCGAATCAGAAAACGCCAAATCACCAGTATAATCTGTCATACCATTATCTAGCATAGTTATCAGTAATTGTCTTAAACGTGATTTTATCTCCTTGGACTAGGTACAATCTTCTCCTTCCACAGTCTGTTCACATCAAGAGTGAATGGATTGTGGGCGCATAATGTGATAGCAGGAAACTCTGATTTATCATCCAACAGGCTGCGTGTATTCCATGCTGTAGAATAACGTAAATAATCAGAGATAAGAAAACCCGAGCTAACCATTAAAACGCATGTCATTATAATGACGAATAGAAGCCATAAAAGACGAATAAATGGAGTTTGTGAACGATAGATTCTCTGTACACCACGTATTGAAGATAAATCGCAAAATAATTCCAATTTACTTTTACGCTTAAATTCTCTGTTTCTAAGTGAAAGGTTGTCAGAGTCTGGAAAGTTTTGATTTGTTTCTATTGGACAAGACGGACACGATGAATCATGATATTCTTGTTGTTTTTGGTGTTGTTGTCGCCTCAGTGGGTGTTGATCACAACCAACACAGTTTATTCCTTTGTCGTACACTGATAAGTGACCTCCTTTTTCACAGTAATTCATTACTTGGTCGCACTTATTATGTGAATTAAAGATAGTGAGTAATCAATGCTCATAGGTTAACTGGAAGATACTTTCATTTTATCTAGTTAGAAAAAAATAAAGTAAGAACACGACATGATAATTATTTTCAATAGTTTTGTTAACTGAAAAATGAATATTATTTTATTATTATTAATGGGCAGTTCTGCGTTTTCTTCTACAGTTTATATGATGAGTGGTTAATCTGTTGTGTAAGATAGTAAAGCAGGAACATTTTAAACGAATTAAACGGACAGTGTGTTTTTGCTGGGTGGTTCGTATATACAGGCAAAATAATTAAACCTGCCATGAAATTCTGGCAGGTAACCATTCATGAAGTCACTTGTCTAGTGATCAACCTGCTGGTCAACGAATCACAAATACTCACCAACTTTCAATCCCACTTTAGCTGCCTGGCATTTTGATATGGTCATGATGTGAGTGGAAAACACACAGAGATGCAAGACAACAATGCAGAAATCAAAATATCTGTGATTAGACCTACTGAGTGTCAAACTAGGTCCTCCCTTACTAATCCAAAGGGAATTTTAAATCAAACTGGTTAAAAATTATTGGTTATTCCTGCAGTTTTCTAAGACTGACTTCTCTGGTTGACTGATTTGTATGTTCATAGATAAAAACATACACATATCTCTCACTAAAACAATTGATGTGTGGGTGAGTAAGAAACTAAATGAATGTTCAAACTTGTTTAGGATTTAAACATTTTAAATCAGTCAGGAATATTTGCTACATATACAGCGAAGTTTGACATTTCAAATTGATTTGTGATTTGATGGATTTGTAGGTTATGACAGATCCAATATGCTTCATGTCATGGTTTAACATGAATTACCACTCTCGAGAGATGAATGTTTCTAATTTCAAATGTTCAAAGTCAATCTACTGGCAATCTTAAGCTTGGGTCTCCTACTTATTCGCATCAACCAGTAAGGTGTATCTCCTGATATGAGTAAAATAGCATTTTATCGGTGATACGGACCTAATTTGCACAGTTCCGAAGCAAGGGAATTTATCCCTACACCATTAGATTCTAAAGTGAACGAGATTTGTGCACGTGTTGGTAACCAGAAGGTAAATTGCACACTCATTAACTCCCAAGTGTTCAACGCTGACCGAAATCTTTTGATAACTTCCACAGTTTTGCCATCAACCTCAGTTCCACAAGAAAGACGAATATAAACATTTCATTTAACACCACTAAAACTACCGATGCTCAGTTTGGTTAATATCCTCCATCGATGTTTTTCAGATCAGCGGTAGCAGATGAGGGAAAATGAGTTATCTTCTGATAGACTGAAACAATAGAAAACTGGCAATGTATTCTGTGTAGAATATATCTACTAGTGATATAAATCATCAGCTCATGCATAACATACATTATCACAGAATCAAAGTAAAAATACAACATTTCTGCAGAAGCCTTACTGTAGTTCATCAGTTTATTCAACAGCAGAATGTGATTAAAACGTTGAGTTTGAATAGAATTAATCATAGAGTGGTTATCAGCATTAAAAACAGTGCAGTATGACTTGTTAACTAATCAGGGTCGTATTCAACATTTTCTCTTAAAACGTTCACATTGCTTAGTATTTAATCAATAATGACATTGAGTATCGGTGTATGCTTATTAAGTTAGTTTCCATTATCGGATATGATCTGCATGTGGTAATATTTATTCGCACCCTGTCTGCTTAGGTATACGTTATATTAACATTTGTAGCACAAAACCGAGTTATTAAAATGTTTTCCGGATAGGCAGAGAAAAAAAGACATCTTTGACGAATTATCAACTCACGATTAAACCAGAGACATATCTTTCAAAAACCAAACATTAAGTAAATAGTTAACGACAGAAAAATATATTTTCTTGTTTCCAAAGAAGATTTCTGGTAAATTTTGAAGATTTCGAGAACACATGACCATCTGTTCAAGCGGTCAGTGATGAATACGTATGACAGTAAGTCGTCTCTGTTATCAGTCACTTATCAAGGAGTTCCAAAAAGAACTATTCAGCTTACGCATGCCTACAAACGTATAGGCGAATAGGTAAGTGAACAGTTCCAGCGATATTTGCATATACATTTTCGATAGCCTACCAAAAATGATTTAGTTCCATAACAGAACCATCACTTCATCTGAACTTCAGTTATGCAGACGGCCTTGTCAATGATTTATTTGCTATGAAAACCTTCAGAATAGGGATTTCTATGACTAATGAATAAGTTTGATATGACACGACTGTGAACAGTAAATCACACGCGAAAATTATTCCAGTAAACAACAAGTAACACATCATTGAATAAAATATCAAACTAGCTAACTGTCGCACAAAAAAAGTATTTCAGAAATACGTAGGTTATACGCAAACGTCAACGAATTTTGATCGGATGATCAGGTGGCTGTAGCTACTGAGAGTAGACACCATACAAAAAAATTCAGCTGTTTTTCATATAGTTGAAGTAGACATTTTTTTATCAAAAAATATGCAACAAGCATAGTCTGAAACATTTCATCAACATTTATTTGTGGTAAAATGAAGAATTGATACTCCGGTCGCTTTGGAGAAATAGCATCACGAGATACGAATCCCAAATGCCGCTTCCTTTTTAATTGTCTTGTGATATATACATATATATATACCACAGGGATATGTATGAATATATACAGATATATATATGTATACTGAATTAGAATCTTCAGAGTAATCTTTAAGTAGGGAAAGCTAAGCTTCAGCTAACTTTAAAGTCGCCAAAACAAGGGTGGGTAAGTGCTATCCGCTGCGGGCACAATATGCATTTAAATGTACTCCTTCGTTAAGACTCTCATTGTTTATAACGTTTTGGCAAACGAAATCCATAGACGTTACTTAACTGTCAACACTGAAAGTACCACTTTATTTTGATATCTATAAGAAATGGCCGTGAATCTATACCTCTTTCCTTGTTTCTACTTATTTCATTCTACTTTTGAAGAGGTGATCAGAACATATTTTCAAACCCCCTACTTGGCTCCGTGACTGCTTTTCTTTGATATAACTGCTCACAACTTAAACTGTTTTCCACTAAGATGATTATTAAACGCTGTGTGTATTTTTATTAGGTGATAAGAGTCAGATAGTAAGAAGCTTTCCACCGATAATTCATATTAGTTGACACTCATCAGCTAGGCACATCCGGTACCAAAAGCAAACTGCTGTTCACTTGATGACTTAAACATGCTTCATTTAGTTTCGAAGTGAGAGGCTTTACTACTAAGCTGTTAAGGAAATGAACAACCTCTTGTTGGACTGGACTGCTCATGTGAATCGCTTATCCCCTGAAAAAGATTAAAACGTCTTGTCTCCAGTGCTTGAAATTGACTGAGGTCCACGAATCAGCTTTGCAACTAAGCCCCTTAGCTTTGTAATACAACAGTGCAGCGTAATAAATTTTGTTGTTTTATGTTGGAATTCTGGTTGGGACTAGACAGCTTTATTTCTTACTGACTGGTGACTTAATAATAGACTTTTCATTTTATTTTGCGTCTATGTAAGGACCTTCATTTCGAATGATATTTTCTAGTGTAATACTTCTCAAATTATTTATGGTTTTAATTTTATACTTGTATAAGATTATTTCCTCACTTTTTCATTCACTAAAATTTTCCCATAATCTGATTTTAAATATTTCATCACACGGAATAAATCTCACCACAAGGTTATAGCGTGTAAATAAATAATCACATATCAACCCATAATACAGACACAAGAATTTAATGTGTAAGTATTAAGTCTTTATTAAAATTTCACCAAAAATACGTACCAACTAGAATGAAATGCTTTCCTGTGATATTAATATAAGTTTTTTAGAAGTTATTTCACAAAATAATATCTTCAAACTCATTCATTGCAAAAATATCTTTTCCATAGATCAAAGTGTGACTAAAATGAAAGTCTTATAATTATTATGATATTGATAACAATAAAAATAATCATAATATATATATATATATATGTGACATTTAATAATATTTAAAGAAATGAGACCAAGAAATTAGGATATATTAATAAGAGACAGAAAAACTTAAAAAAATAATTGAGGAGTAAAGTGATTTACATTTCAGTATGGGCTAGACAAGTAACTATTCGCTGATGTTTGTGACGTGAGTAATTGATATTTGCGTTTTGCATTTTGCGCAATCATTTCCTCAAAAATTACTTACATAAGAATAAAACCACTTAAGATAACTTTAGTAGAGGGAGTTGAATATATAAGAGGGCAGCGACTGAAAGCAGCAGTAAAATTATTATGGGAGTAAAATTTGATCACTTTGGTAGATCGCATTTACATTTTAGTCTGTTAATTAGAAATGTTACACAGTGAAATGGTGCGATTTACTGGATAATGTTCAGGACACAATTTATTGTACATATTGCTATCAGGCAACTCCACTGAGTTCATATGGTTCTGAAGTATTCCGAAGTTTTACTCCTACATTAAGGAAACACATGGTCTTCTCATTCGAATACTAATCAAAAAACTGAAACGCCTTTTACAGATAGAAGGCAGATACAAAAGCCAGTGTAAATTCAATATTCGGCGTCTTAGAAATCAAATAATCTCTAAATATGTATGTCTACGTGCACCAATCCCTACAGACAGAATCAAAGCGGCTAAAGAATGAGTCAATAAACTCAGTCTCAAAGAAGAAAATCATTGAATTGTCAAAAACTCTCACAATATCAAGAATAATATCCAGGAACTTCCTTGTAAGCTGATGCACACAGTTAGTGTAAAAGACTTTTAGCTTCTGATGGACAGTTGCAACCAAACAAAATCAGCTGTATTCAAGAAATTCAAAAATGCTCAAATAAAGAAGTTCAACAAACCTATGGAAGAAAAGTCTGCAGTCATTTATTATAAGGAAACTAACGAAAGAATATCACCAAAGATTGATAGGTCAAAGTGGGTCATCAACTTCTCAACTAGAGCCCTAAACTCAACAGAAGTATAAGTTCAAGGGAAAGGCTTTAACAGCATTGCTGCAAATATTAAATTGAAGCCAGAAGATGTCATTCTCAAAATAGAAATAAAGTGAAGTTTAGTAAATAAGACAATCGTTGATAAGGTTGGAGCCCAGTGTGCTCTAACAATGAAATGACAGGAGACAAAGAAATCTAATTTACCCAAGGCAGAAAAAGGCGCTCACAGGAACCCCTCCAAATGATAACAATATAGTAATTGCCGAATCGGATAAAGGGAACTCGACAGTTGTGATGAACAAACGTGACTATATATGCAAAGTGAAGTAGCATATAGAAAGAGGAAGATATGGGGAAATGCCGAATACTTATACTCTCTGTAGAATGTATAACATTATTAAGGTTCACAGGCCAGGTTATCCCATCAGGCCTACAGCAGGTTTTAGAAGGACTCCAACTTTCTGGTTGTCTAAACATTTAGCGGTTGTGCTAAGCCCAATAAAAAATCACTCAAAATTCTGACGTACTACCTTATAAGTTAAAACATAGATGAGATAACATGCATTTAGATGACAATGAAAAAATAATCGGTTTTGATACAACTATCCTCTTCCCGAATATACCCATCAACATGGCTCTTGGGTCAGTTAGAAATGGGCTAAAGATGACAATTAGTTTACGCATCGAGCAAATGTGCTGGTTGAGGAAATCGTGCTAAGAGTATGACTGTGCCTAACATCTACAGTTTCTAAGTTTAAAAAATATATAAACAAACTGAAATAGTTGCATGGATCACAAATATCCCCTATCGATAGTTGGGAATGAATGGTCCATCAAATATTTAGTCCTACTCCAAAGATATGGTTCCGATATGTAGATGATACGTTTACAGTACTGAAATCAGAACACGTCATTAGGTTCTTGGTATGTATACATTCAATAGTGCATGCAATCCAATTTACCTGTGACTTAGAAAATGAAGAAGGTGGGCTAGCAATGTTGGATTGCAGGATTAAAGGAACACAAGACGGAGGATTAAAGACTAGTGTCTATAAGGAACCTTTCCGCTGGAATCGCTACTTAGATTTCAAATCATCTAACCCCATCCCAGTCAAAATAGGCTTAGTTTATTCTTATGTGACAAGGCGGAAAAAAATAATAAAAGGCCAGAAAATCTACGATAAGAAAGACATCAAGAATAACTTGGGTCTCAACAACTATCCACCTAAATTTATTAATAAATTCATCAGGAATCGAAAGAAAAATAGCAGTTGCAGTATTAATACAGGTGCTATTAATAATAATTATAATGCTAGTGTTAATGGTTGTGGCAATATAGTAACAAGGTTGAGATAGAATTCAAAGCCACTGCTGTCTTACTACGCAAGGAGGGCACCGCAGAAACATTACGAAGTATCCTCAATGAGGTTGGAATTAAAATGGTATTGAAACCAACAAACCCGCTTAGAAACAAGCTTTATGTGTTTAAAGATCCTATTGATGTAATCAGGCAAAATAATTCGGTTTGCCGAATCCCTTGCAATGATTGCGAGATCAGATATATAAGTCAAAGTAGTCGACCAGGGTCAATTAGAATAACAAAGCACAAAAACGTAGGCAAATGAAGATTAATTAACCATAACCAGACAAATTTAGAAAAAAACTCAGCTGTAGCTCTACCAGGAATTTTGCACAAATTCATAAAGTTGGGTAGGATAGAACAACAGTATTCCAAAACTTAGTTGGGTTCAAGGAGGGATTGATAATGGAATCCTTGTTTATCGAATCAACACCAGTTACATCGAGTAGAAATGACTCTGCACCTGTCCCAGATATATGGAAAATTCTACTACCCTAGTCATCACGAAAAAAAGAGAGAAAATCAAGACTGTATAAACTTTGCTTCAAAGTTGTGAGTTACCTTATATGAACATGGACAATAAATTATGCTCTGAACGTTTTCCAGTAAATTGTACTATTTCACTGTGAAATTTCTAGTAAATAGACTAAAACGGAAGATTGAGGTTTTTTTATAGAAATACTCAAACCAACGTCATCATGGAGATTTACGTCGCAGAGTTCTACTAAGTTTGCTTCTACAAGTATCTGCTATTCAGATTACTTTCCAGTTAGTCAATGTTAGATGTTATTTGCAAATAAACAAGAATTTACGCTAAGCCCTTCAACTATGTGACCATCAAGTCACTAGTTGAGATTTCTTCTGCTGTTGTAGATAAAATGTACCCTCAGGTCCAATGATATAATTAAACAGCTACCGTTGTATAAATTAGATAGTTTTTAGTTCGGAAGAGGAATGAATACCTGCCATGTAGTTACTACCAAAAGCTAAAAGCATTCTATTGTCTCTCACTACCGTAACATGTAGGCTGAAAGATTGGTGACTGCAGAGGAACCAGTTATATTTTAATGCTCGCTTGGCTTGCTGATTGGGCTTAAATCTGGGAATAACTGCCGAAATATTTTTACGCCAGTCACTCTACAATACAGAGAAAGTCTAGTAACCAAGACTGCTCTATTCTAATTGAAGTGCAGAACTCAGAATGGAATTCCATACTGAATTTGTTTATTCCCTGTAGCACACAGTGATATAGTATTATCTACCGAATGATGTTCCCAGTACTAATTGCTACCTACAATAATAGTAAAGTAACCTGAACGCCATAAAATTGCTGAAATCCGGGAAAGCAGTAGGACCAGATGTAATTCCGCCAGAACCACGGAAAACAGACGCAGAGACAACAGCGAATATGTTCACACCACACCACTACTGCAGAAGGTTTGGAAGGAAGGAAAGGTACCTGCCTACTGATTGGAAGAATGGCTACCTTGTCAAACTCCCAAAGAAGGGCGACCTAAGTCTTTGCAGGAACTGGCACGGAATCATGCTGCTGTTCTCCCGCAGCATGCAAAATATCAGGCTGCATCATCCAGGAGAGACGTAACAATGCTCTGCATTCAAAATTGCTGCCGGGATATACTGGCTGAAGGAAGTACAAATCATGTGTGGATCAAATTGCAACGCAACACTATGCTATGCATCAGCAGCAGCAGCGTAAAATGGCAGTCAAATTTCTACCACAACTTCATCGACTTTGAAAAGGTTTTCGACAGAGTCGACCGAAAAGCAATTTAGAAACTACTTCAACACTACGGAGTACCACAAACCTTTATCAATCTCATTCAACAGCTATGTGCTATGTGATGCTGCGTGGCAGGTAACTGACAATGAAAAGCTCAGTGATGTCTTTGAAGTAAAGACAGGAGTAAGACAAGGTTGCTGCCTACTATCACCGATGGTCTTCTTTATTGTGGTTGACTGGACTGGATCGCGCAGCAAACTGAGGGGAGCTGTGAGAAAAAAGGCATACGCTGGCTGAATCGATGAAAAGACCCTAGAAGATTTAAATTTCGCCGACGATTTATGTTTAATACCGTACAAACTTGAAGATCTACAGGCAAAAACTAACAAGTTGGTAGAAGAGACGAGGCGATGCAGCGAAGATGGAACTTCCTTCACATGAACATAGAGAAGACAGGGGTTATGAAGATACCCAACCAACAACAACAAGAAGCACCAATCACCATCAACGGGAGAAACCAGAAGAAAATTGTCTCTTTCACCTACTCAAGCAAGGGAGCATCGTTTTAAATACAGGCAGCAGCAGCACAGATGAGAATATCAAAGCAGCCATGATCAGAAAGACAGCAAGACAGGCCTTCTTTAATCTGTGATCAGTATGGAGATCTGCACTCTACATAAAGCGTGAATAAGATCCGGATTTTCAACATTAATATAAAGTCACTGCTTCTATGTGATGGTTGAGAGGGTTAGCGCATCATGAAGAGCATTTCCAACAGACTACAGACATTCATCAAAAGCTGCCAACTACGCTCACTTGATACTGACACTGAAGATCAGATGAATTGCCAGAATAATAAAAATAAACAACAAGGAACTCATTCTGGCTGACTGACAACGAACGAACAAAGAACCCATCACCCAACTAATATGCAGAATAGAGTGAAGGATTGGGGATACACTGAGGAGACCATTTGGAGACATCATGTGCCTGGTCAGGACGTCGTGTGGAACCCGCATTGGAAACGACTAGTTGGGCGTACGAGGCGATGGTGACGTGGAGTCGATTGTGTGAGGAAGAAATGAAAGTTTGTGGGCAGTGATGGAGCCAGGTTTTGAAGACTGCAGAGAAGAGAGTGAAATGGCGGCGTGCTACTGAGACCATATGTTCCACTAGGAACCCAGGGGACAAATAATATTAAAAATGATAAACCAAGCAGCTTCCGATATCTTATATTGATAGTTCCATCAATTCGCATTCTTTGAATTTTTTCAGTGATGGTAAAGTTTTCCACAAGTCTGAAATAAGTGATGCGTCATTCCTGTTTAGCTAAAGAAAATGAATACATTTTATTTGAAAAACCTTTCAATTATATTTTACTTTCAAGTGGCACAGTTTCTAATTATCTGTTTCATCTGGATGGTTGAAGTTCTGTATCGAAATAAGGAAATCAAGAAGCCCAGTCAAACTTAAATACTACAGATCATTTCACTGTGCACACTTAAACGGATCCCAAAGGTGTTCTGATCACCTAGATCTTAAAACAATGAACCAGAACAAATGGTTTCAGACTAGCTCATAAGAAATCTCATTTTATTGAATGTTTCAAATAAAAATTCATGGCCTGTTCTGCCTACTGTCATCAGAAGTGTTCAGTATAACTCTTCAACTCGATTACTTATACAGTCCAGAGTTTTGGTATTCCAGTGTCAGAATTCTACTTTTGAGTTAAGTCACAGTGACTGACAGTTGAACGGTCAGTGTAATGTTGGCAAATGTAAACTTTAGTAACACACATGAAGGGTCTTTACTTCAAATGTTAAAATTTCAGGACTGAAGGAAATCTAGTCAAATGAGTGATAGAAAGCAACAGTATCAAGTTAGATCCAAACTTTACTTCACCTATTTAAGCGTTTTTTAGTCCCTTTCGCACTGTGTTCTTCAGGTGAGAATACCAGGAGGTTATCAAGAAACTGGGTTATTTCAAAATGCCTGTTTTCCATATTGTTATGAGATTGTCATCCTATCGGTAGATGTTATACATTGTGAGTGACATCATAATACCCATCTTCCAATAACTTTCTTGGCACACAATCGTATAAGTTTATCCCTTACTTCTATTTGACTGATTTATCGGAGAAACTAGGGAATTATTAGTCGTGTTTGAAAAGTCAATAGGCAAGACATGAATGTGTGGTTGATTGGTTTAAGCACTTTAAGTGTAACCATTGGGTTCAGGGTTAAAAGCCTTACTGCACTTGATTTATCCTACTTCAATCATATTATAAATGTTGTAGGCTGACAAGTGTGAATGCAACTTACAGCTTAAAATATAAATATCTGTACCACGTTGGGTTGCTTCATAAACCAAATATTTCAGTGGAAAACATTCTCAACTCGATGAAGCATATTATTTCTAATCTTAAAACTTTGTTTCATGTCTGTCTATTTAGTTATTCAATATTTTTTTTCAATGTATTCCCTAGGAAACATCTTTTTCCATAATCCTTTAAGGTCATTCTAACTTTTTTTTACTATGTTATTATTCAACAATACGGTCACCGATTTTACAGCTTATAAGACATAAAAGCTTAATTGACACATGAATGATATTATTGAAGAAGATCGTGTTCACCTGAATTTCAATAAACATATCTTCTTCTAAGTTATTTTTAAAAAATGAATTGTAAGTCGGAAGAAGGAACGATTCTCTGTTTTCATTGATTAGTCACTGGAGCAACCAGTCTAATTTTGTCTAGTCCATCGATCATTTTAGAATGTGACCAAGAAGCTCGGAGGCTGATCATCGCGCTGCACTCTGAAGTATGTTAGTTGGCTAGAGACAACCGGCAGGGAAACACTGGACTGAGGTTTCGTACTTGTTGGCTTTCGCCAGCAAGGTGTATATGCAACCTCTAGTACCCCAAGAGATCAGTCACAGCCCTAACAGCTCAGTTTTAACGTCGCTGACCTCAATAACATGTAACGCGGGTTTAAATTTCACTGAGCATGTCAATTTTCTCGAGGTTGCAGATCCCCCCTTGCTGACGATTTCCAATAAGCACGAAATCTAAATACCAGGCTTTCTGTCGACTGTCTCCAACCAACTCACATCCTCTTCTTTCCTCTACATATTATATATTTGTGATACGTTTTCCCGCCTGGAAAAATTATTGGTTGAATATGCGTGACTCAGAACTAATAGGAGCTTTCAAGGTTGCATCTTAGATTTGAGGAATTTTTTTAACTTCAAAAGTGTTTGCACAAGACTCCTCATAGTGGAGTCAAGGATAGTTTTAATACCAATAAGTATGGAATGATTGTAATAATCATAAAGAGAAAGATGCAGGAACAAATATCGAATTAATCTTATCATGTGTAACACAGTTCGTTTTCCCTACCATATGTTGCGTAAAAGGTTTCCTTTCAGTTAAAAACCCTCTTCATAGATTATAGGACTAGTGGTTTGAAAATTTTATTTTTCATAGTTTTTGGATTCATTCTGTCCACAGTTTATATGACAATATGTAGAGGTGGTCTGTCTACGAGAGTACTCTAGAGATCAAAACACTGCTTGCTGCATAACTTCGACATAGTTAAGGGCGGCTTTAAGTCAATGAAATGTTTACAAGTAAAATCATTGCATTGCCGAACTATTAAAGTATGGAGATAGTGGCTAAGATTTTAGAAAAATCAACTGATTCAAAGAAAAACAGTGAGTAAATTTTGGAAAACTTCATTCAATCTTTCTCCTTCATTCAAAAAGTTAGACAACTGAGATCTCAGTCAGACCGACTGTATAATGACTGATACTAACTACACTACCTAGTTTTTAAGCTTCAGAAAGTGAACCAATATTCCAACTGATTAGCAAAGGATTTTAAAACTAATGAAAAATACATCTAATCAGGGTTAGATTCAATTTGTAAAAATAACAATAATAATTAGTCTTCTGAAGATGCGTGATCATGAAATATTTTTCTTTAGGAACAAATAGCAAGATGACAACTGACATTCTAACAGATATATTAATAGCTTCACTTGAACAACAAGTTCTTGTATTTACAGCTTCATTCTCTTCGTCTGAATAAAATGATTTTACACTGTCTTGATTTTTGAGGTGAATAATCTAGATTTCAATATTCCTATCTGGATATTGAATAAAATTAGGCTAATTTGAATAATAATCTTGATGACAATTGTCTGGCATTTGTGCAGTCAAAAGCTTCATTCATTCATATAAAATTAGTTTTAGCCACTTTTTATCTCATTGATTACAAAATTTGCTTTACTTTGATAGAGGAGGTATGGGTGGCGCTAATCCTAAAAGTAGGGAAATAACGTATGTGGAAACAGCAAGGATTCCTGTAATACCATTGAAACTATGTAGTGTAGCCGTGGTTTGACGGACTGGTGTTACTAATAATGGTTGCTGATTAAAGCTGAAACAAAGATGTTGGAACATCGAAATTAGTTCTGGAAACCTTGAGGTTACTAGTATGGAACTTTGACGCCTGAGATAAGGTACTGGAATGCCGACTTGGGTTTAACTATCCTCCAGTTACTGAACATTTTGCCTAGATGCAATGTGGGTCCATGTTACGTCAATGTCTGTTCATCATAACTACCTCCAACATCACCTAGTATCAATAATACTGGTCTGGCAAACGATGGTTATCTCAGATGGAATCATGAGTAATTAATACTATGTCACTGTCTCCAATTCAGCTGAATTTAGATTTGGATGGGAAGGCAGTTACGATGAATGGATAGTAACGAATCACGGATTGGCACAGCAGCCGGGCTAACCGACGTTAAGATCTGGTCAGTAGTTAGGCCAGTTAGCAAAGTTCGTTTGGACCAGTAACCAGTAGGTCCATCAATCGAATCCTGTCATGAAACAGGTTTTCATTCCACCTTTAGTCATCATATAGTATCAAGTGATTTATTGTTGTTGAAGTCCATTTATGATAAATCTTCGTTCTTTGTAGAACGCTGGTGAAAAATTTCCTGATACAAAACCATATGATCTGGTCTAGTAAATCACGTTTCTTTGTAAAAAGAAATTCTCACCTTTTATTGTGACACTTTAACTGACAATAAATAACAATAGCAGTGAGATTAAACCTCGATTATATTAAACAAAAACATGTAGCACTTCTAAAGCAACCAGGTTATTGACTAATGTAAGGAAATTTTTTCTTCTCCAGATTATATACGTAAGATCTGGAATTGATTACTGTAGGATACATGCATTTTAGTTCATTTTATTGCATATAATCCGAAACTGAAACTGCTAAACGGAAGCTTGGTTACCTTATGTGTGTCATGGCAGTTTCGTTGAGCAGTATAGTCAGTATATTGTCTACACACAAAAACTTATTCTATTTCATCTATCCTTATTAACTGTAAAAAGCAGTGAACAAAAACATGCAGTTCAGACAAAAAGCATTATTAATCATGGACTGAAAGTTTAATTCACCATTGTATATCCAGGAAAATCGTAGGCTGATGACTTCAGTTATGACTGATTTAACAAGCTGATCAACATGTGAAAATGTTCAAAGCGAAATTAAATGAAAAATCTACACTTATCGGTCACGTTCACCTATCAAAACCTGGGGGCTAGCTTCCAAATTTAATCAACACCATTCAGTTATAACTGAGATTTTACTACCTTCGTTACCATCATCTAATCCATTACTTTACGGTATCCTGTTCAAAACTACGTGGTCAACATCAAATTACCAATGAAACTGTATTATTAACTGGATAACATTTTTAACAAATCTTTCATATCAAAGTAACGCGACAATTTTGAGACATGCTTTGTTGAGTTGTAATTCTCCCTCCTTCTTTTGATGCTGGTAGTCGAATTTTCCATATATAAGGAATATGTGCTGAGTCACTGTTATTATAAGTATTTTGTAATAACTCAATAAACAAACATTCAGTTACCAATTCCTAAACCTGGCTAAGTTGGTATTTAATGCTACCAATGTGTGCTATTCTGTTGCGCATAGCTAAGGGTTTTGTAGATTCCTTTACTTATTACGGACCACGGATCTTGAATCAGCTATGTTTCTGTGCTGAGACATCCGAACCGACCCTGGTTGATTTCTTCGATCTATTTACAAGATATCGAAATTATTGTAAAGTATTAGATAAACTAAGTCATCTAGTCTAATTTGCCCATTAGGATCTTTTAGCATACAAGCTTGTTTCTAAGTAAGTTTGTGGGCTTAAATAGCACTCTCCCACCAGTCCCGCTGACAATTATCCGCTACCCTTACGAAGCGCCTTTTTTGCATGCTAACTTAGGGGTTGTTTTCAAATTCTTTTTTCATATTGTCACTATTGTTGGTATTAATGATATCACAAACGCCTACTTTACCTCTCCTGCTGGTTTTTTCTTACGGTTTCTCAAGAATTTATCGATAAATTTACCTAAGGATTAAATGGGACGTAAGGTGAGTAGAATCTTGTCCCAGATTCTCCATCACTTTAGTAAACGTTTTTTTTCTTGTTACTTAAGCATTTAACGAAGTCCAGTTAAAATTGAAATAGGAGGCCTTGCTTGAATTTTTGGGAGCAATTTTAAATCAGAACTTTTGTATGAGTGAAGATGCCCAAACTCCTATTCTCTTTAGTTAAGTGGTTCAATAGACCAGTAAATCATCACCATGAAAAGAAATGCGGATTTATTTATGCCTAAAAAAATGACACTGCTGCCATTCTTACCGAACTAATAGTTTGGACAGGAAAGATGAAAAAGGGAAATAGACGTAAGTCTTGTCTTATTGTCCTTCCATATAGCCAAATGAGAACTTGAATTTTAGACTACTCACCAGGATACATTGTTTCTTTTCAATTAAAGGTTATTTTTTTCATCTTCATCCTTTTGTTCCATCATAACCATAGTTTGGATAATTATAGGACAGTATAAACATTAGAATCTTGCTAACCGGATATGCATATTGCATCATTGTAGTCAACCAAATCATGACTCAATATAAAGTTCAAGTTGGTGAATTTATATTTTAGCATACGTACTGATAGTCTGTCATAGTAATCTGGTATCACGCCGAAACAGTCAATAAATAGAATTTCGCAATGTAAAGACAGTTTATTATACTTCCATGGGAGGCAAGTCCAAACAAATTATGTCATTTAGGTCATATCATAACGAAACTAGAAAATTCAGGTGTGAATAATCCATGAAGTGTCAATAAAATCGTAATTGCCAAATTTGATGAAGGTGATTTGACAGCAGCAGTGGACAAATTGGAATATTTTGGTTGTGTTGTGTTCTCTGAGCTGGGTTGTTTAATCGTGAAGCTTTCATCGTCTTGCTGGACGACATCACCAGCACTAACTTCATACAGCTCAGAGAACACAATACAAGCAAGACCATCCACCTGAGCTACAAATATTCTGCATTATTTCAAAATCATACGAGCGTGACACGCTTCACTTTGTTCGAAGATGGGAATACTTCTCCAAGAGGCAAGCTTCCACTAAAGAACAACTATTCTTCCTCCATGAGTGCCCACGTCAGCATGTTCTGCTGAAGAGTGTCAGATATAGACCATCAATTAACTGTCGAATGGGATGGAAAATATCTGAAGAAAGTGGAGGGCAAATGGTACGATTTAAAATCACAGATGCACACCACCGGATCCGCAAATACCAATCAGTGATTAACAATCAAAAGAGAAAACTAGAAAGCATACTTACGACACAACATATGACAACATTGACAACTGCGATTGAAAAATTGGAATAGCTCGACAAACTTGATGAGAATATCCAAACAGAAACATATGAAGAGATCAAGAAACCTGTCAACACTTTCTTGAACAAAATTAAGAAATCTATGGTGGATCTGACAAGCCGACTGAAGCCATCTCTAGGTGAGTCTAAATGGTTTAATTCAATGCCTAAAACTAATAATCCTAGCAGAATTTATGATAATATCGAGGTGCATAAACCTAATTATCCCAGTAAACTCATAGATGACCTCAGAAATGCACCAACGAATGAACTATTAAAGTACTTAGCATCAATATTATGTCCAGTTTGAAACCGTTCAAATTCTAGACTGGTTAGTTCTTATGAGTTAAAACATAGACTTTATTACTAGCACATAATAATAGAATGAGAAAATGGTTAGTTTCGATGTAACAAGTCTTCATACTAAAATACCAATGAATGTGGCCCTAGAGACAGTCAGAAGTCAACTACGTAGTGACTCAAATATCACTCGCAGAACTAATATATCGGTTGATGAGATCACATAAGGCGTACGGCTTTGCCTAACCTCCACAGTTTTCAAGTCTCAGGAAAAAATATATGGGCAAACAGAAGGAGTATCAACTAGATCACCAATATCTCCAGTCATAGAAGATATGTTTATAACTCGTTAGGAAAGCACGGCTTTGCAAACTTTTAACCCTGCATCTAAGATATGGTGGCGATATATAGATGACACGTTTACTGTGTTGAAATCGGAACATATCGACAGTCTGCTCACACATATAAACTCAGTAGTGGACGCAATTCAAATCACTCATGAGGTAGGAGACGAACAAAGAGAATCATTAATGTTGGAGTGCGGAATAAAATGGAGGACAGACAGTGGTTTGGATACTAACGTCTACAGAAAACTGACACATTCTAATAGGTATCTGGACTTCAGGTCATCTCATCCAGTGTCAGTTAAGGCAGGTTTAGTCAAATGTCTAAATGACAGAGTTAAAAAAACTCACAAGTCATTGTAAGAACATTAAACAAGTAATCGAAGCACACGAAATAAGTCCTAACAGTTAATAATTTTCCTTTACGGTTCACAAAGAAATTCGCAGGAAAATACAAGAAAAAAATAACAGCAATACGAATACAAATAGTGGCATTAACACAAGCAGAAATGTTTTTAAAATCTGTATTACGTTACCATAGATGGAGAAACATCAAAAACTTTACTTAGAATCCTCAACCAGGCTAGAGTTAGGATAGCATTTAAACCTATGAACTCACTCGGAGATAAGCTTTGACGGCTTATGGGTCCGATATTCCGGTTAGGCAAAATAATCTGATCCACATCAAATAAACTAATCTAATATACAGTTTTTTTTATCTTCACAGGTTTTAAAGTCTATCCATACAATTAAACACCTATAGTTGCCTTATCAAATAACTTAACATCGTGACAAATCTCGTGTAGTGAAGGCTGATAGCATGCTATATCCAGGAAATCGACATCTGTTAGCAAATATTGGTTATCCAACAACGTTGATATGTAGAGTATGGCATTTCTCATTACAATAGGTTGATTAGGTTCAATAATAGAAACAATGAAATCCCTACAGACGAATATGCAGTTACGGCCTTTAATACAGTCACCGAAACAAGTTAGTTTATCTGATAATAATGTGTAAACTCATCTTCAGAAGTTAGTCGGTATATAGGAATGGAAGTTTGATAATTATGACTCAAATATATCGGACAGAAAATAAATGAAATAGGTGATCAAATTGCTGCTATATAAAGATAGAAAACTATAGGATATGTGAAAAGAACACTTTTCAATCCACCTGTCTGAAGAGTGAGAACTTGTGAGCTTTTTTAGCGAAATTAAATTTTGATAACGCAATTAGAAGACAAAGTTTATCTGAAAAATGTGATGTATTTGTCCAATACATTTCGAACATACTTATTTGTCGAGTCAATTTATGTATGAAAATGAATGGAAAACGAAAGGTCAAATGTAATCAATATGAAAAGGTTGTGACACTAGCCTCAGTAATATAATCAAATAAGGATTACTAGGGTAAATTAAGTGAAACAACAAATAGTTTTTTTACGCACAGCGGATGCTTAAGTTTACGAATAGCTGAGGCTTTGGCAAACTTAAGTATGCGATCCTGATTATTCCTGTAAAATATCTTGAAGGCTGTTTTCTTATTGACCTTGTAATTCATTTCAATGATTTGTTTTGCTATAGATGACGATGGATGGATGTCACCTGCACTTATCAATGTTTATGTGTTAAATTGCTTTTCAAGCCATTTACGTATGTGCTCATCCACCCTAGCCAGCATTGAACGATTACTGCTCCCTATGTGTGTCTACCGACACATATATGCAAATTGGTAAACACAGATTGTTCAAAATGTATTACGCAAATAAATAACATTTTTCAGATAATCTTCGTCTTCTAATAGTGTTCTGGAAATTTATTAAAGAAACTAATTGCTTCAAATTAAATTTTACTAAATGATCAATAGTTTGATCATGCAATCTTCTTCAAAATGTTAATTCAAATTTGTCAGGCAGCTAGTTTAAGCAGTTCAATGTTTTAATTTTTTCTTGTTTCTTAAAGATTGTTTTCACGGTAGAAAACGACGTCAGATTACTTGAAAATACATACAGTAACCAGCGGCTGCTGTCACACTTTTAATGTTTATAGAATTCAAACAGTAACTTTCATTAGGTAAAATATTTCCTCAACTGTTATAACCAACATTATGACTGTTATCTAATTACCAATTAGTCGACGGCATTTTGAATGAATGTCAACCCTTTATCACACTATTAGAAAAGTCAAACCTTTTCATGAATAATTTAAGCGGGGGGGGGGGGGTGAGATCTCTCCTTTTTCTATTATTTCATCCATGATGGTCATATTTTGTAAACTGCCTTTCTGGTAGCAAGACCTTAGCTATATGTTACCCGTAAAGTGCTGTAAACACAAAAATCTGAGTTACTTTGCCATTTTACCAATAAAAAATACTAATGGTAATTAGGGGAAAACGTATTTTAATGTTCACTTCATAATAATGAATATCAGTCAAACTTGTCCTCAATTCAGACGAAAGCCCAACAATCTGTTCTATTATTTAGCCAATTAAATATACAATCAGATATCATCTTGAGTAAATCAATGCAACTGCCATCCTGTTAAATGTTTCTTAAAAAATAATTATTACAGTGATTAGGCAACAAAAAGCGAGTATCATAGACAAAAGAATTAACAAACCTATATTCCTCTATTAGGATGGCTTCTTATTTTATCAGTATTCATTATCTATATTTTGTAGGAGGTATATTCTCCACGAAAAAATTTGGTCAACAAGCTAATTTATACATAATGTTAATTAATGTAAACCAAATTCGTTCATTTTCAGTATTGCTAGAAAGAATTGTGAGTATTATTGAATACAGATTATGCTTATCATGATGCTTTTGTTCTCTCTGAAGCACTGAAATCTTCATGGGTCATAAAAGTTTTATGATTGGTGTTTATGTAATGGAAGTTAAATTTTTACTATGGACTAGTTGGAGTGAAAGCATTCATCACTTCATGAGTTTAGTCGTACTGTGATGATGTAGTTTTGCAACAACATACTGTTCCAAAATATCTAAAGAAAAGTTAGTTATTCTTAACTTTATAATTTACAGGAATTTCTTCTGCAGTCAGAAAAGTTATCTACAAAAAAAGTTACTTGTCAACATGATTGACGAGAATTGACGAAATATGCTACTAAGCGAGATAAGTAGCTAAAAGCTACCCAAGCTAATTCATAGATTTTACTGGCCAGATGAGACAGATCTAGGTACTGAAGGGCCTACACATATTCCCTTACCTCAACAATTTGACGAGTTGTTTTAATTAGAATATCACTGTTTATCTCATTTTGCAATCATACTTCACGACATTTTCTTTCCTGTCCCGCCCTTGATATATTGAACTTCACTGGTATGACGTTCATAGTCGTGTCAATGAAAAAGGTTTTTGATCTTGTAATAGTTAAGTTATTGTTGATGCCTTGCTAAGTTAGATTATAAAAACGTACACAAAAAGATATCAGAACGTAGAGAAAATCCATTTTATCATAGAAACGAGTAGAATTCATTTCAACCTTTAATCCCATTCAATCAGAAATTTAAAAAAATTCCACTATCATTCGGTATTGTGTATTTTGAATAACTTTGAAGTAAGTGAATTAATCTCCTGGTACTACACAAGACACATATTCATCTAAATCGTTAATCACTTTGCACTAATTTCCAGTAATATTTGACTCCGACATTATCTTTTACATAAGCATTTTACAGAAACGATTCCCGGACTGCTAATGGCTGTTATAATAGAATATGTTGTTGATATGGACTTATTCCTTGATTAAAGAATGTTATCACATAGCTGAAGAACCAAGAGGAAAGGTTCATTGAAAAGAATAATCTTTGTTCACCGGAATTTCTTTTAAATTATGAAGCGAACGTTGAAGGTGGCTCAAGTGATTTTTGCCTTGCATAAAGAAACTTAGGAATAGACAAACGCCTAAAGGAACTTAAAAACTATTATTGCCTTATCCGTCAATTAGGAATGAAAAGTCTATCATGTCGAAAAAAAGCCATACATTTTCACTTTGGATATGTAAAACTGGCTATGCAAGTGAGTGAAGCGTGATTAAATTTCATGTTATCTGATAAAGGAAGTAAGCAATTGTACTGACATATATTCACCAACTTCTACTTCTTTCAGAAACGCTGTGTTTTTAACCGTCATTCATCCTTATTTTTATAGTAATCAGGTGACAGTCCCATATACTTGCACTGAATTTTAAGAGAACTCCTTACATATTTTAATACTACTAACTTAGTGATCCATCAGATTTAAATACGCTAATCAAAACTGATTAGCAAATTTTCAGTCTCGTAAAAAATTAGCACAGTTTGAAATGACTGTCAGCAAATCATCTTGAAGTATGACAGAAATTTGACTAAACTAGTCATAGTTGTGTCAAATAAAGATCTGATTTAGACTGAAATTCTGAGTGAAGAAAGATTGAAAGAATTTTAGGGCTTGATTTTAAAATTTATCTTATTTGAGCGAAGAGGTTTAGAGTAACAAAACAGAAAGAGTTTCAAGAACTACTAATGAATGAAATACAACTCTGCCTGTGAGATGTATCAAATTCAAAGCCATTTCTTCTCGTCATTAGGTGGACATTTTCAGATGCTCACCACTTTACTGTTTCACTCTAAATTTTCTGAAGGCATAAAAGATATTCTCGTCACATACTTCCGTATATCTACTAAAATGTTATCGATTTTGGACGAAAATAAATTTAGAAAGATGACTGTCGGAGTTTTTTTGGACGGATGATATGTTGTAATATGTGAAAATAAATATTTGAAACAGATCAAACTATATATATTTTAAAAGTAGAGTAACACGTTCTAACCTGACAGCTATTCAATTCAAACTGTCCACAAATAGGTGTTTTAAGATGCTGAATTATTAAAACTAACAAATGCAAAGTATTAAGTGGGAAAAACAGATAAATTTCTGAAATGTATTTAAAAAGTCTATCAAAGGCGTTGAAAGGATTTCTCATCACTTGTAAAGTACTCTACCTTTTTTATCATTGAGGGAAAAATCAGCTGACAAGGGGAACTATAAAATATTCAACATACCAATGAATAAGATGATGTTGAAAAATTGTTCTTAATCAAAGTCTGAGTGATCTGTTCAACTTCCAAACTCTTAAGTCGCATCTTAGATTTACTGTTTAGTTGAAGTTCATATTTCATGATCAGCTCTGTTATGGATTCAAGTGAGATTATAGAAACCTTCATAAGAAGCCATAGATCTCTGAAGCTTTTCCTAAACCAATCTTTTGATTCTAAAGTTTCGGAAAAACACATAAACTAATATGTGTTTATTGGATTGGTTAAGAGATAAAAATCAACACAATATTCTAATGTCAAAAGGCCCGGAAATAGCCAAGATCATTGCATATGTATTTATGCATAATTAAGGGTGTTTCCACTCAAATATTATGCATGCAACATAGGTCAAATCCACTCGCTACAAGGAGACAGGATATAACTAAAAGAAACTACATTTTATGAAATATTTTCACCCATGCCAATTATATCAAATAAAAATTAGAAACCGTTTAAAATTTCATCTTACTTATTGTCAGTTTTGACAGGAGATATGTTAATGCACTAAGACAAGAGGGCAAAACTGGTTATTTCAAATGAACAAGCTTGTACACCAATATAACGATAAGCATTGTTCTAAGACATTAAGAAGTGGGCCGAATGATGACCAAAAGCACATTCCTAAAGCAGAGTTGTTAACAAGAAGATTGTGTTTATTTTGCATTTAGTAATGACATTTACAGTTCGTAAGCCTCAGTTTAAAAAATACATGTAAACAAAAATGGTATCTATTGAATTAGCAGCCATATATGTTACGCCAGTGTAGACTGCAATGATTTCGATCCATCTTGCCAAAAGAATTCACTGATTGTTTTATCCTTTATTCGATTGACTTTAAAGTACTGTTATTGCTATTTTTCCCTTGAGTTCCTGGTGGGACAGACGGCTTCGGTAGCAAGCCTTCATTGCACTCTGCTCTCTGCTATCTTTTGAACCTGGTGCCACAACTGCCCGCAGGCTTTCATTTCTTCCTCACATGATCTCCTCCATGTCACCCTCCCCTCGAACGCCCAACTCATGGTTAACCCCTTGGATTCCACTTGAGAGCCTGGCGCGTGATGTCCCCAGTCGTCCTTCTCAGTGAATCTCCAATCCAACCAAATTCATCTCCACTTTATTCTGTCGGGTGGTGGGTTCTTCGGTGGTTCGTTGCCAGCCAGCTAGAGTGAGTTCCTTGTTGCTTATTCTTATTATCCTGGCAATCCATCTGATCTTCAGTGTCAGTATTTAGTGGGCGTAGGAGGCAGGTGTTGATGATGTATGTGTGTAGTTTTTGGAAGTGCTTTTCGTGACGCAGCAAGTTTCTGAACCATTTAGCAGCACTGACTTGACATTAGTGTTGAAAATCCGGATGGTGTTCACGCTTTATGCTGGGTGGAGTGCCATAGATCTTCACATTGGTTTCAGATTGATGCAAGAAGGCCTGCCTAGCTTTTCCGATCCTGGCTTTGACGTCCTCATCTGTGCTTATGCCACCTGTAGTTGAAACGATGCTGCCTTGCTAAGGTAGGTGAAAGAGACAACTTCCTTCAGGTTTCTACCTTTCATAGTGATTGGTGCTTGTTGTTCATGCTGTTGGTTGGATATCTTCATCACCTTTGTCTTCTCTAAATTCAAATGAAGTCCCGTTTTCGCTGCCTCTTCTGTCAACCAGTGAACTAGTTAGCCAGGCGAGGTTTTTAAGTACTATACACCTTATTTATAATCTAGGCATATATCGAATTTATGATGTCAAACAAAGATGGTTATGTTTCGAAGATATCATATTTCAAGTCGAAAGTGAACATAGGCTATTAGAAGGGTCTGGACTAGCAGTCTTAGCGGTTTCGATCTGAAACTTCAACAACTCGATCACAATAATCTACTGATAACCGCTTCACAAGTTTGTTAAATTCACTGAATGAAAAACAGTGCTTTCGTATCGTTTTACGTATTTACTCTGTTAAACAAAGACACTTCATACGGTCGATCTATTAACTATCAACATTTAAGGACAATGTTTCTCTGGAGAAATCGTCAATCTAATGACCGACAATGGCTACACTGATTGATAACTGAAGTGTGGATACTTTTACGTTAATAAGTCCTAATTGACTATCGAATTCTGTTCATTATTTCGCAGTGTGAACAGTAAGCTGGGAGACTGAGTATCACGGCGCACTTTGATTGTTTTAAATGTTCGGAGGTGATCAACAGGAAGCCATAGATCTGAATATTTCAGCAAAGAAGTCTTTAACTGTGGTACTGCGTGACGTGAGTCTTTTCCTTTGAAGGGATATATATTGGTTTTGCTGAAATTGCAAACTCACCTTGCTGAAAAGTTTCAACAAGCTCGAATCCTAAGCCCAGAGCTTTCTGCTGACTGCCCTAAACCAAGTGATTGGAAATACCTTGTAGTACTATCTGTCCACAGCTTTGTGAGATTTCTGGTTTTACCTTTCTTTGCTGAAGGTTTGAGAGTGTTTGTTGTTATTACTCTTCTATGATCATAAAAATCTAAACCATAGATGTTACAAATGTCTTGGAAAAAGTTCAGTACCCAGGCTGATTTAATGCTTATAGTAGTATGGTTAGAAAGTCAGAACAAAATTTCTGGACGTTTCACTGTATAAGTCATTGTTTCTTCAGTTAGACATAGAAACATCTGCTTTAATCACCCATCTGTGAATATTATTGGTGGTCCGTTGTTCATACAGTATCTGAGCGTGAAATAATATGGTTTGCTGAAAGTCATGGTTTCGGGCTTTTGTTGTTCTATAGTTTGTTCTATGAACAATAATTTCAGTATATAAGTCATTGGATTTATAAGGACTTGCTTATTAATGTTCAGTTATAATGGTAATACAGAATCAACTTACTTTCAGACTGATCTATCGATTATTTTTGGCGGAGCCGGTAAACCCAACACCAGGAATATCTTCAGTAGTCAGAGATAATAACCACACTTTGTCGGTGTAAGCTAAACATTTTGGTTAGACTAATTTGAGTTCTTTGATAGCGTTAGAACGGACCATTTTCTTTCTCAGAATTTCTGCTTGTGGATCAGGAGTCAAACTCTTTCCCTATATCATTAATATAGCACATACGCACTAAAGCTATATTACATGATAATGTTTATAGAGACACACTGGAAAAGTATCATAGGCAGCAATTACCAAATATATTCAAGAAATGTTTCTGAATGTCTAATCAATAAGAATTAAGCAGACTGTGAAGCTGAAATATTTTCGCAGTTATCTGAATCTATCATGCATAATATGAAACTTATTTGGATCGAAATTTGTAACATGCAACTGATTCAATTGGATATCTGCAAGGCACTCAAGTGCACAACCATGTGACTACATAGGAATTTCAAGGTCATTATGCAATAGAATTATGTTAGTAAGTTAAAGGTAAGTCAATTAAAAATCTGCAACGATAATATTATTTAAATTGACGGACGAAAAATAACAAGAGACCTTTTTTAAAGTAACAGTGTGAATAGGTATCAATATCTTATCGTTAGTTAGTTACCGATTTAGGCTAAGGTGCTGAAGTAATCATGCGTACTGTTGTACATGAGTTGACCACTAGTTGATGACTGATGCAACTGCCTATTCCTTAGTACTCAATTCTGATGTAAGTATTCATGTGAAAGATGAAGTTTTCAGGATGATATATGCCGAGGGACTTTAGAACCCATTAGACTATCACAATTCACATTTATTATATCACGCGGACCTAACTGAATACTTATGCACTTTGAGGGAATTTTCGCTAATTTTCACGTTCAAATATTCATTTTCAAGGGAAAAATAACAAACTATTCCATAAACGGATATTTGGAGGGGGTTTTTTCAGTTATTTTCTTTCTTGAATTATTATTTCTTCATTTCAGGAGCAATAAATTAGCATTATGTACACTATTAAGTGTACTCAGAGTTTAAATATCACTGACATTGTGTTTAACCAAGTGTCTACTATATAAGTAGTATATATTTACAGTTACTCCAGATTCAAAGCAATACACATAATTGCCGAAACTGAAGTCTCTGAATACCTGTTCAACATTACCTTCACCAGTCAGTGTGTGTACTTCATTGTCACTGGTTCGTATCTAAATTTTCTTCACTTGCGTAAGGTGGCGAAAATGATGTGAAACTCGGTCACATGTTCAAAGTTTATGTCGAGATATTGGCATTATATAACACTGTTGCTATACTTGGAATTACAGAATATGTTGCTGAACAAGACTGGAGTTTGTGAAGCTTCGAACTTTGTCTCTTGGTATCGCAACTATGCAATATCTTGATCGTTATTTATTATTCATTGCAGTAAACTATTCTTCAAAAACTATTCAAGGTTGAATCAATTCACTAGCTATGAAATGTTACCTTAATGCGGGAAAAAGTACAACAGGAGACTTTCGGTACAGTGGTATATTGTGGTTCCATACCTGAATATTTGGTTCTATGTGATACACGATGATATGGTATTGCATTATCTAGTGGTTAACTTTTATGACACAGTTGAAAACGTATAATCATATTATCTGAATAGTTTGACGTTTATGGAGATTTGTTTCTAAAGCTGTATTCTACGGGGAACAACACAATTTGAGGAATCATCGGAAACCTGGAATCACTCGACAGCTGTTTCAAATTAGTGTGGGACTACTCAACAGTACGCATCCACAACCTTGTTAGAGATCAAACTCAAGACCAGGTTTCACTTCAAATTCGTTCACCATTTAGACAATGGGTTGGAGTTTAATGGCTTACAGTTCCTTACTTTTCTCAGTGTGTGATATAACGTAACTTTCCATCAACGTCTTCAGTTGAAACTAGCTTCATTTCCGAATGGTTAACCCCACTGATAACGATTTCTCATTGGAACTTCGGGATATCAACCTAAAAGCACTATGCAGTAATGTAGTTTGACGTTTATGAAGATTTTATTTTAAAGGCCGTATTCATAATGTACTGGCATCAGTTGAGGGACCATTGGAAACAGCAGCTGTTTTGTACAAACTTGAGGTTTCTCAGCAGTACGAACCCAGCGTTTCAATATTGTCAAAGATTCCCCAATTTATATCAGTCCGTGATGAAAACAACCTGAAAAAATATCATTTATACGTTTAAGCGAAATCACCATTGTGCATATATTATATCAATATAACTTCACTGGTATGATAATCAGTAGTAAGCTGTGGCCGAAATATCCTCCAGTGAATAATACTAAGTCACTGCGTATGACTTCAAGTAGGAAAATCTAATGAAGAATCCAAATGAAGTTCCCGATGAACTTACTTCAGATGACATACTATTTCTCTGTATGTAAAAGTACTTTCGCATTTTATACAAGATGTCATTACTCAAAATATATTACCATTAAAATCATATATGATGAAGTAGTAATAAGTAATACATGTTATAGTGTTAGTTTTAGCTGTATTTAACGCAAAACCTCATTAGTAAAAACTGTATGAATATTACTTCAGAAACGTAAAATGTTCATTAAGTTTTTCTATTTGAAAGGAAATTTCTCTGAGTGACATCTTATCCATAGAATTCATGCAACTTAATCATTTTCAAATCAAGCAGTTTGATATTGATGTCTACAGTGGTTGCATTAGGATGAGCTGGTTCCAATGTTTAAGTAATGTATAGTTTCTGCTTTAGGTACGGGATACGACTTATTAAAGGAAGGGGGAAAAAGCATAAATGATAAAATGAGCCTTCTGATATCAACATAATGACATAAAACATTTAAGTATCTTTTAGGAAGTACATTTGATCAAAATATCATTCTTAATCAACTGTAATCATTATTCATTATTTAGTAATTCTATCAAATTCCAGCTATAATTCAACCAGTTCAGCAGAGTATGTTTTTGTGTTGAAAATATTTCTGCAAAACAATCAAATTTCATGATGAATAAAAACAGTTCCTATTATAAGCGACCAAATGCTATGACATAGGAGAAAAATTTGGTAGCTTTGGATAAGGATGTTAACTGTTTAGTGTTTCTAAAAAATTAAAGTTTGTTCTTGGGCATTTCATTACTAGGCTAAGAGACTTTATTAGTATCGAATTCACAAAGAGGTGAAATACTTTCAATTTACATGAATCTTTAAGAACGATATCTCATGAGCTTAAGCGCTGGCCGCTTGTCAGTAGGGATGAATTTGACTTCTTGGAAGAACTAACCAACCTTTGTCCCAAGAAGTTAATGATCAAGTGCAGATATATTTAAAAACATGAGAGGAACTACCGTAGGCTCACCATGCTGTAGATCAAATCGCTAAAGCAGGGATACAGAGACTAGAATCAATGGTCATTACAGTAATCAACCTAAAAGTTTGATGGCACACAAACCAAACGATTCCGTACGTAATATGTTGCGCAAGCCTAAGAATCCATTATCTAACGAAGACAGGACGAACTAGTTGCAAGAACTGCGGATATCACTTAGCTAGTTAGTCCAGCTGCTTAATACGCCGAAGTGTTTATGAGCAGCAGCCTGTGGTAAGATGACATGGTATGTCCTCAATAGTATCGATACATGTAGATGAACGCAACTACTAATTCACTTAGAACAATGTAGACATACTATGATAAGAAAGCCCTAAAACAGTAAAAGAGTTACCGAAAGCATTGTACTCCACTCAAATGACAGTGTTGCAACCAAAGGCGTATTGTAGGGGTGGCACCACCACCAAATTACGTTACAGTCAATAGACACATGTACACAGATCAATGATACTGATTACTTTAAAAAATTAAACCAACTGGAATTCGTTAGGCAAATCAGTAACCGGCCATTAGGTCAACAGCATAAGCCAAATGGTGGCAACAGTTATTTGGTTCAGCTTCTGACAAAAAAACGGACCACACGTTTCCAGAGCAAAACCAATAATGCTCAAGGTCACAAATATCATCCATGAGCATCCATGCAGCTCTGAAATGCTTCGCTTATTTGTTAGGTGAATGTTGAAGACATCGTGTAGCGCAGAGATGAAACGTCCAAGAGCAAAGTTCTAAGTTCGGATAACATCAAACAACTGTCATCAAATACTTTATCCTGATTCGTAAGTCCTCCATTATGCATTTTCTACCTAAGTGCCCGTCAGCCACCATTTGGATTCATTTTTGTCATTCCTGTGATTCATAAAACAGAATTTTCATGTAAAACTTTATTTTCCCTAAGTTGAAATCCTGTTTCTCCAATGAACGGCATTTTTCGCTTAGATAAGCTGGGCAGTTGTGATTCTGACTGTACTCAGTATTATCTGTCAAATCTTACCATTCTGTCGTCACTCTCGACAAAGTGATGCAGTCATTAACTCGTTCAGTAGCAGGTATTTCAAGTGGTTATTTATATAAGCTTTTATTGCCATTAGTCTGTTATACATACCTAATATACTCGGTAAGGTTTCATTGACACATGAATTTAGGTTTTGTTGTTGAAGAGCAGAAACGACTATTTAATGCCTTCTATTGGCAATGAGCCGACTAGGAAGGTTTTTGCTAGTAAGTGTTGCAGAGAGAATGTAGAACACAATTTCATTTCACCGTATTCACCATGAATCATCCTGAATTTATTCATGTTTGAATAGTTTTCAGTGTTATTTTGCTTAACCGTCTTAATCAAGTCAAAAAATATTGGTCATCTTGTCTAATCCTACCATATAATGCTTGATTGATCAACTATATTCATCAGTTTCATCCTTCTTTCTGAGTTACATACATTTCATGAACCATTCTATACATTATATAACCCACTTTGTTATCATCCATACTTCAAAGGTTACCAAAAATACCTTTATCATTTTCACTATTACCATTATTAGTAATCATAACATTGTTTGGTGTTTAAATATTCATCTTTCCAAACTAGTAATCTATTCTTTCTCACCCCTGATGACTCACAACCCCACTGTAGTTTTCACAGTTGAACTAAAATTCCCCACCCTACTTTTATTCCACCTTATTGTACGAATGGGAAAAGCCTCTCTCTCTGCTTATTCGCTCACGCTCATTACATCAACCTTTGTTTGTTCCATATCACCATGTAATTGGATGATCGTTAATGTCACCACCTCCTGTACCAAAACTTGAATACTAACCTGAAAACTAAATGTCAGATTCACACTCTTGAAAAGGATCTTCCTAGCAAGATAGGAAAGTTGAGAACTAATACAGAATATTTGCTTATTTGTTCTGATATACTATACTGGGATTACACAAGTAAAAATGCATCTTATACGATGAATATCATAGTTGATATTGAATATCTGTGAGGTTCATACAAGTAACAATGAATCACCGAAGAGTAGAATTCAAAAAAGAATACATATTTTATTTATGAATTCAATAAAATGTATTAATGCTCTGCAAAACTTCATTATCAGAAAACGTCTATTCCGCATTGTACTGTGCGTCTTTATACACGGTTGTTATTCATAAAACTGTTTTTAATTGCTTGATTCCTTTCGTCACAGTACATCTGTATAAACTAACTCGTATTTTCTTAAAAGCGCTGAAGCATGATAACTATATCAAAGAGCATGGGCTTCCTTCATCTAAAGAAGAAAATAAGGTGACAATTTCAAGACAACAACTTAATCTCTTTGAAACCAACTACAAACCGAGAAACAAGACAGAATTAAGATAATATGAACAGAAAGACTTTTCTGTTTTATCTGAAACACCAGTGGATGTTCATACTACAATGAAAGTGATCATAAACGAAGGTTTCCCTAACTAGCATAAAGAAGTGAAACCTACATGACCTGAGATGATCTTTCAATAGTCTTTCCAGCTTAAAATCTCTATTTTCAACTTCATGATAAAAAGTTTTTTTAATTCTACCAGATACCATTAGTTCGGTGGTTAGGGGTGATAAATACTCAACATTTTAAAATTCTTAGTCAACTTGAAAGGATTTTGTAGAAATAAAAGACACCTAATTCAGTATGGAAACAATAAAAATGTAATAAATCTCATTTGGCTTATAAGCCGAGCCTTGGATTTATAGAATACTCACAAACATTAACAATAATTGTTTTTTTTCGTAGATCAGATTACATCTGAAAGCTTACTCCTTTTTTTCAACTGATCTGGCGTTTGGCTACAGAAGCAAATCTTGAGAGTGAACTGTAGCTGTCACCAAAAATGTATACGTCTAAAGTTGGTAGTCATCAGTATGTTGGAGAGGAAGAACTAGTAATCAGTGTACTTTAATATCAGATGCTTTGCATACACAACCTTAGGATGAGACTGTAACCTCAAAAAACAGAAAATTATGTTTTAGATACGATGGGAGCAATATGTAATTTGTTCACGGAATGCATCTTCAGAAAAAAAGTATACACGATAAAATGTGTGGTCATCAATATTTGTGAGTGTTCCATTAGTTTCATATTTACGTAACCATTAATGAGGGTTGAAAAAAAGAATATTTCACATTATTTCAGGAACACTGACTGGTGAGATCACAAGGAGATAGCTAGCAGGAAAATTGTCAGATTTATAACTGCAGTGACTGTTAGTAAATAACCATTCATAAAACAAAAAAGATTTGTTGGAATGACTATCTAAAGAATACACCATAACCCTCCGGAAATGAAAAGAACTAACCACATGAAAGTTTTAACTGTTGTACAGCGAAAACAGTTATGTCATATGACACATATTTTTATCAACATCCGCAAAATATACATATCAGAAAAGATTTGATTCTGTTACTATATTAGAATGCATTGTAAAACATTCAACAATATTTATATTGAAGTATTATTTTCACTGAACGCATTTCATAAGACAGACAGTAAAAGAAAACGTAAAACAACTCATAGAATTGTATTGTTTCAGGTTGACATCCTCCTCAGTAGTATTTGAAGTAGCGTTTAGAAAAACGGTGATATTAAAGTAGAAAAAAAGTAGATGAAGAAAAACGAAAATCATTGAAAAAATTTAGATATTCGTGTATACCAGTAAGTGAATAGATTTGTGCCATTTTGATTTATTTCCCGTCATATCACCAAGACTCTCTAACCATTTATTCGTACCATTTTAAGCATCCTAGCTGCATGGTCTATACCTCTTCATATGGCTCTATTAAACGTGTCATAGACTAGTAACAAGTCTTGGAATGCTCACCATTAATTTTGTTCCAACTTAATCTATTAACATAACACATTCGCACCAGTGACTACCCGACATCCATAGCACATATCCAGACCACCTTAAATGATAAAGGTTCACAAACGTACCGGCCAAGAACAGATGGGTTGTGCCATAGATCTATCTACTGAAAAGCAACACAGAGTGGAAAGTATCTCCCATTTTTGAGCAAGCATTGGTTAAAGCGTTGTTTCATAGGGTTAAAAAGTGTCGTTCACTAAACAAACTGACTGAAGAAATTCACTTCATCGAAAGGCAGCTGAAAGAAGATAGTTACTCTAAGAGGTTTACAAGTGAAGTCAAAACGGGGACAACAGAAACAACTGGACTTGGTAATCTTTTCGAGTTTTAAGAGATAAGGCCTGATAAACAGGGTTAGTAGAAGAACAAGCACTCCATTAAAGACCACTTTCCCAGCCGCTAAATTTGTCTTCGTATACAAAACAAAGTGATTTCTACAACAATCGAAAGTTGACAGGTTACCCACCTATATCACCTAAAATTGCATTTTCCAGTTCATTTGTATGTACCAAAGCACACACACCAGAAGGATAGAGAAGTGGGCTGAGATTCAATATCGTGAACACATTCAAAATAAGTTAAGCTAGAAGGGCAAATTTGTCTTAAATGTGGCATTACTAAACAGCTAATGGACAAAGGACACAACGTCCAGATATCCAGTGCATTTAAATTTATCAGCGAACAAAACAGTGTCAGTTTACTAACATTTGCAGGAACAACTGCATATTTAAAAAGAGACATTTGTTAGCCTCCAACTCCCATTACTTTGTTTTGTTAAGTATAAACCCTTCACAAATTCTATTCATGTATTTTGTGTTTACATTCTCCTTTACAATTGTCTTCCCCTATAATTCTTTAAATTTCTTATGACTTCATAACCTGTACGCAGTTGGAAAGAAGACTACGAAATGCAATGATTTCATAGTATTCTGCAAAACTTATTGTCCCTGACTAATTTCCTACACCTAAACTTGATACTGTTCACATATTGATTCCATCATACGTGAGTAACGCTAAGAAGGTATATGTGATCAGAAACCCCGTATTCTCTTCTTATCATCTACTTTCAAAAACTACATCAAAAAGTCGTATAGCAAAACACAGTAAATTGAAGCGTAAAATATTAATTGTGGATTATGCAACGGAATATCCCAATAGTGGCAAGCAAAAAAGTTGAGTTCTTATGTATAAAAAGAGCCTTTTGAATCTAAGCTGAGGTTTGTCAACAATTTACTGATTTGAAGTCACATGATATCCTAGGAGAGTGAAGTGGTTAACGGATTCCACCACTTCGTTCCCGACACTAATCCGAGAGTAGCTGCGGACTTGAAAAATAATCTAACATTTCAAGATTACAAAAGGCATAACTACATAATCTTCATTGATTAAATTCTATTGGAAATTGAGAAGAATGGTTAAAAACGAATGAGATTATGTTTAAAACCTCTATTGCCTTTAAAAATACCTTCGTGGTAGGGAGAAGGAATAAACTAGACCTAAAAAAAAACAAAACCAAGTTTCCCGACGAACGGGTTTATTATTCGTAAAAAAGTGAGAGTACAGTGCTCCACATCCTTATACTTCTGAGATGCAGAAGGTGAAGATGGCAAATATTTACAGAGGTCACATGAAGGAAATTTGCAGAATAAAAATCTTCTTTCTGATAAACACTAGGTACATGTCACACCTCTATCCTCTTAGAAATCCAACGATTTCGCTTATCAGTAAAACACAATACTATTCCCAAATACTTCACGAATCACAGAGTCATTTGAGTTGAACGAAAAGTGGTACACCATAGCTATCTTCATCAGGATATGTTGTTCTTATGTCAAATGGTTATCTAACCATGAAATCAATAAACCCCAGACTTTGATTCATTTATTTACAATTAGATTACTTCAGGCATATCAACTCATCGACTCATATGCATGCCATGATTATATTTCCCAATCTGTATATCAGATCTCACAGGCTGGCTAATATCATTAGCAAGGAAGTGAACACATATTAAATAGCTTCAGCTTACATTGTACCATGGAACGCTTATTAAGTACTAAAAGGCATAAAAAAATCATTTGAATGACTATAAAAGCTGTAATTCCCTTTCTGATAAATGAATGTATTAGGATGTTTCATTATCATTACCATGTTGGGAATTTCCTCAAAATATTTTTGAATGATATAACAAATTAATGTTGACTTTTCAGCAACAGAATGCCAAATTAGTCATTGAATATATGAATAACAGGAAATTTAGGTTCCATTGCTGGATTATATGCCAAACAATGTTTAAATAACTTTATCTGGTGTTCATGAGCATTGGTCAGTTACACTCTTGGGAATTCGATGAGCTCGTACCACCGTACCCTTATACTGTAATCAGACACTCGCGAATTTCATATTAGTTAACCATACTCATTGTACTTACCTATCACATTCACCTCAAAAGGTTGCACCAATTTCATATGTTAACATACCAATGAGACGTCATATCAAGGTACATTGTGTTCAATTTCTAATGCTTGGGAGGACTTAAGAACAAGCTCGAAGTCTAAACATATTCTCAGAATCACTGAGAAGGCAAATAAATGCACAATGTGTACAATGTGACATTCATTGAGTATTGAATATTTCATTCAGCACTACGTCACAAATGGACATGTCACCACTAGGCTATGGGAACTATCTGTAAGACACAATCACATTCAGGAGCCGATCATTAGATGATTACTCGTGAATGCTTCCTCAAATCACAATCAAGCATAACTAGATATCCCAAACATATTTCATCTTCTAAAGTTTAATAGCAAGTTTCAACAAGTGCTAACCTGAAGTACTTTCCGCCCTCAAGTCAAAACCAGTAACACATACACATGTCACTCAAAGTTATGATTGTACAACATGTCGCTTCGTCGATGCTTCTTCTCATGGAGTTTCGTCATCTCAATAATGTACCTGAATGTGAATAATGCCATTCTGAAGCATTCATCGAGAAGTTAATAAAATGATGAAACGAGTCGCAATCACCTTAAAGCCAATCTGTAAGTTTAACAGACCAATGAATGTAGCTGAATTTAATGGACAGGTTCAAATCCAGCAAACTGCTGAGATGTATTCAACTGAAAAATTTAGTCAATTTTAACTGAAATATGAATTAGTTCAGAAAGTCAGAATACTGTTTAACTTGATCACCGTCTAGTACATCACTCCCAAGGATAGCGAACTATATTTTAGCCCCACTGATTGTTTCTGATAGCTACATTCATTCAGTAGGCAACTACTGCTCACCTCGAAATGATTGAGGAGGTTGTAGCCTTGTGATGAAGCTAAAGTAGTTTACTTCATTTCTGAATCAAATGTGAAGCAATGAGGATCCATGCAGTTTTTAGTATTGGATGCTACTAATATAAACTACCACGAAGTGAAAAGTACTTGGAGCACAAAGTGAATGAACTACACTTACCCGCCTTCACTTCACTTATGAACGATTCACCTTACAGAAGCATCCTAACAACGACTAAGACAACCAATCACCTTTCTTCATTTTGGATGGAAAATTGCACCTCTCCTAGTTAGAGAAGCCTCAACAACTTTAGTACTTACTGAGGCAGCCTTTATTGATATTGGTTGCAAACACATTATTGAAGAAGCTGCCTAGAGTGCTTTAATTGCGAGAAATGGATATTTAAGTAATAATGCCATCGTTTGAAGCACATATAAGGTGTCTAAAAAGATAAAACATTCATTTGATGATTCTACAGGTGTTTTGCGTTAATGACCGACTAACTAGTTGGAGGAACTAACTGATGTCATGTCAAAGACAAATTGAACTGTTAACCAAATGACTATGCGTATTGTCAAGACAAATGTGATTGAATTGTGATCTTTCCAATCACTTAAGCAAGAGTTATATTTTCTAAAAATTTCAAATGAAAACAACTGAAGTGAAGTGAAAACATCTTCTCATTGGAAGTCTGCACCACCTTCAGAGTCAAGTGAATCCCGTTTCATAGATGTTCTGGTGATATATATATATATATATATATATATATATATATATATATATATATACATATATATTAGCATTTTGAATGTAACAAGGTTGAAATCAGTTAGGCAAAGCCAACTTGCACTTCATACGTATATGTGTTTGTAATCACCCTTCATGCGAACTTAGGTATTGGCTTCATCCTTATACAATAACTCAACAAATATCACTTTAGATTTTAAACCCTCTGGTTATTCCACGTTTCCATATTGTTACTTAAACGTCTAGATTGTTCTGAAGTGTAGTGTTGCAATCTTCCTTCCTTTCTATGTTTGTTAACTGTTATTAGGTTTGAACATTTTAAGTGATTACAAGGCCACGGAATAAATTGGTTGGAAGATATTTCACACGTTCTGTAACTTCAAGTCTGACTTGAATTATGACGCTATTTAATATGTGTTCACTTCCTTGCTAATGATATTAGCCAGCCTGTGAGATCTGATATACAGATTGGGAAATATAATCATGGCATGCATATGAGTCGATGAGTTGATATGCCTGAAGTAATCTAATTGTAAATAAATGAATCAAAGTCTGGGGTTTATTGATTTCATGGTTAGATAACCATTTGACATAAGAACAACATATCCTGATGAAGATAGCTATGGTGTACCACTTTTCGTTCAACTCAAATGACTCTGTGATTCGTGAAGTATTTGGGAATAGTATTGTGTTTTACTGATAAGCGAAATCGTTGGATTTCTAAGAGGATAGAGGTGTGACATGTACCTAGTGTTTATCAGAAAGAAGATTTTTATTCTGCAAATTTCCTTCATGTGACCTCTGTAAATATTTGCCATCTTCACCTTCTGCATCTCAGAAGTATAAGGATGTGGAGCACTGTACTCTCACTTTTTTACGAATAATAAACCCGTTCGTCGGGAAAAGTGAAGATTATGGGTTTGATTTCTTGCAGATTTGTGGAGCGTAATGATGAGGGGTGGCATATTAGGTGGAAACAGCTCTTTAGTTTTCCTCAAATATTCATTGGATCACTAAGTGATGTCAATCCATGATGAATACTTACTTGAAATCAACGACGAATCTCCGCAAATCTTCAAATCAGAATACCGAACTTTTGAAAGAAACTTACTTCAATTCAGTTGTGCCTCTAATTTTTAATTTGTAAATGTTTCATACAGTGTGAAACAAGTTTCTTTATTATTTTTTAAAAATTTTTAACTTGTTATCGGAAAAATTCCTTTTTTCTTCTTCTTTACAATGAATATGTTGTATCTCTTGGAACCTAATCACCTTGGATTTTTCCTTTGACTGAATTCGTTATCACATCTATTTGAATGATTTATTTGTCTAAAGGTTTGTGCGTGCATTGTGGAGAGTAAAGTCCACTATTTTCACTGGTCTATTTGTATATCAGTTATGAGTCAAATAACAACCTGCTTTTAGTTAAAATATTGATACTCAAGCAAGATACATTAATCCGTTTCAAGTTGTAACTTATTCATTAAGCTTTTGTAGTTTAGATACTTCAGTATATAAAATTTTCACGAGATTATTACTGTAATGAAAACTTGAGTAGTTTGTAGCAGTGAAACTCATTGTCCCGTTTGTAGTAATAAGTATTTTAACTTGAAGCTATTTTATTTTAAATTTATGTAGTTTGACTAATGAAGTTTTCTTATAATTGTTGAATCTATAAAATCAGTTATATGTTTATCTGATAAATTTTTAATCAAAGTTCAACTTCTTATGCTGAGTATAATATCACAGAGCTGTTTTTAATTTCATTTTAAAAATATTTTCAAAGAAATATATTACTAGACTTGATGTTTTGTTTTGGGATTCTCTGATAACTTTTCCTGAATCAAGTTGCAGGCATTTATCATAGTTAATTAATAAGTCAGTTCGACGAAATCAAATTGCTATCAATACTGATCTAAAAATGGATGAATCCAATGATACGAAAAACACTGGAAAGTGCTCATTAAGTTTAAAAGTTAGTCGTTAAAATAAGTTCATAATAGATGGATGATTTTAATTAGAATGAAAATAAACAGTCAACTGAAAAATCTATGGTCATTTTATTTTTTTAAAATTTCTGTAATTTATTTCTTCCATAAAAAGATTCTATCCTAAGTAACATATAAAGTGATTACATGAATTCATGAATTATGATCGGTAAGCTCTACTTACTATTACAGTACATCTGTCAACTACTACAAAAATCTTCAGAGTTTGGCCAGTATGTCGAATATTATATTGTTACCTAATTCTTACCATCTATTAAAATTTGTTAACAGAGTTCATAACTTGTGTTCTAAAGTGACTGATTTGAAATTTCTCTGTATCCCATTCATCGCGTGATAAGTTTATGGAATAAGTGGAGAATTTCATTTGTAATGAACTCCATATTGTCAAATACCTATCAGAAAGACGGCCTTGTTTTCAATAACACTGAAGCTGTAAATATCACTGCTGAGTTACTTGAAACGTAATTCTCTTTGGATGGTTTGTGAATGTAAGTCATGTTAGTTGAGTGAGTGAATTGAAGACCACATGAATGCTAAGGGTCAAACAGCTTTGGTTCACTCAACAGATGATCACTGTAAATTAAGAGAAAATCTTGGGAACTTTGAAATTACACTCTGCTACTTTTCGTGTACTAGTATCCATAATAATAGTCATGGTATTAGAGGTTTCTATCTTCCAAGCTGTGGTGGGAAAAAACGTTTTCGATGCATATAATAACAAATACAATCACACGGAGATAATAAAATACGTCCTGCAGTAAATTATCATATGATTAGAAAATAAGTTGTGTAATGATAGTTAATTTTTTAAAAGTAGTATTCATCATGGACTGACGTCAGTTGGAGAACCACTGAAAATCTGGGAGCACTGGACAGTAGCACCTACCCAGTGGCTGAATGGTTAACTTGTTCGCCGTGAGACCTGAAGGTCCTGAGTTAGATCCCTGGCCGGGTCGTAGGTGCATACTGCTGAGGAGTCCCATACCAGGACGAAACAGCTGTCCAGTGCTCCCAGGTTTACAATGGTTCCCCAACTGACATTAGTCCATGATGAATACTACTTCTTAATTAAAAATCCCTATTCATCTCAAAAATTAATTTTTTGTTCATTTATACTCCATGAGGGACAACAACGGACATGCTCGCACCACTACTGAGGAAGGTCTGGAAGGAAGGGAAGGTACCTGCAGATTCGAAGAAGGGCTACCTTGTCAAACTCCTGAAGAAGGGCGACCGAATGTTTTGCAAGAACTGGCGTGGAATCATGCTGCTGTCTACCCCAAGCGAAGTATTAAGCCACATCATCCTGGAGAGACTAAAACATGCTCTAGATTCAAAACTACGATCGAAACAGGCTGGCTGACTGAATAGCTTCAGCAAGTATGAATCAGGTAGGGACCAAATTGCTTCGCATCATCATAGAACAGAGTAAAGAATGGCAGTCAACTCTCTACCTCAACTTCATCAACTTTGAAAAGGCCTTCGACAGCCTCGACCGAGAAGCAATTTGACAGTTGCTTCAACACTACGGTTTTAGAGCCGCAAACCTTTATCAACCTCATCCAACAGCTATATGAAGACGTCAAATGTCAAGTAATTCACGATGGAAAGCTCAGTTATGCCTTTGAAGTGAAGACAGAAGTAAGACAAGGCTGTCTACTATCACCTATCATCTTCCTTATTGTGGTCGACTGGACTGGACTGGGTCATACAGCAAAGCGTGAGGAACGAGAAGCAGGGGATACGCTGAACCTGGGAAAAGATCCTAGAAGATTTGGGTTTGTATGATTCAGTAAATACTTTATAGTTCTGCTAAGGTAAATGTTGCACTTATTTAAAAGGTAATAACTGCTAAAGCAAAAACTATAATTTAGATAAAAGTGGGTGTAATAATACTCATTTATGCGGTTCGCCTTCAATGAACTTGAATTACGACTGTAGGTGCATAAACTAACATTTTCTCTGGCTTTATTTGCTCTAGTTTCAATGAAATGCAGAACTACATAACTACATGAGGTAGTTACTGTTAGATGAATGAACAAATTCTTGACGTTGTTTGTAGGTCTTGCCCAGAATACGGGAAAGTTGACATTAAAATTTGTCCACAACACCATGTTTCTGAATGATTTCTAGAACGACTAGGACATAGATATCAGGCCTACAGTGTTATCTAATCGCTCTACAGATACACTGTTGATGAAAGTCTCTAAAACTCGAAATTTATGTCAGCATGCTATACATTTGGTCTGTTCAGATGGTGGTAGACTTTCTTTTCACCTTGGAAATAGTCACACGGTTTCAAAATCTTCATAAACTTCGAAACACTGACAAAATTCAGCAACACGAGATGACTAATAAGTAGGGTATATCATGACATGAGTTTACTTATTAAGTTCATTTCACTTACATATAGCCTTCTGGAGAAAACTCAAAATGGATAGAACAACTAAAATAGAAGTATTGTGTAAGGTCTTAGTATGCGTATTCGACTCACTTTTAAAATTTCCAAGCTTTGAAATACATAAGAACATGAGAGATTCAACTAATCTACAGTTTTTAGTTTGGAAGCTTATGGGAATTCATTGATTTCAAGGTATTATTCTATAGGAAATAGCATCAGTTGTAGATCGACGCAAAAAACAGGAACACTGAGTCACTGTTTCGCCGCAGCACGAGACTTCTCAGTAGTGGACATCTACAGTCTCGTTATGGACTGAAGTCACGACAATGTCACTCACTGCTATGCAGGAATATCTAAATGACGAGTCTCGAATAGGCCGAAACAGTGGTCTTGCATTACACTGGTTTTCCCTATCCTTCGTTTGTAGTCAGTGCAGTTGAAGAATATTTTTAAAAGTAGACTGTCAGATGACAGCAACAGAATCAACGTAACTTTCTTACTTTTACTGGCATTGAAATAGTATAGGCTGACAAAGATACAATGTAGTCATCAGTGGCTTCCTAGAATTTTGTTTTCAATATGCTTGATAGAATAATGAAAATTTACTGCGTATGTGTATAGTTTTCAGTTGCTTTCAAAAAGCGTCAAATATATGAACACGTAATCTACCGTCATCGAAGAAAATAAATCTTAGGATAAGGTAATTTATGAGTTTATCTAGTTCTGATAAATTATTTTTCATCTCTTTTGCAATTAACAAAAGCAACTGCAACTTTCATTTTTTTATTTGATGAAGTGATGCTACTCAGTCGTGTTTATTTTCAAGCCTTAGTGACAACACATTGAAGGAGCTTTTCATAAGAAATTTATGTCACATTGGCAATTATACAAAATTATCATCACGGTAATTGATGAAGAAACGTCAACTATTTATTTATCAAGATTCAAATTTGAAGACCAACATATTTCCCGAAGTACATAATTCACACTGAATCAGTATGCGGTATAGTTTCTCCCTTATATCTTGATTAAAAGTTATTTTACAATATTCTCAAAAGCCTGATGTGTTATCAAACATCTAATTAAATGGTAAACTTTGTGAATTATTTGTATGACTATAGGGTATCGCGGTTTTGTCTTCTGCATACATAAATCTTCCACCACAAATCATCGGGTGATAAAATCTATCTCCCTTTAGAAATATTTTGAATTTGTGAAGCTTTTTCGATCGAAGCAATAATTATTTGAGTAATCATACGCTTTCAATAAATTCTTTTCAGGCTGTTCAATTATATTTCCATAAGCTTTGTTACAAAACAAATAGAACCAAGCACAAGGAAAACTATAGTTGTGACAGTTAATATAATGAGTATCATGAATGTACTAAATATACTGCAGAACAACTTTGGTAGTTAGAAACCATTCAGACTGATCTATGGATTTAACCGGCCAGATAAGAATGATCTAACCACAGGTTGGGCGTTTCGCTGGTTTCGTGTAGATTTCATCAGCCATATGCCCTTACAAATTCAGCTAACACAGCCAAATAAATTCAAATCACCTGAATCCGGCTAAGTGACTTTCATAGACTGGTATACTTTATGAAGGAAGATCAGTTTGCAAAACACGTACAAAGTGCACATTTCACCTCGACGTTTTCTTACAGCTAAGTTGTTTTCCAACTGCCTAATTGTGGTTACAACACTAAAGTTTCATGAAATAAAGAAATACACTACTGAACAACTAGAGTAGTTTGAAACCACTCAAACTGATCTGTAGATTCCATTGACCACATTTCGGTAATCTGTACACTTCTGCTATGCAAGCTGAATTGGTGCGGGTGCTTGGCTTTAAGCAAGTGAAATGACTATCTACTGTTGAAAATAATCTAACCTGGCCGGCGAAATCTTCAGAACAGTCAGAGGGGTTCTACACTACTCATTCTGTTCAGCAGTATATTTCAGTGAACAGGTAAATGTTTATTAAGGTTATTTTACGTACATAAAAGACTCTATTGTTGCATATACACATATATATGAGATGACAAAAACAAAACACTAATGTATATGAATGCACTAACTGTTGGTCTGGGCTATGTTTACAGTTGTAGGTTGGCTATCTGTAACTATCAAGATAATTGTTACAACTGGTCGAATATTCTTCATGATATACTCTAAAATTGACGACAATTTTACCAGCCTATACATTCTTCGGCATCATTAATATTTAGCCGTTTTTATGAATATCCATTCAGTCATTCCTTATCCTCATATACACTTTGTTAACTTCATTATAATTATTTTAGGTCTACTTCTCATAACATAATTTTGTTAAATGTGTCAATCTGAACCAATCCACTAATCTGCATGGTTCAGCTTTCACTCACTAATCTACGTACCTATCTGTTGAGATGTCCAGAGAATAACCACTGTTTCAATAAAAATAATAACGAATTCACTTTATTCCGAACCTTAATTGTGTCTACAGTATCAAAAATTCCCAGTGCGTTATACTGCAGTAATTGGCAAGTTGCATAACATTTTTCAGATATATTTACAATGATAATGGCTTACAATATATCTTAAGTGTTATTAGGATTGTTGAAATACTTATTGGCTACAGGGTTATGATCTACTGGCTGGAACAAAGCCGATTGATAAGATTGTTTCGAACATACTTTTCTTCACACAGTATACAAGCTAAAAAAAGGTTTAATTGAATTTTTCCATGTGGTTGTGCGGATACAAAGCCTAATATATTTGCCTCTTGTTTTTCTGAGAACAGAAATGGAGAGAGGTGTAGATGCAGAGGATGCTTGTCATCGGTTAAAATACAAGAGTTCAGATGCCTATCTGCAACTGCATTTATCAGTATAGTTAGTGGTGTACCACACACTCTACTTATAGCCTTCATAGTCCTACGCAATACAAAGTGATCTTTTCCCTTCAGTTAGGGAAAAATGAAAAAGAAAAGTGAATAAGAATGAGTAAAACGAAAGAATTAAAGTAGACCAAAAGTAGAGCCTGGGTTATATCAGGAAATGGCAGTTTCCATATGTCAGAGGTAAAGTGAAGGGTGTTTCTCGATATTAGTCGAACATAGAAGGACCAGGAACAATCAAATGAAAAGCATTGGCCAAGGTGGATCACATTTGATATATGCAATACAAGAGAGCTACCAATAAAAGTCTTGTTAAAATATTAATCATTTGGAAAGAATAGGTGTGAAGCCATTCAGTGTTTATTCAAACGTCTCTGCTACGCAAAATGAAGCTTCTACTCTTCAGTCTGAAAAGAATCTAATGTTCATATCTCAGTGTAACCTAAATTCTTATGGAGATGCGTTGAAGCCCTTGAATATATCTTCTACAGCTCTTAAGTAAGTTTTTAAAGCTGAAATGGGAAAAGAGTACTAGCTCAATAATCAGATAAGAAATCACTACTTATTCGTAGCTCAGGACACAAGATCCACTTTGTCATATCCGCACATAACATTTTCCTACACGCGATGGCTGCAAGAAGTTTTACATAAAAAACATGTATCATAAAAGCGTCTCAACTTTGAGTCTGTTGATAGTTTAACTAGATAATTTGATTTTCCTTAAAAGCTGGAATTTTAAACAAAATACCAAGTTGAATCAACCTTTTTATTGGGTCGCATTTATTCAGTCACTCATCCAGTAATTCAAGTGTGATTAAAACTTAACAAGAATATAATGCCAAACTGTAAACCATGACGATTAAGAAAGTTAGAGTTAATCCGACTCCATTCAATCATTATCTGTTAAAGAGCAAAGTACACAGGTGAAATTTTACATTACTACAACTTCGCAAATTTTGAACTTCTAAGGCTCACGAAAACAAAGATAACCAGTGTCTCATTTTAAAAATTCTTTTTCAAGCTCAAATACTGAGCTACCGTTAGGGTTTTAATTCAGGGGAAAACTCAAAGTATCTTTGGTCGTTAGTTATTTCCTTTCAAGACTTACTACAGGCTTCTACAAATATCTTCCATATTTATCAGGTAATCAGTTTCTAGAACAGTTCGCCAATTTGAATTTGGAATTGCAATACAAAGGCATGCTGTGTAGACACCTGAGGTGTAAAACCTGTAAAATCTTTATCACTTTTTGTTTATTAGACCATGTCTTACAGCTGCAAGATGTGATAGGACAGACTAATGCATGAATACTAGACTCATCTAAACTACCAATTTCTTAGCTGTGAATCCATTTTATCCGATAAGACTCCTCAAGTATGCGAATTAGTTAACATATTTTACCAGTTTATCGCACATTCTTAAACCACGAGTTGATACAGCCGATTATTAACACGGCTGTCTGCACACACCTAGTCTAGATGAAATCTGTACATGGATGAGCCAAAGACTGAGCACTTCAGTGAAAAAGGCCTGTTCATCTACCAAGATATTCGGAGGGTGTCAGCCCAAGTTCCTATTGAAAAAATCCAAAGCGGACGCCTGTCTAACTCTTCTTATCTACAAATGTATCTACCAGTTTATGTATTTTTGTCAGGCCGCATATACTGAAAGAACAAAAGGGACGTTGTTTCTACGCATCTGTGAACATTTCTCGAATGATCTGAGTTTCAAACGTCCACAAATATTTAAACTGTCTCAGTCGTTTGATGCTTACTTACTTACTTACTGGATATGAAGTCGAAGTATAAAACTAGTTCAGAGTGATCAATAACAACTGAAACCCACCCTTTAGAGGTTTATAGTTGGAATTCAAAGACTCATACCTGGTATATCAATCCAGAAAGTTACCGTTGTCAATCCTGATTGACGTTGGTAGCCTTAATCTCCCAAATTTGTAGGTAAAAGTCTTCATGACTTCATTACCCTCTGTTTCGTCTTTATTTTATGATTTGATACATTCCAAAACCTACAGCCCTCGCAGCAACGAAAACTTTTTAACCTTTAATTACGCTTACTCAACCATGATGTCATTTTTGTCAATCCTAGCATAACATTGTGTATAACCTCCTCCCATTTTTCGCTGTCTTCTATAGAATGTTTATTCTCTTATAATATAAACAGTTAACCTTTCAGTAGTCTTAACATTGAATTTCATCAATTGCTGGAGAAATAAATCTTTGTTACCTTCTATCTCAATCGCAACATTCTTTTCGACTTATGAAAATACCTGGTATACCACTTTTTTCATCATAAATAATATATTCTGTAGGTTATAGAACAAGCAGGAATAATTTTTGAAATACATGTTTGGTGATTCTGTAATTATTGCTCTTCTTGATTTACTCAAATTACTGAAAGGGAGGAACCGTGTGAAGTATCTAATGACTGGGTTTTTTATAATTTTCGCTTGGCAGGACTATGTCGCCTGCATTCTCTGTGTCAACCAAGTGCAATTTTATAGAACAATTCAGCATGTGTAGAGTCAACGGTACTCAGATATATATTCATTTGCACGTCTATGAAGAATCAGATTTTCATGATATCAGTCAGTATTCTTAGAGAACACCAGTAGTTGCTGCAATTACTTTAGACGATGTAAGCATTTGCATGTATGTGAATTTCAGTAGAGTGCTTTGAATAATATTACATATTTGCATGGCATTCCATTCACCCTCAAGTACTGCCACAACACTTATTTTGTCTGCAAGTCGAATGTACCAGTCAAATACTCAACGTTTTGAAAAAATGGAGAAGTATGAGACCGAAATGAATCTGACAAGTTAATTGTGATTTCATGACAGTATAAAAAGAACTGGTGGATAGAATTCGATTACCACTTAGAACTAGACAACATGGAACTGATTATTTTTTTAACTGAGCTATCAATGGATATATGGTAATTGTGTATAGGACACTAATATTTTGCATGCATTGCACAAACTTTATCATGAGTTCTTTGTCATACCCAGTTGCTAATGAGCATTGCTTATGAATCTCTTATTAGGAAGAACAACTTCTGCAGTTTTCTACGGCATTCCTTAATGTACTGACTGATAAGAGCCGTCTTTAAATAATCAGTCATTATAAACATTTGCTGTTTAGGAATAAAATGTGAACTATCACTCAGTATGAAATTGTGAATGACCTCAGCTGTAGACGGCTACATACAAAAACCTGCTTGTAGAGTGAAAGTAAACAAATAATGGGTTTTTAAGTTGTGAAATACAAGGCACTTGGGCTTCCAATGTTATCAATAATAAGTAAAAATCATAAAACGCGATAATTTTCGTGATATGCAATTCATGGCAACATCCGTCATTCAAATACTGATGAAAGGGAAAGAAATTAAGGCTGATGCCAGCTAGCTAGTGGGGCATATAGGCCAGAATTTTGAGATTCACAGTGTTGTTCTCTACCTTGTTTGATTACTTTCAATCTTCATGGTTGTTACACTTTCTAAGTCCATGAAAAAGTGATAGTAACAGTTAGGTCGAACAAAAAGCAATCGTGTGAAATTTAACAAGGGATCGCTCTTAAATATGAATAATAGCGTAAAAAGTAGAAAATGACTGAAAGCGATATGGCACAAGGTTCAGACCGACATTCTAAAAAACAGTAGACGTATAAAAATCAATCAATAAATACATTTTTACTTCAGTCGACCGCTGTACTTAACTTTTTCATGAACGACACACTGTCAGCTCACAACACTCAGTACCTATCAAGGTAACAGTGTTAGACTGAATCTATCCCTGTGCTATGCTTCACATTTGTTCACTTTTAAAGCATTCCATAGTTGAGCGTCAACAAGCTTTCTTTGGATCAGTCTTTATATCTGAATGTGTAAATATCTTCATATACACACAGTTATATAGTCGTAAAAATGCTTAACTCTCGAAAAACTCCTATAATAATATTAAGCAGATGGTTGATTTGAACTAGTAAGTATTTCTACCGATAAACCATCATGATAAGATTTGAACTATATAATTCTGACACATTACAGATTGCAAAGAAAAAGAATATAAATGTTTAATAAATGTCAATGTGGCAACTTGAGGATATAATCAGTTTTACATAATTGAGTACAAAGCAAAATCGAACTTGTTCAACAAATAATTAGGTAATAAGTGTGAAAGCAAACTGAGAAAACTTTGTATTAAAAATAACAAGTTATGCAAATGAAATGTCATGAACAATTGCTCCCAGTGAATAAAAAGAAAGTGAAACAAACAATCTTAAGATCGCAAAGATATTCTTGATAGAATTTATGTGCAACTAATAATTTACTGAGTTATGATCTACATACCAACTGGAGCAGTTAACAGTCAATTGTCAATGTCGGTTTCTTTAGGTAGAAGGATAAATCATGCTAGAAAAAAAATCCTGGTATGACTTCTAGAACGCCACAATATCTATAACTATACACGAAGTTATTTCAGCTGTCAGAATAAGGCACATAATTCCATCTGATACTTGTAGTTAGGATAATAAAGTGTGCATCCAAATGTTCACTAAAAGAATGAACCATAAACAAATTTTGTTAGTTATCAAAAGTATCATTTTGGCATGGATATACTAACACCATAAATTCGTGTGCAATGGTTACCGCTATGAAAGTAAACATACATGTAGCCCACATCAAGATAATGAATGTAATTTAGTTATTTCATGGCCGCAATACTATTTAGTATTGTTCCCATACATGATTATTGGCACGAATTTAAACGATATAAACGTTACAGAACCTGCAAAATATCTTTCAGTCAATTTATTCCTTTGCCTTGTAATCACTTAAAATGTTCAAACCTAATAACAGTTAACAAACTTAGAAAGGAAGGAAGATTAAAACACTACACTTGAGAACAATCAAGACGTTTAAGTAACAATATGCAAACATGGAATAACCAGAGGATATAAAACCTAAAGTGATATTTGTTGAGTTATTGTATAAGGATGAACCCAATACCTAAGTTCGCATGAAGGGTGATTACAAACACATATACGTATGATGTGGAAGTTGGCTTTGCCTAACTGATTTCAACCTTGTTACATTCAAAATGCTAATATATATATATATATATATATATATATATATACATATATATATATATATATATATATATCATCAGAACATCCATGAAACGGGATTAACTTGACACTGAAGGTGGTGCAGACTTCCAATGAAAAGATATTTTCACTTCACTTCAGTTGTTTTCATTTGAAATGTTTAGAAAATATAATTCTTGCTTAAGCAATTGGAAAGATCACAATTCAATCCCATTTGTCTTGGCAGTACACATACTCATTTGGTTAACAGTTCAATTTGTCCTTGACATGACATCAGTTAGTTCTTCCAACTAGTTAGACGGTCATTAACGCAAAACACCTGTAGAATCATCAAATGAATGTTTTATCTTTTTAGACACCTTATATGTGCTTCAAACGATGGCATCATTACTTAACTATCCGTTTCTCGCAATTAGAGCACCCTGAGAAGTTTCTTCAATAATGTGTCTGCAACCAATATCAATAAAGGCTGCCTCAGTAAGTACTAAAATTGTTGAGGCTTCTCTAACTAGGAGAGGTGCAATTTTCCATCAAAAATGAAGAAAGCTGATTGGTTGTCTTAGTAGTTGTTAGGATGTTTCTGTAAGGTGAATCGTTCATAAGTGAAGTGAAGGCAGGTAAGTGTAGTTCATTCACTTTGTGTTCCAAGTACTTTCCACTTTGTGGCAGTTTATATTAGTAGCATCCAATACTAAAAACTGCATGGATCCTCATTGCTTCCCATTTGATTCAAAATTGAAGTAAACTACTTTAGCTTCACCACAAGGCTACAACCTTCTCAATCATTTCGAGGTGAGCAGTAGTTGCCTACTGAATGCATGTAGCTATCAGAAACAATCAGTGGGGCTAAAAATATAGTTCGCTATCCTTGGGAGTGATGTACTAGACGGTGATCAAGTTGAACAGTATTCTGACTTCCTGAACTAATTCATATTTCAGTCAAAATTGACTACATTTTTCAGTTGAATACATCTCAGCAGTTTGCTGGACTTGAACGTGTCTATTAAATTCAGCTACATTCATTGGTCTGTTAAACTTGCAGATTGGCTTGAAGTTGATTGGGACTCATTTCATCATTTTATTAACTTCTCGATGAATGCTTCAGAATGTCATTATTCACATTCAGGTACATTATTGAGATGACGAAACTCCATGAGAAGAAGCATCGACGAAGCGACATGTTGTACAATCATAACTTTGAGTGACATGTGTATGTGTTACTGGTTTTGACTTGAGGGCAGAAAGTACTTCAGGTTAGCACTGGTTGAAACTTGCTTTTAAACTTTAGAAGATGAAATATGTTTGGGGTATCTAGTTATGCTTGATTGTGATTTGAGGAAGCATTCACGAGTAATAATCTAACGATCGGCTCCTGAATGTGATTGTGTCTTACAGATAGTTCCCATAGCCTAGTGGTGACATGTTCATTTGTGACGTAGTGCTGAATGAAATATTCAATATTCAATGAATGTCACATTGTACACATTGTGCATTTATTTGCCTTCTCAGTGATTCTGAGAATATGTTTAGACTTCGAGCTTGTTCTCAAGTCCTTCCAAGCATTAGAAATTGAACACAATGTACCTTGATATGACGTCTCATTGGTATGTTAACATATGAAATTGGTGCGACATTTTGAGCCAAATGTGATAGGTAAGTACAGTGAGTATGGTTAACTAATATGAAATTCGCGAGTGTCTGATTACAGTAACTCTGTGGTAGTATAAAAAGTTACAAATAAACCTGCTGAACATCTAGTAGTATCTACGAATGAAAATTATTACCAAACTACCTTTCTAACCGATGGTCATACCTCAGCTGGGTGTGAAGATATAGGAGTTACACTGCTACATTGAAACATATTCGTTCTGACCTAACACATAAATATTACACCACTTTGTTTTTGCCATCGTGAATATCTTGTAAGAATTTACACACCGCATACGAACTATCCATCATAAAAGTTTTTGGCTGTTTAAAAAATTCAAAACATGATTCTACTGTAAACCACAGCCTCTTTACTGGTATGCCTTGAGTTTTTTCATCAATTTTACTAGTATTAGTAGTGTCTATGTTGTTTATACATCCTAATTTCACTAAGGACCTTCTTGCGAGTGGACTGACCCTTGGGAAGTAGGTTGAAGGGAAAGACTTGCTATGGGATTTTTTGATAAAATCTGATAAAATGAAGAATAAATATATGTTTGACGGTCATCAATCGACGGAGACAGCTTATCTGATATCTCATTGTAGATTTCAGTAGGTCCGCATGTGTTTAGTATGACGCTGTCACTACGATGATGTTGTTGACAATATTAATAATAGTAATAATAATACATTTGCTTCATTATGAACCACATTTCTCAGCGTGTGATATTCAGTTAGTTTTCTCGTTGTACAACGTTTTTCAAATATTTGGTGACAGTGGTACTGTTTAACAATATATAATGTTAAATAAAAGGGTTTCCTGAAAATCTTGAAAACTTGTGTCATGATAACTGTTTTGCTATCGCAAAGTGGATTGATAAGCTTGTTTCGTACATGATTTTCTTCATGCAGTATATATTAAATTTTTTTGTCGTTATGCGAACATAAAGTTTAATGTATTTACTTCCTGTTTTCCCTTTTCACAGACATGGAGAGAGGTTCAAATACAGAGGATTCTTGTCACTACATAGAATATTTTTGACCAGCTCCTTACAGCAATTCAGATACATATCCACAAGCATGTTTATCAGTGCAGTTAGGGGAGTACGACTGATTCTACTAACATCTTGACATCTGGATCAGCAGCTTCATATTTCCCTTACAGGTCAAGAAAATGTCAAGTAGTGGATGCCGGGAAATGCCTCGACTTCCTGAAGGTTGAGATCTGGTTAATGTAGTGACAACCAGGTTCAAAATGTGTTCGGTCCTCTTAAATTGGTTGTCTTCAAAGTCTAACTAGAGGGCAGATGATCACTGAAACTGTAATATTGGGCCTTTTATCTCCAGGATTATTCCTGCGAACTCACCAAGAGAGAAATTCTCCCCATTTTAAAACCGTGACAAACAATTATTGTGATCAGTCAGATTGTATTTTAGCTGGATTACACTCCATGGAACACCTCAGTTGGTCTATTCGCTAAACACAGGCCATCACTCTTAAATTATCTCCACTCCTTGTCTTACTAGGTCCTACTGTCATTCTTGACTTTAGGGTAACTACATTTTTCTTGTCTTCACTAAAAGTTGAAGGAGCTGTTTTGATTCGGATATCAGACTTCAGTGATACAGTAGACAGCTAAAAATTGGCTGCAGGCTACTTGAATTGTCACTTAAAACGTTGTAAACATGTTTTCTAACTTTTTGCTTGAGAGCGAAATACTGATATTCTAACCCTGAGTTTCTTTGATGGACATAAACAACATTGTCTGCCGTTGTCGCCTTCGTTATGTTTTCAAACTGCTCAGTGAAACGCTTATCAAGGTTTCCGAGTGTACCTTTTTTGTCTCAAAAGTTGCGCTGCGACGTTTCCCCATTGTATTGGATGACTGAGGAAATGCTTTCAGTAGCAACCATTCACTAAGATCCCTCTATTCACTTTACTTTCCCCTAACAGTCCTCTGTGGTCTTCACAAATCTTTTTCAGAATGCTTGAAGAAGTAACAGGTTTCTTTATGAAGAAGAATTTTATCACATCACGATAATTTTCTAGGCAGTTCCTCCTTAAGTGTAGCATTAGCAGCCTCATCGTCGAGTTGTTCTCGTAAATACTACCCTTGGGGTTTTCCTTAGTCAGTTTGAACACAAAACAGTTGTATGCTGCAACCATAACTTAGTGGCTGTGTAACCAGGTGGTTCATGAGGAACAGTAGTCTTCCGCCTTCATAGATAATTGGTAGCGGCATGATATACCTGTATACACCACTTTATCCGGGATATCAGTCACCAAATTATAAAGTATCTTCCTTATGGGCGAAGATTAGGCCAGCTTAAAATAAGTGATATTCTGAGACCATCTGTACCATGAAATCACCAACGTCAGTCCCTCTGATAAGGATTCCAAAAGTACTACCACTGCAACCTTCTTCGTGGTGCATCATTCCCAGTTGTTGATTTAAATCCCCTTCTATGATAACCACACTAAAATGGATAGCATTTAGTTGGTCACTGAACATTTGAGTTTTTGTATGCGAGCCTCAAAATCTCGAAACAGATTCACAACGAAGTTAGTCATAGTTTTAGTTGACAAGGCTTCAGGTTTGATATGGCAAAAAGAAATTTCAATATCAAAGCTCCCCTGTGTTGTTAAAAATAGGTATTTGAGAGGCTGGAGATACTACACGAACCAAAAACAACTCAGAGATGAAGCACAGCTAATAACATTGGAGTATGAAGAAATTATAGAGAGTAAAGAGATACAAGGTTGATGGCGAGAACGTGAGTGTCTACAGGGATGACTTATACTTCTAGGCTACCCGAACTATGGAAAAGAATTTACTTTTTTTGATATGCTTGAAAAATAAAGTGGGTAAGAAGTGTTTATCATTTGAATCCGTCTGCATAACCTCAGACTAAAGCCATAGTTACTTATAGCTGGCTACATATTCCTTTTCCGAAGGTTCTTGGTTAAGACCTAATTGTATCAGAGTGACCCTTTGAAAAACATTCACTACCAACACTTGAGGGCAAAAGTTAACTTCCTGCGCTTTAAACCAGCTTTTCATACTCTTCCTACTCAGAGTAGAAAAATCGCATAACCTTCAAATCGTGGTTATGAAGTGAGGACTTATTACGTTGACTAACCTACCGATGAAATGTTCAATAATAACTTGTTCAATTACTTTTCGAGATATCCCACTATAGGTACAATATTAGGATTTGATTTTCACTATAAATTTATGCTCCCACATTCAGATAGTTAAAGAGATCTACTTTTTGGATCAGTCTACAGTGAAAATTGGTTCTGGTATTAGTAGTCTTTTACTCCTTGTTTATAAGTTTACTGTACTACCTTCGTGAGTTTATCTTCATACGAAAAACTTAATTCACATTTAACGGTAAGATAAAAATTTTTTCTGTATGCATTGAAATATATAAACATAAGTATTAGGAGTGACTACCATGTGAGTTCGGATGAACTGTACAGTACGGAATTAGCCTCGTGTAAGTGTTCAGCAGAAACACTACATCTTACGAATAAGAGTGATGCCTATGTTATGCAGTTAAATGTTATTGTACCTCACGAGATGCATTTTATGTTAAACATCTAAAGATAACCTTATAAACGAATTGTATTGTTTTCATTCATTTTTTTTCGGAGTTCTACGATTATTAACTGCTCATCACAATAATGGCTAAGTTTGTTGTAAATATTATTTTTTTTTAAATGGAGTGTAAGCAAACCATTTTTATGACTTAGTTGAATAAAAGCAGTGAGTAATGCTGACTGCTTCATGTGGCGTTTGTGAACTGTAGGTTGTCTAGCTAGCGTGATTATTGTCAGACCGGTATACTTGACGGAAAAACTCAAAATACAAAGCATACAGTTACATATAGTCTCGTTTATCAATAGGATGAAAAAAAATCATTCATGATTAATTTCCAGTGTAATCAGAAGTTCGTTTCTTTGGTCATAGATGAAAAGTGCATTATTTTCGTGTTTAAAATTTAACACAACCATTAAATTTCAGACTGTAATATACCTTATAGTAACGAGGAAAAACATCTGAGATCTATCATGGTTTCCTTATAATGCCAATGACATTTTGTGTTGCATTTATCGCCTAGGTTATAGTCGAATGAATAATTTTCATTGTATGCGAACGTTACTAATTTTCTGGAAAAAAACAATTTTTATTTAACATTTTAGAGTGATGGAGTTGAATGCTAAAGGTGGATGAAAGTGAGACAAAAAGGAAGAAAAGAAACACGATAGGGAAACGAATTTTATGAAATGACTCATAAAAAACTGAGTGTGGCATATGATCAACAAGGTGTTTGTACAAGAAGTCGACAGAATAATTCGGCATGCCTGTACACTGTTAAATTGGTTCAGTGGCCTAGATTTTTTAATTGGCAATGTGCAGTAGTCACAAACAGTCTTCATCTTATATAAGAACAAATAAAAACTAGTAAAATGTTGCTGTATGCAACTAAGCAGTATTTCTTGGTTGTTATAGGGAACTTCTAATACAACTAACGAACAGATAAGAATAGCGTCGAAACGTTTGGTTGTATACAAAACGTTATCAAATAAAGTTGACTATAATCACCAAGTTATAAGTATAACAACAAATTTGGTTTCTGAAAAAGTCTTATCGTTTCCAGCAATTCATTTTCATGTTCTACATTTTGCTATGGAAAAACAAATTTAAATAACTCACAATAACTTGATTTCCTATCTACTTTTCCAATAATAACGTGTATATCTTCCCTACCCTTTCAGATAACAATTCCTCGTCAATTAATTACGTTAGATAGTTGCACAGATAAAACATATACTGTTATTAAACTTTCTTAGAGATATTGGTAAATACTTGAAGCTTAGTATCGAGTATTCGGTATGAATGATTCGTCAGCTGAATTTTCAGTCAGCAAACACTTCAACATCATGTTGGATATCATTTCAAGAGTAGACTTAAAAATAAGATGTTGCGGTTTGGTTGTATAAGAGTGTTTACTTTTGATGTCTCCGCTTGAGACTAATATGGTTGATCTGTCTAAAGTTGTGAGGATGCATGTTGAACACTGTCGGTGAGTTTCTTACCCCGCATTTCATGAAAGGAATTAAATAACATGAATGGTTGATTTCTTTTGCATATTAAAGCTCGTTAAGGTTGATCTGTTGAGATTAGTTGTTGTTTCTGAGTTGAATTTACTAATAAACGTCTTGCTGATGTAAACATTTGGGTTTTTTGGGTACACTCACACAATGGAACGCAATTATTTTGACTTGCTTGACCACTGATATTCAAGGATTTTGTTATATTAAGATTTTTCTTATCATTTTACCAGTTGATTTAAAACAAGATAATAATTTAATAATAAAATAAGGATATGGATTTAATTTACCTGTGTTATAACGGGAAATAAGCTGATACCGTCGCCTCATGTAACTGATATGAGTAAGTACAAGACATAACTAAAAGTCACATAATCGTAGCACTTTATATGCCTCACTATCTGAATATCATTTTACTTGTAGAGCGACTTTAAAGGCCACGCTAGAAGTTGCACAAATAGCTAATCATCTTTCACTATTTCAGCTGGGAAGGTGGTTATTAAAGAACTGAGGAGACATGATCGGTCATCTCAGCAGTTGCTAGGTTGGCCTTTAAAGTCACTCTACTAGTGTCAGCTTCACGATGCCAATCAGTCACTTACTTAAGCAAACACAAAATGAGATGCTTGCAACTCTAAAATTCGAAAATTGGGTTTTTCCCATACTTCATTGATTCTACTGCAATCCAATCAGTCTATTTCTGTTCCGCTGCATGGCATTTAAAAACAAAATCACACACTGAAATTATTCATATTTTAATCCAAAACACTATGCATTATTTACTGTGTATCTAAGTTTCGACCCTACCTACATTCAGTTATAATGACCAATGATAATCAAGACTGCCTACTATTCACTGTTTTCTCACTCCTTCATGAGTATAATTCCTTGTAAAATGTTACGGATCAGACCTTTCGAGACCTTTGTTAGAAGGACTAACACCAAAGGATAAATAAACGAAACTACTAAAAGCTCTGAAATCGGTTAACGAGTTAAAACACTCTTATCTTGTTCAGTTAACAGATAAATAACTCCTCAGTGGTGAACAGGTTCCAGAGTTGATTCCTGAAGTTCCAACAAGTAGTGACTGGTGGGGCCAACTAACTCGAACATGAAAACAGTTACTCATCAACGCACTGAAATAAGGTATCCCTTTATCGTGAACTGACAGAAATAGGAAATATAGACCATTGGATCCAGACCTAGTGGCTCGATGGTAACGTACCGACCAGGGAACCTGAAGGCTCCATGTCTGATCCATAGCAGGGTCACGGGTTCACGCCACTGAGGAGGTCCAAACTGGGACAAAACAGCTACACAGTTCTCCCAATTTTTTAATATTTCTCCAGCTGATGTCAGTCCATGATAAATACGAACCCCAGGTATTGAACGCATATCGTCAGAGAAATACATATTAGGTCGACTAGACTTTGCATGTCAAGGTTTTTATAAACATGTGGTCCACCGTCGTTCTTCATGTTTTGCTCAAATATACAACGGAGGCACTTATACAATTTTTTTCTAGGTAACCAGACTAATAATGTTATTCTGTAGTGGTTAAAGGAGTAAAATATCAATCATCCTATCAATCAAATGTAGGAATCAAGACTGTACTGCAGATAAAAGAACTTTCGATATATATGGTTGACGTTTTCAGTATACTTTTGCTTCTAAAATACAGGGACTGGTGTGTCTTCACCAGATCACTGAATAAAATGTGATGACTGTGAATCATATTTAAACAATTTATGTTTTAAAATGCAAAAGTCATTCTGTATGAAATGGTAGAAATTCTTTAGAATTGAGCAAATAATGATTGATAAACTTTAGTGTAATGATACATATAATTTTCCATTGCTATACAGGACCGAATTGCTCGACCTCTGTTGGCAGATGGGCTCTCATGCGGATGCCTCAATATTGCTGGATATTCATGATGTTCTACTAATCTTGATGACTAGCAGAGGAAACCAGGACGCTTGTTTCATCCTATTTGGGGCTCTTCAGCCGGATGTACCTGCACCCAGTGAATGATGTTGTCCCCACCGAGCCTCAAACTCAATATCCTTCACTTTGAACGCCATAGAGTTATTTAATAATAAATAGTAATAGATAAATAATCAGTAGATGAAACCGGTTTCTTCAATATTCAGGATATATCACAGACAAAATCAATAACCATTGAGAACATGGAACTTTGTATCTTCCTCTTAGAATTCATTCAAGAAACATTTTCAGCATTGAATTATATAGGCCATTATTTCAGGTTTTAAAACATAAACATCACTCATAAGCCCACAAGCTATTGCTTAAATAACGTTTAGTTTAGTTATGTTTTCATGATGACTATATTTTAACTCTTATGTAACAAAAGTGTTTAACTTTTCATATCTCCTTAGCTAACTTGGACAATTCACAAAATATACAAATCTCTAAAAGTCTCACGTTCTAAAAGATGAAGATAAACTTGGATTCCAGGTATACATTTTTCTCCTGAAGTGTATTATGGCAAGTTGCATCGCTTCAATATGCGTAAATGCAAACATAATCAGTACTTCTTTGATATTATTTCTGAGTCTGATTAGTTTACATAGAAAGAAGATATAGCCACTTCTAAGTTGAATATATTTCTTTACATTTGCAAAAACAAATGGAACGGAAGATGTAAGTTTAACGAATGTAATAAATTCATTTCGTTTTGTAAATTAAACACACTTTCTTACAACTTTAATTGGTAGCAAAATATTTAAATAGATAAAACTGTGTGCATAACCACAAACATACATAGCTTTGAGGTAGTATTCATCATGCACTGATATCAGCTGAAGAGCAATTGGAAATCTGGCAGCACTTGACAGCTATTTCATTCTAGTATGGAGCCCTTCAGCAGTATGCATCCACGACAAGGTTACGGATCGAATTGACTACCTCGGGGTTTCGCGGTGAACACATTAATCATTCAGCCACTGGGTTGGAGTTCAACGCTTTCAAAGTTTTCAGTTCCCGCTAATTCAACACATAGAGCAACTATCACCCAAGATCTTACGTTAGCATTCATTCTCCTTCTAACTGGCTGACCCCAGACATCACAGCTTTCCATCAGAACCCCCATTAACTTTAAAATACATTACTACATGCTACCATTTAGTATCCTAGAGTTCTATTACAAACTACCCTAGGCACTAGAAGAAATGAAATTCATATTTTAGATTCAAACGGTTCATGACATTGACCTTTCTATTAAAACAAATTTCCATCTTCATCCATTATTCTACTCCATGCAATGAAAATATTTGTCTATTTCTTCTATAAATAATAACTATTTGGTGTACTTTCAGTTTGAGGGTTTTCTCTTGGATATAATACCATCACAGTAGGTGAATCCTTCATCATTTGCTTACTTATGAAGTTACCTATTCTGCCAGTGGAACTTCTGAGAAAGAATCTCAAAGCTTAAAGAATGCCGAACAATTACTTTACTCATCTCCAGAGACATATCTCTCCTACTTAAAAATCATAGCAATTCCAGTCACTTTACTGACATCTGTTAATCTAAATGTATATCGCCTACCATTAACATCCAAAAATACCAGTCAACTTGATAAAACTGTGTACTTATTTTCAATCATGTTAGAATGAGGCGACTATTTAAGGTTACAAGCAGGCAAAAGAATCTATCTTGTTGAGTCAATTTGTTCAGTTCATCTGCAATTGTTGTTCTTGTTCTATCCGTTAATTTGTAAATAAAGGATCTATTTATTTACTTTATTTAATTCAAAAAGTGTTGCTGTTGCGTTCATTAAACACCATGATTTAGTGAAGTATTCAACTTAAAGAATTTTTTATTATCCACTCTCATAGACTGTGCATATTCGTATGGGAAATAATATTCTTCTATGTATGCAAATTTTTATTGTAAAATGCCCGTTATTACTGTAAAATGGAAAAAGCAGCTAAGAAATGACTCGATTAGAAAAGGAAGCTGCACTCAGTCGTCAGATTGTGCTAATCAATCAGCGATAAGCCTTTTGCATCGGTTTCCTGCCTGCTGGAATTCATTGGCAAAACATATCTGAAACTGTGACGAAAGTGGCATTTCCTCGACCCTGTGTTACTGAAATAGCCTTGGCGTTACGTTTTTGACTTCATCAGTGAGTGGTACTGCCTCGGATAATCAAAATTTGCAAAATTTGCAGATGTGTCTTGCAGGCGTGTGTCAAAAATATCTTACGCTAAAATACAGTGCACATAATTTAGTGATCACATCGAAAAAAACCCTTAGTGAAACTTTAATTACCTCTAAGCACCGGAGAATAAACGGCTGTCTGTTATCCACCAGAGACTACATTTTAAAAACAAAACGTTAATTACACTATTAAATTTTGATATTTAACTAATCGCCATCAAATGAAATGAATGATGAGTAACAAAACTTGTTAGGCTCTTCAATTCATGGTTCAAAATAGAAAAACGAACGAAAATGTTAAGGCCTCATATATCAATATACAAAGTTATAAGTGAGTCAGGAGTCACAGTGATAGTAATATATTATGCTAACAGAATTAATCGCCGCCACCAAGACGACTATGTTTTGTTCAAATGCAATATGTAATCAAATTTTCCTTAGTTGTTGGAAATGGTATTTGTCAAACTACAGGTTCCTCAATCAATAACTTCCGATCTCATACAAGATGGAATAAAATGTTTGAACTTTTACCCTATTATATTTCTATACTTTGTTGTGCCATCTCTAAGTGGAATCAGCCGTTCAGCTTCACAAACGTATAGTTTTCTTCGGTTTATCAAGATGTATTGCCATGAGCAACTAACTAATTCTCTTAGGCAGACAAACAAATCTGAAGCTTAAGTTATATTTCTAATAAAAGTAAGATAAAAATACACATAGCTTCAAGTCAAAAATTATCCAACCACATGCAACTGATCTCCTAGTTTGGTTACATAATCACTGATCTTGAGTCACCAGATATAATGCGTACCTAAAAAAATATTTTTGAAATAGAAAAAGGATATCTAGGGTACAAGAATATTCAGAGAGTAATGTTATCAGCAATAAAAATGAGATATATGGTAGAAGTATTTGTGTTTGATAATAGTATGACTTTCTAGCACTAATTTTCTTAGCAACAAGTAAGCAACATTTAATTTCTGGTTACTATAAAAGGTATGTTGTGAAGTATTTCAATTCCTATAGCTAAATGTCCAGGTACTTACAAGCCAGACAACAATTTTAAAGCTTCTTATTAACTTACAATTATAAAGTAGGAATAATATGCGAAATAGAATTTTAAGCAACGAAAAGACATTATTATGTGTTTTGCCTAACAACCATAATTTTCCCTCCGAATTCAGAATTATTTACGAATTGTTGGCAAGTTGAAAACTTTCAGTTTAATAGATTATTTTTTTAGAATAATCACATAGTAGGAAATAAATCAGTAAATTAAATACTGGATGGAGGAAAAAGGATATAAATAATTTAAGATATATTAAGGAACACTTTAAATACATTCCTTAAGTTACTCATGAGTTGATAAACTAATTTATTTATATATGATTATTCTTATGGCTAATCTTATAAGATACCATCCACAAAAATATGATAGAAAATTGTTACCACCAATATTTAAATTGATTAATTTTCATTGTAGCTAGAGTGAAAATAAAAAAAGAATAGACATCTTACCACCTATGAATATCTAATCTCTATCTAGTCTATAAAACACTGGATGATAACAGAGAGAGAAAAAATGGTTTCCATGCCCACCTGAAGCAAAAGTATTCAAAATCTTAAATATCATTTTTTTAGCAATACACTGTCACTCAGCACACTTATCGAAGCAACTAAACTTATTCTTCAAGTGGTCTTTTGACTATTATCTTCTGAATTAAATTTCATTTTCATGAATCCGTTTAAACTTATATCAACAGTCATCAAGTAACATGCATCATTTTTTCTTTATTCTGTGACATTTTTCCATAAATCATTAACATAATCCTTATTGTTATGGAATACCAATAAAATTATATCGCTTAGAAATAATGTAATTATGGACTTTAACAAGCCTCACAAACAGCTTTTTTTCCGTAACCACCTAAAGAACAAGAACAAACACACTTCAGTGGAAAATTCAGTGTGAACTCCATGAAGATATACTTAAGACCCTGAATTGCTTACAAGTAATTATTATCGCAGATTCTAATTTCCCAAGCTAAGCCAGCAGTAGCATTGTAATAGGTCTTTTTGTAAATAATTTGTGCATTAGATTCAATATGAACAATTTTTAAAAAATACCCATGAAAAGCTTTTGTACACCAGTGTGACCTCTTCAAATGTGTTTCAATAGCTTCACAAGAGAATTGAGCTCTCCTTTAACTCTAGCTGTATTGAATGTCATGTCTCATCGCCTTCGCTTGAGCGATGAGTCAACAAAGGTTACGTAAATTTCGAAGTATTCTGAGGAACATATTTCATAACTGCACAAATAAAGTGTCGATAGAAACTGCCTAACTCTTTGTCAGTACTAGACTGTTAAATTTAACCTCATGAACCATGCACGTGGAGAATTAACTGCTGGTTTAACACTTTCGATAGCTAATGCTTGTATTATGCCGTTGTTAATTCGACCGAATTGATCGGTCTCCATTGGAATATGGGCTCCGGTGCCGATGCCTCAAAATTACAAGTGTTCTATTAATAATAATGATTAATGATGGCTAGCAGTGGGATCTAAGGTGCGCATTTCGTCCTATTTGGGACTGGTTGGCCGGGCGGATGCGTCGCACAAGAAGTGGCTATCGTCGCTCTTTGGCCTAATGGATAACACTGAAGCGATTGCTCCCGAGTCCGAATCCCGGTGAGAACAACATCACTCACTGGGAGGTAGGTACATCCAGATGACGAGTCCCAAACACGACGAATTGCACATCCTGGATTCCACTGCTAGCAATTACCCATCATTACTATAATAAGCTTCTGTTGGAATTTTCATAGGCCTTATTAATTTACCACTTTATGTACGAATCATTTAAACTGATCTCAAAACTTACTAAACATGACTGTATTTGCATAGCTGAAACGATTGCTTTTGAAGCATAATTTTATAAATATTTTTTCTGTGAAGTCAAACTTACGATTCAGAAGTTGTTTGAAGGCATAAAACATTAACAGCTCCTAATTAGTTTATAATATATATACATATATAAATCACTTCACTAAAACCATAAGTTCATGCATTGATAAAGCAATGTTAGAATTAGAAAAATAACACGATTAATTCAAGTTAATATGCATTTGTATGATATATTCAACCCTTGAATTGATGTTAGTGTTGATAGTTTTGTACTCACCTAAACACGCACATGAATTATCCATAAATATTTCACAATTTTCATGTATGCTTTTAATCCACTATTTTGAAATGTCTTATCAAAAGAAATTTTTCTTTCGCATCTAATTTCTAAAACTTTTTTAGGTAAAATGCTATTAGTATTTGAACAAGATAATATTGTACAAATGAGTAAGTTTCAAGTGGATTAGACTTCACTAAGATAAAAAAATACTGATTGGTCAAACACTCTGCGGCTATCTGATTGGATAATATACATAAACTTGGTAGCAACAAATTTTCTAATAACGTGACAGTAAATAATGATAAATGGAAAGAGATTTATCCGAAAAACAATGTTGATGAGAAGAATGTATTGAAAAAATTGAAGCTTTCAAGAGAACAGAAATCTGGATAGTACAATCCAACAGAAGTAAGAAATATTTATAATTAAAAGTAAGCACTTTTGTCAAAATGTCGAACTCTTGTATAAATTTGCTTACTGCATTCATTTCTTTATGAAATATCCAGGGAATTGTTGGTATGGACACATTTCATTCTGAAAAGTGATTACCTGCTAACCTGCACAGACTTTCGATGACATTAGGGTGACGTTATAAATCAACGACCCAAGATAAAGGTCACCTGTAGTCTCTTTCTTAAGGATCATTATAGAACTAGTTTTAAAAAAAATCGTCATTATTTGTTCTGAAGACGAAATCTTTTGACTATTTATTATGTAAAGCGAAATGACTCTTGGACCCTGGACAAGCTTTCATCAGACCTTTCAAATAAACTGAATATAAGTTACTTTCAATTAAACGGAAGAACCGTGGTAATTGCTTGACCTAACTGTCTTGTGACAGCTGTACTATGTGTATACAGTGATTACACGCTTCACTTGACCTGTAATCATAACAGTCACTACCATAATTTCTCACTGGCAGTATATAAGCACGTTTGTAAATACTTTTCTGAGGTATCTTATGACCAACTGATGTTGATCCTTACTATCATACTAATGAAAATTGACTGTCGTGCAACTTTATAAAATGACCATATGGTGGTCTGTAAACTGACTCCGATGTGATAATGAGCAAGCTTCAAGTGCCAACAAGTAAACAAAACAAAATTACATTCTACCACAATGTTCAGGTTTTACATTTCTATTCATTCGTACTCACGATTATCTGGCTACTTCGTCGATAGACAAGAATTTAAGCGTAGTTTAGAGTAAGCATCAGGTTCGAGATTGTTTGGACACAAATGCAGCAGTCTACTAACTGTGAGTCTAATTCCTTTTTGAAATGTTCAATCATTCGCTTCAACTTCCAGACATCAAATTATTACCACCTTTATGTATGTTTATCAATTCACTTGCTCCTGTGGAGTAAGGTTTATTGGCCGTGCTCAGTATTTGCTTTCCAAATGCATTTCCAAACATGTACCAGCCTGGTTTCATAAAGGAAAGATGAGAACACTTCACAGCTCTGTTTATAACATTTGATCGATTGTGAACACCCGGTAAATGCTGAAAACAACTTCAGTGTCACCTATAGAATTCGTGCAAATCTTGTGCAAGATGTGAGTTTAAAACTTCTTCAAACTGCGGAAGCTGTGGTAATTAATATTTTGAAACCTTAACTCTGTGTTTAGAAGAAATTTGTCCACTCACCTGAGCTGCAATGAACATAACCTATTAAACATTTTTACATTCAGCAATCTTCTCATTCAGATATTCTCACCCATTACACTCCTCCACTCCTAATATTCTGATTTTTCTTTACATTCACCATGTTACACCATTTAACTTAGTAACCAAATATTAGTTTGGTCTTGACAAGTCTCCTTCTTATTGCTATTTTGAACATTATTTAATTCTTTTTTTGAATCTCCTGATTTATAATCAAATCTGAACTTCGTTCGAAATGTTTCCTTAAACACTCCTTTTATGTTACTATGTGAACAGAATAATTATATGCTATTGTAAAAGTTGAGAATGATATCGCTGAAAAGAGTGACTCTTCGCTAAGTGTCTTTTGTTTAAAACGTATTTCTCATTGCAATCTATGTTAAGAGAAAGGTGAAACACCAAAGACAGACATACAGAGGAATCAAAGTAGTAACTGACACTGAAGTAAATCGGATCAAATCACTCCACTACACGGTGTAATGTAAGCAAAGTATGAATGGATAAATAGTGATATTAAGTTGGACTTGGTTCATTTAAACTCAGTAAACAAGTACCTGAAGGTTGATGAAAGTATTTGAGGCTTCAAAGGGAGCATTGGGTTATACATCTGCATCATTTTAACCAATTTTCAGGTGTCACAAAGACCTCCCAACAACTGGTTCATAAAATCTTCAGGATCCCTATCAGACAGCATGTACTTTAAAATCTAGTTCGTATCAACAGTTATAAACATAATAGACTGATGCCGCGTCTTAATCTGGCCACTCTCAACCTTTTACCAAAGCAATCCGTCTTCGATTAACATAGTACCTCGAAGCGGGTGGTGGTTGAGCGCCTGCAGTTGGCGAAAACTTCTAGCTCCAACAGATGACTGGCCTTCCCTGCTAGAAACCTACTCAACATATCAGCTTGTTGGTCCCGCCAAATGCAAGCAATGAAATTTAGTCAACCACGGCCAAAAGTCTGTAACCTCTCCATAAATTTTACTTACGAGTTTCGTGTCTCAGTTGTACATTGGGAAAAGTGGCCCGTACCGTAGTATGGTCATCCCAAAATATGTAGTCACAGATGACATACTTTGACAGAAGTCAAACAGACCTGAGCTGAGATTTCATCAATAATCAACTCATTTGAACCGTAACAACTTTAAGGTAAGTAAAGCAGTCAAAGTATTTAGTCATCGCACTTCTTATGCCTAAATTGCTAGCCACTGCAAATCAGTCTTGAGAAATCGTATTACATTTTATACATTCTCTTACAGATTTGAAACCCAACTGACTTTCTTCAGCATTTAGCCCTCAAGCTACAGTTAGGCCTAGTGTAGACACAGACCTCAGAAGCGTTTATATGATGTTGGTTAAGCTGTTTTTCCTGAGGTTGCCAGGGAAGGGATAACCTGTTTTCTGAAAAACTCGAATGACCAACTACTTACACCAGTTTTATAGAAATACTTTTGGTTTTCACTACCACGTGGATGGGGTTGATACCTTTGGAAACTTTCCTGAGTTCTCTTCTAATATATACGTTCCTCAGAAGGACTAAGCCCAGCACGTGGAAATCGCTCGAGATACATAATCAAGTCCTGTCGTGAAATTTCTGTAACCGAATGCCAGACCCCAGATCATTTGACTGTTATTCCGATATAACATCTCATATTGTCCTTACAATCGAGAGATTTGGAGAAGGTATTTCAACCAACCAGGATATATTTTGTAAGTCTATCAGCCTCAACAACTTTTCATCTCACGTGAAAACACTAGACCTATGTCGCAAACGACTATTTCTTACCAACATTAAAATTGTGAAATGGAATGACTGTATGTATAATTCCAACAAGGTATAGCAACATGGGTTTATAAATCTTCTAGATGTGTAGAAATACAATAAAAAGGTAGAAAGAATTATAGGACATGAGTTAGTTTCTGTGTTTCAGCAACAGATCTGATATCATGATTTTGTCTGTCAGTATTCTCTTTGGATGTACTTCTTTACAAAAATGTCAAAAAGATATTGTATTCCTGTTGGTGGCTTGAACTGGAATCGAATACGCGTGTTTCCTTCTAAATGACACTCGCCAGCCGGATGTATTCCCACCTCGGTGAGTGATATTATTCCCACTGAGACTCAAATCTAGTATCCATTGCTTCGAACGCCAAAAGCTTTATCCGCCAGGCGACTGAGACAAAGGGGAATTACAAATATCAATTATCAAACAGGCGTTTTAAAAAATCAATTTTTTTTATGTCTTTTGCAGATAAATTATGATTACTGAGTGGGAAACCTAACGAAATGTAATATGTTCACGTGATTCATCACGTTTACCTACTTCACATACATCGTTCAAATAAACTTATTTTCGACAATTTCTGGTAAATCATTTATGGGTCAGGAATAATCATTAGCAATATCAATTTAGCAACTGATGGGTAAAATTTTTCTGAGCGAGATCATTTCACACTTAACAGCAAAGAAGAATGAAGATTATTATCGCAAATTACATTTTTGATAAGCTTTTAGTAAAAACATATTTTGCTGTTTGCTGATACGAAACAAGTGACTGATTCGAAACTGTCAAAATATCAATCTGATATATGTTAAATTACGTACAATGCATTTTAGCATTAATGAATAACAAGCAAAAAGAAGCCATACATAGTCATTCATTCATCTGTCAGAAACCAAGCCATTTAAATGAAGCGAATATATTCGCTTAACTGCATGGTTAAACTATGTTTTGCAGAATATAATATTTGCATGTAGATGACAGAGTATTGCACTTATATGCATAACTTTACCAATCAAACAGTGGTGTATTTCTGCACTACAGAGAAAAGTTGATAATTAAAGATAGGTTAATATCTGGTTGAATAATAGATCAGATATATTTACCGGAGTTATCTTTCATTGATCCAATCACTACTTTCATTCACTGAGACAAGAGTTCGAACTCCAATGCACATACTGAGATCTTGACCACTCAGTCAAGTCACTAGCCCTCAAAAATAATTATGTTTTACTACCTAATATTCAACAGTTCAAGTGGTTGCTGATTTTATTTCAACCAACGGACAGTATTTTTTTAACCCGTATTTAAAAAAGCCGGACTCCAAAACTCAATCAGTATTTTATTATTGTTTTAGAAACGACTATTTCACTCATTCAAGAAGATAAATGAATGAAATTAAAAATAAGGTGATCCAATAAGTAAAAATTTATGAAGATATAACAGAAGTCTTTTAAACCCTTTTTCAAGATAAAATGAGGTTCCAGTGAAATATACGATTGACTTTTTCGTGGCATTTCATCCGATAACATAGCTGTTTGGTGCTTATATCACTTTGATCTCGTTGGTGAATGGTTTCTTACAATTCATTTTGCTCAACAGTCTGTTTCTTTTCATTCCTCGTTTGAAACCACTAGTCTGATCTAATATAAGTGTAAAACTCGGGCACTGTAGTAGGATGTAATTCTATATAAGATTTGTTTATTTGATTTATAATACGTAATGAGACAGTATCATTTACTTGACGACATTACGAGCACAAATTATCCTTCGTAATCATGTCAATGTAATCAAACCAATTTCGGCATCTTATTTTTACTGTCCTATCACCTGATATCCTCTGTTCATAATGGTTGATTACTAATTGATCACCAAATCTTTGTTCATTGAATCGACACCCGACATATATAATAAGAATGATGTAACACCTTTACCGGAGGTTTGGAAACTTTTAGTGCCAATAACAACAAAGAATATGAGATGATAGGATCGTAAAAATCATATGTCGAAAGTAGCGTGATTACATTGACATGATTATAAGGAATAATTAATGCTCGAAATGTCGTCAAGTAAATAATACTATATCACTGTGCAATATATATATCAAATAAGCAAAATCAACCTAAGTAATGAAGTACGTCACAAGATAGTATGCATTTCTACGGACTACTTTCAAACAATCCCCGAACCTCTTTACATATTTGATAATATCATTCAAATATGTACACTAACTGTATACAAACTGAAAGTACATCTAGTAGATAAAAAGAGATGGCACTAAATAATCTTGCACTTACATATTGAAATACAAGCACAGCTTTCCGATAAATCAAACACACTGGTTTTTAAGTTGTTATCATGAATTTCAAAGCACAGTAAAAAAAACAACAGTTAACTATTTGCTTATTTGTTACCCAGAAATCCAGATGTTGGTTTTAAGTTTTCTACTTGTAAGACTCTAAATTAAAGGGCCTGCTTATTAATGACGAAAATATTGCACTGTAGTAGTGAAACCAATAATTATTTACCACCGTGATGCTTACCGAATTAAACAGAAGTTGAAACATGTTGAACTTAATAAAATATTTGGGTCTCTAACATGAATAATTTCAGTTTAAAGGTAGTTCGAAGATTTGGAAGGATATATATTCCCTATTCTTTTCTCAAAGTGGCTGATTAAAATCTTGATATTTCTTTTATGATTTTATACGTCTTCTTTGCACTTAATAAAGTTCCCAGAGGCACCGTAACATTTACTGGATGGACTTCTAGGCACATTTTATTTCTCAGTATTTGTGTCAAGTTAACCAACTGCACATAATTTAGAAACCATCCTGTAATCAATACTCACCACCTACAAAACCATTCCTGACTATATGTATCCATGCACTGCAAGTTTAAAAGTGCTCTTGAAATTTGCGTTGTTGCTTGCATTATCTCTTGGTTGATTAGACTACATTGACCGGTCCTTTTTTGGTTTATAGGCTCCTGCATGGGAGGCAGGTATATCAAGCTGACGAGCCCCAAATAAAAAGAAATCCACTTCCTGGATTCCACTGCTAATAACTGTACATCATTACTACCATACAATATATCACTCAATCTAAATTGGCAGATAATATTAATTAAACTGGCTGAGCATTCGTAGTTACGTTGAAACAATGAAGTGTGCAAATATTAATTTATGGAAATATGCGAGGAGGCTAAATAAGTTTCCGTTAAAAAGTGACTACTCCCAAATAAAAAGTTCAACAAACACGAATAACTGAAAAGAATTAAAATTCTGATTAAATAGCTCCAACTATTACAAAAATGAGTGAGCCATAAATTTCTGCTTTGAAATTTTGAGAAATAAATGAAGCGAATGTAAACCAGAAGAGAATGCACTGTAACTTAGTAGTAACTTATCTAAAATCCCATATCACTCTCAGCATAAAACAATATAATTTTCAGTAAACAAAGCAATAAGCAATAGCGTCGCTGTCTCCGAGGTTAGGAGTCCTACTGACTGCTTCCATGTGATGGGTATTCTTCCACAAAAGTTAATGGGAGAAAGTCAATGTCCGATGCTCATCGATGATAGAGGAAAGTGAAGAGTACATCTAAGGGAATTGGAGAACCTTAATTTCAAGTCAGTGGTTCTCGAGGGTTTCAGGATTGAGAACAGTAGAACAGCTTACAAACCATATATGATCACAGGCAACCAGTGGAATGTATAAAATGTCAGTGCCCCGTTGTTTTGTGAATCAGAATTCAAAGCAGTAGCAGGCTGAATTGCACTCCAAGACAACCATCTGCCTAGTTTTGGACGTCAGCGGAGTATTACAGCCCATATACAAACCATGAAATAACGTTGAGAATGAAGACTCTGATGCGGTTTTAAGTGGTCTATCATACAGTCGAATTTACCTCATTGAAAAAATTATGCTTAATATTCACATATTTTATTTTATCATTTGTATTTCTATACACAAATTATGCTGTTTTCTGTCGTCATTATTTTCAAGTTTGTCTTCATTTGCATTCTTGTTTCACTCAATTGTGTGCCATTGTCTAAAATTGTAGACCGTCTCCATCATATTGAGACACTAAGCAGGTGTTTCTACAAAACTACCTCATGTTGTACAACGTCTGATCCATTGTTTAAGCTGATTGCTTTCAACTTTCAAACAGTGAAGCAGAGTGAACAGCAAAAACAATTTAAACTAGTACTGTAGACTACCTTGGTGTTGATGCATGCTGTGTGTCAGAAACCCGTGCACAAGATTCTTGTGTAATGAATAGAATAACTCTTCAATTTATCAGTTAAAGCAGAATCTTCACTAAGTATATACTCCAGGATCATGTATTACTGGTGGCTGGGGTTGCTGATGCCTGTGACACCCAAAGTGTGAATATCAAAACTATGCCAGCATACCTGATCCCAGTCAATAATAGTTTGTGTGGAGTTAGTTCAGAATGTTCAAATGGAATAAGAAGTAGAGATCTCGCTTTTTATCTTCTGCCTTTCCTCTGACCAAATACAACATGGATCCAGCTATTCATGAGTTCTATCATTAATTAGGATAAATTGTCAAAGGAGCCTGATGGAAAGGTATCAGGGTGCTAGCTTGGGTTTTGAATACACAGTTTGGACGTCTAGACTCCACCCAGTAAGTATCAAAGTCCGACACGGCCATCAGCGTTGTGGTACCTGGTGGACTCCCCCTACCACTCAAGCTCGGATTCAAATAGGTTATTTTACAATTAGCTGCCAGTGGCGTCAATGTACCCGAGACACACGTACTTTCTGATGTTCCTGTCATAATGCTGTTGCTCAGAATCATCACCGTAAACTAGTAGCCTTTAGTATCGTAACCACACTAGACTCAATGCTTGCTGTCGAACCCACAGATAATATAGGGGAACATTGACTGAACCTATAAAACGCCATGGGAATGTCAACTTGAGCTGTTTTTCGCCTTAAAAAACTTCAGTCTTGTCATTAATCGTTGGGTGCCTGCAAGCCTCCTGAAATTTAATGATGCTTGTCTGCCTACTCTGGGAGATATTTAACAAGATGATATGCGTAAGTTGCTGACGCTACAGACCACGTAGCACTCATGTGATGACCATGAGTCCTATTCTTCAGGATGCGCTACCAGGGTTGAAGTGGCAGCATTATCTGCCAATATTTGGAAGCTGTATCAACCGTCTCAAATCAGTAATGCCAAGAAACCTTGTGTCAGTGAAACAATTCGCTGAGTAAACGGTATGCTGATCACCAACCTTATAAAATGCGTAGAATGTCAGGGATGGCGTTTCGGATGGCAGTTTAACCGGCCTTTCGCTCGGCAACATCAAACTTACTGTTTTCTGTTCCATAGGTGACTGAAGTCACAAACTTAAGAAATTGAAGGTCCTCAAAGGATCCTTAGTTTTCAAATGTTATTAGATTTTTAGCCCAGACAACCTACCTCTAGCACTTCATAAGGATAAGGATCATACTGTATTCTGGCAACTGACCTGATTGCTTAAGAAAGTATGGTAGATCGACAGGATTCTATCAATCTAGAGTTAAGTGCTTGGTAAACCCATTTGTATTAGGCGTCTGCACAGTGTTTATGTAAATCACTTAGATATTAGCCTTCCACCGGTCCCATCTAAAATATTGGCTGATCAAATCACGAGAAGATAAACCATGAGAGCAGGCCGAGTTTCGTTCAGGTTGTGCATATAGGCCAGCAGTCGTTCTATTCATCGATATAAGTTTTATCCTCGATTTGATGAACAAGACTGCACCTTGAAAGAGGCGCCAATGTGGCGTTTTTCACATCTAGAACGCCCTATAGTTTAACACCTCTGTTAGAGTAATAGCATACAGTCACTTTATTTCCAAAATACCAGTATGGTTAGCAGGACTACCTGATTTCACGATTCCTGTTTAGGTGTGTAAACCCTTCAGACAAGTGTGAAGGAAGTACGTGACGTTAAGGCATTGTGAGATTGCATACAAGCTACCTAAACTACTCCAACTCAGTTTGTGATCAGTGTCCATAAGTATCGTATACGCTTCGCACTGTTAAAATGCAACCCACCTCATCAAGATTGGCAGGAACCTGTGCATGAGCTTACTGTTGGTCCTGGACTATTCAAAGTATCCAACACGTTCGTGTGCCTGTATAGCTGTAAGAGTGATGATGAAGTTATAAATGGAGAGATTTTCAACTGCACACTGAAAGCCAGTGCAGAATGCACTGGTCCGGGTCAACTTTCGTGCCATTATGACCCAAACCTGACCATAAAAGGTCAAGTATGCAACACATTAATGTATGAGAAATTAGACATCCTGATGAGAGGATATCCAATGCTTTGACAAGAGCGACCACTGTCTTCTCCGTAAGGCGGCTCACATCCGGTGGAAACTAGGAGTAGGGAACTCTGAGGTTAAATGACATGTTTTTGAGTGTGCGGAAGATAGTCAGGCAATGAGTAAATTTATCCTGAAACACTGGATTCCCTGGCTTTCAGGTATACTAAGTATGTCACCTGAGCAATTCCCACACCAAACACTATCCTCCTGCCCTAAGACTAGCTGTAAAAAGCATAGAGATTCAAGAGGTCACACAATTCAGTGACCTGGAATAACAGCAAACATGGGTTGTATTGAAATTCACTAAGGATGATGTTGTAGCCTTCTTGATACTTCCATTATTGAAAAGCAGAAAGGAAGGCAGGAAGTGATTCTTTGATTTTATCTTTGATATATCTATATATCCTATGTTATTGTTTCTTTCTTTCCCATAATATCAGTTTCCCATCTTGATAGTGTCGTTATACCGTTTTGTGCGGAACATTTCTTTGAGCCGATGTTGTACTTACCATATTTCAAATAAATCGAGGAAATTAATGAACAGGTTTCAGAAAAATGTTCATCTAGACTAAGTAAGGAAGTTTAATATGTTTTCTTAGCACTGACATAAGCCTTGTAGTCGGTAAAAGCTGTAAATTTAGATCAGCAATAGTAAAAACTGTGTGGATTAATTCATTATATTTAATGAATATAACTAGATATTTTTGGATAAAATCAAAAGGGAACCTTAGGAAACTAACGCATACGACTGATAAACCCATAGCCAACTCCACATTAGGGATAAATTTGCTCTGACAAGAGTTTAGCACTGAGTAGAATATGCGCCCCTGGATTGCCGTACGAGACCGATCAATATGATTTGCTCGGTACTTAAAACTAGACAAAATGAAATCTCTTACTCTCCAGCGGTCAATCAATTTGTAAGATTGTTATTTGATGTTAATAGCAACCTAACATAATAATCATTAAAAAACTCAGTCTCACTGTCATTCTTGAATGCATTCCATTCATAATTGAATTCCCATATAATAGTGAATTGAAGTAAATTATTACTGTTTGTTCCTTGTGTTCCTAGTGGGATATAGGGATTTACTAGCACGTTGCCATTTCGCTCTCTTCTCTGCAGTCGTTTGAACCTGACTCAACAACTTCCCACAAACTTTCATTTCCTCCTCACACAATCTCCTCCATGTCACACACACATGCACATACAGTCGGACACCCTACTCGTTGTTTCCCACACAGGTTCCACACGACGGTCCGATCTCGTGAGTGATGTCCACAAATGGTCTTCTCAGTGTATCCTCAATCCAATCTAATCCAGCTCCACTTTATTCTGCATATATGTTGGGTGATGGGTTCTTCATTGGTTCATTGCCAGCCGGCGTATTCTTATTATTCTGGCAATCCATCTGATCTTCAGTGTCAGTATTGAGTGAGCGTAGGTGACAGGCGTTGATGATGGTGTGTGTGTGTGTGTAGTTTGTTGGAAGTGCTTTTCGTGACTTGTCACATCTCTGAACCATCACATAGAAGCACCAACTGACTTGACTGAATTAGTGCTGAAAATCCGGATTGCCTTCACGCTTTATGCTGAATGTAGTGGAGTGGAGTGGATCTGCACGCTGATTTCAGGTTAATGAAGGCCTATCCTGATGTTTTTCCGATCCTGGGCGCTTTAATGTTTTCATCTGTTTCGCTTCCGACTGTAGGTGAAATGATGCTACCTTGCCTGTGTAGTGGAAGACACAACTTCCTTTAGGTTTCTCCCGTCGATGGTGATCAGGGCTTTTTGTTGTTGTTGGTCGTGTATCTTCATCACATCTGTCTTCTCTACGTTCACTTAAAGTACCGTCCTCGCTTCCTCTCACGTAAACTTGTTGATTTTTGCCTATAGACCTTCGAGTTTGTGCAACATTAGAAATTAAACATAAATCATCATCGGCGGCAAAATCCAAATCTTCCAGGGTCTTTAAACCGGTCCAGTCAGAGTATACCCCTCTTCTAGCTCCTTAAAGTTTGCTGCATGATAAAGTCGACCACAATCAGGTAGATCATCCGTGATAGTAGGCAGCAGCCTTGTCTTAATCCTGCCTGTCTTCACTTCAAAGGCATGACTGAGCTTTCCATTGTCAATTACTTGGCACGTAGCATGAGATTGATAAAGGTTTGCGGTACTCCGTAGTGTTGAAGTAGTCGCTAAGTTACCTCTCGGTCGACGCTGTCGAGGGCGTTTTCAGAATCGACGAAGTTGAGGTAGAAAGTTGACTGCCATTCTATACTACGTACGATGATGATGCGTAGCGTAGCGTTGCAATTTGATCCGCATATCATTTGTTCTTCCTGAAGCCAGCGAACCAGACTGTCGTGGTCTTAATTTTGAATCTAGCACATCCTTTAGTCTCTCCAGGATGACGAGGCATAATATTTCACCTGGAGTGGACAGTGACAGAAACATGACTCCTCACCTGTCCTTGCAAAGACTTAGGCCGCTTTTCTTCGGAAGTTTGATGAGGTTGCTCTTCTCCCAATCAAACACAAGGTACCTATCCTTCTTTCCTTCCAAACCTTCTGCAATAGTGGTGTGAGCATATCCGCTGTTGTTTCTGCATCGGTTTTCAGTGCCTCTGGCAAAATTACATCTGATCATGCTGCTTTCTCGAATTCCATTAACTTTATATCATTCAGGACTTCACTTCTGTCTTTGTCGCCAGGGCCTGTGTTCACTGGTAGTCCTGTGGCTGCAGGTGCTATTTCTGGACGAGTTGCAGGTAGTGGTCGATTCGAGAGGTTCTTGCAGTAGTCATCCCATTATTTTCTTTGTGTCTCCTCTTTGCTAAATAGCTTTCCTTCACTATCTTTCATTGGTTGCGTCTGCCTTTATCTATTCCCGGATACCAACCTGGTTATTTGATATAATATTGTCACATCTCTTCTAACTGCGGTCATTTCTGCGTCGCTTGCTAGTGTGTCGTTGAAGTGTCTTTTGTCTTTGCGCGAACTCCTTCCTCTCCACTTCACTGTCCAGTGTGGTGTTTTATACATTGTACTCAGTTCTTCCCGTAGTTGTGCATCCCTGCACTCCACTGCTTCATCTTCTGCTTCTACTTCAACATCTTACTCTCACTGCTCTATCAGCTTCCATGTGGCCGTCAACATTCATTCCTTGTCTTCTTACCTCTTCCTTTCTTGTGCGGTTATGCAGGTTTCTTTACACATAGCTTTCAAAGTGACTCCGTGTTATTCCATGCCCCATCCTTCAGAGATGTTGCTCAATATCTCCCACTTTTTCCTGGTGACTGGCTGACGTGAAGATGTCTCTTTCAGTTTTGTTCATCAGTCGCTGTTCTGCCTGTTCAACTTGAACTGTGGTCTATCACCAACTTCTGTGAAGGCTTAGAACTTGATTTGGAAGATAGGTTCCTTGCACTGTATAGTGAGTCGTGTGAACACACATCTTCTCCCCTTCTTCTTCTCTTGTCCAGTAGACTGTGTCTCCACATTCTTGAGAGTGAGATGAAGTCGATTTGATTTTCAGTGTGTTGTGGTGTCTGGTGAAGTGAAATCCATGTCACTCGCTTTGTGGATATCCTTGTTGTGCTTGAACACATTGCCTCGCCTCCAATCACTGAATCGTTGAATTCACAGAATTTGGCAATCAGTTCTCCGTTCTGATTTATCAACTCACCGAGTGCTTCCCAATCCATGATCAGTTCTCTTCCTGTGTTGTCCGCTCCTAGTTTGGCATTCATGTCACCCCACCCATTAGAATGAATTTTGATGTCGCCAACCGGAGTCATGTCTAGTACTGAGTGCAGTTGTCTGTAAGATACCTCCTTCTTTTCTCCATCTGCATTATTTGTAGGTGCATAGCATAGCAATGTAGGATTCTGACTTTCCTTCCAATTGAGTTGAACCTTGCTGTTATGATCCTGATCCTGCAGAAGGAGATTGGTTCTCACTGCATGAGAGAGAGCCTTCAATGCCGTTGGCAGTTGGACATCACGATAGCTACTCGAAAACTCAGTGTGGTGTGCTCGTGGCTGTGGTCTGGGTGACAATATTGGAGTAGATTATTGACTTCTTTCCGGTTGACGGTTTGGAGAGTCCACTTCCGTTCCATCTGCTTTCGCAGATTTCTAGCACCTCTATGCTATATCCTCGAATCTGTTTTGCAATCTGGGCAGCCTTGCTAGGTTCATACATGGTGCGGACATTCCATGTCCCTATGTTTGTTTGCTTCTGCTTTCATCGAGAGAAGACAAATTGGTCAATTGGCTTCCCTAAGGCTTTCTCTAACCGGTGTCGTTTCATCTCCTCTATCCCAGTGAGGAATAAGTTTATTTTTGTTTTTTATATTTTCTTCGTGCTTTAAATTTTCTCTAGCGGTTGGTTTTCCTGGTTAGGGTTGCTAGCCCTATGCCCAACCTTCCCTCTGTATCCGGGCTTCGGGCCGGCTAGTAACTAGTGAACTAGTTAATCAGCCAAGGTTAAATTTAAATATAAGTTGGAAAAATTCAAGTTGATACATTTTGATGGTTTATTTGTGTATACCAGCATACTTGTTTCTTAGGTTTTAAAGTCGGTTTGAGAAGTTTTGAACATTATCTATGAAACAGCTGCATGTAAGTTAACGATCTCTGGAAACGCAGCAGCATTTCCAGCTCTTGAAATCCTCAATTTCGATGACAAATTTCATATAGGGAAAGGAATCACAATGAGATTTTCAGAGTACGTGGTCATAGAGCACATAATTATGGACAGCTAGGAAAGCTTGACTTTCAAAACATATACTAATGATAAGCTAATTGCTAAAAGTTGTTATTTAGAATTTTTACGGACCCAGAATCAAATGTGGTCCCGCTAACGTTTAAGTTAAACATAGCGAGAGAAATTCAGTATTTCAACCTCTGAATAATATCATGAATGAAGCGGGTTCTGATACCACCTCTGATGAAAAGCTAAAGTAACCTAGTATTTCTCGCCACTTTTTGGTTCGTTGAAGCACCTAAGCAATTAAGGAGTTCGACAAGTACATCGGAAAAACACATATGATCACTTCCTTTGGCACAGATCATGAATTACTTCTAAAGGTTGCTTTGCAGGTGATTGAAACACAAATAAACAATAAACCATTACGTTTGCAGGAGCTGCGGCTATTCATCCCTTTTTAGCTTCATTTTAGCGCACAAAAAATGTTGATGTTTCACTTTATGTTGCCTTGGTAACTTAATATCTCTCTACCATTTTCCTGCTTCTTGCTATATTTCTTCTTCAGGTTTACATTTTATTGCCATTCATGTCCTTTTCGAACATGAATCGAATTCTTGTGAAGTTGACCTTTATTTTTACTTCTAGTTTAATTTATTGAATTTCATTAGGACTTGTGATTCCTTACACTTGCTTGACTTTTCTATTATTCGTCCTCCTCTTTCACACATATGTGGTACTAGCTCTACAAATTCCTAATTGTTTGTACGCTGAGTCACATACCTTCAACATATGAATCCCACTTTTCTTTAGTGGTACTAACTTTACCATAACCACAACTATCCTAAGGTATTACTGAGAACAGTCTCTCTGAGTTTATTGATCAATTTTATGAAATAGTTTTTCAACAGTTTTTTTACTTTTCCGGTTTGATTAGGTCAGAACTTTTATCACTTTTAGTGTTCCTCTTGAATATTGCTTAAATCAGTGAACTCTATTGATTTGCTGAATATATGAATCGGACAAAATATTTAGCAATCCTTTATTTTATGTTTAGCACAGTGAGATATTAGTAGTTTTTGCGGGATGATGGTTCGATCAAAATTAATTGCTAACTGTCCTGTCAAGGTAAACGCACAACTTTCGATACTTCGTCTTTATACTTCTGTTACCTGGTATTTTTTTCGTTTCAAGGGCAGTGGAGTTTTTCATATTTATAAGGTGGCTAATAAATCCCTATGATTAAGGGTTCGATAATCGATCCTTCTCTCCGCCTGATTGCACTGGTCCCTAGAATTATTGTCCTGCTTTACCCTATTATATGATCGTGTTCTAAGGCATGCATTACAATAGATTGGATTTTTTCAAGTTATTTATCCTAATAAAGTCTGTCATTCTAAATTAAGCTAAGCTTCAATGAATTGCCGGTCGAACCAACTTCAACAGACTGTAGTGATCTAAGTAGTTGAACCCACAACCAAGGAAACCATGTTTGGTGGATTAAATTGCTTTCGTTTATTCGGTTGCAGGTCAATAAAGTTTACCGGCAGTTGACTCCTTAGTTTCAAATAACACCTTAGCTCTCAACTTGTAGAGAATTTTTAGTACAATTCTTTATGCTTTTTCTTAAACGACATCACTGTAGAGACCTTGTTTTCTCTAGTGTTAATTTCACTGTTCATATCACCAACAACTCTCTTTTTACCCTATAAATTTCTTAAAAACTATTTTAAAACTAGTTTTTGTGTAGTACTAGGTTTTGGCTACTTCTCACTTAACTATTTCGTGACTTTGACCCACTAATTAGATTCCTAGCTCATCTAATTAAAGATTTCACTAGGTCTGCATGAACTGTTTCCAGGGAGTTGACCTTAGGTCACAATATCTGTCAGGATGGGTTGGTTTTTGCAGACGGTTTAATCTAAACAACAATTTTCATCTAATTCTTCAGTCAACTGTAGCTAATTCTCACTGTTTATTACCCAACTTCTAACTGAAATAGTTAGATATTCAAAAATATGATTGTTATGCTTTAATATAATATTTATTCCACCACTACTCTTTTTGTTTGTTTATACATTTTGTCCTGACAGTGGAAGACTGTGAAAGTTAACTGTGTTCTAAAATGATTTCCTCAACCAATACTTTGGTTCTGTGGCCAAGTTCAGAATCAATCTTAAGGTCATTGATAACGGTCTCTAAGGCCTTACTGATGCTCAGAGACTCTTTCTATCAAAAAGAAAACTTTTATTATCGCATTCGGTATAGTTAAGTGCACAAAGCAACTTTGTTTAACGTGGCCATTGAAGGTGGAGTGGAATCCTGGGTTTATTAGTTCAGTCAGTAAAACCCTGAGCCTCATGGCTGAAGGCCGCTGGTTCAAATGCTGCCATGACTCAGAATTTTCCATCGCTTCCTACCACTATCCCGTTACATAAATACCAGTTTCCCAACCTATCCTAATTCTACCACCAAATGTTAACTGACTGATTGCATACATTTTATGACTTATTATTTAGGGAATATTTTAAGAAAAATGACTCATAGTACTAATGCAAGTAAATGACGTTCTTACACCTCGACTATCTGTTCATTATGAACATCCGCAATGTCGCGTTAAGAATCATGTGAAATTTATTTATGACACGCTGGTTCATGAAGCAGTTAACAAGTCCACAGTGATATTATATATGCTTGGTTGCATAGAACTTGATAAGTCGGCCCAACAATATAAACAACAAACAGACAACATGGAACAAGCAGCCTGGGGGACCACACAACCTGCCCTCAAGAAAAAACCGTAATATATCAACTTCTTAAGACTGGTAAATGATTAGTCTTCAGACACTGCTATATTTCCAAATTGTCTCTCATTTCATCTTGTTACTCTGCAATGTAATGTAGGTTTTTTCAATTTTGAGGTTGGTCTGTTCATATTTTCAGAGTTTTAGTAAATCACGTCTTATACTTTAATGTATTTTTCCAATCTGTGTACTCCTATGAAGCGCGTTATTTTCAAACAGAATAAAAGAACAATAACGTATATCAGTTCAAAAAGAGACCGATGAATTTTTCAGGAGTCATTTCCAAACATTTCATGAATACGGATGTAAAGATCAGAACATCACCATTATTCACATCTGGAAATAAGATAAAAAGACAGTCACTGTCGGCTTTCCCTCTTTATCTTCATATTCACACCATTTAACTTGTGAAAATACATATATTATAACAGCGTATAAAAAGAACTATGCAACCCACTTGCCAACCTAGAAATTGGTTACTTTATTTACTCTTAGGATCACCTTTTTGTTTAAATTTTAGTAACTTTCATAAAATCGATTTTGTTCAATTTCTAGGTTAACCTTGACCCCACATCATTTTGAAAACTATCTTGACATATATGTTACTCTGTAGTCGTGTATGCCAGTTTCTGGTTTCAGTTTCCATATTAATTTATAATTAAATTTCAATACTGTTAATACTGATGATCATTCATATCCTTGTTAATAAGGGTTATACTACTCACTTCTGTGCTATCATTACTAATAAACTTGATAAGAGTTGTTGCATGCAGAAGAAGGCAAATAAATGTGACTGCGAACCTGAGCGATTGAATTTATAACTAAGGTTTCTCGGTTTGACTTCTTGTTTTTTTACTACTGACGTCAAAGAATTTTCGGTGCAGTGAAAAATCAGTATACACATAGACAAAACTGAAGTCTTATTCTTCAAAACTTGATCGATTCGCACCATTCTATTGACTTAAAGAATCACTTTAAAATTGTTTATCAAATTCTCCCTCTTCAACTTCTTAAACTAGATGAGCGTTTGCCTATCCATGACATGAAATGAAGTCTGACCTTTGTGTCTAAAGGAAGTACGTACAATGGCCTTAACTTCATTTTCTCTTGATATGTTTCGTTTCTTTATTTTGCTCGGCTTCTTCCTTGGTTAAATTAATCTATGTACTCTTATATCGTCATTATCAGAATTACTTTTACATTTAATAGTTTCCAGTGTGACTTGGTTTAATCTTCTTAACAACTTTCAATAAATCATTTTGATTTTGTCTCAGCAGATTTGTTTCATTTATATTGCCTAATTCTTTGTTTGTTTATTTGATCTACCATGTATTCACCTCTTTGCAAGTTATATGGAACTTAAAAAAGATCTAAAATCCCTACATAATCCCTTTTTTTTATCACTCAACCTCTAAGTTATCAACTAGGAATACTATTGTAGCTATAACTATCAATATTGTTACTTCTACCACCCATAACTTGAATATACTCATGAACTGAAGTCTTTAAATATCACACTATATGCATGTAGAGCTTGAGAATGAATTCGTCTAGAAAAGTATCCCTAGCTAAATTTCTTGCTTTTGATGTCATGATAGGAATAAAACTTTTTACTAAATCATAGTGTAGTTATGCTCTCAGTGAAATTGTAAATAACCATTATTTTATTCAGTTAATTTAGTCGTTTAAACAATTAACCCTCTTGATAAGTTTGAACAATGTAGTGAGAAAAAGAAGATTATCCTAAACATTTACTGTCAGTGCTTTGAATTTCGAACAATTTGATCAAACATGAACTTGTCGAGCGATTTATATGAAAACTCAGAAAGGATAATGAGACCAATGCGATGGTAACAAGAACAGAAAGAAATAAAAGGTAAAAAATAAAACGTCAGATCACCACCACCAATAATATGAAGACCTGAACTAAGTACTAAAAACGTAGGTAAAGGAGGCTTAAATTTCCGGATTGTAATTGCTTAGATAAATCTTTGTCCTTCAACATGTCTATGGAGTACAGTAAAGGTTGTCTTCACATCAATTTTATGATTAATTTCTAATAAATGCTTTGTGATCGATGAAGAGGGACGTTTAACGTCTGCACTTATCAAACTACTGCAAATCATTTGTTTCTGGTACCACTTAGGCACACCTCCAACCGTTCTTAAAGGCATGTCACGGTTGTTCCTTCCTGTGTACATTTGTTCAACTATGCATGTAAATCGATAGACACAATAGGGTATGATGCAGTCGTTCAAATGCTGTGTTTAGGCATGTGCTGAAGCTTGAGCTTCGTCTTCAACAATATTAGTCGTATTTCGATATGATCTCTAGATATTTGTACTCATAATGTTGATTTCCATATTACACTTCATTTCAATAGAGACAGAAGAAAAAGAATTGTCCGTGGCCTTCAATCAGCGTGCAAGACAAACTTGTCGATGAACCTCATGCTTTTTTTTAATGTCAAGATTGAGCTTCTGACCTTGGATACATTAAACATTACTGGTATGTGGATGAAACTTTTTTATGAACTGGTGGATTGAATAAACACCTCACAATACGTAGACATACTCACTATATGATAAAATTAGTCTAATAACTAGGACACTGATTCTAGATCACTTAAGAGAATGTTATAAACTTGTAGAAATTTTATACGCATATTTACAAGCGATTCACAGGACTAGTCAGCCTAGCTAATTATTGATATTAAAGTGGATCAAAAAACAATATAAATATCTCACACGTCCCGTTGTCTTCCTTACTTTGATGAGAAAAAAGCACAAGGTATTTAGCAGAACACAATGAGGTCACTGTACTTTACAGCTCTATCTTCAATTGATCACAACTAAATAAATTCTAATGAAAGGAGTAAAGTAAATTCTGTAATACTGTCACTTAGTGGTAACTTGTCGTTAGAAGACAGAGAACAAGTGAGCCTAAAACGCACAAGTCAAATTGACAATATCATACATTTAGTTCCCTCGACAAATTTGAACAATGCAAGAACAAAGATATTTGCAGGATAAAATGAGCTTATCTTATTTCATGGCCTTTCATCACCTGTGAGTAGCGTTCTGACTAAGCCACGCTTATAGCTGGCAGGACGGAAACTATTTTAGTGAAGTTACTTACCAACCCACGTGTCTTTACTGTGGATACTTTTCTCAACTGTGCCATCACATCTCTGTCTTATGCCTAGATCAAAAAAATTGAATCTGTCCCCATTTTCATATTCTATTGTAAAATCAATACTTGTATGAGCTTGATTGAAGGTGTCGAACAACTTTGACACATGATTCATCTTATCACAAACAACGAAAGTATCATCGACATTCCTTCAGTAATGTGACGTTTCCTTGAACGCAGCGTTCAGGCTTGTTGGCTCGAGATGAGCCATGAATTTATCAGATGGAATAGGTACCAGTGGTGAACCCATAGCCACTCCATAATGTATTTCAAAGTTAAAATGGATTTAATTTTTAAGGTAACATTCATCATCACGGACTGACATCATTTCGAGGACAAGCAATCCCAGATTTTCAGGGATTCTCCAGCTGATGCTATTTAATGATGAATGTAACCTAAAAACTAATGTGTCACTCACAGAACTAAGGTATCACAATTATCTTCAGAAAAACTTATTCCTACGAATCTTCACCTCAAATGATAAAGCATCATCAGCAGATGCTTTGCACGTCACTCACTGAAAGCGTGATATCATATGAAAGATAAAACTGCTTGTAAAATAATTAGCAGACAAAAAACGATATTCCTTCACCTTTCAGACACCATTCTAATTAACCGAAATTGTGCAACAAAGATGATTTATTGGTTAACCTTGGAAAGTGATCTTACCTATCCCTCCCATGTTAATATATCGTAATTTTGAAAGTGTTCGGTTTAGCCTCACTTAATTCTCGGAATGGCGTTCACAGTCTCTTTGGTCACGTTTCGCTGAATAGACAAACAACTAGCAAGCAACTAGCCCAACTCTACACGTAGAGCGTTACAATATATATTTTATATTCCGTTTTTGTGTATCAAATTCCCATTTTTGCTGCATTCTAATAGCAGGTCGAAAACTGTGACAAAGTTTATTGTACTCTAACAATTAACATTTGTTAAGTTCAACAGATGGATTAAAACAGCATAATTAGAAGACGAAGGTTACCTGAAACATGTGATGTATTAGCGCAATACGTTTAGAACAACCTTATCTTGTCAAATAATTTGTATAAAAACTCAACAGGGTTAATTAGGCTAAAGGGACTATGATTAAAAAGAAAATGAGGACAGAAAAAACAAGATCACCATCACCAGTAGAATGAAGGGATGAAATCAGTACTGCTATGGTAGATTAGGTGTAAGCACAAACTGCTTTTTAATAAGTGAAAGACGTTTTAATTTATGGATATTGAGAACTTAGATAAATCCAAGTTTTCGTCCTTCTCTACATCTGTACAATAAAGACTGTCTTTATTTCGATCCTATGTATGGATTCTAATCTGTGTTTTCCGATCGATGAGGAAAGATATTTATCGCCTGCACTTATCAAACTATTAGAGGTCATTTGTTTCTGGTGTCACTTAGGCACACGTTCAACCATTCTTATCTTCCTGCCATGATTGCTCAGTCCTAAGTATGTGTGTCCAAACAAATATATAAATTGATGGACACAATAAGATGTGATACACTCGTTCAAATACTGTTTAGGCTTGTACTGAAGCATAATCTCTGTCTTCTCAACTAGGATGACTTTGGCTGCATATTATGTCATGCTAACAACTGATATGAGTCGTTCCCTCAAGATTATTATATTTGATTAACCGTTGTGTGGCGATGTGGTACATACATCTTTATTAGGGACTAAATAATGATCGATCAGCCTAAATGTTGTACTGAGCTTACACCTGTTGATAAACTCTTATGGATATCTATTTCGCACAAGTATATCAGTTGGCAATTTGACTTCTACTATTTTATATCTTCTGCAGAATCACTGTCAACCTTATTAAATAAACATCCAATTAAGCCATACTTGTATTTGACTGGATAGTGACTATGGAAACTAAATTACTGTCCAGATCAATCGCCGTCCTATGAATACACCTTCTGACTGAAATATCATCCCTTCAACTAATCAGTATGCTTAAAAGTGGAGGTTTTCATCTACCTTTTCTTCGTAAATGAAACTTATGTGGCCTTGTGTAGTACTAGTTTTCTCCAATAAATACATAGTAACCTCAGGTTTTTCACAAATAAAAGTTATATATTTCATATATTTCCTACAAAAATAAAGACTTCTAATCAAATCTTCTGTTAATCCTTTGACATATGACATATACACATCAGCGAGCAAGAGTCCGAAGGGACTAACCATCCCAAAATTATATGCTTGTCAAAAATACTCGACCCCAAATGTGAAATTGACGTTATCGGTGAATAGTAAGATTAAACGACTAATAACCGTTTTGGTCAATGGTACATTAGAAATTCAGTTTTATCGATAACATTGACAGGGTTTAACTGATCAACAGGTTTAAATATACTTTTCAAGAAGAACTTGGAGATTTGACTTCCGGTAAGATTCAAAAGTTGTGCCAACAACTTTGCGAATTTATATATCGGTCACCAACACATAAACAATATTACACTTAGTGAATTATTGGCTTTGTGTGTTTTAAGAGGTTCATATAGGAGTAGATATTCAGATCATATAGATTTCAGGCAGTTAAATTCTTGTTTAATAGTTGCATTCGTGTTGAATATTTTCAACTTCATAGAATTTACTCTTCCAATTTACACATTGCTTGATAAGGAATTAGGCGACTGTTTTTTAAAATGGTTTGCGTCAGGGATTATAATAAGTTGTGAAAATATTGAAAACTTTGATACACTGAACAGATGTTTCCTCCTAGTTTAGGACTTATTACCAGAATGCACCTATGACAATAATGAAGGACTGAACAAAGGATTTAAGCAGTTGAAGAGAAAGCTTTGAAATGCGATGAAGTTGTTGTACCATACATGGATTGGTCATCAAGGGGTAACCAACATCATGTTGTCTTACGAAATACACTGATCTGCTTCTATCGATCATTCTATGGTACGTTCACCAGGGTAGAAGACTCACCATCAGGTTGCACTGAATTAGATGTTGGTCGGGAAGAGATAAACAGGAGGAAGACCTGAGCCTGAGATTCGTGAATTTCATCACTCTTCAGCGTGGCGCATCTGCAATCTCAATTGGAGCAACTCCCCACCTGAGATTCAAACCTGTGTCATCCTCTGCCAAAGTTAGAGACGTTTTCACTGACCTGTTCCTGTAGCGATCGGTCTCCTGTAGGACTGGTCGAATTCATGAATTGATCACTGAGGGGTAACCAACTGAACTTGAATAAGTTACTGCTCTATTCGTGTTTGGATGCTCTTGAAATAACAGACAGATCATAACGAAAGCTAGAAGACTAAAACCTACGTAAGATGGTGCAAGGCATTGGTAACAGACTGTTTACCGTACGCACATGTGATCTGCCGTTAGTCTTAAATTAACTATGAAGTTTGACCTATCATCAAGAAACAAGTATGGAAAAACTGCAGAGTACTAAGTATTCATTCAGTTTCTTTCAATTAGGTGTAATAAAAAATAGAATTCAGAGTTATAGTTCAGGTTTTATGAACACACTGATAGCACCAAATGAACATGTCATTGAGATGAACATATTGTTAAATTCTGAGGCAAGTTGTTCAAGAAACTGCAAAGTTGCGCTTGATCATTCCATTTTAATTATCGGTAGCGAAGAGTGCTCAAAGAGAGAGAGAAGTCCTCAGTTTATGATGTGGTGTTATACTTTTGTTGTATTTGCTATAAGTCTACATCTTTTGGCTCATTACCACTCTTAAGGTGTACTCTAAGATGTCATTCCAACTCTTTTTCAAATATCGCTAGAAATCAAGGCCAATGGCTATCATTTTATGGTTTTCTGTAGTACTCTGATAATTTTGCTAAACACTCTCTTTCTACATTTTTGCTGAACAATGTCGCTTAGAAGCTTTGGCTGTCACATCTAACACTGCACAGCTTGGATTGCTTTTGCTTTAAGTAATTAGTGCGTAAACGGTGCATACTACCATGTTTTAGAGTGATTCATGATTTATATGCTTCATAATTTCTCCTGACCTTTACATTTTAAAATTAATACGAACTACAGAAAAATGTCCAACTTCTATAACATTTCGCTATTTTTTAAACCTTTCACCATTCCTCCAAAGAAAAAATATGGCTTATGTATGGTTTAGAAGCAACCAGAGAACTATATCTACAATTATACATTATACCAACTACCTGTTCTAAAATATCCACATTAAAAGTGCAACCAAAACGGTATGATGAAGGAAAGCTGCGAAAAGTTTTATGGTTGACACATTGAAAGAAATCTGACCCTTTCTCGACGTCACCAAGTTTGTAGTATCCAAGACCCAAGAACTCTGGAGAATAGTCGAAATCTGTTTAATGCTTTGATTGGAAATAAGCATACCAAATGTTTCAGTATAAAATATGTGAAGCGGAGACCAGATGTTTCTTTGTTTTCTAGAAAGTTACTCTTCTTGAATTCAAAATCTATTGGGGATTGTTTGGTGGAAATATAAGAAAAAACGACTTTTAATGATACCCAAAGAAGACTTGATTTCTCAGTTTGTTGACCATTTTACTTGAGTGGAGGTTGATAGACCATCCTAAGCTACTTCGACTAGCATTTACCAGTTCGTCTACTCTCTTAGAGCAAGGTATTATTATTATTATTAGTCCCTTGAGTTCCTAGTGGAACATAGGGCTTCAGTAGCACATCTCCAGTGACCTCTGTTCTCTGAGATCTTTTGAACCTGGTTCCACGACAGCCCACAACCTCTCATTTCCTCCTCGCACGACCTCCTCCATGTCACCCTCAGCTCAGACGTCCAACTCGTCGCTTCCCATGGGGATTCCACTCGAGCAACTGGCCTGACGCGTGATGTCCTCAGTCGGCCTTCTCAGTGAATGGCCAATCCATCTCCACTTCCTCCTGCATATTTGTTGGGTGATAGGTTCTTGGTTGGTTCGTTCCCAGAGCTCCTTGCTTAGAGCAAGGTATTCTGACCTTATTCAGTATCTGCTTTCTAAATGTACCTTCAGGCATGTGTCTGCCTTATTTTACAACAGAATAAGAGACGTATGTTGTTGCCCCATTCTAGTTAATTCTATTGGTTCCAGCCACTTGATGACTCCGAGAACCAACTTTAACATCAGCTACTCGGTTTGTTCAAGCATCATAAAGTACATACCCAAAGCTTCTACAAAGTGTGAACGTTATTTCGATTCGTAGTTTGAAATCTGGTTCACGTATTGCAAAGAAGTAAAGTTGAAATTGATGTGATTTTTAAAAGCACTGAACCCTGTTATCAACATATCAAGCCTTCTGAAATATCACATACTTTACTGGGTTTTTCTAAACGCATACAGTCACTTCAACTTATAATTCCTTCCATCTTGACAAATTTTAATATTTTCCACGTCAAGTATCTCCTTCCTGAACTAGTTTTCAATACAAATTGGATTTTGCTAAGATCCATCATGAAATATTTCTACCTTATTGTTGAGTAAATGTAACAATTATGCGCGATTTTACAGCATGAGAAGGACGTCTGTAAATAAAGTGATTTCTAGTTTGTTTTCAGTTTTCAAACTGAGTGATAACTTTAAATCATTTTCATATCTCTGACAGTTTTAGAAATTGTTTTAGTCCTTTATTTTATGTGCATATATACATATATACTCTAAATACTGAAATTATCTAAGTGTAAAGTAATTATCATCCATTTTTAGGAGCGTAGAACTAAAAATTCATCTTCATCTTTCGAATTTAGCATTATCTGAACTAATGAAGGGGTTGAAACTCCAATAGGTTCCAGTAAGCATTTCTTTTGAGTCTTTGTTCAGTGAACCAGACAACTTTGAGAACAAATATGAGTTTTAAAACATCGAACTGTTAAACTGAGATGTACACTTATCCCTACCATTTTTAAAATGGTTTTATTTTAGATGTTGCAATAAATACAGGAAAGGAAGTCTCATTTGATCAGCTTTTGTAAAGACATCTGACAACTGTAATAGCGAATAGTACTTACTGTCCTCGTATCATTTATCGCTTGTTTTGAGGTAGATCACATTTAACCAAATTGGGTAAGTTTATTTGATATAGCACAGGTTGATACAGTGATGTTCATTGAATGACATTTTCAGCAAGAGTTATAAGTCATGATCATATTAGAGTGAACACTCAACTTTCTGGTTACGTTTTATAATTCTTATTTTTCTTCATCCTTTGATTTAGATTTCTCACGTATCCATTATTGGTTTTGATTCATTCTCATTACATGTGTTAGATGTCTATTGTATAAACAAGACCACACTCATCAAGCTGTCTTTTCACAGGACAAAATGTTTTGAATATTGTCACTCACTCCGACCCAGTTACGTGTTTCTATGTGATAGTATGCACAACTATGACCAAGGTCCACATACATTCAATTTGATTTCTATTTATGTTTAATTAACTGATCCTATATATTTAGCTGCAATATAAGGGTTTACAAATTTGATCGATCAAATAGTTTTGTCGTATAGATTCAGCGAGATCTGACGGACAAAGATCCTCTATAAGGGATGTTGAAAGCCTAAAACCCATTCTAACAACAGTCTTATTTAAAATACTACTTGCACCATCTGAAACCTATGTATATTGTAAGACTATGGATATTGTAATTTTTCCTACAACGTTATCCCTATTACTGTCATTTGCGTCTATAATTTCTGTAATACTGTCTCTTTTTCAGAACTTTTAAAGTAACCGCTAAACAGTAGTATTTTTTTAAAATGTCATTTACTGCTTAGCCTAGATTTTCCTCTCATGATTATACTCTATTACTTGGTCATTTGATTGAATCTGCTGTAAATAACATCCAGCGGGATGATTTAAAGACTAGGAACCGATAAGCATGTGATTAATTTTTGTTGACATTAGTGTCCAAGCCTCCACCTTGCTTACATGTCCCAGTACTGTCTCGTATGTCAAGTTCATTACATCAACTGTTGACTTTAAGTGTGCAGAATTTGCCAAAGTGATCTAAATCTCAAGACTTGTAGTGTACTATTCACTTGCTTTCATCATTCTTTTGGAGCAAAATTAAATGTCTCTCAAGCAACCTGTTTCTAATCGTTCATACAGTCTTGTATGTTGATCCTAGGTGTGCGCTATTAATCAGCATTGAGTTCATCTCCGACGGCTTCAGGAACCTCATTAACTGCTACACTACTGTAGAGGCAAGCGCGTCAAAAGTAACCATTTTCTCATCTTACCGTCATATATATAAACTTGAATAGTTGCCACATCACACAAAACTTTATAAAACTGGATTATGAAGAATAGCTAATGGGACTCAGTTTCACTGTTAATTATTTAGATAACATATTGGTTGAAGTGCCAATAAAGTTTATTACTGGTCTGATTGGACAAGGTGCATCATGCTCCAAATTATTCTGAAAAACCAGTATTTCTAAATGAATTAAGTACCATATATGTCATGAAAAACCAGTAAGTTTAGTAAAATTGTTGAAATTGTTATCTTAAAACCAAAAAGGATGCCCAAAATATTTAGTTGTATCAAAGGGTCCAACTTCTTGTCGCCTAATTCAAATAGAATTTGATCAACGAAGTGTACGCAATTTTTTTTAAATCTTATTATCAAATAAGACTTAGTATGCATTATCACGGTTATAAACCGGACCAGTAGGGAGTGTCTGAATAACTAGTCAATTTACTTTGTTTGTAATATGTGTTTTTCAGTTAAAGTACTCCATTTCACCTTTCGTTATACCTCTCCATAAAATACATACTTGACCTACTTCTAAGTCCAGTACAATAGGTGACAAAACACCCACCATTAACTAATATGCCAGGCTTTTACATATAAATTTTATTTTACGTTTTTCATTGCATTGTAACAGTTCATGTGATAAAGCTTGGTGAAAAGATAAGTTATCATTCGTTGAATTTTCCAAAATAAAAATGTTGCAGTTTGGATTCAAAATTGTCCGTAAAAGCATTGTTGTATTTACTCTCCATGATCTAAATTTTGAGCCTTTTCACTGATGTTGATTTATTGCCATCTTTCTTCTACCAGATTCATTTTTATGATGCAGTGAAATGTGGTAGCTTGAAATGGTGCATTTCTTTGCTAATTTCTAGAAATCCATAGTCCAAACGATTAGTTGATTTTTTGACAGGCAAATCACATACTTGATTGGGGTCCAAAATCCAAAAAAGGGTTCTAAGCAGCCTTTTTTAACGTTTTGCAAATTAACTGTACCTGACTAACAAGTGCTACAACTTTTTTACCAACTTATGTAAGACCCTATCAACCCAAACAAACGTCGGAAAAGAAATGTCCAGTCCATATTAAATTCTACGACTAATGCTTTAGCATCTCTTTTTCGATTCAAAAGTTCTATAACTTTCACCTCTCGATATGAAACATTGATATAGACTTTCTAAGTCAGCTTCTAATCTACTAAAAATGTTTCCACTTATTATATCTCTCTTTCCTCTTCCTATTTCAACGGTATTGGCTGCAGCAATCAATAACTATTCCCTTCGGTTGGTAATTTCTGCGTACTGCTTACACGATACAGGCCATTACTAGATGACTTATTCTGCTTGGTAGCACAGTCTGGATTGGATTCACAGCAGTCAGTGTCCTCAGAGGTTTATAGCATTGACTCATAAATTTCCGACACAATGTTTTTTACTTATTCGAAGTGTGCAGGAAATCAAGGTACTATATGGTTTCACAAAATCTCTTAGAGCTTCCAAAGCTTGATCATAGTCTTGAACGATGTCTGCAGGTTTACACTGAATGTCACCACCAACGTCGTGGTACTTGGTCGTCTGTTGAAAAATATTTTTTGTTATTCTGAGTGTAAGTACTTTGGAAAATTTCTTATCCACGACTAGTCTGTTCAGAGGTGGTAATCTTTAGCTTAACTGTGGCAAGGTCGTTTATGGGCCTTTCTCATACATGATGATGATGTGAAATAAAACAAACCCTTAATTAAATTACCATCATCAATCTTGGGATCTTTCATAATTCACACCAGAAACAGTTTGTTAGCTCCTCTAGAAAAATACTGAAAACACGAGTCTGTTTAATAAATTTATATATTTACCCAACTCAAAGCCACTTTATGGTCGTCAGAAGTCCAATCATATATTCATTGCCCAGAAATGGTTGACAACCATATGTACTTCTGTTGTTAATCAGGTATGATTTTCATAATAAGATAAACAAGGTGGATTTATGCTTTTTTAGGTTTGCATCTGTTTCATAAGTATGTTAACGCATCAAGGTTGCAGACACACCTTACTGATGAGTGTCAAAAACCAGGAAACCTAAGTTCAATGCTTCCTCTCTATTCACTTTAATTATTTATTTTTAGTCAAGGTGCACCGTGACCCAGAGTTCCCTAGCTTCCTGACCATATTACAAAATGGTTGATTGAATTCGATCAGCACCTAATACAAGGCAATATATAATTGCTTGCCCTCCGAAGACTAATGAATGTATCTTATCCAGTCCTATAGGAGATTAGTCAAGGACAGAACAGCTAAGTGGTAATACCCCGGACTGTAACACTGAGTGATAGGAGTTTGGACCTCTGAGGGAGTGATAGTTCTTTTGAAGTTGCAGACGTCCCTCCTTCATGAGTACTAATAGGCACAAGAACTAGGTGTAAAGCTTCCAGTCAATTACTTCAGACAGTTTGACATCAACGGCACATCGGTGTTAAGGCTCTCATATTTATCATTTATCTGAACCTTAAGAGACTCTGGATTTAGCATAGTGATTGCTTAATTCCAAATGGCAACTTTCACTTAGCTTCATGATGTGCTTTTCAGTGCCACAAAATAGGTAGTGATAAAGTTATCTCTCCTGATAATGAAGCGTGAAAGAATAAACATCAAAGATTGGAGAACATCAAACAATTACCATCCTCATTCAAATCTAAAAATCTTTTCTACTATCACAACAACATACTGTTTTGTAAACAATTCCTCTATGAAAAATTCAGAATAATGTACAAAAGCCGGAAAATTGGAATTCAGTAAACTCATAAATTTCATTATTTTTTATCAACTGGGAACTCAGAAGACGATCGAAGAGATGAGAAATTTCTTCTTTTCGACGAAATCGTCCCCAACTGTACATTTCTGAATATACGGTGAAAAATAAAATACTTCAGAGTAACTTCTGGTCAAAGGCCAATATAATTTGTGTCATAGGGGAAAGTTACGTAACGGAAAAATAAACAGAATTAGTGTGAAGTAAAACTAGTTACGTCAGATGTAGGTTATCTAGAGTGATCGATAATATACGATGACCGTGGCAAAGGAAGAGGTTGTACCTACTTCTTTTGAACGCGTAATGATGCTTTGGACTTTTGAATGATTAATGCTTTAGCTATGCCTATATGTTTTAGCTTCAGTTCTTTTTGAATGGCTTGGTTGCACTTTGTACGGAATTTTGAGGGACTTATCTAAAGGAGTCAAAAGTCCTGAATTTACTCTGTTCTGTTACAGAGCTGAGGATGCATTGCAGTTCTACTCCTGTCAGCTAAGTTGGATAGTGTTCAAGAGCGTATTGGTTAGGCTAGCGTGTGGTACGACCAATATACTCACCTCCACAGGAGCAAGTAATATGATATGCATACACTGATGTAACCTAGTGCTCCAGCTTTTCCTCTGCCTCCTGACGAGAGAGTTTCTGACTGCAGAATGTGATTCTAAGACTCACGGTAAGTAATATCCTATTTTTGAACCTCGACATTCTCTTACTAAGTCTGACATATTATCTCCCTTGAATTCAAAGTTAGAGGGTAAAATTTTCTTCGAAGCAGTATGCACGTGTCTCGTGGCATTCTTCGGTCTAAGGTTCTAATTTATAAATTTCAGTGGATATCCATTTTTCGTCAGAATTTCTCGCAAGTTTTCCAGTTTATGTTGGACGGTCCCCTCCACGCGTATTCTTCATATTCTTTAGAAGAGTGAAACAATAAGATTCCTCTTTGTGCTTAAGGCCATACAGCTTTGAAAATTAATAAACTGCCAGCTCTAAATGGGCTTTTTGCAAATAGATCTCTGGACTGAATTGTCAAGTTTTCTTTGAAGTTGGACATCAACAAAGTGGGATTCCGAGTTTGACTCTTTTTCTAGAGTGAATTTTATGTAGCTATGAGAAGTGCTGAAGGTTCAAGACTCGTATTCTCGTCACAAATGATATAAGTATCATCTACATACCTTTTGTAGATGTGAACCTTGCTTATTATTTCCCATAAGGTCGTTTCCCAGTTTTGCCATAAAGCAGATAGCTATGATGGGTGCTTGAGGTGATCCCACTGCCAATCTGTTTATCTGTCTGTAGATATCACTGTTAAATCTGAACAGCATTTTAAAAGTGTCTTGGAGAAAAATTTACTTTTAACAGTTACTTGAGGTAGCAATATTCACTTTATAGGACTAAGAACTCTAAATCGAAAAGTACTCCCCTATGAAATGAATACTTACTATAATCTCAGCACATTTAGCAAAGTAAGTCTTTGGTGAAGAAGACTGTAGCTTAGTCAAAGAGGTGTTCATAAGAATTACACTTTGATTTTCTAAGCACTTTGACATTACAATCAAAGAATATTCAAACACTCCATAGTAGTGCTTTTTCAGACATCGATGGCACCAACCAGTTGGGTATCGATAAGAATATTAATAAGCTATCGTAAAGATTAATACGTGTGTACATGAATGAAGTGATGCAAGCATGTATCAAGCAAGAGCGTAGAAGTGGTTCAGAACTGTCATATAATTTGAGAATTATGTGGATTAGTTTATTAAATCAAGTGATGTATAAAACGAAATCTTATTAACATAGTCACGTGCAAGAGTAAATAAAATTCTTATAAACATGAGTATGTATGTCAAAAGTAAAGACTCAGTTATAAACAGGAAGAAGCTTAAAAATACAGCGGAACGAAGAGGATTATGACCGTTCCTTTAAAAAGGTTATAAAGTTATGTAAGATGTTATTACAGTAGGCTAAAGTCTAAAAAACAGTTCACTCACGCCAACGTAGATCAATATACGAGGGAATAGCTTTTCAATAGGTTTTTACTTCCTTCTATGAGGCTGAAATGTACTGTTTATTGCCACAGGCTAATAGTTCTTATCTCAAGAACCTACGCTTTTACGTTTCTAGTCATTTTAAGATATACTGAATGACTTGACTGGACTTTGATAGATCAATTTTAGAAGCTTATGGACGTATGAAAATAAGTTACTTTCTCAACTACTGTAAATAAAACTACTGTCAGATACAGTAATAAAAAATATGCCATTCATTGAAAATGTATAGAACTGAAATGTACAATGACTGAACAATTTATTATACTGTCTTTTCAAACAGTCAGTTCAAACTACATTTTAAGTAGCTAGTTATGTTTCTAAATATATATATGACGATATTTATTTGTATGTGCATGCAGTTTAATTACACTAATTACATTAGATGTTATATTTCATCTTTCATATATCCAGAGTTGGTTTTCTGATGCACTTTAAAATTGATTATGTCATACACCTGGACATAAGGATTTTAACCACAGCCTGGTATATCCTTAAGTTAGTGATGTGTGACCATATATTTTTCTGATATCAGGAAAGTAGTAGGTACTAAAATAAATCTGACATTATGCAGCAATCAAAATAAAACATCATGGGCAACAGATTAAAAAGAAACAATAGTATCTTGGTTATTCAATGATATTATTATTATATTATTATTAGTCCCTTGGGTTCCTAGTGGAACATAGGGCTTCAGTAGCACGCCTCCAGTGACCTCTGTTCTCTGAGATCTTTTGAACCTGGTTCCACGACAGCCCACAACCTCTCATTTCCTCCTCACACGACCTCCTCCATGTCACCCTCAGCTCAGACGTCCAACTCGTCGCTTCCCATGGGGATTCCACTCGAGCAACTGGCCTGACGACTGATGTCCTCAGTCGGCCTTCTCAGTGCATGGCCAATCCATCCCCACTTCTTCCTGCATATTTGTTGGGTGATAGATTCTTGGTTCGTTCGTTCCCAGAGTTCCTTGTTGCTTATTTTTTCTGACCATCTGATCTTCAGTAGCGAGCGTAAGCAGTTGTTGATGAATTTCTGTAGTTTATTGGAAATACCTTTCGTGACGCGCCAAGTCTCTGAGCCATACAAGAGCACTGACTTGACTGGTTGGTGTTGAAAATCCGTATCTTGTTCCACATGCTGAGTGCAGAAGATCTCCACACTGGTTTCAGGCTAATGAACGCCTGTCTTGCTTTTCCGATTCTGACTTTCACGTCCTCGTCCGTCCCGCCTGTAGTTGAAACAGTGCTTCCTAGATAAGTGAAGGAGGTTACTTCCTTCAAGTTTCTCCCGTTGACGGTGATTGGAGTTTGTTGTTGTTGTTGTTGATGGTGGTGGTGCGGTATCTTCATCACTTCTGTCTTCTCTATATTCACCTGAAGTCCCGTCTTCGCTGCCTCTTCTACCAACTTGTTTGTTTTTGCCTGCAGATCTTCAAGTTTATGTGACATTAGGCACAAGTCATCGGCGAAATCCAAGTCTTCTAGGTTCTTTTCCGTCGTCCAGCGTATCCCCCTCTTCTCCGCTCCCCACTGTTTGCTGCATGATCCAGTCCACTACAATCAGGAATATCATGGGTGATAGTAGACAGCCTTGTATTACTCCTGTCTTCACTTCAAAAGCATCGCTGAGCTTCCCATTGTGAATTACTTGGCATGTGGCATCTTCATATAGTTGTTGAATGAAGCGGATAAAAGTTTGCGGTACTCCGTAGTAGTGAAGCAGTTTCCAAATTACTTCTCGGTCGAAGTTGAGGTAGAGAGCTGATTGCCATTCTATGCTCTGTTCTATGATGATGCGAAGCGTTGCAATTTGGTCTGCACATGATTTGTACTTCCTGAAGCCTGCCTGTTCCGGTCGTAGTTTTGAATCCAGTGCGTCTTTAAGCCTCTCTAGGATGATGCAGCTTAATATTTTACTTGGGGTGGACAGGAGAGTGATTCCGCGCCAGTTCTTGCAAGCACTGAGGTCTCCCTTCTTCGGCAGTTTGACAAGGTAACCCTTCTTCCAATCAACGAGCAGGTACCTTCTCTTCCCTCCACACCTTCTGCAATAGTGGTGTGAGCATGTCCGCTGTTGTCTCTGCATCTGTTCTCAGTGCTTCTGGCGGTATTCCATCTGGTCCTGCTGCTTTCCCACATTTCAGTAGCTTTATGGAGCTCAGGACTTCCATTTTCGTTGGGGGATTTATGTTCACTTGTAATTCAGCGGCTGCAGGTGGTATTTCTGGACGAAGTGCAGGTGGTTGTGGTGGTCGATTCAAGAGCTTCTTGAAGTGGTCGGCCCATCGTTTCCTCTGTTTCTCTTCTTTTGTAATTAAATTTCCTTCTTCATCTTTTATTGGTTTCATCTGTGTTGGTCTCTTCCCTGATAGCAACCTGGTTATTTGATACAATGTTGTCAGGTCTCTCTTACCTGCAGCCTGTTCTGCTTCACTTGCCAGTGTGTCGTAGAAGTGTCGTTTGTCTTTGCGTGCACTCTTCTTCACTTCTTTATCCAGTGTTTTATACATTGTGCTCAGTTCCTCTTGTCGTTGAGCATCCTTGCACTGGTTTATCTTCTGCTTCATCATCCTCCTCTCCTTGCTCTATCAGCTTCCAGGTGTCCGTCGAGATCCATTCTTTGTCTTCTTTCTTCTTCCGTCCTAATACTGTTGTGCAGGTTTCTTTCCACATCTCTTTCAAAGACTTCCAGTGTTCTTCCACACAGGTTTCTTCAGGGATGTCCCTCGACGTCTCCCATTTTGTCTTGATGGCTGCCTTGAAGATCTCCTTTGTAGTTTCATCCTTCAGTTTCCGAGTGTTGTACTTGAATTGAGGTCTATCACCAGCTTCCTTGAAGGCTTTTAACTTGATTTGGAAGGTTCCTTGCACTAGATAGTGGTCTGAACCTACATCTGCTCCTCTTCTTGACCTTGTGTTAAGTAGACTGCGTCTCCATTTTCTTGAGATTGAGATAAAGTCGATTTGATTGTTAGTGTGTCCATCTGGTGAAATCCATGTCGCTTTGTGGATATCCTTGTGTTTGAACACACTGCCTCCTCCAATCACCAAATCGTTGAATGCGCAGAATTCTGCAAACAATTCTCCATTCTCATTCATTTCACCTAGCGCCTCTCGACCCATGGTTAGTTCTCTTCCCGTGTTGTCCCCTCCCAGTTTGGCATTCATGTCGCCCATTAGAATTTTGATATCGCCAACTGACGTCTTGTCCAGTGTTGATTGAAGTTGTCTGTAGAAATCCTCCTTTTTCTCTTGCTCTGCATTATTTGTAGGTGCATAACATTGTATGATTGTGACCTTTCTTCCTTTTGAGTTGAATCTTGCTGTCATGATCCTGGAGGAGATTGGTTCCCACTGCATGAGAGCCTTCGATGCTCTTGAGGACATCATGATAGCCACTCCATAACTCAGTGTGCTCGTGGTTGTTGTCTGGGTGACAATATCGGAGTAGATTATTGATTCTCCAGTTGACAGTTTGGAGAGTCCACTCCCATTCCATCTGCTTTCGCAAATCCCAAGCACTTCGATGTTATACCTTCTCATCTCCTTTGCAATCTGGGCTGCCTTACTGGGTTCAAACATCGTGCGGACATTCCATGCCCCCACGTTTACTTTCGCTTTCATCGAGAGAAGACACATCGGCCAATTGGCTTCCCGAAGGCTTTCACCAACTGGCGTCATTTCGCCTCTCCGATTCCAGCGGGGAATAAGTTTGTTTTCATTTTTTATATTTTGTTTGTGCTTTGAAGTTTCTTTAGCGGTTAGATTTGTTTTACGGGGTAGGGTTGCTAGCCCTATGCCCAACCTTCCCTCTTTACCCGGGCTTAGGACCGGCTAGTAACTAGTAAACTAGTTAACCAGGCGAGGTTGTTCAATGATATAATGACTCATATATCAGTATGGCTAATAATACAAACACTCGACTTCATCGACCTTGAGAAAGCCTTTGACAGCGTCAACCCAGAGGTAATTTGGAAACTGCTTCATTACTACGCAATACCGCATACCTTTATCAGCCTCATTCAACAACTATATGAAGACGCCACATGCCAGCCAAGTAATTCACAATGGGAAGCTCAGCTCAGCTCAGCTTAGTGAGGCTTTTGAAGTGAAGTGAAGACAGGAGTGAAACAAGGCTGCCTACTATCTATCACCCATGATATTCCTGATTGTGGTCGACTGGACTGGATCATGCAGCAAACAGTGGGGAGCTGTGAGAAGAGGGGGATACGCTGGCTGGACTGCGGAAAGGAACCTAGAAGATGTGGATTTCACCACTGATGACTTGTGTCTGATGTCACACAAACTTGAAGATGTACAGGCGAAAACTAACAAGTTGACAGAAGAGGTGAGGCAGGGCAGCGAAGACGGGACATGCCTCAGGTGAATATAGAGAAGACAGAGGTACAGGTGATGAAGATACCCAACCAACAACACCATCACCACCACCACCAACAACAACAATACCAACAACAACAACAACAACAAACTCCAATCACCACCAACGGGAGAAACATGAAGGAAGTAGCCTCCTTCACCTATCTAGGAAGCACTGTTCCAACTACAGGCAGCACAGGCACAGACGGAGATGACGAAGCAGCCAGGATCGGAAGAGCAAGACGGGCACTCATTAGCCTGAAACCAGTGTGGAGATCTTCTGCAATCACCTCAGCATGAAGCGTGAACAACATCCGGATTTTCAACACCGACCCAGTCAAATCAGTGCTTCTGTGTGATTGTTGAGAGACTTGACGGCGCATTACGAAAGGCATTTCCAACAAACTACAGACATGCCTCATCAACAACTGCCACATATGCTGGCTCGTCACTGAAGATCAGATGGATTGCCAGCAAGAATAAGTGACGAGGAACTCTGGCCTGTCAACGAACCAAGAAAGAAGCTATCGGTCAACAAATACGCAGTGTAAGGATGTGGAGATGGATTGGATTGGGCATGAACTGAGAATGCCGACTGGGTACATCACGCGTCAGGTCAGGCCGTAGAGTGGCAGCCCGGTAGGAAACGGCGATTTGGATGTGTGAGCTGATGGTGACATGGAGGAGATCGTGGAGGAGGAAATGAGAGCTTGTGGGCTGTTGTGGAGCCAGGTTGAAAATACTTCAGAGAGGAGAGTGGAATGGAGACGTGCTGCTGAAGCCTTATGTTTCATTAGGAACCCAAGGGACAAATATTATTATAAATAATAATAAACAATAATGGAGACTAACATTTCTTTTAGAACTTGTTTAATGATAATATCAAATCAGTTATCGATGATTTATCAGTTTCATACTGCATATAAAAATAACCTTGAAGTAGTTTTTTAGTCTAAAACCTCCAGATCGAATCACTCTCCAGTATTCATCAGTTACTTGCTTCATGATGAAATTTCCCGAAGTCGTATTGAGAAGCCGTGACGAGTGGGATAAACAAATGGTCGGCGATGTAAGTGGATGAAGGTCGGGCCATGTTGTGAACTGACAGAAGTAGGAAAATATTGATCATTTGATTCCAGCCCGGTGGCGCATTGATAGCGTTCTCGATTAAGGTTTCAAGGTCCCAGGTTCGACCCGTAGCAGGTAATAGGTGTCAACCTTTGAGGAGTCCTATGCTGCTAGAAACCAGCTGTCCAGTGCTTCAGTGGCTGTCTAACTGATATCAGGCAGTGATAAATACCAACTCGAAATCAATATATCCACACGAACCTTCAGATTAAAATTAAGCCATTAGACATTGTAGATGTATTTCAACGAAAAAACTGTCAAAATTTCATAAAAGTCCAAGGAAATCAGTACTATATGTGCAGAAGTTAGTTTTCCATATATATATATATATATATATATATATATATATATATATATATATATAATCCAACCGACTAAAATAAAACCATTAACCATTCACACTGTCTGTAACTGATGAGATTAATAAACTTAGAAATATAATGATGCACTCAAGTTTTGTATTGTCCGATTCCTTCACGTATATATAAATAAATAAAATTGTCTGTGATACAATTCATCAACCCTACATTAGTGTATAAAGGTCTAGTCTCTATCAATAGAGCTAGAAGCATATTTTTGATATAATAATACATATCATAAAAAAACACTTTTATTATTCTATTATAACTGCATGAACAAAGTGTACCCACTGCGCTAAGAATAGCTTTAAGTATTGAATTTATTTTCAGAATTATACTTTTGATGCCTGCAAATTTTTAATAATATGCATAAGAAACTCATGTTAATGTAATTCGTTTATATATGTGAACATTCTGTAAGCAAGGCAAAAATAAATAGTTATCTTTGAATCAAGTGAATTCATTTTCTAGTGAGAGGTGATTATAAGACTACACATGAGTAAAAGATATTTGTATCGGCTACGCTATGAATATTCTGATAGTCAAGTGTTACTCTCTGTTCTTCTATCCGTGTGCTAATTCTCTGATACTGATCTAGGCATCATCTCAAGCGCATCTTTACCAAGAGATATTTTTTCATTAAAATTCAACTTGAAGAATGACACAAACCACATTACATGCTTACAACTGAATAGAATATATAGATAAGTTCTGTTATGAAAGAATTTTAACATGGAAAATTGACAGCTTAAATATATTACCAATATTAAACGCAAAACATACCATTTCAACTGGGAATATTGACAGATTTTATTTTTTTTATAAGGGATCAAACCATAGAGTTAAGAATTCTAGTGGGAAAATTCACCAATATTATGTTACGCATATAGGATAAATCAGAAATTAAAAACTCACATGAATACAAATGATAAAAGGAAACAGTACTTAGACGTGATTGACACTAAACTATTGAGCATCTAAACAAGCAGTATATGTACTTATATGTATGCACAATCCCAACAGAATTTCATGAATATATTTCGTTTATTTAACCAAAACTCTATTCTGCTCAATTAGACCAAATTTTCATTCTGATTTCTGCATAATCATAGCTTATCTAACAAATTTCCAGTCTGCTTCCATTAATGCAAATCAGGTTTAGTGGAGCTGTGGCTCACTGGTTTACGGAGATGAATTAAAACCCCTTAGTCATGGGGTTCCAACCCACGGACAAGTACCAAGGTTTGCACAGCCAGGTAGTATCATATGTTTTCACACAATAGGTGTGTCTCACTGCCTGTCGCATGAAATTACACAAGTTTGATAAGTACATTTCATTCACATCATGTATATATCATATGAATGTTAATTTAAGAGACGTTAAAGCCTTTGAAAAAATTACTTTCATGATGTTATTATTGTTATTCAAAGTTTGTTGTTGTATTAGTTGAGTCCCATTCAAATGAATTAATGACTGATTATGAGCAAAACAGTTTTGAAGTCTTTGCAGTCGAAAACTTCTAAATCTGCCTGCCTGTTCATCCATTATACCAGCCTACGGAAAATACAGGTGAAGGTGACTACAGAGGAGTATTTGTAAATTTTGAACACACACAATGTGAATGCACTAAAGGAATAGGAATTAGTCAACCAACTAGACTGTAAGAAAAGAAATTACAAACTTGTTACTTCTTTCCAAACAATGGAATGAGAAGGTGGTATCACGGTGTTATTGCAACATACTATCCGGATAGTAACATTACAGTCTATTCATTGTTATATATTTGACTAAGTATCCTGTTCAGTAATCTTAACATTGTTTTAATTCCCATAATATAGCACATATCAGGCCTTGCTTCGACTGAGACATAGTTAACGTTCGGGAGATTTTGAAACTCTAAAACCGGTAAAATGTTCTGTTCCACTGAACCAAGTTATGAGAAACTGAATTAGAAATAACATTAATTAATCCTCTTGGAGATAGGTATAATCTTCAGTTGAATCAGTAAAAAATTTGAATAGACTTATGATTGATATATACTTATCGTTATTCATGATCGTGATTTATATCTATAAATTAAGGTTATCTGTTCAATTTTAGGGTGTGAAATTTTTCACTAATTAGATTTTATTAGGTCTAACCTAGGCCAGTCAGTTTCCTTGTAAATAAACAAGGTAATTGTATAATCTATGAGTTTTTATTACTACTTATCAAATTGACTTAAGGTTACACATAAATCTCAAGTAATATATGTTGAAGTCCTAATTTATATAGAAACAAGTAGATTTCTTCAACTATCATTCTGGAAAAACATAAATAAACTGAACTTTTTATTTGAAAGTGTTCGTCTAAGTAATAAATAAATCAGGGCAAAAGTAAGGCACTCTGTTTTAGCTAAATAAATTATTGACTGATTGAATTAAAGCTCAATGAATAGCCTAAAAATATTTCTTTAAGTTCTAGAATTCATTTTACAGGTGAATATGAATGAAAAAGGTTTTCTTTATGTTTGATTGTAGTTTTTATTTTCACTGTGTTGCATAACTCAGTTCTTGCTTTAATATAAAACATCTGCTCTTCTTTTCAATGTATATAACTAATGCCTTTCCAAAAGATATTTATCGAATTGTAATACTTTATGAAGAACAAATAAACTTTACTCATAAAACTCCAGTCACTTAGACTTGTCATTCATATGGTTTTAACCTTTTATTGATCGTTGGTTCATGTCATTCTAGTTGAAACTGAAGGTCAAGAAATCCAAATCACCTAAAGAAACTTTTCCAACACTAAATTTTTATAATTTAAAGGTTGATAACTAAATTAAAACACAAATGTTAAACTCAGAGGAAATAAAGTGAAGTAGGTTAAGGTATATATTCCCTGGTTTTAAAAATGCAAAAATCTGACCGGCAACCAGACTTCATATTCCAGTCAACTCAGTGCCAAGTTAGTGATATAAAGGTAACCTTTCTCTGTTAGTGTAGAGCCAAAAATTTCTTTCAACTTTAGTAATTATTTACGTCAAAAATTTGACCAAAGAAGTCATGCAAGAGAAATAGTTTATATACTCCTAATATTTTAAAAAAGAGTTAATGTTTTCAGAAAACCTCATCTCTACAGAACTAACGGACTCTATCATGTAACATTCCATTTTAGCACATATGAAGGTTCATTTTGAATACTTATTGGATGGGTGAAAAGAAGTAGCAAATATGATTATGTCTTGAACTGCTTTCAATGCCAACAGCACTTTGTTCGAATCATTTGTCACCGTTATATTGCAAGCAGTTTGAAGTTTCAGTTTATTGCGGAAACCCTCAGCCTATTCATCCAGATAATCTAACGGAAACTAGCAGTAGTCATTTGTTTTCAATATAAGATATTCTGTCACTATATTCGGAGCTTCTAGCCAGCGTAGTTTCTTCTAAATTGGCAGTGAGACTTGATCCTATAGGATTTTCAACTGATAGGCTGGTGAATGAAATTTGTAAGACATAAGCAGGTCTTTGTATCTTATTTTTCCTAGTAGAATTCATACATCTAGTTAACGATATGCACTGACAGTGTATCAAGAAGTTTAGTCGTTAGGCGAATGTTTGAACAGAAGTATTGCAAGGTGATGATTGTTTCTAGAAAATGTTGTTTGCAACAATGATCTTATCCTGTTTTTAGATAAGATCCTAGAATTCTTACAAATACGTGCCGGTTAATGCTATAAGTCAGAAGAAAAAGTGCGCTTTCAATTTTCTTAGCAGAAATTTATCGCATCCTAATTGATTTGAAGGTATCCTGACCAACAATGGACTGGATGGTTTGAAAAAACTTGGGCGCCGAGTTAGTATGGTTCATTATAAAATGTGTATTTTTACTTGTGCAATCCCGGTATACTATATTAAAACAAATATTTTGTATTAGTTCTCAAAGTTTCAATCTTGCTGAGGAGTTCTTTTTCAAGAGTATGAATTTGACATTAAATTTCCAGGTTAATATTCAAGTTTTGTTACAGAAGGCGTGACCTTTACAATCATCCAGTTGCATCGTGATATAGAGCAAGGATAGATGTAACATAGGTAAGTAAATAAGCAACTCAATCAGAAAGGCTTTTTTAAGTTGTGCGAGTAAGGTGGAACAAAAATAGGGTGAGGAAAAATTTAGTTACTAATTGACGTTTCCAAAAGTCTCTGTGTGTAATTGGTGAGAAAAAACTCAATTGCTACCGCCTCGTTAACTAAGCCCTTCTAAATAAAGTCCAGAATGTATCCTTTTTTAAAGTTGTATCAGGAACATTTCCCAAGCAGTTTTTTCTTATAGGTCCTCTCCCATCTAAAAATCTCTTATTTGCAAGTCGCACTTTTGCGATTTTAGGTGCAAACTTTCTGAAATACGCCAAGATGAAATAATTAACCCATATACTTTAGTTCCTGTGATTTCTTTTTATATTATTTTCATTAGTATAACTCACAAGAATGCGGTACTAGTTACTGGATGAAGTAATCAGAGAAATTCCGACACCCAATCTTCAGTTTTGTCATCCGTTATTTTTGTTTTCGCCGGTAGGAGAATTTTCTGCATTTCCACACTAAGTGCACCATCAGTTCTACTGCACATACTGAGTCCTGACTCTTTGAAACGATTCGATAGCATTGTTTCTTAGAAAAAACCTTTCTTATACCAAAGAATAAGAATTCAAAATTCTTTCCACATACTATATGCCTTTCATTGTGCATTTAAAGCTGAAGGAGCTTGTGTACTGATAATGTTGTGAGGTTAGCTGACACTTTCCGCTTGCCTACATCTTTGAAGGTTACTTCTTCAGGTACTTGAAAAAAAAATTAGGTAAGTAATAGCAGTATGTAACCGCAGAGCTCAAGAGACACCTGGTTGAAACTGTTCATAAATAACCATTTCGAAAGTTCGAGTTCTAACTTTGACTGTCATAAATCCAGCTGTATGCATCATACATCATCGGCACCGGAATGCAGTAGAGTTGGTGAAAGTATGCTATTTTAGGGGCCAAACTTTTTAAATCCCCTTTCCCACGCAAATGTGTGTTGTAGGTGAAAATATCAACTGAATTTATGAATAAATTAAAGGATTTTCACAATCCCACAAAAGCATCTTTTGATCATTTGCAACAATTTTTGATATATTATTACATTCACTCATCTAATTGGAAGCAAGTGTATGTATATGTCGCATCGTTCAGCATATGACTGAAAACCAACTGGCATATTAAATAACATCAGATTAGCAGGCTGCATCTGCAATGGAAATTCAAAAGATATCAGTCCATGATGGGTACCTTCTGTATTCCTTCACTATGACATCTATGAATGCTAGTGAAAACAAGAGAAGTGTTAATCAGGGCATAAGAACTGTATATGGTTTTCTCCGATCGATTTCCAGAAAGAATGGTTTTAGTCTGTATTTAGTAGCCACATGCTCCATTGCCTAATCAACAGTTCATGCAATCCAAAACCTTTCAAAATCTTAGTGCAGCTCAACAGCAGTAAGTATGCATGAGCCAGATCCGTTACTGCCTTAATTATGAGTACATATACTGGGTCTCCCATTATCTCCTAAAGTATAGGTACACTTACTGATCTCAACTTCAGTCATTCTCCCTCCTTGAAAGTAACTTTCAAATCTGTCAACTGACGGGATTTTGGCAATGCATCTAATCATATTTTACCTTTTGCTTGTTTCAAGAATCCCATTAAGTGACCATTTAAAATAATTGTTTACCACACACTCAAACTTAGTCTAATTTAACCACAGACTTTTTACCTTCCCGCCACATTTTTTCTCTTATGCTTCACAGAAGTATATTTCCATGGAGAAGAAACCATTACCAAACCTCTGTGCACAGCAGATATAATCCTGTTACTGAAAGAGGTGAAAGAATGCATTTTTCTGAGCCTCTTGCATAACTACTTTAGAATGTTTTTCTTACATTTCAGGTAAAAAGTTTCTGTAGACTCAGTTCACTTCAATACGGCTTGACAACACGGGATGTGTTGGTCCTGCATGTTAACAATTTTACCTACATAGAAAGTTACAGTAATTACAATGTCTTTAAATCTAACAAATACTTACACAGATCCTGAGCTTTTGTAATCAGTTTTAAACTTACTCTTCCTGTCTGTACAAAGACATGTGAGCGTTTTTAGGCACAGGATCTGTTCAGAAAACATGCTGTCGTTTGTACTAAATGGAAATCAGAAGAGATATACAGACTGAAAATTCTTGATCACATTTGGTTTAACAACTTCCCTCAACTGTGTTGGAATAGTCACACGACTGCCATATGAGGAGTTTCCGACGATGAAGGGTGAACGATGCATGTAGTTTTGAACCTGTTTTTGACTTCATTCACTGAAACATCACTTCTATATGTTAAGTCAAATCTTACCCAATATCCCAAGGTAGGTTCAATTTGGAGTAAACATAAAAATGATAAGTTTGAAGCCAGTAATTTATCAATGAAGTTACTGAGGATTGTTTGAAGAGATATAGAAGTAATGATGAACTCAGTCTGGGTTTGTTACGTAGACAAAACTTATGATCTTATTAAAAAAGTTTAAATTAAGGGCAGTGGCATAGAATCTGTTTTAATATTTGGCTTTGAGGTTTCTATGAATACTCATGTCATTGTTTTCGTGTTTTTTCATAATGCTGCTTTTTCACAGCGGTGGTCATATCGAAAGTGTGTTAGTATATAGCAAAATGAAAAAGGACCAGTTGTTAAATCCTCAGCTCAAAGTGCTGAATGACGCCAGTTAGAATCTTTAAAGAAGCGTTCATTATGATTTCGTATGCCTTCTTGATCGATAAAGCAAAATCAGATAAGAAGCACACTCTACATGACCTTCAAACACCTTACATTTGATCATGGCAAATGTTTTCACTAGTCATGTATCTTAGGGAATATATGTGACATAATGTGGTTGATACCTAAAATTTAAGGACAGTTATCTATTTCATAATACGACGAGCTACTCGTAAGACCGAAGACTTATCAGGTCAAATACATGCCAAATTATTTGCAAGGTTAAGAGCATTATGTAGTATTCCACATGCTTTCACAATGTTAATTAGCTATCTCTAAATTCTAGTTGGACGGGAGCCATCGGCAGGAAACCCTGTTTAACCAGTGTTTTGCTTTTTTTGCACTTGTCAGCGAGGTGTATCTGCAACTTTGATGGAACCGATGTTCCCCTTGAGATCCCAATGCACGACACAGTACTGGGGCCAGAGACGTTAGCACTAAGCTATTTGGGCTGGGATTGACCTCTTGATTGACAGAATTCGAATGGCGTCAAGGAGTGAACAACAAAAGGTTGGTTACCCCCAGTGAGTGAACAATTTATCTACAAATTTAAGCAAGTGATCACTCGAAACTGTTGACATATGCTTAAATTCTGGCTGGTTTTCACTATCATTATTTTGTCGTAGATATCTTGTGAGTTTAAGTGTTCCAGTTACGAAAATGGAAATGGCTTGAAATTTATAGACTGAAACTTTGTTTTAATGGTTTTACATTTGAGTCATAATTTACCGTAACGTCTAACCGCTTTTTTTAAAGCGGAAACTTTTTTTAGCTTTCAACAAGAATTCACAGCTACTTCTACTTACTAAGCTTTGTAAGAAATATACAATTCAGTCTCCAGAAGGTGTTACAAATTGGTAGACATAGTATTTTGTTTACAGAACTCTAGAAACAGCTATTACTTATTACTGTTCTATTAGTTGAAAAGTTGCACAACGTTGCAACAATAACTGCAGATAAACTTCGTTTTCCAATTACACTATTTAAATTCACAAAAGAGACTGACCGTTTCGAATTTTTGAAGAAAAGACTTCCTCAATGCACTGCTAAACGGTTAAATAAACTCTTTAACCTAAAGTGTAAAATCTCATCTGAGAAAGTGAAATTGGAATTTTACAAGTCATGCACTGCTGACCATATATTTCTCAGACAGTTTTACAAATTTTTATGATCCTCGTAATTGCAACCCAACCTTTCAAATCTTATTCGGCTTATGAAATCCCACAAAGACAATTGCAATCAGAAGTTATGTAATTTAACTGAGATACATACTCATGCTTTATCTATGTTGTTGGATATTTCTTTTATTTGCCACATCAAGTTCATCAATTTTTGTGATTCTATTATCAGTAAAACGAAAGACAGAACAAGGCAAAAACGGTCGAGATCACGTCCTAATGACACTTACACAAGCTTGTTTCCATACTATTTAGATAAATATGTGACATTTGTCCTCTGTTGTACTTTCAGCTGGAATTAATTTTCCAGTTCCACATAAAAAAATTTGCATTTGGATATTGATGTTCATCTTAACAATATGACTAATTGAGTCCTCTTGTTTGACTGTCTTCCGATAATCAAACCTGCTTCAATGCTAAATTAGTTGATATGGCTCATCAATTCTTTGGTTCAGAAACAAAACAAAGAAGCATTTTCCGATTCTCAGCACTTCAAATCTTTGGAAGAATAACACAACAGGTCTAAGATAATCATTCTCAAACCCGGTAAGATGTTAAGCATTGTTGTGATCAATAAATCTGACTACGAAAATAAGATGTTATCCATTCTCAGTGATGAACGCAAGTTCATAGCCAATGTCCCAACAAAAGATATACAAAAATTTGAAGCAAAAGTAACTGCTAATTTAGTGAAATTTTTGAATATGAATGCTATTACCAGAGAGGAATTTAATTCATTGAGACCTATCAGATCAAAATTTCCAGATTTATCTGGATTACCTTAGATTCATAAAACTAATAATCCTTTACGCCCTATATTGTCTGTGCCTGTCTCCCACACATAAGTTGGCAAAATGGTTGGTGAAAATATTAAGCTTATTTGGAATCGATTTCTGCAGGTTTCCATTGAAAGATAGTTTTAAACTTGTGGACTATCTTAATAACATGAATCTCAAATATAAGAAAATGTACTCTTTCGATGTAAGTTCTTTATTCACTAGCGTACTGTTATCCTCGACTATTAACATTCTCTCGGACTACATATCTTCTAGAAACCTCTCATTTCCGATTACTTCAGCTTTCCTCACAGAGTCATTTTTGCCGTGTACCGACAAAGTTCATTTCACACTTGAAGATGTGCGCTTTAGACGAGTTAACGGTATGCCTATGGGTAGTCCCTTATAACCATTACTAGTTGATTTTTATATGTAATTTGTCGGAAATCTGGCTGGTGGTTTCACCGGTAACATTTCTCTTCACATGAGATATATCGATGACACCATAGAGATTTGTGAGACGTATGAGGAGACGGTTTGTCTACTAAAAGACTTAACATCACACGCGTTCATTTCAGCCTGACTTGTGAGGAAGAGAATGATAATCATCTGCCATTTTTAAACAACAAATGGTTCAGTAAGACAGTCAGTTTACAGAAAGCCTACATTATTATATTATTATTATTATTATTAGTCCCTTGGGTTTCTAGTGGAACATAGGGCTTCAGTAGCACGCCTCCAGTGACCTCTGTTCTCTGAGATTTTTTTTACCTGGTTCCACGACAGCCCACAACCTCTCATTTCCTCCTCGCACGACCTCCTCCATGTCACCCTCGGACGTCCAACTCGTCGCTTCCCATGGGGATTCCACTCGAGCAACTGGCCTGACGCCTGATGTCCTCAGTCGGCCTTCTCAGTGCATGGCCAATCCATCTCCACTTCTTCCTGCATATTTGTTGCGTGATAGGTTCTTGGTTGGTTCGTTCCCAGAGTTCCTTGTTGCTTATTTTTTCTGGCCATCTGATCTTCAGCAGCGAGCGTAAGCAGTTGTTGATGAATGTCTGTAGTTTATTGGAAATGCCTTTCGTGACGCGCCAAGTCTCTGAGCCATACAAGAGCACTGACTTGACTGGTTGGTGTTGAAAATCCGTATCTTGTTCCGCATGCTGAGTGCAGAAGATCTCCACACTGGTTTCAGGCTAATGAACGCCTGTCTTGCTTTTCCGATTCTGACTTTGACGTCCTCGTCCGTCCCGCCTGTAGTTGAAACAGTGCTTCCTAGATAAGTGAAGGAGGTTACTTCCTTCAAGTTTCTCCCGTTGACGGTGATTGGAGTTTGTTGTTGTTGTTGATGGTGGTGGTGCGGTATCTTCATCACTTCTGTCTTCTCTATATTCACCTGAAGTCCCGTCTTCGCTGCCTCTTCTATCAACTTGTTAGTTTTTGCCTGCAGATCTTCAAGTTTATGTGACATTAGGCACAAGTCATCGGCGAAATCCAAGTCTTCTAGGTTCTTTTCCGTCGTCCAGTGTATCCCCCTCTTCTCGCTGCCTACTGTTTGCTGCATGATCCAGTCCACCACAATCAGGAATATCATGGGTGATAGTAGGCAACCTTGTTTCACTCCTGTCTTCACTTCAAAGGCATCACTGAGCTTCCCATTGTGGATTACTTGGCATGTGGCATCTTCATATAGTTGTTGAATGAGGCGGATAAAGGTTTGCGGTACTCCGTAGTATTGAAGCAGTTTCCAAATTACTTCTCGGTCGACGCTGTCAAAGGCCTTCTCAAAGTCGATGAAGTTGAGGTATAGAGCTGATTGCCATTCTACGCTCTGTTCTATGATGATACGAAGCGTTGCAATTTGGTCAGCACATGATTTGTACTTCCTGAAGCCTGCCTGTTCCGGTCGCAGTTTTGAATCCAGTGCGTCTTTAAGCCTCTCCAGGATGATGCGGCTTAATATTTTACTTGGGGTGGACAGGAGAGTGATTCCGCGCCAGTTCTTGCAAGCACTGAGGTCTCCCTTCTTCGGCAGTTTGACAAGGTAACCCTTCTTCCAATCGTCAGGTACCTTCTCTTCCTTCCACACCTTCTGCAATAGTGGTGTGAGCATGTCCGCTGTTGTCTCTGCATCTGTTCTCAGTGCTTCTGGCGGTATTCCATCTGGTCCTGCTGCTTTCCCACATTTCAGTAGCTTTATGGCGTTCAGGACTTCCATTTTCGTTGGGGGATTTATGTTCACTTGTAATTCAGCGGCTGCAGGTGGTATTTCTGGACGAAGTGCAGGTGGTGGTCGATTCAAGAGCTTCTTGAAGTGGTCGGCCCATCGTTTCCTCTGTTTCTCTTCTTTTGTAATTAAATTTCCTTCTTCATCTTTTATTGGTTTCATCTGTGTTGGTCTCTTCCCTGATAGCAACCTGGTTATTTGATACAATGTCGTCAGGTCTCTCTTACCTGCACTGCAGCCTGTTCTGCTTCACTTGCCAGTGTGTCGTAGAAGTGTCTTTTGTCTTTGCGTGCACTCTTCTTCACTTCTTTATCCAGTGTTTTATACATTGTGCTCAGTTCCTCTTGTCGTTGAGCATCCTTGCACTGGTTTATCTTCTGCTTCACCATCCTCCTCTCCTCTATCAGCTTCCAGGTATCCGTCGAGATCCATTCCTTGTCTTCTTTCTTCTTCCTTCCTAATACTGTTGTGCAGGTTTCTTTCCACATAGCTTTCAAAGACTTCCAGTGTTCTTCTACACAGGTTTCTTCAGGGATGTCCCTCGACGTCTCCCATTTTGTCTTGATGGCTGCCTTGAAGATCTCCTTTGTAGTTTCATCCTTCAGTTTCCGAGTGTTGTACTTGAATTGAGGTCTATCACCAGCTTCCTTGAAGGCTTTTAACTTGATTTGGAAGGTTCCTTGCACTAGATAGTGGTCTGAACCTACATCTGCTCCTCTTCTTCATCTGACCTTGTGTTAAGTAGACTGCGTCTCCATTTTCTTGAGATTGAGATAAAGTCGATTTGATTTTTAGTGTGTCCATCTGGTGAAATCCATGTCGCTTTGTGGATATCCTTGTGCCTGAACACACTGCCTCCAATCACCAAATCGTTGAATGCGCAGAATTCTGCAAACAATTCTCCATTCTCATTCATTTCACCTAGCGCCTCTCGACCCATGGTTAGTTCTCTTCCCGTGTTGTCCCCTCCCAGTTTGGCATTCATGTCGCCCATTAGAATTTTGATATCGCCAACTGACGTCTTGTCCAGTGTTGATTGAAGTTGTCTGTAGAAATCCTCCTTTTTCTCTTGCTCTGCATTATTTGTAGGTGCATAACATTGTATGATTGTGACCTTTCTTCCTTTTGAGTTGAATCTTGCTGTCATGATCCTGGAGGAGATTGGTTCCCACTGCATGAGAGCCTTCGATGCTCTTGAGGACATCATGATAGCCACTCCAATACTCAGTGTGCTCGTGGTTGGCGTCTGGGTGACAATAACGGAGTAGATTATTGATTCTCCAGTTGACAGTTTGGAGAGTCCACTCCCATTCCATCTGCTTTCGCAAATCCCAAGCACTTCGATGTTATACCTTCTCATCTCCTTTGCAATCTGGGCTGCCTTACTGGGTTCAAACATCGTGCGGACATTCCATGTCCCCACGTTTACTTTCGCTTTCATCGAGAGAAGACACATCGGCCAATTGGCTTCCCGAAGGCTTTCACCAACTGGCGTCATTTCGCCTCTCCGATTCCAGCGGGGAATAAGTTTGTTTTCATTTTTTATATTTTGTTTGTGCTTTGAAGTTTCTTTAGCGGTTAGATTTGTTTTACGGGGTAGGGTTGCTAGCCCTATGCCCAACCTTCCCTCTTTACCCGGGCTTAGGACCGGCTAGTAACTAGTAAACTAGTTAACCAGGAGAGGTTGAAAGCCTACATAGACATGATAATATCCTGATTTTCACAGATTTTGTCCAGTCCAGTATAAGTGATGTTTAATAAAATGCCTGCTTGATAGCACCTGGCATATCTGTACACCAGATATGATGAATGATGTCAGATTACTGACCACAACACTTATGGGAAACGGATATTTGTTGGAGTGTGTAAACCGTTGTCGAAGCTAGGTAGCAGTAAAGTCATTTCTATACACGCTTCCTAAGAAAAGTGTCTGTATTACGCTACCATATAGTGGAGAGTTTAGTAGTATAATTTTGAGACGTAGGCCAACACAGACATATTACACAGATAATCTTACTTATTACTGTGGCAAACGCGAAACTCATCACAAACGTAAACACTGCATTGATGATTGCGTCACATCCCATTGTGTTTACCAGTTTACATGTGTGTGTGGTCACATATACATTGAGAAGAGTAATCAAGCCACGCAGCAGAGGTTGGATTAATTTGCACCTAAATGGCTTCAAAACCAAATGGTAGACAATCCTCTTCATCCATAGCTAAACATATTATCGAATCAAGTCACAAAATCAATGTCCTAACAGCCTTCAAAGTTTTAGACAAACACAGTAAGGGACAGACACTGAGATTTGCGAAGGCAATAGCCATACACAAATTGAAACCATCTTTGTGTGTACAAAAACAGTTTGTTCTTACACTATACCTACCTTGGTAAACTTTGTTTCCCTACCGTGATTAGGATCAACTATGTCACTCTTCTTGTTTGTTCTCATCTTTCTTAGTTTTAATTCCATATTATCTTCACTGTTATGATTATCGCCCCACTTTTCGGTTTAATATACATTGACTTGACAAGTAAATGTGTGATCAGAATGTTCGAAATGTATTGCACAAGTATTTCACACTGTTCAGATCAACTTCATTGTCTAATTACACTATCTAGATACTACAACAAACATTTATGCTTCTAATGGAAATCAAAAAAAATCAACACGTACTAAGCTAATAGTAAGTGAATTGGTTGAAATCGCAAATGATCAACATGACAAGTGTACCAGTGTCATCAGATAAAGTAGCCAAGCTGTCTGCCATGAACAAAACAATGTGCCAGAATCCCACAAGAATTAGTCAATCACGGTAGTGTTTATCAACTTCTAATTGAAAACCCAGGCAATCTGACAACCGCACTCAAAGAAAATGAAAGAATTTAGTAAAAGAAGATCAACAATCGGGAATGAAGATAAACGCACCACTAGTAACAGCGTTCCACGATCCTCTCCATTTACAAAATATGAATATTGCATTGCAATCGTTATTTAAATTACCTGAGCCAACTTCACATAGTTTGTCCAAATAGTTATATAAAAAACTAACGTACTTTGAAAGTGAGAATGAGTGTTCAGGTCGACAACTTAGTTTCTACACACAACAAAGGATTCAAAACTAGATGGTGATGGTAGAGTGCCTTCATTATTCACTCCAGTCGACCCATACCTAGCCGAAAAGACAGTGGGTATTATTCTGAAGAACGACTAAAACCTCCATGCAACACGAAACTCACTGTTCTAAACCTGATAAAGTTGATTAAACTGTGGTTCAAAACCCAACTATAGGTTAATGAAAGACTTATCAACAAATAAAAAAAATATTAATAGCATCACCAATATCAGGATTGATTGCTGTAGCAGTTGGGCAACAGCTGAAACCAGCTGTCCGCCTTTTTAGCAAATCGAAAAATTGCGTTTTGCATGTTGACAACATTTGTAACTTTCAAGTAGAATGAAAAAAATAACACATTTACACTACGCAACCAAATATTTCAAAGAATAGAAGTCACAAAGTAGGAAGAAGAAAACGGTGAAATTCTTTCCTCAGATATCCTTATCAACTGAACGCATAAGATGACCAAGAAAACTCAGCATCGAAGGCTCCCTCTCATGCAGTGAGAACCAATCTCCTCCTACAGGATCATAACAACAAGGTTCAACTCGAAACGAAAAAAAGTCACAATCATTCAGTGCTATGGTATTCACCTACAAATAATGCAGATGAAGAGAAGAAGGAGGTATTCTACAGACAACTGCACTCAGTACTAGACATGACTCCGGTTGGCGACATCAAAATTCATTCTAATGTGCGGGTTGACATGAATGCCAAACTAGGAGGGAACAGCACAGGAAGAGAACTGATCATGGATCGGAAAGCACTCGGCGAGTTGATAAATCAGAATGGAGAACTGATTGCCGAATTCTGTGAATTCAACGATTCGGTGATTGGAGGCGAGGCAATGTGTTCAAGCACAACAAGGATATCCACAAAGCGAGTGACATGGATTTCACTTCACCAGACACCACGACACACTAAAAATCAAATCGACTTCATCTCACTCTCAAGAATGTGGAGACACAGTCTACTGGACAAGAGATGAAGAAGGGGAGCAGATGTGTGTTCACACGACTCACTATACAGTGCAAGGAACCTATCTTCCAAATCAAGTTCTAAGCCTTCACAGAAGTTGGTGATAGACCACAGTTCAAGTTGAACACGCAGAACAGCGACTGATGGACAAAAGTGAAAGGGACATCTTCACGTCAGCCAGTTATCAGGACAAAGTGGGAGGGAGATACCGAACAACATCTCTGAAGGATGGGGCATGGAATAACACGGAGTCACTTTGAAAGCTGTGTGTAAAGAAACCTGCATAACCGTACAAGAAAGGAAGAGGTAAGAAGACAAGGAATGAATGTTGACGGCCACATGGAAGCTGATAGAGCAGGGAGAGGAGGATGGTGAAGCAGAAGCAGAAGATGAAGCAGTGGAGTGCAGGGATGCACAACTACGGGAAGAACTGAGTACAATGTATAAAACACCACACTGGACAAAGAAGTGGAGAGGAAGGAGTTCGCGCAAAGACAAAATACACTTCAACGACACACAGGCAAGCGACGCAGAAATGACCGCAGTTAGAAGAGATGTGACAATATTATATCAAATAACGAGGTTGGTATCCGGGAAGAGATAAAGGCAGACGCAACCAATGAAAGATAGTGAAGGGAAGCTATTTAGCAAGGAGGAGAAACAAAGGAAACAATGGGTTGACCACTTCAAAAAGCTCTTGAATCGAGCACCACCTGCAACTGGTCTAGAAATATCACCTACAACCACAGAGCTACCAGTGACTACAAGCCCTCCGACAAAAGCAGAAGTGAAGTCCTGAACGCCGCAAAGTTGCTAGAATCTGGGAAAGAAGCAGGACCAGATGGAATCCCACCATAAGCACTGAAAACAGACACAGACAAAACAGCTTACATGCTCATACCACTACTTCAGAAGGTATGGAAAGAAGGAAGGAAAGGTATCTGGTGGTTGATTGGAAGAAGGGCAACCTCGTTGAACTCCCAAAGAAGGACGACCGAAGTCTTTGCAAGAACTGGCGTGGAATCATGCTGCTGTCCACCCAGAGCAAACAAAATATCAAGCCACATCATCCTGGAGAGACTAAACAATGCTCTTAACTCAAAATTACGACCGAAACAGGCTGGTTTACTGGCTTCAGGAAGAACAAATCATGTGCGGATCAAATCACAAGACAACACTACGCATCATCATAGAACAGAGTACAGTATGGCAGTCAACTCACCTCAACTTTATCGGTTTTGAAAGGGCTTTTGACAGCGTCGACCGAGAAGTAATTTGGCAGGCAGTTGCTTCAACAATACGCAGTGCCACAAATCTTTATCAATCTCATTGAACAGCCATATGAAGACCTCACATGCAAGTGATCCACAATGGAAAGCTCAGTGATCCTTTTAAAGTGAAGACAGGCAGGAGTAAGACAAGGCTGCTGTCTACTATCACCAATGATCTTCTTGATTGTGGTCGATTGGACTAGACTGGATCATGCAGCAAACTGTGGAGAGCAAGAAGATGGGCGTACGCTGGACCAATGAAAAGAGCCTAGAATATTTGGATTTCGTCGCCGATGATGATTCGTGTCTAAGGACTTGTTGCACAAACTCGAAGATCTACAGGAAGAAACCCAACAGGTTGACAGAAGAGGTGAAGCAGCGAAAATGGGACTTTAAATGAACGTAGAGAAGACGGAGGTGATGAAGATACCCAACCAATAACAGCATCAACAACAAGCACCAATCACTACGAACGAGAGAAACCAAAGAAAGTAGTCTTTTTCACCTACTTGGGTGGCATAGACGAGGATGTCAAAGCACCCATGATCGGAAAAGCAAGACAGGCTTTCAATTGTCTGAAATCAGGGTGGAGATCTTCTGCACTCAGCATGAAGCGTGAACAAGATCCAGATTTTTAACACCAATGTCAAGTCAGTTCTTCTTTACGGTTTAGAAACGGCGCACCACGGAAAGCACTTCAAACGAAGTACAGACATTCATCAACAACTGCCTACGCCCGATACTAAAGATCAGATGAGATGACCGAAAAGAACAAGCAAAAAGAAACTCTGGGAACAAACCAACCAAGAACCTATTACCTAACAAATATGCAGAAGAAAGTAGAGATGGATTGGAATGGACATATACTCAGAAGGCCGATTGGAGACATCAAGCTCCAGGCCAGGCCCTCAAGTGAAATCCAAAGGGGAAACGACGAGTCAGGCGTCCTAGGATGACATGTAGGAGACCATATGAGGAAGAAGTGAAAGCTTGTGGGCAGTCGTGGAGTGAGGTTCAAAAACTGCAGAGAAGAGAGTGCAATGGAGACGTGCTGCTGAATCCCTATGTCTCACTAGGAACCCAAGGGGAAATAAATAATAATATGGTTGTCACTTTAGAAGTAATGCAAGTATAGAAAATAAAGTGAGAAATAATAACTTATAACCAGATAACTGTTTACTAGAATATCCAGCTGCAACTTTGTGAAAGAGCCACCATCTCTATAACAAGGCTTCATCTTATGTTTGCTTTTGCAACAGTAATCGTTACTGTAATCAGAACTCTTACCACTGATATATTGGAACCATGATAGACCTTCTGTAGAACTAGATTAAATGAATTGTTTAATCACTGGAGAGTTATCAATTTCACTTTGTTTATTTCTTGATGCCGACCAAATTTTGCTAAAAGATTTCAGCTGGAAGAAATTGAACCAGTGAAATCAAAAGCATCTTTTCACTGTTCACTTAAGAAAATTAATCGATTTCATTAGATCTGTTTGTTAAGTTGATTAATATATTTCCGCTAACACCTGCTAACATATGCAACCATCTGCTACAATAATAAAAAATTTTTTTTTTCATTTCTTTTACTCATTTTATCTTTCGGGAAATTGTCATTTAAAATACTTTGACATTTGGATAGTTTAAATAATTTAGAAAGCCTAAAGTCAATTCACCCCTTAGTATAATTGTTTTTATATCATACCATCGTTGATTGGACCGAACCGATCGGTCTCTATTGGCATACGGGCTCTGGTGCCGATGCCTTGATATTACCTATGCTCTAATGATAGTAATGATGGATAGCGACCAGCAATAAAATCCAGGATACACATTTCGTCCTATTTGGGGCTCGCATTTGAAGCGATCGCTCCCGAGTCTGAATCCCTGTGGGAACAACATCACTCATTGGAAGGCAAGTACATCCAGCTGACAAGTCCCGAATTGGACGAAATGCACATCCTGGATTCCACTTCTAGCAGCTATCCATCATTACAATTCCTTCCTTAGCCTGTATTTTATTCTCAGTTGTAACCATCAGTAACTGAGCCATATATCTACCCTAAAAACTTCTGACATGTATCACTCACTGGTGAAGTTGAAGGCGTCGCTAATTTGCTTATCATGTGACGATTACCTATATGTTAGATAAAACTATATTAATAAATCCATCTGGAATACTGACTGGATTCTATTGGTCTAGTCTACAATTTGAGCAGGCGATATGGTTTTCTAACCCACTTTATTTGGTGTCATTTACTTGAAGTTAATCAGCAGATAAAGTTCTACCTTGGTTAATTACTTATTCTTATTCATCAACTAAAGCGAGTTCGCAACGTTGAGGAGATTCATGCACTGGTGAATATTTGAGTCTCCATCATTTAGCGTCGAAATAGGAAACTAAATTGATAGGAAGCACTCAGATTTTCTAGGTAATGTGTACTTTCCAGTCTTATTCTTCATACAGACCAAAAACTAAGGGACAGATGTTCCATTTTGTCTTAACGGACAAAAAATGAAAATAGCAATCTCAGAAAGGCATCTTCTGTCGTATTCTTTTATTTCTTTTATCAGGCATCTTACTGAAGATTCATTTATCAAGTTAGTTCGATTATTGTGCATTACTTCAGTTCCTATTTATCAAACTAGATACTTCATTGTTTTGAGAAAATGGTCTATTGCGTCATAAAAGTTAGTAGTATCTTCAGGTGACTGAGATGGTATAATTTAAAGACAATGAGCAGTTATTCTTTGTTTCCTGTTTTACAGTGAGTGTAGAAGCAGGATTGTTGGTTAGAGTCGTCTAAAGATCTTGGCTTGCGTTCACTTCAGTGGGTAACTCATGTATGAATCTAAAGTAGACGTGTGCAATGATATTCAGATAGTGAAACATGCAGAAAGTGGAATCTTGAAATAGTCAGTCATATATTTTGCAGTGATAAGTTCAAGCATTTGATATCTCGTTATATACGTTTATTTATTGTTATTAAAAGTTCTTCTTTTCGGATTCAAATTATTTTTGGAGCTACCCTGTAAGCTAGTGAAATGGCTTAACAGGTTTGTTTAGTTTATAAAGAACCACCAGTCAAGCTGAAATCAAAATACCTGATTGGTTATTCACTAACTGTTATGATAGTATTTTAGTTTACTCTTAAAATTCTCAGTAGTCAATACGTGGAAGGTGTAGGGTGCATCATCAGTTATAGATGTGTATCAGCCACATTCTAGCAACCCTGCCAATGAATGTAGATTGAGGTGAAGTGAACATATCATAATTATTATTATGATTGTTTTTATATCATACCGTCGCTGATTATGATATAAAAACAATTATAATTAAAACTATACCCGTCGCACAAAAAGTGGCTATCGTGGCTCGGCGGTCTAGTGGATAACGCTCCGGAGTGTGAAGCGATCGCTCCCAAGTCCGAATCCCGGTGGGACAACATCACTCATTTGAAAGTAGGTACATCCAGCTGATGTGTCCCAAACTGGACGAAATGCATATTCTGGATTCCACTGCTAGTCACGATCTGTCATTAGTATATCATAATTATGTTTTGTTAGTTTCTAAGATTATGGCTGTAGCTGAAAACGAGTAAGATATTCAGAAACAAAAAATAAACACCCTTTTTCAGTTTAAATATAACAACTTTGCCAGTCATATTCGCTTTAACTGCACCCGACCAACTGAAATTCCCAAAAGGAAACAACCAGATTGCTAAACACAAGCAGCTATAATAATCGCTAACTGAGGTTTTCCGGTCATATATAGAACGTAAAATTCATCAGTGTTGTGTTGAAACGTTTCGTTCCAATCATGACATGCTTTATTCAGTTGTACAATGGGATGCATTTGGTACTTCTTGAACAGCAAAATAATTGTGAAATTATTTTGGCTGTGATGAACAGATTCACTGATTCGCTCAGAACCCAGTATATTTATTTAGATATTTGTGAGCACTTGGTTAAGAGAAATCGTCCACTAACTTTAGTGCTGGCTAAATTGCTAGTTTAGTCTGAAAAGTAATTCTGGTTTCATAAATCTAATGGTTAAGCCAAAAACCTTTTTTGGACGAATAATTTTCAGGAGCTGTACGTTCTTACTTATAATTACAACAAGAAAATATATTAATCACTGGTTAACAGGTCAGCATACAGTCTGTTTTATAATTTCTAAAGTCTTATGATAATTGCATAAGAACCTTGAAAGCCATTAAAAAGGTGTCGAAGATGGGGCAGAACAAGGGAAAGATCATGCAAATAATAATACTGATAAATAAAATCAAAGACTTTTTAGGCAGATTACGATCGAGGTAAAAACAGAGCGAAAACAATAGCTTTAGCAAAATATCATGGATACATTTTATTTCACGGTATCTCATCAGCTGCTTACAACCCAAAACAATTTCGGCATAAATCTACATAAGTGTTTGACGGAAAACTGTCGGCTCGAACTAAAGTTAACATCGATATGATGCAATGGAAAACATATGAGCTGAGTGAATGCAATGTTATCTTGAAGTCAAGCTGACAGTTTTCAATAAAACTGATTTAAGTACCCAAACACTGTAAACACTGTTAAAATATTTTTATGTTTTAAGCAGCTGATGAGAAACTCAGAAGTAAAATGGATCCATGCTATTCTGCTAAACCTGTTGTTCTCGCTCTATTCAAATTTGTGAACAAAAAGAATTGTGTGAAAGTAAAAGTCGAAATTGGACGTAGATCTTAAGAAAACGGAACACAGACTCGAACTGATGAATAAATAAGGCCAATGCTTTATTTAGGTGGTAAGTTTGTACTCCTTTCAAAATATTTGTTTTTACTGTATAGATGATTTCGAAGGAAGAATCTAATGAAGTGACCAGAATTAACTAGATGTCCAGCAATCGAAATCTGGACCAGTTTACACTGCCTATAAACAGCTACGCAAAATAGTGTTTGAAGATACTTTTGAGCAGAACTTATTTTGTGGATTCTGTTTCATTAACTCCATAGGAGTAGATGAATCAGTGGGTACCACAAAGAGGTGGTTTATCCTTTCCACACCCTTAAATTACTTGTCAATTAAAGAAAACAATTTGGAGCTGAGTGGGAAAGAAGATTTTCTTGAGTGCATCGCACAGCTGTTTGCTAAGTATCTCTGGCACTGTATCTCCTTTAAATCCAACATTCATAAACAGTGACTTTTCTGGAACCTCATGGATCTTCTCTTTTTATTGTGTAGACCTCATAATCTTCCTAGTGAATCTTAATGGATAACCACTCTCGATGAGCATTCTTCGGAGTAATTTCAGCCTCTCACTTGTTACACCATCTATACAAATTCTTCTAGTTCTTGTGCATAATAGATAGGTTATATTCTTTTCCTTGTTCAGTGGGATCCAACCTTGAAAACTAGTATACTGTTCGTTCCAGGTTTGTTTTTCGTGAACCGATATTCTAAAAGAGCTGTTAGGTTTTCTCAGCAGAAAGTGCAAGGAGTGACTTTCTGATTATTCTTAAGTTTGCATAGTAAATTCAATCGATCTATAATATTCATTGAATGACTTTAGCATAGCTTTGACGACATTATTTGTAGACCTCAACAAAGCTTGTATTTTAAATCACACGTTCCCCAAACAGTTATGTGAATGTGTGCGTCCTAGTAAACGGCAACCAAATGCTTCAAACCTAGTTTGTTTTCCAAACCTCACGTGGGTTACTGAAGTTAAAAGTTGAAAGAAGTAATTAATTATGAAAAGTAATGACAGTAATTGATTATATACTACCATTCCAATTTATGAAAGCCTAGGCATTATTTCCGATTCACTGGACTCAGATACAACTCCGAAAGAAATTGAATTTTGTTGAGAAATGAATTACTTAACAAATAAGGAGAAATTTCCCTGGCAAACCCATGAGACAACTGTAAGTTTACGTGTATTAAACATAGTAGCAAATTCTTTTGTGTTTGTATGAAATAAGTATCTTTGCCCAAATTTCTAAGCCAGAAATTTGTCGAAGATTTGTTTATGATGCGTTAGTAGTCCTTAAAAGTGACATACATTCTCAGACTACTTAAACACTAGATCCCTCGATATCAAATTTGGCTCAGAAATAGAACCCGATGGATGTGAATCACTCTTCCTTGATTGTCTACCTGGGTAGAACGATAATGGACATTTGGACGCAGCCGTTTTCAGCGAAGTAATTCATCTGAAGAGATATCCAGGTTCTGACTCCTCATGTCTTATCATTGTAAAGGTGTCTGTTGTCTCTGGCTTTTTTAGGATGAAATCCGATCATAACCAGTGTTAATAAAAGAGAGGAAGGAGTTGAAATGTCTAAGGAAGAACCTAAGAATTAATGATCACCCAATGAAATTCATTAGCAAAATAGAAAAAAGTAGTAAACTACACTTCAAAAGTACCCCCAAGTCGCGAGCTACAACAGTTGTCATTCCTTACACTTTAGATGATATTGAAAGATTGCTCAGTAAATCTAATATCTGGGCATTCTCCAAAACTTCAAACACACTTCAGAGTGCTATGAAATGCGAAATTCCCGGAAACTGACAATATAATTGTACTGATGAGATAGAATACTTAGAGTGAGATCCAGTATACCCCTGATAAACCCCACATGAAATTATAGTTATAAAAATGAACACCAAAGAACTCCCACAAGACACTCTTAGAAATCCAGTAGAGATCAAATACCTTGAAAACACTTCAGCCACCTCTTTATGTGCCATTACTTCAGGTAGCAAGATAGGCTTTGAAAATAATGAAGTTAATAATAAAAGCCTTATAAACTATAAGGAACGTTTCACTGTGAAGCCTGTTCATTATATATATATATATATATATATAAACTACGTTACAAAATGATCGATAAAATTTGGCCGGCATCTAGGACTAGGTTGTATGAAGTTGGTCACCCTCCAGTAACCGATCCATATACCTAACCCACTCCCACATGAGGTCAGTTGTGGCCCAAATCGATCAGTGGTAGCGTTTCTGACTGCAACCCTGGGTGGCGCGGGTTCGAACCTCAGACGAGATATCAGTTCCCCTAAGGTTACAGATACTCCTTGATGTGGAGTGCCAACAAACATACATAACCAATACGCTTTTGATATGAAACATATTCCTATGCATACAAACACACTTCAGTCCATAACTCACACATACTGGAGACGCTACATATGTTTTTTATCATTTTTAACCACTTGGTAACTCAGAATCATCAGCGTAAAAATGCTAAGATCAGCCTACCATACATAAAATTGAATACTGCTTTACCATTAGTTTGACAAGACTATTAGCACTAAGCGGTAAAACGTTGGTGAAAACAACCTTGTTTTATTTTTCATACATTAGGAAATGTAAATGCAAAATAATAAATATGATTTACCTAGTGCCCAAACTTTTTGAAGCCATCACACCCTGACTTGATTTGAATGTCTATAAAAAGAAACACAACAAACATTAACACTGCAATAAAAATGCATTATTAATGTCATAAATCAAAATGTTCTGATATAATTTAGTGCATTTTTATACGTGAATTAGTGAACATTAGAACAAATGGGATTCATTTTGGTGGTAACAAAAATTGGCTTCATGTTATCCTTTTTGCTACCAGTAATTAAATTTTATAGAAACGACTTAAGTTGCAAACTAAAGCGATCGTATAGTGATAATCGATAATAGTGAAACAGTAGGTAGTTTATACATAACCATTCAAAAACACTGTATTAAAATACAGTGTTAAATGGTCTTTATTTGAATGAGGATTCCTCCTATGTACTGACTTTAGTTGAAAAACCACAAACAACTTGGGAGCACTGAACAATTATTTTGTCCTAATTTGGAACTGATGACCCGTTATCTTTGGATATGATGCGTATGAAGACAGACACTGGCATCAAATCGTAAACCGACTTCAATTTAGTAGCGAAAAGACAACATGACCACTGCAAAACCTGATGCTATTCGCCTTGACCCCTCACAGGGTTGTGGTTGTGCCCTGCTGAGGACTCCTAAGCAAGAATGAAACGGAAGTCCAGTGCTTCGAGAATTAAACTACCTTAAGACCAACCGATTTCTACAAACCACTAAGTGAATTTCTTCTCTATCTTTTGGGGTGTCTTTTATTACACACGAAGTCGTGAAAAGTCAGAAATTTTTTATACCTTATTGGGATTCAATGGGTCTCATACAGTGGCCTAAATGCTGTTTTGGTGTCACTTCTGTGATCTCTCTCTATAATGTGTTTACTAATAGATGATGACATCTGTTTGCCCCCTGTATTTAGCGGATTATTTGAATGTAATTTTCTAGTCATTTGTGGATGTGCTCCACCACTGTCGACCTCATTGTCCGATTACTCCTCCCACTGTATTTGTCACCACGCACAAATGCAAATTAGTATACTCAGTGGATGTGACCTAATCATCTTTGTATAGATGCAATTTATTTTGAAGCATATGTTTCGTTTTCTCTATAATACTGGGCTTGGCTGCATAGTATCTCTTTGATAACCGAGATAAGCATTAGTCTTAGCTTTAGTCATACTGTTTGATTCTTCCTTATATGGTAGCGTGATGTAAAAGTCTTTCTTTGGGACCTAACGCTGATAAGTTCATACCACTGAGATATTTTTATAACGACTGATGAACTACAGAGGATGTGAGTTTTCTATGAGTGTCTCTATTAAGAATTTGATTCTTTTTGAATGAACATTTTACTAAACCACGTTCTTACTGTATTGGACAAAAACTATGAAAGTTTAGCCACTGTTCAGTCAACGTAGGCTTTCTGGACATTGATCTTTCATTCATCCTTACTTTTTAGTTAAAAATACGCCGAGAAAAGGAAGGTGATTATTAATTCCTACTTCACACGAAAAACTAATATGATTTTATATGGTGTTAAATCTATCTAGATTTTTCGTATCCTCATATTTTTTATATATAATTAGGACATCATCAGCAAATTTCCTGTGCAGAGGGAGGTTGTTTATTAAGTCCTCAATCAAAAGTTCTACACGTGACGTCCCAAACGAATCCGCATAAGGACACCATCAACTTGTAGAAAATGTTCACCTTCGAAAGTGAAGTGAACCTTACCGATGCATTGTAGTCATTGCTCTTTGAAATATCTTAGAGAGATGGAGAATTAAGGGATATTCAAGGATAAGTAATCACAAAGAAGATCAACGATCTTGGCTAGATGCACGCTGGTGAATAAAGAGTTTACATCACTGTGATTTTACAAATATATTTAATTTATAATGCGAAGTTATGTGATAATAAATCAAGTCATCAGGAAGAGTAGTGAAATTCGCCAACTTTAATGTGTTTCTTAAGTAATAATCGTACCTAACCTCAGCTGTTCTTGGACTGTATTTATTTCTTTTTAAAGCGATGTAAAAGATATGCAACCTAAGACAATAATGAAAGTCGTTCAATAAATTAATAGTCCAAGTATTTTAAGAATGCCAAATGAACAGCACTCCCATATAAAGTTATTGGTAATACCATTTAGTGGGGGATCAGAAATTAGTTATAAGAAGATGAAGCAAACAGAGTTATAACAAAGGTCATTTTGTTTTGTTTATAGTCAATCATTAAAGTATGTAAAAGGCCTCTAGCTATATAATGAGAAGTGGCTAAAATGGAAATCAACATCTTAAATATCGATGAGGTAGAAAATTTTAGGCTTCAGTTTTTGACCCATGTTACTGCACAACCAAGATAGATATTAGCGTTATTGCCTGTATTATCCTATCGTTGACTGGACCGAATTTTCAGGTCTCTGTTGGTATACGGGCTCCTGTGCGGATGCCTCGATATTGCCCGCGTACTTATTACATATTAAATCTGTGTCCTACAACTCGAAAATCGACTGTCTAGACCGATGGGCCACTGTTACACAACAGTTGGGGTAGATGCAGATAACAAGTATTGTCAATTTATTGCGTGAAATGATGAGACAACTTTATTGTATTATTTGCCTTCAGGTGATATCTCAAAAGGCATAAAATATTTCTATACATATTTTTGAACTTCAGGATCAAAATTTGACTTGATAGAGTTGAATAACTTGAGCATTGGGTATGTGGATTGTAAATGAAATACGTTTGTAAAACCCCAATGAAGCAGAATAAATAAATTTATCACATTTTGCGAATTCGTGGAAATCGCGTTCTCAGAGAATAAAACCTATACAAGTTATCGACTGTATAAACAGTAAATTATGACAAATCAGATAAAATTGTATATACATGGTAATAATATAGGCACAAAGGTCACTGCTAACCTCGCCTGGATAACTAGATCACTAGTTACTAGCCCATCAGAAGCCCGGCTAAAGAGGAAACGGTGGACATACAGCTAGCAACCCTAACCCCGAAAACAAATCTAACCGCTTAACAAACTTCACACCAAAAAACAAAATATAAAAAATAATAGCAAAATTATTCCTCACTGGAATCGGAGAGGTGAAATGACGCTGGTTGGTGAAAGACTTCAGGAAGCCAATTGGCCGGGCCGATGTATCTTCTCTCCCTCGATGAAAGCGAAAGTAAACGTGGGGACATGGAATGTCAGCACGATGTTTGAACCCATCAAGACAGCCCAGATTGCAAACGAGATGAGGGGGTATCACATTGAAGTGCTTGGAATTTGTGAAAGCAGATGGAATGGGAGTGAACTCTACCAACTATCATCTGGAGAGGAGTCAATAATCTACTCCGACATTGTCACCCGGACAATACGACAACCACGAGCACACCACACTGAGTTTTCGAGTGGCTATCATGATGTCCACCTGCCAACAGCATCGAAGGCTCTCTGTCATGCAGTGGGAAGCAATCTCCTCCAGTATCACGATCAGGATCATGACAGCAAGATGGATTCAACTCGAAAGGAAGGAAGGAAGGTCACAATCATACAATGCTACACTGTGCACCTACAAATTATGCAGATGAAGAAAAGAAGGAGGAGTTCTACAGACAACTAAAATCAACACTGGACAAGACGCCACTCGAGTTGGCGACATCAGATTTCATTCTAATGCGTGTGGTGACATGAATGCGAAACTGAGAGCGGAAAACACAGGAAGAGAACTAACCATGGGTTGAGAAGCATTCGGTGAGGTGATGAACGAGAATGGAGAATTGTTTGCAGAATTGTGTGCATTCAACGATTTGGTGATTGGAGTCGAGGCAGTGTGTTCAAGCACAACAAGGATATCCACAAACCGAGTGACATGGATTTCACTTCACCAGACACCAGAGAGACACACTAAATATCAAATCGACTTCATCTCACTCTCAGGAAAGTGGAGACGCCGTCTACTGAACACAAGGTCAAGAAAAGTAGCAGGTGTACGTTCAGACCACTATCTAGTGCAAGGAACCTTCCAAATAAAGTTGAAAGCCTTGAAGGAAGCTGGTGATAGACCACAGTTCAAGGACAACACTCGGAACCTGAAGGATGAAACTACAAAGGAAATCTTCACAGCAGCCATCATGAAAAAATGGGAGATATCGAGCAACATGCATGAAAGGAACCTGTGTGGAAGAACACTGGAAGTCTTTGAAAGAGATGTGGAAAGAAAGCTGCACAGCCCTATTAGGAACGAAGACGAAAGCAGACAAGGAATGGATCTCGATGGGTACATGGAAGCTGATAGATGAGGGAGAGGAAGGTGGTGATGGTGAAGCAGAAGACAAACCAGTGCAGTGCAAGGATGCTCAACGACAAGCGGAACTGAGCACAATGTATAAAACATTACACTGGACAGAGAAGTGAAGAAGAGTGCACGGAAAGACAAAACACACTTCCACAACACATTGATAAGTGAAGCAGAACAGGCTGCAGGATGCAGGTAAGAGAGACCTGACGATATTGTATCAAATAACCACGTTACTATCTGGGAGGAGATCAACACAGATGAAACCAATAAAAGATGATGAGGGAAATATAATTACGAAAGAAGAGAAAGAAAGGAAACAGTGGGCCGACCACTTCAAGAAGCTCTTCAATCGACCACCACCACCACCACCATGTGCACTTCATCCACAAATACCACCACAAGGGGCCTAGCCACAGAACTACAAATGAACACAGACACTCCAACCAAAGTCTAAGTCCTGAGTGCCATAAAGCTACTGAAATGAGAGAAAGCAGCAGGACCAGATGGAATCCCACCAGAAGCACTGAGAGCAGACGCAGAGACAACAGCCGACATGCTCACACCACTACTACACAATGTCTGGAGAGAAGGGAAGGTACCTGGTGATTGGAAGAAGGGCTATCTTGTCAAACTCACGAAGAAGGGCTACCTAATTGTTTGCAAGAACTGGTACGGAATCACTCTCCTGTTCACCCGGAGCAAGCAAAATATTAAGCCACATCATCTTGGAGAGACTGGAGGATGCATTGAACTTACAACTACGACCCGAACAGGCAGGCAGGCAGGCAGGCAGGCAGGCTGGCTGGCTGGCTGGCTGGCTGGCTGGCTGGCTGGCTGGCTAGCTGGCTAGCTGGCTAGCTGGCTAGCTGGCTAGCTTCAGGAAGTACAAATCATGTGCCGACCAAATTGCAATGCAACATTACGTTTCATCATACAACAGACTATAGAATGGCATTCAACTCCACACCTCACCTCAACTTCATCAACTTTGAGAAAGCCTTTGACAGCGTCGACCCAGAGGTAATTCGGAAACTGCTTCATTACTACGCAATACCGCATACCTTTGTCAGCCTCATTCAACAACTAAATGAAGACGCCACATGCCAGCCAAGTAATTCATAATGGGAAGCTCAGCTCAGCTCAGCTCAGTTCAGTGATGCTTTTGAAGTGAAGTGAAGTGAAGTGAAGACAGGAGTGAAACAAGGTTGTCTACTATCTATCACCCATGATATTCCTGATTGTGGTCGACTGGACTGGATCATGCAGCAAACAGTGGGGAGCTGTGAGAAGAGGGGGATACGCTGGCTGGACTGTGGAAAAGAACCTAGAAAATGTGGATTTCGCCACTGATGACTTGTGTCTGATGTCACACAAACTTGAAGATGTACAGGCGAAAACTAACAAGTTGACAGAAGAGGTGAGGCAGGGCAGCGAAGACGGGACATGCCTCAGGTGAATATAGAGAAGACAGAGGTACAGGTGATGAAGATACCCAACCAACAACACCATCACCACCACCACCACCAATAACAACAACAAACTCCCATCACCACCAACGGGAGAAACATGAAGGAAGTAGCCTCCTTCACCCATCTAGGAAGCACTGTTCCAACTACAGGCAGCACAGGCACAGACGAGGATGTCGAAGCAGCCAGGATCGGAAGAGCAAGACGGGCACTCATTAGCCTGAAACCAGTGTGGAGATCTTCTGCAATCACCTCAGCATGAAGCGTGAACAACATCCGGATTTTCAACACCGACCCAGTCAAGTCAGTGCTTCTGTGTGATTGTTGAGAGACTTGACGGCGCATTACGAAAGGCATTTCCAACAAACTACAGACATGCCTCATCAACAACTGCCACATATGCTGGCTCTTCACTGAAGATCAGATGGATTGTCAGCAAGAATATGTGACAAGGGACTCTGGCCTGTCAGTGAACGAAGCAAGAAGCTATCGGTCAACAAATATGCAGTGTAGGGAAGTGTAGATGGATTGGATTGGTCATGAAGTGAGAATGCCGACTGGGGACATCACGCGTCAGGTCAGGCCGTAGAGTGGCAGCCCGGTGGGAAACGGTGAGTTGGATGTGTGTGCTGAGGGTGACATGGAGGAGATGGTGGAGGAGGAAATGAGAGCTTGTGGGCTGTTGTGGAGCCAGGTTGAAAATACTTCAGAGAGGAGAGTGGAATGGAGACGTGCTGCTGAACTTCTATGTTCCATTAGGAACCCAAGGGACTAATAATAAAATACTAATAAATGTCACTGCTATGTTAGTTAGGTAGCGTTCAGACTTGTCTTTGTTATCCATTATTAGTCTAGAGGTCAAGGTGATGTGAATATGTGTATACACGACTGGATATGAATGTGTAAATAAAATATAATGCATGACAAATTCGGTTTGTTTATGTGCATGCACTTTACTTCTGACCTTTGTATGTTGTTTTTGGAAATACTGTCCAGATTGGTTGGTTAGTTAGGCCTTTCTTTATGTTGAGTGCATTTGGATTCAATATAATGTGAAATGCCTCAGCTATTCTTCTTTCTTTGTAGTTTGAAAAACCTTTTTCAATAATTTTAGTACTTTCAGTATCGATTTTGTAACTGTGATAGATCGCATGAATCACTGACTTGATTTTTAAATTCTCTAGTTCTACAGGATTATTTGGCAGTCGTTTTGTGTAAATTGTATGTTCTTTAACCCGAATGAGAATCTCACAGGATGATTCTCCAATAAAATAGGCATCAGCTTATTAATTTCAGTTAGGGAGAAGACACTTACAGTCTGTGTTAAGATATTATTACATAAAACTGTTTGAGTTGATTTAAGTGGTTTCATATGAAGAGTTTCCAGAAAACCCATAGAGTAAATTGTTCTCTTCTAAATTTATTTCATTTTTTTTTACTGAAAACTGACTAGGTTAATCATTCGTAGTAGTCGAAGATTCAGCTTTATTGCCATTTGTAAGACATTATGGCCAAACAGCTTTTATGAGTGTATTCATTATTATAATGATAATATCTGACCATGGGTATTTTTACTTTTATCTTATATAATATAATTTACTTTCATCTCAGTACTTGTATGATAATGAACCAGCAGGAAACTTGACAGTCTGTTTGATCTTCATTCCGCCTGCGTTTTCTACACAGTAATAAATTGAGTGAAATGTTACCTCTTTTTTAAGAGTTATTAGTAGGTATGCATTATGCCAACAACTAAAGGTATAAACTTTATTTACGACGCTGAATATCAACGATATTTTTGATTAATTAGCTGGTTTTCCTGATATTTACAAAGAAATATTTTTTTTTCTAAATGAACTGATAATTAATTTAGCATGTGATAAATATTTCTGAAAATGTGAACATATTTAAGTAGGTAGTGTTACACTATGTAACATGACTACTTTAAGGAATACGTAGATTGATATCGTATCTAATCTTACTTTTTTGTATGGTTTCATTTCTTGAAAAAACCTCCATTAGTCAAACTGATAGCCTACATACTCATATTGGCAATCTAAAATGAAAAGAAACTAACTTATTTATTACGAAGCCATTTTGCATTGAATTTTGTTTTGTATTGAGGATATGTCATGAAATTGGAGATGTGAAACTTTGCTCTATGACGAAATGTAATTTTGTCAACACTTTGAATTATTCAGTAATATCGTTGTAAACCGCTCATTTATCAAAAGATTATCCTTAGTTCTATATATTTCAAAAGAATAAACCCCTATTATTCTTTGCGTAGATATTATATCATGTAATGTTTATAAAAATCAACTAGGCGACATTTCATGGTCACCCACTAACTACGTTTTACTAATATCCTTGTTCTACCAATTTTCAATACTGAACGAATAATGCAATGAGCGTAATGGCATGCACTATTTCTCCTATTTGTGCATTCTTAAAGCAAAAGTATATATCTAGGGAGATGTTTGTAAAAAGAAAAGACTGACCTTCTTACATTTAGAAAGATTTACAGTAGCACTGAATCTGTAGAGTTGATGATAGACGGATGAAAAAGTGGATACGTTGCATAGCCTAATATTGCCACCTATCATGAATTTGAAACTTAAACATGCTTCATATGTTGAAAAAGCTTCAACATTCACATCATGAATTCCTACTTTACACATTTTAACAATTGTTTGCATCTTTATCCACCACAATATCAATTTTATTCCGTATAATAAAGACGTAAATACTGGGAGTGGACACATTAAGTACAGATAAATATGCATCTAAAAGGCACGGTATCAAATCCCTTCTACCTAGTTAATACTTAAAAGAGGATTTTTCCTGAAAAAGTCAACCTGAGTGCATTTCACAGTAAAGCAATTCATTTTTTCTGGTATCTTCAATCCGCTGATGAAGTAATGTAAATAAATTTGATATTAGTACATAATATTGAAAAATACTACCACCACTATTGGTTTCATGGAAAGAATCAGTGACAGTGACAGTCTTTTCAATCAAATGAACTTACGAATATAAGTCTTATTGTCACTGTTCGAAACTTCCCCAGTTGAATGTTTCTCTTTTAATTGATTAATCATGCCACAGAATCTACGAATTCTCTGCCTTATCAATGTTTTCAACACCTTGACTTGGATCACTAAGCCTCACACTATTCCCAGCATGTTTTTTTAACATTAACAGGAATGAGGATCTTGCAAAGCAATTAAGAAAAAAATCAAAGCACCAAAAGAAAAAAGCATGTTTAGAGTAGTGCATAATATGTATAAGTGGCATAAAAACTATTAATGGGTCTAACTGCGTTGTTTACTAAGACAAAAAGATCTTCTTTTGTTTGCTCTTCATGCTGGGTTTCTTGTAAGCATACTTATATAATCCCATAAATACTACAGAAAATTACCCAGTCTGTGGGTATTTACATGTACTTGGAACCCCAGGAATTTCAAAAAATTGTTCGTTATATTGACGACAAAGAAACGGTATTGACCTAAGTGTACATCATATGTTATCGGCCGATGACAGTCAGGTAACAACTCAGTTAGTACCACACAGCTCTTTAATTTTCACTAACAATTTGAAGTAAATCAACAGAAAAGGTTCTATACAGGTTCTAAATATGCTGGGATTCATCACTAGAACATATCTGCAACCTACAATCCTGCTCTGTTCATTGGTCAAGTTGGATGATATAAAAGAAATGGTTTCTGTATGGTAAGTAAAGTCATCACCGGTAAGTGGTCAGGAATATTTCAGATAGAAAGTGTTATCTCAAAGCTTCAACCACTATTTCCAGGGAAATTTCATCATATATTAGGTTTTTTTTAGGTGAGCTAGTCTTCCAGTACTTTTAGATAGTTCACCAGGTGCGCATTTCTTCCTTCTCCCTCATAATTCGACAGGAATGTGCTGTTTTTTAAAATCCGACATTCAAATCTGTGTAAACTTTATCTCACATTCTTTTCGCTAATCAACAACAAAGTGCTTGCCTTTCCTATCTGATTTTCACTAGGCTAGTGGAAACCAAATCAACTATTGCAGTGTTTACATACTGTACAATGTTACTTCTTAACATCTAACAAATTCGTATCCATAATTTTTATCACTCTACTTTCTAGTAAAATATCTATGTAATTTAAAAATTTTAATTATTCATACCTGCTGATTGGAATTACTTAAGAATAGTTTTCTTTCTGTTTCAGAAGAATTTTTTTATTCAGCTGATTAAATTATACACACACTTTTCACATATTTTTGACAATATGTTTAGCGAAATATTTAGGATTAGGCAAGACTCACTCAATTCTTAATCTCGGTGGACTAGTTTCAAAGAAAAATTCAACTTTTGCTGAGATATATATATATATAATTAGAAGTTATAGTAATTGACAACCTCGCATGGTTAACTAGTTCACTAGTTACTAGCCCATCAGAAGCCCGCCTAAAGAGGAAACGGTGGACATACAGCTAGCAACCCTAACCCCGAAAACAAATCTAACCGCTAAACAAACTTCACACCAAAAAACAAAATATAAAAAATAATAACAAAATTATTCCTCACTGGAATCGTAGAGGCGAAATGACGCCAGTTGGTGAAAGACTTCAGGAAGCCAATTGGCTGATATATCCTCTCCCCTTTGATGAAAGCGAAAGTAAACGTGAGGACATGGAATGTCAGCACGATGTTTGAACCCAGTAAGGCAGCCCAGATTGCAAACGAGATGAGGAGGTATCACATCGAAGTGCTTGGAATTTGCGAAAGCAGATGGAATGGGAGTGAACTCTACCAACTATCATCTGGAGAGGAGTCAATAATCTACTCCGACATTGTCACCCGGACAATACGACAACCACGAGCACACCACACTGAGTTTTCGAGTGGCTATCATGATGTCCACCTGCCAACAGCATCGAAGGCTCTCTGTCATGCAGTGGGAAGCAATCTCCTCCAGTATCACGATCAGGATCATGACAGCAAGATGGATTCAACTCGAAAGGAAGGAAGGAAGGTCACAATCATACAATGCTACACTGTGCACCTACAAATTATGCAGATGGAGAAAAGAAGGAGGAGTTCTACAGACAACTAAAATCAACACTGGACAAGACGCCACTCGAGTTGGCGACATCAGATTTCATTCTAATGCGTGTGGTGACATGAATGCGAAACTGAGAGCGGACAACACAGGAAGAGAACTAACCATGGGTTGAGAAGCATTCGGTGAGGTGATGAACGAGAATGGAGAATTGTTTGCAGAATTGTGTGCATTCAACGATTTGGTGATTGGAGGCGAGGCAGTGTGTTCAGGCACAACAAGGATATCCACATAGCGAGTGACATGGATTTCACTTCACCAGACACCAGAGAGACACACTAAATATCAAATCGACTTCATCTCATCCTCAAGAAATGGGAGACGCAGTCTACTGGACACAAGACCAAGATGAGGAGCAATGTGTGTTCATACCACTCACTATCTATTACAAGAAGCCTGACTTCAAAATCAAGTTGAAAGCCTTGAAGGAAGCTGGTGACAGACCACAGTTCAAGTTCAACACCCAGAACAGAAACTGAAATGAAGGACGAAACTACAAAGGAAATCTTCACAGCAGCCATCAAGAAAAAATGGGAAATATCAAGCAACATCCATGAAAGGAACCTGTGTGGAAGAACACTGGAAGTCTTTGAAAGAGATGTGGAAAGAAGCCTGTGCAGCCCTATTAAGAAGGAAGACGAAAGAAGATAAGGAATGGATCTCGACTGATACATGGAAGCTGATAGATGAGTGAGAGGAAGGTGGTGATGGTGAAGCAGAAGATAAACCAGTGCAGTGCAAGGATGCTCAACGACAAGCGGAACTGAGCACAATGTATAAAACATTTTACTGGACAGAGAAGTGAAGAAGAGTGCACGGAAAGACAAAACACACTTCCACAACACATTGGCAAGTGAAGCAGAACAGGCTGCAGGATGCAGGTAAGAGAGACCTGACGATATTGTATCAAATAACCACGTTACTATCTGGGAGGAGATCAACACAGATGAAACCAATAAAAGATGATGAGGGAAATTAAATTCCAACGAAGAGAAAGAAAGGAAACAGTGGGTCGACCACTTCAAGAAGCTCTTGAATCGACCACCACGTGCACTTCATCCACAAATACCACCACAAGGGGCCTAGCCACAGAACTACAAATGAACACAGACACTCAGACGAAAGTCTAAGTCTGAGTGCCATAAAGCTACTGAAATGAGAGAAAGCAGCAGGACCAGATGGAATCCCACCAGAAGCACTGAGAGCAGACGCAGAGACAACAGCCGACATGCTCACACCACTACTACACAATGTCTGGAGAGAAGGGAAGGTACCTGGTGATTGGAAGAAGGGCTATCTTGTCAAACTCACGAAGAAGGGCTACCTAATTGTTTGCAAGAACTGGTACGGAATCACTCTCCTGTTCACCCGGAGCAGGCGAAATATTAAGCCACATCATCTTGGAGAGACTAAAGGATGCACCGAATTTACAACTACGACCCGAACAGGCAGGCAGGCAGGCAGGCAGGCAGGCTAGCTGGCTGGCTGGCAGACAGGCAGGCTGGCTGGCTGGCTGGCTAGCTGGCTAGCTGGCTAGCTTCAGGAAGTACAAATCACGTGCCGACCAAATTGCAATGCAACATTACGTAACATCATAGAACAAAGTTTAGCATGGCAATCAACTCCACACCTCACCTCAACTTCATCAACTTTGAGAAAGCCTTTGACAGCGTCGACCCAGAGGTAATTTGGAAACTGCTTCATTACTACGCAATACCGCATACCTTTATCAGCCTCATTCAACAACTATATGAAGACACCACATGCCAGCCAAGTAATTCACAATGGGAAGCTCAGCTCAGCTCAGCTCAGCTCAGTGAGGCTTTTGAAGTGAAGTGAAGAGAGGAGTGAAACAAGGTTGTCTACTATCTATCACCCATGATATTCCTGATTGTGGTCGACTGGACTGGATCATGCAGCAAACAGTGGGGAGCTGTGAGAAGAGGGGGATACGCTGGCTGGACTGTGGAAAAGAACTTAGAAGATGTGGATTTCACCACCGATGACTTGTGTCTGATGTCACACAAACTTGAAGATGTACAGGCGAAAACTAACAAGTTGACAGAAGATGTGAGGCAGGGCAGCGAAGACGGGACATGCCTCAGGTGAATATAGAGAAGACAGAGGTACAGGTGATGAAGATACCCAACCAACAACACCATCACCACCACCACCACCAATAACAACAACAAACTCCCATCACCACCAACGGGAGAAACATGAAGGAAGTAGCCTCCTTCACCCATCTAGGAAGCACTGTTCCAACTACAGGCAGCACAGGCACAGACGAGGATGTCGAAGCAGCCAGGATCGGAAGAGCAAGACGGGCGTTGTTTATCCTGATACCAGTGTGGAGATCTTCTGCAATCACCTCAGCATGAAGCGTGAACAACATCCGGATTTTCAACACCGACCCAGTCAAATCAGTGCTTCTGTGTGATTGTTGAGAGACTTGACGGCGCATTACGAAAGGCATTTCCAACAAACTACAGACATGCCTCATCAACAACTGCCACATACGCTGGCTCTTCACTGAAGATCAGATGGATTGTCAGCAAGAATATGTGACAAGGAACTCTGGCCTGTCAGTGAACGAAGCAAGAAGCTATCGGTCAACAAATATGCAGTGTAGGGAAGTGTAGATGGATTGGATTGGTCATGAAGTGAGAATGCCGACTGGGGACATCACGCGTCAGGTCAGGCCGTAGAGTGGCAGCCCGGTGGGAAACGGCGATTTGGATGTGTGAGCTGAGGGTGACATGGAGGAGATGGTGGAGGAGGAAATGAGAGCTTGTGGGCTGTTGTGGAGCCAGGTTGAAAATACTTCAGAGAGGAGAGTGGAATGGAGACGTGCTGCTGAAGTCCTATGTTCCATTAGGAACCCAAGTGACTAATAATAATAATGATAATATTGTAATTGACAAATACATTATGTCCATTGATGCTTTGGTGTTCTGTAAATTCTGGTGTCTTATCGTAAATTTTTGTGAACCAGGCTTGTTTACATGCTCATCACTAAATTCTTCTTGAATGTATTTAAATGGTTTCTTTCTAACTTCTGCCCCGTTACGGCACTTAACGATACTCGCTTTCCAGGTGTAACCTCTACTGTAAGATTTCACACACCTAAAGATCCCTATAGCATTGATAAAAAGCAATAATATGAAGGAAGAATATTCTTTTCAATAAATTGTCATCAGCTTCTACAATTATAAAATGCATTTGTATAGAGTAAAATCAAGCCAAGTTAGGGTCAACTGCATTTTTGAAATGGAGCAAGATTTGAGGATTGTAAGGAAATTGATCTTTCTTTCTCAAATTTATTCACCAATGGGATGGTTTGGAAAGGGTGAAGTGAAAGTGGTAAAAGGTTAAATCTTGAAGTACACAGTAGACACAGGGCATCACATAGATGCTAATAAAGCTTTCAATAGCATACATCGTATTCCAAAACTATAATATGTGTTGCTTCTCAATGCCTGCTCAACATAGCTGAAGCTGTCGCAATTACAGTGATCAAACTTCAACACTGCATTAAAAAAATTTTGTTCAAACGCTATACTACCCTTGGCCTTTTGTAGATTAAGGGCCACTCCTGTCTTCTTATTTCATTCACCATCGCATTATTCATCTATGTATATGTCATCCGAATATTGAGAAATTCAGAAGCGAAATTCAACCTCCTCACAGTTCTTAAACTTCACTCCATATTGAAAATGTATTTGCCTCTAACTTGGTTTGATTTCATGCTGTACAAATGCACTTTTAATTACAGAACCTTTTGAGAATTTATCCAAAGAATATTCTCCGTTCAGATTGTTGCTTTTTATTAATCTCTACTGGCTTATGTATCAGATTTTCAATTGTGACCAACTGATTGACACAATAAAATCAATATATGTATGATTATCATCACAGTTAGCTACCATATGGTTTTTTTTAACTTATGTAACACCAGCCTCTTTTCATCCTATTCGTCACAAGAAATCAATTTATACTGACTGTTTCACTCACTACCATTTTGTGTACAAATTGACCTTGATAACAAATTCTCTTACAAGTTTTCTTCAAACTACAACATCTTCACTTTTTCTTATATTTTGTAATCGAAACTGTTGTTACTAGGCCAAAGGATCAAGTAGTGTTAAAATCTTTTCTGCAGATGCAGATCAAAATAATAAGTCTCATATTAAGATATCTTTTGAATAAGTTGTATGCACTCTATATTCAACTTCTGATGTCGAACTAAGCATTCAAGGGGACCTAAGTGGTGATCTTAGTTTTCTCATAAATCCTAAAATGAAATATTCTCATGATGAATAACCTATGCTCTCCTGATAATGAATAAATTATAAGTGAAAAGGATTTCTACTACGAAAAAAGATCAAAGCTCAAGTCAAATAATTCAGTTTTCCCATATCTTTAGAGATCAAGGAAAATTATGTTTACTAAACTAAACTGCATATTTTTAAACGCTATATGTGAAAATCAATTCAGATATTTATTCAGTAGACTTATTACAAAGTGAAATAGTCTTTCAAAACTATCTTGCATTCATATTTGTTCTGGTCAGTCAGTGAAACGCATATTTTTACCTCTTATTACTTTAGTTGTTGTCTGACGATACCTTTACAGTTACCAATGTATACTACAAGTTGTTCTAAAAGCATATTTTCATTTTCTGTAAAAAAAACAGGATGGTTTACAAACTGCTGGCATCTTCTATTATAAATTTTCAAGTCATGAGCTTCACGATAATGCGAAATTTATATCTAATGGTTATTTAACCTTTAAGGATTTGAATCGCTGCTAACATGTAAAGCTGAAGATAAATCAGCTAATCTTGTGAATCTCCGTCAGATCAAACTGTTAAAATTTGTTTCACCCACATGTCGTCACTACCGGACTGGAATTTCTATGTTGCCTCCAGGTTGAATAGGCAACAAGGGGTAACTAATTCATGAAATCAGCGATGTACGATTTCAGTTTAATGAGAAGGAATATTGTTTTCTGGGACAGAAAATAAAATGGAAATCAGTATCTAAATACAACAACTGATGGTGTCCAAAACTGTGTTTACATTTGGGAAAATGGACCTGATATTGATATGACTGCAAGTTGGGGAAGGTGATGTGGGTTCTAATAAAATGCGAGCGAGATAATAACGCAACGAGGTACTTGACTAGATACAGGCAATATGACTGTTTTCCCCACACACCATGCCTCACTGATCCAGGAAAATCAGAAGAAAAGATATCCTGTAACTGCAGAACAACAACGACAACTTAGACATGCACATGATAAATATATATTTACAAAACTCTCAGAAAATGAAGCCATAAATGAATCACTCCGATTTGTTGCGTGACGTCGAATTTGTCCAATCAGGTAATCATGTCAGTGTATACACAAATCATGATCTGAACACTGTTTGATCACGATCTGAAAACAACCTCTCTATTGGCTGCCTTTTTGTCGCTACACATCGGATATGCTCACATTATTTTCACGTACCGTCAGAATGTCAATGTATTAGTGTTAATTGTGTTATGGATCTGTATCATACTATCTTACTGTACACTTCCAAAGTAAAGAACACAATATTGTACTTGTCTGACGTTCTCTTAGAAAGTATAATTTCTTTCATCATCTATCAAGAAAATCATCTCTGATGTCTTAGCCCATTGTCGTATAACAGTATTCAGACGTCCATATAACGTGAACTTCAGAAGTGTTCCAGTCATAGTATGTAATATTGCTGCACATAGTTCGGACTAAATTTTTCATTCACAATATTCTTCTAGGTAGTTCGAATGCTTCATAAAAAGCACCATATTTTTTCTTCATAGACTGTAGACATTCTGACAAACATTGTTTATCTCTGAAACAAGAAAGCATGTTAAACGTGTAGTTCTGTTAGAAGCTGTTTGTGTACTTTAATTAAATGGATTGAAATTCCCCAAGGCATAATCCCCAACGAAGACATAAATAAAAAACAATTACAAATGCAAGTTAACTATGTAAGAATCATCTGGCAGACCAGATTTAAGCTAGAAATAATATTATATGAAGACTGTTCCTTGCATAATTAGAATATCCCCTGTATCACTAAAAAGCTCGAGAAAAATGATTTTCATAAAACAAATGATGTAGAAAACTCTCTAACATTCACTACAAGATGTGTTCGAAATTCAGACAGTATTTACGCAACTGTAAATTAACAGATCCATTAGAAAAAGGTTACTGCTTCTCAGATATATCTCTCGGATGTAGTGAAATAGATACAATCTGCCTACTACCTTGAAACGGAGTGCATGCACAGAAGACATAAAAATGCACTTCAAATGTTGATCAATCTGACGAATGTACTAATTCATACTTTGAAGAAGATATTACAACCCACAGCAAGTCTTTGCTTCAGTATGAAGAGTGAAATTAAAATACTTCACAGTACATATTCACAGCCTCAAGATAAACGGTTACACTGACCTTGTAAATTCAGAACATTAAACATGTCAGTCTCAACTGTACAAATTTCATTCAAAGCATTTCTTTTGTTGCTAAAATAACATATCGTTTTGTATCTAGTAGGTTTTTATACTGTTTGATTTCAGTGAATAGTATAAAATTAGTAGGATATAGTTGGCTTATTAAATAAAAATTGGCATACTTGATTGGGAGTTATAGTGGGCCCAGAGAAATGTCAAGTAAACCAAAATATCTGAAGTTCATTATAACTAACTAAAATAGATACAATGATAAAGAAATATGAAAAGTTATGTGTTATAATAAATAAAAAATGCCAATGTGATAGATAGTAATTGGTTACTTGAATGCTATCCCTTCAGTACTGTCCATCATAGTACGAGTTTAGAAGATGGTACTTGTTAGTGCTCCAGAAGTGACGTTGATTGGTTTGAATGCAGTGATATTTGGGAGTAGGATATGTGGTCCTGTAATATCCAGTGACAATCAATGAGTAGTCACATCAGAAAGCAGTTAGCAGAGGCAAAAACTGGAGTGCATAGAAGCATATTACATTTCCAAGTTGAAAAGCAGAACTAAAATGATACCACCACAACCAAAATTCCAGTCTCTTTTGTTGTACAGACAAACAATATTCGTTTTTACAAGTAATAGGAAGAATGTAGGAAATGTGTATAACAATGATATATAGTTTATATGCAATTTCGTATGATCTCCACAGACTTAAGAATTGAAATTAGCATTCATTTCTTATCTCTTAAACTTAAAAGCATGTTAAAATTTATGATAATTATTTGTCCCAGGGGTTCCTAGTGGAATATTGGGATTCACTAGCACGTCTCCATTACACTCTCTTCTATACAGTCTCTTCAACCTACCTCAACTAATTCACACAAACTTTCATCTCCTCCTCACACAATCTCCTCCATGTCACACGCACACGCACACACACATACACATCCTCGGATACCCGACTAATCGTTTCCCACACAGGTTCCACTCGACGGTCTCATCTCGTGCATGATGTCCAAAAATGGTCTTCTCAGTGTATCCTCAATCCTATCCAATCCATCTCCACTTTATTCTGCATATATGTTGGGTGATGGATTCTTCATTGGTTCGTTGGCAGTCAGTCAGTCAGCCAGCCTGCCAGCCAGTCACAGTGAGTTCCTTCTTGCTTATTCTTATCATTCTGGCAATCCATCTGATCTTCAGTGTCAGTATTGAGTGAGCGTAGGTGACAGGTGTTGATGATGATGTGTGTAGTTTGTTGGGAATGCTTTTCGTGACGCGCTAAGTTTCCGAACCATATAGAAGCACATGTTAAAACTGGAATAAGTTTGTTTGCATACAAATGTATTTATTATATATGTGTGTAAGTGAGCGTTTTAATTCTGCCTCCTTGGTAATTCATCACATATCAACCATTCAACACTTTAACACAACCATGATTAGGCAGAAAATTTAAAATGATTTGATTTTCTGACAGCTAAGTGAACTGAAATGCTACAATTCAGATAAATCGGAATAATTTGTGTGTGAATATATTGACAGTTTATTCACAATATTTTGCTTTGTAAACTGATCTGTCACTGAATCTTAAGTACTTTCAGTTTTAATCTAATAAAGTTAAAACTCTTAAAATATTGAAGAAGAGTTTTAAGACCAATGAAGAACTACACGGATGTAAATTAATTTTGTTTTCTTAGCCAAATTATCAACTCTAGTAGTTGTAAGAGATGATGGTGATTTTCGCAGCCTATATAATCGTATCAAACTGGCTGCGATGGAAAAGAATTTTAAAACCAGTGGTGAAATGATTAATTAATACTTAAAACGTCTAATATGAATGAATGTGAAGGCAAACTTCTCTTAGTTTCTAGCCCATTTTTGTATGCTGACTCAGCATGAGCTTTCTAGAGTGCCGCTGCATCACACAATGTTTGAGAAAACCCTAAGTCTGAGTGTTTTTAGTACTTATTTTCTATCCTCTAGATGTACAGAAAAACACCTTTTTCACGAATACTTTTCTTATCATGCCAACAACCTAGATTTGATATAGCTGGGAAACACTTTAGTAAAACAAGTAATTTTGGTAATTTATCTGTAAGCTTGGAATGCATAGAGGAAACGACGAGTTAGGTATACGAGGGTGACATGAAGGAGATCATGTGGGGCAGAAATGAAAGCTTGTGGGTAGTCTTGGCGTAGGGTTGAAAAGACTGCAGAGAAGAGAGTGAAATGGAGACGTGCTACTGAATCCCTATGTTCCACTAGGAACCCAAAGGACAAATAACAATAATAATACAATCTGTAAGCTTGACAATTATATTCACAGATTTTTTAGAATAGATATCTGATATCATTGTGATCAATAGAATTCGAGTTTGAGTAGAGGAGTTAGTGGATAACAATGAAGGTTGCAGTGATAATAAAATTTTACAAGAGCTTTTATAATCTCAGCAGTCACTCATTGAGGATGTATGAATGGATTTTGTATGTGGAAGAGATACAGTTTAACAAATTATTTAAATTACTAAGGAATATGAGATGATGATACTGATGACTGCACAAATGGAAATAATTTTTGTTAAGGGATTAAATCACATTCATTGCTCAAATTCTTTTAGAACATTCGCAACAACTATGAATCAAATGTTTGTGAAAGATAATATATATACTTATTCATTTTGACAAGAAAATGAGTAAAAGCCTGTCTGGTTTGAAGACGAAGTAAATGATAGGGAAAGGGATGGACTAAATGACCTTAATATTCGTAACTTTGGTTTGGAATTGTGTTCTCCTCCGACTTCTGCTATGCTTAGCAATCGGAAACCTACAAACTTAGATTGTTATGATGGTTATTTGAATACAATGGTAAAGACTGAACTTTTATCGATCTTATGCTTAGTATCCACTGGGTGGTTGGTTATTGAGTTTCACTATTTCTTTACTTAATCACACTAGATTGTATCCACTTAAGTGATGTTGGCCACATTTCAAAAGTGTGTCCAATCAGTATTGATAATCTAAATGATGAGAGCTGTTAGCTAAACAAATCAAAAACCTTGCATTGAGATTAAGATTGGAACAGGTATAAACATATGAAACATCAACAGTATATGTCTGTCCGTTTGCTTGATTTAATGCCCCACTAAGTTATATATCAACACCGCATATATGCCATGTAAGGACACTGAGTGAATGACTTTGTGAATATACTTGTGGAAGTTAGTCATAATGATAGTTTTACTATAATTTATCTTCATTTTTTATTATTAGTCCCTTGGGTTCCTAATGGAACACAGGACTTCAGCAGCATGTCTCCATTCCACTCTCCTCTCTGAAGCATTTTCAACCTGGCTCCACAACAGCCCACAAGCTCTCATTTCCTCCTCCACCATCTCCTCCATGTCACCCTCAGCTCACACATCCAAATCGCCGTTTCCCACCGGGCTGCAACTCTACAGCCTGACCTGATGCGTGGTGTCCCCAGTCGGCATTCTCACTTCATGGCCAATCCAATCCATCTACACTTCCTTACACTGCATATTTGTTGACCGATAGCTTCTTCCTTGGTCCGTCAACAGGCTAGAGTTCCTTGTCACTTATTCTTGCTGGCAATCCATCTGATCTTCAGTGAAGAGCCAGCGTATGTGGCAGTTGTTGATGAGACATGTCTGTAGTTTGTTGGAAATGCCTTTCGTAATGCGCCGTCAAGTCTCTCAACAATCACACAGAAGCACTGACTTGACTGGGTCGGTGTTGAAAATCCGGATGTTGTTCACGCTTCATGCTGAGGTGATTGCAGAAGATCTCCACACTGGTTTCAGGCTAATGAGTGCCCGTCTTGCTCTTCCGATCCTGGCTGCTTCGACATCCTCGTCTGTGCCTGTGCTGCCTGTAGTTGAAACAGTGCTTCCTAGATGGGTGAAGGAGGCTACTTCCTTCATGTTTCTCCCGTTGGTGGTGACTGGAGTTTGTTGTTGGTATTGCTGGTGGTGGTGGTGTTGTTGGTTGGGTGACTTCATCACCTGTACCTCTGTCTTCTCTATATTCACCTGAGGCATGTCCCGTCTTCGCTGCCCTGCCTCACATCTTCTGTCAACTTGTTAGTTTTCGCCTGTACATCTTCAAGTTTGTGTGACATCAGACACAAGTCATCAGTGGTGAAATCCACATCTTCTAAGTTCTTTTCCACAGTCCAGCCAGCGTATCCCCCTCTTCTCACAGCTCCCCACTGTTTGCTGCATGATCCAGTCCAGTCAACCACAATCAGGAATATCATGGGTGATAGATAGTAGACAACCTTGTTTCACTCCTGTCTTCACTTCACTTCACTTCAAAAGCATCACTGAGCTGAGCTGAGCTTCCCATTGTGAATTACTTGGCTGGCATGTGGCGTCTTCATTTAGTTGTTGAATGAGGCTGATAAAGGTATGCGGTATTGCGTAGTAATGAAGCAGTTTCCGAATTACCTCTGGGTCGACGCTGTCAAAGGCTTTCTCAAAGTTGATGAAGTTGAGGTGAGGTGTGGAGTTGAATGCCATTATATACTGTGTTGTATGATGAAACGTAATGTTGCATTGTAATTTGGTCGGCACATGATTTGTACTTCCTGAAGCTAGCCAGCCTGCCTGTTCTGGTCGTAGTTGTAAATTCAGTGCATCCTCCAGTCTCTCCAAAATGATGTGGCTTAATATTTTGCTTGCTCCGTGTGGACAGGAGAGTGATTCCTCGCCAGTTCTTGCAAACAATTAGGTAGCCCTTCTTCGTGAGTTTGACAAGATAGCCCTTCTTCCAATCACCAGATACCTTCCCTTCTCTCCAGACATTCTGTAGTAGTGGTGTGAGCATGTCGGCTGTTGTCTCTGCGTCTGCTCTCTGTGCTTCTGGTGGGATTCCATCTGGTCGTGCTGCTTTCTCTCATTTCAGTAGCTTTATGGCACTCAGGACTTAGACTTTCGTCTGAGTGTCTGTGTTCATTTGTAGTTCTGTGGCTAGGCCCCTTGTGGTGGTATTTGTGGATGAAGTGCACGTGGTGGTGGTGGTGGTGGTCGATTGAAGAGCTTCTTGAAGTGGTCGGCCCACTGTTTCCTTTCTTTCTCTTCTTTGGAATTTAATTTCCCTCATCATCTTTTATTGGTTTCATCTGTGTTGATCTCCTCCCAGATAGTAACCTGGTTATTTGATACAATGATGTCAGGTCCCTCTTACCTGCAGCCTGTTCTGCTTCACTTGTCGATAAGTTGTAGAAGTGTGTTTTGTCTTTCCGTGCACTCTTCTTCACTTCTCTGTCCAGTGTAATGTTTTATACATTGTGCTCAGTTCCGCTTGTCGTTGAGCATACTTGCACTGCACTGGTTTATCTTCTGCTTCACCATCACCACCTTCCTCTCACTCATCTATCAGCTTCCATGTATCAGTCGAGATCCATTCCTTATCTTCTTTCGTCTTCCTTCTTAATAGGGCTGCACAGGCTTCTTTCCACATCTCTTTCAAAGACTTCCAGTGTTCTTCCACACAGGTTCCTTTCATGGATGTTGCTCGATATTTCCCATTTTTTCTTGATGGCTGCTGTGAAGATTTCCTTTGTAGTTTCGTCCTTCAGTTCAGTTTCTGTTCTGGGTGTTGAACTTGAACTGTGGTCTGTCACCAGCTTCCTTCAAGGCTTTCAACTTGATTTTGAAGTCAGGCTTCTTGTAATAGATAGTGAGTGGTATGAACACACATTGCTCCTCATCTTGGTCTTGTGTCCAGTAGACTGCGTCTCCCATTTCTTGAGGATGAGATGAAGTCGATTTGATATTTAGTGTGTCTCTCTGGTGTCTGGTGAAGTGAAATCCATGTCACTCGGTTTGTGGATATCCTTGTTGTGCTTGAACACACTGCCCCGTCTCCAATCACCAAATCGTTGAATGCACACAATTCTGCAAACAATTCTCCATTCTCGTTCATCACCTCACCGAGCGCCTCTCAACCCATGGTTAGTTCTCTTCCTGTGTTTTCAGCTCTCAGTTTCGCACTCATGTCACCACACGCATCAGAATGAAATTTGATGTCGCCAACTCGAGTGGCGTCTTGTCCAGTGTTGATTGTAGTTGTCTGTAGAACTCCTCCTTCTTTTCTCCATCTGCATAATTTGTAGGTGCACAGTGTAGCATTGTATGATTGTGACCTTCCTTCCTTCCTTCCTTTCGAGTTCAATCCATCTTGCTGTCATGATCCTGATCGTGATACTGGAGGAGATTGCTTCCCACTGCATGACAGAGAGCCTTCGATGCTGTTGGCAGGTGGACATCATGATAGCCACTCGAAAACTCAGTGTGGTGTGCTCGTGGTTGTCGTATTGTCCGGATGACAATGTCGGAGTAGATTATTGACTCCTCTCCAGATGATAGTTGGTAGAGTTCACTCCCATTCCATCTGCTTTCACAAATTCCAAGCACTTCAATGTGATACCCCCTCATCTCGTTTGCAATCTGGGCTGTCTTGATGGGTTCAAACATCGTGCTGACATTCCATGTCCTCATGTTTACTTTCGCTTTCATCGAGGGAGAGAAGATACATCGGCCCGGCCAATTGGCTTCCTGAAGTCTTTCACCAACTGGCGTCATTTCACCTCTCCGATTCCAGTGAGGAATAATTTTGCTATTATTTTTTATATTTTGTTTGTGGTGTGAAGTTTGTTAAGCGGTTAGATTTGTTTTCGGGGTTAGGGTTGCTAGCTGTATGTCCACCGTTTCCTCTTTACCCGAGCTTCGGACGGGCTAGTAACTAGTGAACTAGTTAACCAAGCGAGGTTTTACTATTATTCACTTTACTATTATTTTGATTGGATAGACTGTGTCATATAGCATCTCAGAGGCATAAATCTATGACTTTGTGGTAATCTCATGGTCTAAAATATTATCTGAAATCTGCCGATAGCTAAACTGTTAGTTGAGTTTTCAGCTATCTTCGAGAAAAACGAATGATTGATTATTTTATACATTAGAAAATGTTGTCAATGGCATTGTATTATCATCTTAGGAAAGAGAACTGAAATCTTACGACGTATAATTCACTTTGACTGGTCGATTATATAACTACCAAAGTAGACAATCTGGTCCTTTACTAACTATACAGAGTTCTGATGAGAGATTTTTGAAAGCAGTGAGTGATCCACAAGTTTCAATATCTATAAATACTATCGTTGTTATTTTTGCACTCATAAATCTGACATATGTTGCAGAATATATGAGATTCTATTTCAAGCATGTCACCGTGAAATCACAGAGTAAATGAAAAAAATGATCCAAACAAAATACACTGGCAAAAATACATTTCTTCAGTTCTAGAAGTTCAAACTGAAAAATCCTATCTAAACAAAGGAAGATTATTTGAAACAACCTGCTAAGTATTCATATTAATCGTCACAATGAAGTCAAACTGGCTAATGTCTCATTGTTATTTAAGTCCTAAAAACATTTAAATTATTTCAGTCAGCCAGGCAAATAGACACATAGACAAAATCCATGAAGAACCTTGAACACCAGTGCATCGGTTCAGGTTGACTCCTGCACAGGAGTGTAAAAAAATAGGTGAATAGAAAAAGAGTAATATAAAAGAAGATAAAGCAGTGTGAGAGAACAAACAATTTGAAGATAAAGGTTGGTGTGAATATTCAAGCTTCAGAAAGTGTCTAGGAGTGAATAAATCTGCCCTACTGTGACTAATTTTCAGCCATGCTACCAACAGTTCGCATCTACTGATTCCTTTTGTCTCGGGGACCCCGACCAGAGAGTTTAGATGTCCTCACACGGCTCAGTCCAACAGCAAGAGACTTCAGGTGTTTGTCTGGCCACCGTAAACCCTCTTCCAATCTAATCCAACTTCTCCCGGCATGATACTTCAAGGCAAGCTGTAGTTCAGCATGCACAACACATATTTAAGCCATCTCACTCAACAAAGGTTGACAATCTTATCGACTGCCTTCCCTTTCTTGCTTAGTGACCTCTTGGCCTCAACATTGCTCACACAGTGATTCCACAAAACTCGAGGAATGCTGTGAAGACACCTGTGATCAAAACTGATCAAGAATCAGTAATCGCTTTATGTTAATTACTTTCAATGCCATGTCTCACAGCCAAATAACAGAAGAGAATGGGCTGTAGCACAGTATACTCACCTTTGACAAGTAGTCGAAAACCTCACCAGCCGGCGCCAAAGATGACTCAAACTGGTAAAATCCAAACGTCCCTTTTGTATATGAAATAGGATTTCGCCAACAATCAGCCCATTCCAACTAACGCACCTTCCCAAGTAAGTGAAGTGGTCGACACATTCCACCACTTCACTCCCTATCAGTAAACAAGGAGTACTTGCAGCAGATCATTCCTGAAGCACCATCTTACATCTGAAAAGTGTAAAACTCATGCCAAACATACTCAGATTTCCTGTCAATGGGTTCAGAAGGACCTGCATTTGATCAGATTCTCCACCCAAATGGAAAATATTATCCAGGCCAGACAGATGACCTACGGGGAATAGGCCAATCCCTGTGAAGTCAGACGTGCCTGAGGTTATGTTCATTAGTACGTCTATAAAGAATTTAAATCAGAATGGTGACAGTGTGCACTCGTGGCCGATTGATACTTGTTGCTACTGCATTCTCTTAGACTCAAATTTAGGCCGTCGATACTTCACCTTTATTATGGACGACAGCATTTCAAAGATGAAGAAAATATGAGGTGCTGGAAAGTATCTAAAAGTGGTGAAGTAATTTGTCCTGGTAGTCTAAGATTTGCCGAGCGTTTCATTAATTATCTTTTAAATGCTGAAATGCACATCTTTATTAGTTAATTTGTTGCTCTGACCACACGCTTGCAATGGTTTCTCATAACCTACACACACTTCTGTTGATATGTCTAATGATTCCAGACTAACCTCAGTGACAAGTTTCCGAAAATGTTCACACACTCTTTAAGTTTCCTATAACATACTTTTCACATTTTATTAAAATAAAAGAAAGACTTGAGTACTGCGATATAGTATTTGTTATAACTGATAAAATTAAAATTGTGGATAGTTTCAGCTTGTTCCCCTCCTTCACTACGTCTCTTGTATTGCATAATATGCATTTTTGTAAGCTACAGCATTACTGAAGGACTTTTACAGTCCACCTGCAATCTCTAGGAAATTCTGCAGTCCATTCGCCGGTTTACAAGGATGACTGTGTGGTAGATGATGAGTTGAGTCCCGAAATCATCACTCACAACTAACTGTTCGTAGTTCATTAGAAAAGTTGGTATCTGCTGTATATTGTGAGTCACAAATCAATGAGATCCACCAAACTTGAACATTGAGGCTTTGTCGCTTTTAAAAATATATGTTTCGAACGACTATGAAATTTTTATCAATTCCACTTCAGAGTGAACAAAATGAGCTTTCTCACACCGACAAAGGATAACTTACTAACAGTTATTTTTATAACAAAACTTAAACAGACGACTACACTAACTGGTTCTAATAAATAAGTTGCAAAATGTTGCAAATGGTCCAGAAAATGTGGATGAAATGTACTTCATTTCCAAATACATGTAGTAGAAGTTGATTTGGCAAGAATTTTTGAGGGTCAGACAGAAACGGTAAGTGGTGGGATTGATTTAATCAAATTAGTTTTAGTCTAACATATCAACGAATTAAAAAAGTAACGTGAAAAATGTCAGAAATAATCTAGATATCTCGATATTTCTACTACATCCTTTTTGGGAAATAAACACTAACACCAAGATGATACATATATGTTTTTCAAGTCATTTCTATAAATCAGAGTATTTAGGCAATGAGCATAAACAAACTATTTGCTGAGTAAATAAATTTCCTCAAATAATTATTTCGTTTTAAACTTTTCTTGTTGGAAAAGTTCTCAGTTTCATCTAGTTCTTCACATTCAGAGGTTAATGCAGCATATTTAAAAGGACTTTCTCAGGAAATTGCTCATCCGTGTAAACGGAATTAACTTACAAAACGGAAAATATGGTTCCATTTAACATTTTAAAGAAAAGATGCAATATATTCGAGCTGGATACCAGCTAGTTAAACCAAGTATTCAAATAAACATCAACATATTTGAAAACTGGCCAATGAAGGTGTTATGAAAGAGTTGATAGAAAAGAACTCAGGGATGAATAAATAGACTCTTTACACAGTTTTACAATTAACTGGGACAACATTCTCAGAAACTTTCAATAAGAAATCGCATGAAATTACAAAGAAGCGAACGAAGATATTAGAGTGATAGGAAAGTATGACGATAGTTAAGTCCAACTCAAGCAGTTTTAATCACAGTTAGCATGAAAATGAAAAAGGGGAATTAGAATTGTTTACACGGCTACTAAGGTAGGTGAAAGTTTCCTGAATACAGAAGTTGAGTTTCAACCTTCTGACTTTGATGAACTGAGACTGTCTGGTTGATTAATGTTCGCATCATACTCTGAATTCAGTAGATTGTATGCTATTGAACTACTGTAACCATCACCTTTATTTTAAGCTTCTTTTCCGAATTTTTTTAGTTTACATACACTAAGAAATATCATGGTTGAAGAACTAGTGAAATCACACGATCCATTGCAAATACACCTACATAATTCTTGTGATGTTTCCAGGAATCAACAAGCAAGCGTAGATATTTTTAACAAAAGACGTAAGACTTAGTTAATATCTATTTTTCATGTTAGAAGATAAACAAGTCATGTTGACTTTATTATCACTCCATTTCTATAAACTTTGTGACAACCTGAGCTCATGCAACTTTTCTTCCAATATTTCTGTTGCTCATCTATCGATATGTCAAGAACTCTCACGACCTAAATCAATGTGAAAATTTCTCTTTCCCATGGGCATATAAGATCAATCAGGTTTTGGTAAAATTGACGGGAAATGCTATACACTGTAATAGAATAAGGTCAAAAAGGTGGTTTCTTAACTCCATATTTTCTTCTGAGTGTTTCAGATAGTGAAACTATTATTTACTACAGGGTAAGAAAGACAACGTTTTTGAGTATCATTCTTGCTAGGAGATAGAGCGGATTTTCTCCACAAATAATACCATCCCACTGTCTGAAATATCTAACAGGTAGACCAAGATGGAATTCAATAATACCATGGTGTTGAACTTCAACTCTTATATTATTACAATGGTGTTTCATTCCACTTAATGCTGAGGAGAAAAGCACCTCAGCATAACATTGCAAGGATTTGTTGTCCTAAAGCCACAGAAGAACATCACAGAAAGTTATTTCTTGTTGAAATTAACACTGAGTTGCCGTTTCAAAACAAAATTTAAGCTTATAGAAAAAAACCAGTTATTATATTCCTTTGAAAACTTTAATGATTTTATTCACAATTTCTATACCCGGAGATTGTTTCCCGTATACTGAATGATTAAAAAATTTTCTGATAATGTTTTCTGTTATGTAAAAGTACAAATGAAACTGGAGTACTTTATTCGTAATTAAATGAGAAACTTTTCAATGATTACAACTGGTTTCTGTCGTCATACTTACAGTTTATATCCTAACTTTTAATAATTCATTACCCAATTTTAAGAGAATATAGATAACTTAATTGATTACGATATTAAGCCATCATTTTAAATCTCCTTGAAACACTATCGGTTAATTAGATCTCAGTCAGCCATTACATGGATCAGTGATAATTAGTCCTCTTTAATCTATCCAGCCTACAGTCATATATTGCCTAAAGAGAGATTACTCCCCTGTGATAAATGATGAACTGAAATCGAGAGTGACAAATAAGGTCAATGTGGTGACTGACAATGGTTCTCTTACTAACCGAAGCTTTAAAATGCTTTAAAAGTCCGTTCTATATACTTGAGCATACGTACACGATATAATGTCCATTAGAGCCATTTTGATATTTCTTTCTAAAGCATAACCAAGTAGTTGGCCATCTACGGGTCAGCAATACCAAACTATCTAGTTTTAACAGCTGAACAGTCCAGTTTTCCAGATGACTACAGAACTAGGAAAGGCGTCATTATGGTGCTGTTTAACTGACTTCAGTTGTTCGAAGGTAAAACCATAAGAATCTAATCGCTGCAGATTTTACTCCCATTGGTGTTTATTAAGTATGCGCTTTCGCAATCTTAAGGAAACCGAAACCTTTTTCTGTGACTAAACAATCTAGCAATCGTTTCTGTTTGTTGATCAGTCAGTTAGTTTACTTTCGAATTACAGGACGCTAGTTATTACTATGAAATCTTAGTAGTACAATCTCTGACCGCATCACTGTCCCCCTTAGATTCCAGCTACACATTGTTGATCACTGCTAATAAGCACAAAATTGCCCCAGACAGAGCTTTTTACCGACTTCCCGTGACAACCCATTGTTATATATTGTCCGTTAGTTCACTTCCTAGACATAACAAAACTTTTCTGTAGAACTTTACTAAGATACCGTATAAAAAGGAGTAGGTTAGCTGATAAAGAAGAGAAACTATGAACATACCTCCTTAGTAGATAAAATATCAGTCAACAATACCAACTAAAATAGAAATAACCAAAAAATGATTTCTGTATTCTTAATTGTTAGAGAGATTGTTTGTAACAGAGTAATGGCTGGTCCGGTAGAACATTCATTTCCAAAAGCCAGAAAATCACACAATGTATCACGGTCCAACAAAAAACAGTATGCATAAATCAAATAATGCAATACGCAGGTAGCTACCGATTTTCAAAATAGAATTTGCAATCATATTTAGCCGAGACCCACATTTATGAAGTATTTCCTATTTCATCTATATATATATATATATATATATATATATATATATATATATATATATATATATATATATATATGAGTAAGCCAGCATCGTTTAAAATACAGGTGGTGGCGGTGGCGGTGGCGGCACAGATGAGGATGTCAAAACATCCTGGATCAGAAAAACAACAGGACAGGCCTTCATTAACCTGAAATCAGCGTGCAGATCTACTCCACCCCACTCCACTCCACTCAGCATAAAGCGTGAACACAATCCGGATTTTCAACACTAATTCAGTCAAGTCAGTCAATGCTTCTTTCTATGTGATGGTTCACAGATGTGGAAAGTCACGAAATACACTTCCAACAAACTACACACACACACACATCATCATCATCATCAACACCTGCCACATACCCTCACTCAATACTGACACTGAAGATCAGATGGATTACCAGAATGATAAGAATAAGCAAGAAGGAACTCACTGTGACTAACTGGCCGGTTGGCTGGCTGGCCGGTTGGCTGGCTGGCCGGCTGACTGGCTGCCAACGAACCAATGAAGAATCCATCACCCAACATATATGCAGAATAAAGTGGAGATGGATTGGATAGGATTGAGGATACACTGAGAAGACCATTTTTGGACATCATGCACGAGATGAGACCGTCGAGTGGAACCTGTGTGGGAAACGACGAGTCGGGTGTCTGAGGATGTATGTATGTGTATGTGTATGTGTGTGTGTGTGTGTGTGTGACATGGAGGAGATTATGTGAGGAGGAGATGAAATTTTGTGGGAATTAGTTGAGGTAGGTTGAAGAGACTGTATAGAAGAAAGTGTAATGCAGACGTGTTATTGTATTCCTATATTCCACTAGGAACCCAAGGAACCAATAATAATATTAAATACACATTATTGACAAATGGAAGGAATCTTGATGGGATGGCTATTGAATTCAATTTTTGCAGACTTTTTTCTATCATAACTAGAGAATGAACCACCGAAGTATCTCATCAAAAAGTTAAACATATACTGATGACATATGGATGACATCCTCTCATTGGTCAGAATACGCATTAAAATGACCGACTCAAGAATCTTTGCAGGATGAAACCTTGACTTACGAAGAAACACATGATCACAAGTTGCACTTCATTGGTGTCCCGATTAGTCAACTAGGAGATTGCTCACTTTACAGAAGAGCCTTAAGAAGAAACGGATCTACATCCTAAAATAATGTTTCTTAGTTTCGTACATATTAGGTTTACAACATCTGGTGGAACTTTTGGCAGTCGAAGCAACAAAAATCTGTTCAGACGATAAGTCACAGATGAAGTTAGAATATATTTTGAAGCCACTAAATGAAACAAGTTATCCTCGTAACTTTTCTAGGAATAGTATATGAACAGATTGGGTAAAAAAAATGAAGCGGAATCTGTTCGGAAAAATTAATTATTCACAAAGCTACAGTTTAAGAGGAATTTTTCCACCGAAAGCCGATTTCTTGATGTGGTGGACAGGTTTGTGCACCACGATGACCTAGTCACCCATACTGGTGGGAACACTTATTCTCTTAAGAATATACCATACCAGGAAGGTTTGTTGAATATTGATAAGATGGAAAATAGTTACTCTGTTGACGTTAATCACTTTGCCATGATGGGGGTCTGGGGGCGAAGTCAGACTACTGGCTAGATGAGGGTGTGATAGTAGTTAGATGTTCCCCTTGGATGACCTAAAGTGCCATGTTGATGCAGGCTTATTGTAAAGGAGCAGTCAGAAAAGGCTGACCTCAAAAACATCATATCCCACTCTGTTCCACAGGATTCCTGTGGTGTCGGTATAGGACATTTTCTATCCAGCTTCAGAATAATTAAACCTCAACCCAATACTCCATAGAAAACTGTGTAACAAGCCTCAGGAGGATGTTTCATAACCTTTGCTGTCACGCAGAACTAATCTCTTACAAGTATCTTGCAGAAGCAACTTCCACGGTGTAGACAGTCAAGAGTAACCAGCCACCCTCACGCTTCCAGTAGTAAACATAATCCAATAGGACAGAAACATCCCTTTTTACCATTGTCGTCTCCGTTACCTTCACCTCCCGACATCAATATTAAGCATCTTACAGCCTCCTCAACCAATTACACTGATCGTCATCAAAGGTCCACCTCAGCAAAACTCCATCCCTTGTCTCATAAAACCATACTGTCAATTGCGTATCATAGCCTTAAACACATAAATCTTATGCCAAGTCAGACTGCAGGCATCGCTTACCAGAACCCAAGAATCTTTATCCATGGGTGTATACCGAGTTTCTCAGACACATATACAGGATCCGAATGTGGTCATTCACTTCAACTAAACTTTGGTAGTGCGGCGAATCTTCAAAACTCACGATACGAATGTCCAGAGATTCAATGACAAGTTCTAGTGGACTTCCTGATGCAGACATGGTATTTAATTTTCGAGCAGAAACTTCACTAATCGATAACCATCTATTTACCATCTCATCGAATGGATTTGTAAGAAGTAAGAGGAAAAACGACGAAAGCGTTCAAAACGACCTATCAGATCCTACCGAACCCTTCCGATGGAGTCTATATTCGCCTTTTACACTTAGCTGTTGCTACGAGAACTCAAATAAACTGTCTGGAACTTTTTACCTGATAGAAAATTTTGCAACCTTTATCTCTTCCATAATCAGGAAGGATTTAATGAATGAAGTTTCTCAAAGACTTTTAAAACGCTTTTCTTGCCCATTTTGTTTTTTTATTTTTGTCAGTCCTTCGATACCATTCATATATTCACATTCAAAATTTATCTACTGCCTTCATCCCTCAGTATTAGGCAACCTTCCATTTTAGTCTGCTTATTAGAAATATCACACAGTGAAACAGTGGAATTTACTGGATATATGGAAAATTCTACTACCCTCATCATCACAGAGAAGGAGAGGAAATTAGGAATATATTAAGTCTGTTTCGAAGTTGTGGAGTTACCTGATATGAATATAGACAATAAATTGTGTCCGAAACGTTATCCAGTAAATTCTACTGTTTCACTGTGTGATATTTCTAATAAACAGACTAAAATGGAATTACAGTCAACCACAGTGTCCAAGTTTTACTCTTATATTATACAACCTTATCGTTCTCTTCTGAGCTGGGGGCTACTTCATGTGTCTGAACACATGTTTACAGTATTATACCGTTCCTCATATTTGTATCGTTAGTTGTGCTAGTACTACCCTTGTTATTCTTTAGTGCATAATCCATCTCCCTGTTACCGTTGACTAAAAAATTACTTTCAGTGGTTTCTATTTTGTATTTTGAAAGCTATGTTTATCAAGATCTATAGAGATCTAACTGAAAACGATACTACTCGCCAACATTTCCCGTTATAATTAGTCAGAGTAGAATTTAGACCCTTCAATAGAGTCCGGTTTCATATTGTAAAGATTCATTCGATAAAGTACACAACGGTTGAATATTATATAATGGATAAATTTTCTAGCACAAATTATGGCTGATAATCGTATCAGTAGTTAATGTAGTCTTCTTCGGTAAAGCAGTAAATTGCCTTGGCAACGCCATCCAGCAAATAATATTTTATCGCTAAGTGTTATGTCAAACTAATTTATTCACTTAAAGTTTGCAGATAGTAGGAACCAGTGTGGTATGTACACAAAGTCTGTTTCAGTATTATTTTTACAGTTTCTTTGTGTAATCTTCTTCGAAAGAAAAAACTTTTGAAATCATTTAGATTACGGTCGTGGGATATTTTAGGAAATACGATGTTTGTGTTTATGAATTAAATAAATGAACTTGAACTTCCATACTTACTGAGGGGATAAAAACTATAAACTGTAACAAACTCCTGAAACACTAGTATCAAGAAATGATACATATAGACAAACAGATTCACGAAATCAACAGGGAATCTTGCACACAAGTGCATCGGTTCAAGTTGGCATACGTCACAGGAGTCTGCAAAGAACAGATAGATATAAAAAGAGTGATATCAAAGTAAACGAAGTTGTGAGAGAGAATAACCAATTTGAAGATAACGGTTAGTGAAAATATTTAAGCTTCAGAAAATGTCAGGGAGTGAATAAGGCTGCACCATTGTGACCGATTTTCAGCCATGTCAACAACAGGCCTTAACCACTGATTCCTATCTCTTGGGGACTACAACCAGGTAGCCTTCATCTTCCTACACGGCTGAGATCAACAGTAAGGGACTTCATGAATTGGGGTTAAAAACGTAGGCAAACTCTACCAGTCTCTTAAAATACTAGTATCAAGAAATGATGCGTAAATATGTCAGGATATCATTGAAGTTTGTCCCTAACATAGGAGAAAGCTATATTTTTTGAAAGAAAAAACTTTCTAGGATCAAATACATATTCAACCTGCTTTCAAAGCCTCGTATACAATGGAATGAAAGGTATGTACAAATCTTAAACAGAGAATCAGAAAAAGTTTATCCTATGCGGAATATTAATCACATTTGTACCTAAACTAATTAGTTGGTGGGATTGAATGAGACCGGATGAAAAATAATCTTACTTGATACACTACAAAACACTAATAAATAACTGATGAAATGTTGAAAAGGAGTTTTGATCTGTTTTAAGAATAGTATATCAAACACTAACAGACATATCAGGTTAAGGTAATTAGATGATAGACAGACGAGCAAACAGATCAACATATAAAGTTACATAATATTTCACTGAATCAAGTTCCCATACTTCATAATAGCAACGAAAGAGGAAATGAAATTGAAGTCGATAAAAATGTATGAGAAATGACAATTAATAAATGAAGATGAATAGAATATTTAAAAATTTGAGATCAACAGTATATGGTAACATAAGCATCATCGTGATCTATTTTGATCTATTCATTCGCTTATCAATGGTCTGTGGTAAGACCAGCAGAGTAATTGAGTAAATTGGCGAATTCCGTACTAGACTTTCATACCCACATTGAGATCTTACCAATCAGAAATTCATAAGTAGCTTTCTTGGTACTACAAGTGATACTCAGACAGTGTTTTCTAGGTTTAAATGGATTAAGAAAGAAAACAATGTTATGCAATTCTAGGTTGGTCTAATAATCATTGCGTGTTGAATAATGAACTGTCTGCCTTTGATTAAGTATCACTAAATCTCACAAGTTTTTGACATTATCAGAATCCTTTTTGACACTGTTTATATTTTACGATTAGAAACATAATAGTGATTAAGTGAAAAAAAAACCTTCCATTCCTTCCATTTGTCAATAATGTGTATTTAATATTATTATTGGTTCCTTGGGTTCCTAGTGGAATATAGGAATACAATAACACGTCTGCATTACACTTTCTTCTATACAGTCTCTTCAACCTACCTCAACTAATTCCCACAAAATTTCATCTCCTCCTCACATAATCTCCTCCATGTCACACACACACACACACACACACATACACATACACATACATACATCCTCAGACACCCGACTCGTCGTTTCCCACACAGGTTCCACTCGACGGTCTCATCTCGTGCATGATGTCCAAAAATGGTCTTCTCAGTGTATCCTCAATCCTATCCAATCCATCTCCACTTTATTCTGCATATATGTTGGGTGATGGATTCTTCATTGGTTCGTTGGCAGCCAGTCAGCCGGCCAGCCAGCCAACCGGCCAGCCAGCCAACCGGCCAGTTAGTCACAGTGAGTTCCTTCTTGCTTATTCTTATCATTCTGGTAATCCATCTGATCTTCAGTGTCAGTATTGAGTGAGGGTATGTGGCAGGTGTTGATGATGATGATGATGTGTGTGTGTGTGTAGTTTGTTGGAAGTGTATTTCGTGACTTTCCACATCTGTGAACCATCACATAGAAAGAAGCATTGACTGACTTGACTGAATTAGTGTTGAAAATCCGGATTGTGTTCACGCTTTATGCTGAGTGGAGTGGAGTGGGGTGGAGTAGATCTGCACGCTGATTTCAGGTTAATGAAGGCCTGTCCTGTTGTTTTTCTGATCCAGGATGTTTTGACATCCTCATCTGTGCCGCCACCGCCACCGCCACCACATGTATTTGAAACGATGCTGCCTTCCCTAGGTAGGTGAAAGAGACAACTTCCTTTAGGTCCTTCCCGTTAGTGATGATTGATGCTTGTTGTTGTGGATTGGGTATCTTCATCACCTCTGTCTTCTCCCCGTTCATTCGAAGGGAATCCCGTCTTCTCTGCGTTGCCTTGTCCCTTCTATCAAACTGTTAGTTATCGCCTGTAGACTTTGGAGTTCATGAGACAAGACATCAGATATAAGTTTTCATAATCGGTCAAATCCAAATCTTCCACGGTCTCTTCAACGGTCCAAACAGCATATGCCCATCTTCTCGCTACCACCAGTTTCTTGCATGATCCAGTGGACCACAATCAGGAAGATCATTGGTGATAGTAGGTGATAGCCTTGTCTTACTCCTATCTTCACTTCAAAGGTGTCACTGAGCTGCTTTGCATTGTGGATCACTTGCAAGTTAGGTCTTCGTATAGTTGCTGAATGCGGTTGATAAACGTTTGTGGCAGTAAAACCGTAGTGTTGAAACAGCTGTTAAATTACTTACCGGTTGACGCTGTCGAAAGCCCTTTCAAAACCGATAAAGTTGAGGTGAGTTGACTGCCATTCTGTACTCTGTTCTATGATGATACGTAGTGTTGTCTTGTGATTTGATCCGCACATGATTTGTTCTTCCTGAAGCCAGTAAACCAGCCTGTTCCGGTCGTAATTTTGAGTTAAGAGCATTGTTTAGTCTCTCCGGGATTATGCGGCTTGATATTTTGTTTGCTCTGGGTGGACAGCAGCATGATTCCGCGCCAGTTCTTGCAAAGACTTCGGTCGTCCTTCTTTGGAGTTTGACGAGGTAGTCCTTCTTCCAATCAACCACCAGGTACCTTTCCTTCCTTCTTTCCATACCTTCTGAAGTAGTGGTATGAGCATGTAAGCTGTTGTCTCCGTGTCTGTTTTCAGTGATTCTGGTGGGATTCCATCTGGTCCTGCTTCTTTCCCAGATTCTAGCAACTTTGCGGCGTTCAGGACTTCACTTCTGCTTTTGTCGGAGGGCTTGTGTTCACTTGTGGTTCTGTGGCTGGGCAGCTGGTGGTACTTCTGGACGAACTGCAGGTGGTGGTCGATTCAAGAGTTTTTTGCAGTAGTCATCCCATTATTTTCTTTGTTTCTCCTGTTTGGTAACTAGGTTTCCTTCACTATCTTTCATTGTTTTCAATAATGTGCATTATTGAAGGTAAAATATACATTCATTGTACATCTGATGGAAAATTTATGCATTGTGAATGGAATCAATTTCACATATATATTTTTCAATGGCATTTGCATACACAACGATGTTAATTATTTTTGGTAATATTTCGAAAAACATTACTGAGCATGATCACACCTACTTTATGAATTATTTGTTCACATATTTACAAATAGATTCCTAAATGTATTTAGTGTTTTTATCTTGTATATTCATCACTTTTGATCCCTTACTATGATTCATGATGCTGACAATTGTGCTGATTCACTTTTATTGCATGTCTTAGGTGTGACATATATGATAGTGAAACTTATCATTAGTCTTTCTTTTCATTTGTTCATATTGAACTTTAAAATGCCAAGATTGTGACACTTAACATTTTATTTTTTTATCCCACGTTTTACCTGCTTCAATGACATTTTTCCCGAATTTTTATAATCTTATGTCCTCATGAGCTGACCTTTAGTCAATCGTCTATATTCATTCAATCTGATTTTAAGTGTTTTCGACGCTTTTTCTACACAGTTAACCTGGCACAAGACATTTTATATATGACATCGTTTTTGTCCAATTTACTCATCGAACCCTTAGCTTATTTCGAATGTAGGTTCGTTAGTTGAAATGTAGTTCAAATATCTGTTCTCCTGAGATTTCATTGCGCTACCTCAAATGTACTTTTCCTTCATAGCGATACTGCGATCTTCTCTTACTCATCTTTCTTATCGGTATCACCGTTTGTTCCCCGTGTTTTACTTTCTTGACATAATCTTCTACGAACTACTAGGGATAGTGAATTCTTAATAACATTAAAACTTGTTGATAGACTACATATTCTACTGACTGCACTTTGGATGAAGCCTTCCTTTACATTGAGTGCATGTGATCCAGAATAAAAAGTAATCCCTTGAGATAAGACTCAGGCATTTCGTTGTTTGTTTGCTTTTTCCCAACTTGTTGATACATGAAATCAACTATTTCACTGAGCGGAACACTGACGAATATTGAAGATACTTTCAGCGACGTCGTATATTTACCACTAACATTCACCTCCACTACTTTGGAGATACAACCAAAGATATCCTTCAAATTATGGTTTACGACTGGTTTACGAAGATATCTTGGGATTGAGACCAACCACTTTGTGATGTTTGTGTTTAAGAGTGGGAAAGGAGGAAAACCATGTTTATGTTGTATTTCAGTAGACAATGAAGATATGATGTATTACAATCTGTAGGCTTCAGTTAGTCATGCAACATTGCTGAGATTATACTTCTTTGTATCACTTTCTTGAGACAGCCAGGTGTCTTTTTTGCTACTGCAGTCTAGAGTTACTTTGCTTCTGAAATTTAGTTTCGTAATCTGAAAGACAACTCATTTTACCGATACGATTTCTTTTGTGTAACAACACTATACCTAAAATAATCAAAAAAGGTCAAGAAAATGGAAAAACTAAAAGCTGTGTGATACTAAATGATGAGGAAAGTACATTCTCAATGTCTTAAATATAGTAGTTATGTGAAACACTTAAATAGTAAAGGAAAACGTTTTCTCAACACTAATTGCTTAGACTATGTATACTAGAGTAAATTCTGAGATCTAATTGACAACAAGGTAATTCGCTTATTTAACTTGCTACAGTTTTATTGATTGAAAATGCAATAATTCACAATAATGTCAACAGAGATTACTTTGGAAACGTTCGCTTACACTGGCTTCCTTGTACTTAAACCACAATATTTTAATATAGGGACTCGGTTTGTTTTTGATACTATATAAGTTTTCAAAATGAAGATGTTGAATGTACATGTAATAAACTTTATTAATCTTTACGTTTTGCCTTTCAGTCAGTCATGACTGCTATAGATAGTTCCAAAAGATCATCAGGAAAACTTGGTTTCTTGGATACAAAACCAATTTTTAGCAATCAGTTTTCTATCAAGTTAACTCTCAAGTGTGTGTTTTCTTTGGTGATAAGCCTTATGAGCTACTCACTTTGTTATCCTATACGCTGCTGCTTCTTTCCGTAAGCTTTAGGTAACAGAATAGAATAAGTTGAAGAATTATATCAAAATTGTAATGTTTTCTCTTGATTAAGTAATGTCTTATCGAAGTTGATAATCATTTAGAGGTAGACCTAATAATGTTAAACAGTTTTTATTTACTTCTAATCTTTCAACGAAGTTATCGGAGAACGTTGTTTGGAAGAATGATTACATTGGACAGACCTGATAACTCAAATGGAAGGAAAGTTTAAACATATATATATATATATAATTATTATTTGTCTCTTGAGTACCTAGTGTATTATAGGAATTCAGTAGCACGTCTCCATTACACTCTCTCCTCTACAGTCTTTTCAACATACCTCAACAAATTCACACAAACTTCCATCTCCTCCATGTCACACACACACACACACATACACATACATACATCCTCAGACACCCGACTCGTCGTTTCCCACACAGGTTCCACTCGACGGTCCCATCTCGTGCGTGATGTCCACAAATGGTCTTCTCAGTGTATCCTCAATCCTATCCAATCCATCTCCACTTTATTCTGCATATATGTTGGGTGATGGGTTCTTCATTGGTTCGTTGGCAGCCAGTCAGCCAGCCAGCCAGCTGGCCAGCCACAATGAGTTCCTTCTTGCTTATTCTTATCATTCTGGTAATCCATCTGATCTTCAGTGTCAGTATTGAGTGAGGGTATGTGGCAGGTGTTGGTGATGATGATGATGTGTGTGTGTGTAGTTTGTTGGAAGTGCATTTCGTGACTTTCCACATCTGTGAACCACCACATAGAAAGAAGCATTGACTGACTTGACTGAATTAGTGTTGAAAATCCGGATTGTGTTCACGCTTTATGCTTTATTTTCACACTACTAATGATCCTAATTCACAGCCATGCAGTGGAACTCGGCGTACTGTTGTACAAATTATTGTTCATTTCTTGGCATCTTTAAACATCACCAGGTGCATGAGTTCATCAAATTGAAAAAGTTTACTCACTCTCTGAGTCTCACAAAGATAGTGTTTGGGCATTAGCCTGCTATATTTTATTTAGCTTCTTACTCAATTTTCTTGCTGTCTTTCGACATCTCAATAAGTATGTAATAGATTTAAAGAATCTTCTTGAACACTTAAGTTTTTTATTCCAAGTCAGTTGAGATTTCAAAATCAAGCTACTGCATACTTGGACTAATGTTAGAAATGTAGATGACTGACCGTCAGCAGATCTTCTACCAAAAGGCTCGACAATTTGTTTGTAAGAATGTTATAACTTCCCATTTGGCAAAGGTTTTAGAAATAATTCTGATATCATCTTTCACAAATTCGGTGCATTTAAAAAAAGATGGATACTGAGATGTTTAAATATTTATCAGAAAGAAAATTGTTACAGAGTGCAGAATAACCTCCTAGATTCCTAGGAAAGCTGAAAACTCCCTAGAAATACTCACAGACAATCGTCTTCAGTAAAATATTGATGAAAAGTTATATCATCACGTTGGTGATTTTTAAGTTGGTTAATAAGACTAAAGTGAAGCAAACTGCTCTTCTGGACATGAGTAGAAAATATAAAGGCCTTCGAAAATATATTCAAATTCTTGCATTCTTATGCGTTTTGATTTGTCAGTAAACCTTTATAGTTTTACCATTGCCTTCTGCTTTCGAGGAACCAGGCAACCATCAAGGGTGATCACTAGAATTTATTTTTCAAACTTCCGCACACATGTTAACTATTCATAATCGTCAGTAAATGTTGTGAAGTTCATAACTAATTCTTGAAATGCTATTTATCCATATTGGGATCATATAGTAGACCGTAACAAGCCATATTTATCGCAATACTTGAAAAATCTAAGTTGTGATTAAACACAAATTTACAGCTTATGAATAACCACTTAAGTGCATGACTGACTAATCAACAGCAGTAAAAATCTCAATGTTTCACTGTACATAAGTCATCTAATTTTGTGCAAAACTGTCTGTCACGTTAATGACTAATAGTCTTGTTCTCATTTCAATTATTCAGAGAACATTGATTCTAGCGAAGACTACCTCTGTATATTTTATCTCATTTTCGATATGTAATGTTGATAACATTCAAATTTGACGGTTTTATGCATGTTTTTTCTTCAACAAAGGAAAAAAGTATAGTTCATTGTAAGCGTACACATTTATTTTGTCTAAATAATCCTGTAGTTGAATAAAAGCTTTTTTGAAGATATTCAATCATTTTTCAGTAATTTTTGTGTGTAACAATTCATTTGAACAAGATAGAAAACACAAAAACTGATTGTTTCTATGTACATATACTAAGGCATATATCCTCAAAATGAAAATGTTTGTTTATTGACAATCAGATTTTTAGTGTATCCATGTGTCTATCTACACTTTTTATGCTTAGTATTTCAATTGTCTATGGAACAATGAATAAAAATTTATTAGGTGATGAAAAACGAAATTCTCTGATTATTTTTCATGTTATTTGTGTTTTAAAAATTAATTCTTTCCATCAGTACAATTTAGAATTGGTTTATTACCAAGATACTTTTTTTTCTTTTTGAGATACTGAATTCCGTAGTCATCAGTTAAAGGAAATTATTTTACAAAGAAGCTACAATACTACAACCGTTCAACTGTTCAATATGTATAAAATTTAAAATTATTGCATAGTGTATAGTATTTTTAATTAATCAAAGCAATAAAATTCACAAACTTGTTTTGAATGACTACGCTTTCACAATTTAAATCATACTCAGGAAGTAACCCAATGTGATGAATAAGATTTAAGCTTTTCTGAAAAGATTATCAGATACAATCATACTACTTACTATTAGTAAGTAGAAGGACTGCCACCATTCATTTAACTATAATTTTATCTCTAATGAACCATGTTATGGACAAAGATATCTAAGTAATATTTTGGAAAAGTACCGAAGTCCAGTGCCTGTCAGTTACTGTAAACTTCCAAAGGACAAAAGTGTGCATTGGTCTCGGAGCACATAAACTACATTGTTCAAACCTAATAAAACAAAATTAGTTGCCTGTCAAAAAGAAACGAAATGAACACTAATGGAACAATGGTACATTCAGAATAATCGTATCAAAAACATTGCAGTAACATGAAGCTGTCATATGAATACTGATCAAACAAAGATTTTGAATCCATAGTTAGATTATACATTTGTAATCAACCAAAGAAGTGGAACAGAAAACGTAAGTCAGTCGCCAGCGTTTCACATGACAATAAATTCACATTTGAAGAAACAGTAAACAAAAACTTCGACTTCTAAATTTTGTGATAACAAGGACGGACTCGGAAAAAATGGAAGCTCAGGTGTATAAAAAATCTAATAACAATCCTCAAGTAAATTTGCAACAATTTAACAACCTAAAACGTAAAATGTGCACAAACAGTATAATGAGAAGTATATGTCAACCTTAAAGAGAAAAGAAAAAATCCATTCTATAACTGCCTTTCAGAAGAGGGGCTATCTGCATCATTTCATCAAGAGATGTCTACAGAACTCCTCATGAGCAGAAACCTAATCCCTTAAACAAAATAGATGGACTGTCTTATCATGCCTAAAGAACATCCTAGTGATTGGAACTACATTCTTGAATCTTTTCAGATTCACTAGAGCTCACAAAGCTGAAATATATACTTGCTCCATCTGATACGTCAAAAGACCTGATAACAAATACAGGCAAGTTTCCTATCATCTACTAAAGTGACTTTAGCCACTTCAAAAGAATACTAAACAAACTAGCAGCTGTCTCCTTGTTCGTCAACAAAAATGCCAATTAGCAACTAAGTAGCATGACATATCTTCTCTCTTATCAACACGTCTAAACGATTAAAAATGTGGTTTAAACTGATAAAACATGAAGATTTTGAAAAAAGCGGAAGTATAAAATGTACCACGGAATTTTTCGAAGACTGGCACTCAGGTCAGTTACTAATCTGTAGGTATACTGACACTGATCCAATCCATCAACAAAGAAGAATATAAGAATATAAGTGGAACCTGTGTGGGAAACGATTAGTCGGGTATCCGAGGATGTGTGTGTGCGTGTGTGTGTGACATGGAGGAGATTGTGTGAGGAGGAGATGAAAGTTTGTGTGAATTTGTTGAGGCAGGTTGAAAAGACTGTAGAGGAGAGAGTGTAATGGAGACGTGCTACTGAATTCCTATAATACACTAGGAACCCAAGGGACAAATAGTAATAATATTAATAATAATACCACTGATATCACAATCGGCATTCCTCTGTTCATTTCATGAATAAAAAGTAATTACCTTTACTCACTACACTATATTAATCAATTGATTTCATTTGAGAAATGCACTGAAGTGAAAAATAGCAAAAGTCCTATTTACTACATGCTTTTATGAAATATATTTGAATTTATTTTGCTCTGTAAGTCCTGATTATTTTGTGCATAGTTTCCATTCATCGTAATTTTAATCTTTATTTAATTTTCGCGGTGATTGTTTTTTTCTGTTCATAATTTATGTTAGTTTACTCATTAGGAATTAATTATATAATTACTACCCAGTATTAATTCTGTAAGCTCTCTTTCTGACACACACACACACACACAAATTCTCAACAACTAAGAATTACTACTAACCTAGTTAGGATTATTGTAATAATTAGTCGCTTAAGAGCTTGGAAAGGCAACGAATAACAAACGAAAATAGATTTTATTATTAGCTTTCGCATTTATTATTCTTCACTTGATTTTTTGCAGTGGATACACAAATCTCAGTTAATAAAGCCAAGTGTAGTTCACTACCCTCGACTAGTGCTCTGGGAACAAATATATGCACGCATAATTGAAACTTATATGAAACAACTAGTCCCTTTTATGAATTTGGATAATGTAGTTAGAAGACATAGATTATCTAAAAAATGTGATATATTTGAGCTATACATTTCGAACAATCTGACCACACAATTACTTGTTAAAGCAGTATATATGAAAACTGGAAGTGGGGGAAGGACAAATATGACATAAAGGAATTCAATAATAAGAAAGATAAGGAAAGGAAAACGTTTGAAGACAATCTTGGTAAAATAAGCATTACCAAGGTAGGCCTAGCGTAAGGACAAACTATTTTGGCACACATAATGGGGGGTTGAATTAATTTATGGCTAGCGCCTCAACAAACTTAAGTATACACCCCTGACAGTTTCCATACAAAATTGTAAAGGCTGTTTCAGTATGAATCCTGTGACTCTTATCAATGATATATTTTTTGCAATGGATGATGATGGTTGTCTGTCATCTTATCAGTGTTTGTGAATCCAGATGCTTTCGTAGCCACTTTGGAACATGTTCCCCTGCCCTCAAGTTTATATGACGATTAGTTCTCCTTATGTATGTTTGTCCACACACATACACATGTAAATTTATAAACGCAGTGGGATGTGGCTCAATCGTTTATACAGCGTTGAGGTTTAAGTTTCAGTAGGTGTTTAGTCTTCTCAAATGCGATTGTTCGAAATGTATAGCTCTAATACATTACATTTTTCAGATAATCTACGTCTTCTAATTACATTATCCAAACTTATATGGATAGAAAATGTAAATAACTTATTATTTAAATATATTCTTACAGAAATTCACTTAGAGCTCACCCCTAGTAATTTCTGATATTGGTTAGTTATGAGCAGATAATGTATTAGGCAAAGCTTGCTTTGCAGAACTCACTATCACCTACAGTACATTTTCAAGAGAAAATGGAAATGACTATTTTAACATTTAATCATTAGGTATCGTTGTAGATTGTTTTTATACCTTAAAAAGCCATTATATATTCAGTTATTTACAGTGTTTTGGCTACATTTTACTGATCATAGTCATTTCGAAGCTTCCAAGCAGCAACATAACAATTATATCCGTCATACAAGAAGTGGCCATCATGACTCACTGGTCTAGTAGGTAATGATTTGGCGTCGGAAACCAACGGTCCTGGGCTCGAGTCTTAGTGGAAACAACATCACTCGCAGTTGACGAGCCCCAAATAGGACGAAGCGTGGGTCATATAATTCCACTATTAGCCAGTATCCATCATTAATATGCGGTTCAATTTGTTAAAATCCTATGTTCCTGAATGCTCAACTATTAGTCGATAAGAACAACAAATGCAAACAACAGCAAAATACCTTCCTAATGAACTTAAAGTCTGCACATGAAATCGAGGTAAATTAATTTAAGTGAGATAACTAAAGCATTCAACATTCAAGATTAATACGAGGGAATACTTTCACTAAAATAGATCAACAAATAGAAAACAGAACTATTTAGTTGGATAGCCCAGCAGAAAAATTTAATTATTTAGAGATTTTCAATATAGAACTGTTGTTTATATATACCACAATTTCACACAGGATTTAACTTCAATGTTCCTAAAACAGATCTCATTGCAAAAACCTAGACTCGTATCTTTTCCCTAACTCGAATAGGATTCCTAGTGTAACCTCAGGATTCAAACAAATTTTTCCTATCATTGACCACAATGTAAGCAAATATTTACTGCCCAAAAGTTACTGAAATGCTCCAATGAAAATATTATATCTTTTATAAGCTTTCATTGTATCGCCTTCGTAAAAGATAAGATGAGGAAAAGCGTATTACATGATTCAATTAATACTTGATTGACAGGTTTCGGACACTGTAATAAAACATTAGTTTGAATGCATGATATTGGAAATTATTCTTTTTTTTTAGTTAACATCATGCATATTGGAAAAGCAAAATTATTATAAATAAGGCGTAAACTGCTATATGGCTTACTAATGAGTGAATTAAGCTTCCAAGCTGAGAACTATAACATTTACTGTTTCAGTTAGTCCATGAATAAATGGTTTCGCTTTGTATCTGTTTTTCGAATAGTCAATGAACCTTCATGTAATCTGTAAATGTCTCCTTTGTTTCAGAACAAATCTTATTAAATCCTTTTTTTAAAAATAAACCCTTACTAAGAGTAGAGTACAAATGAAAACAGTTAACTTTTTCACTGGGTAAATATTTTTCAACGTCATCCAGACACTTCCTTTAAAATGGAGTTTATACAATTTTTGGAATCGACTTGTTTTCACACAGTTGTTGGGGCGTTGTTTTCCAACCGCTTCAAAAACTCCTGAACTTGATGGTATACGAAGATATCACATCTGCTTCCGGTAAAACATTTCACCTTGAACAATAATTTTACATTCAGCACCTAATTCATTCGAACATATCGTAGGATCCTTGACAAACATTTTAATATATTTTAATAATATTCATTTCTGCTTTTACGTACATTTTATTCCGACCTAGTGACTCACCGATAACATGCTCTCTGCGAAATCTGAAGGTCCCATTCCCTGATGGGCTCATGGATGTGGACCGTTGAGAAATTCGTTACTGGGAAGAAACTGCTCTTCAGTGCTTTCACGTTTTCAGTTGCTCTCCAACTGATGCCAGTCTATGATGAATGCTAACTTCAATATTTATTTCAAGTTTTATGTCTCATACAAGGAAGCTCCATTTCAAATAAAGAAATACTTCGAGAAAATTAGAAATTATTAGAAAAATTATCATTATTATTTATTACTATTATTATCACTAAAAATTTGTCGTCAAACTGCAAAACTTAACTGTTTTCTTAATCGTATTCCTATATCTTTAGTCAGTTCATTCCGGAATCTTCAACTGTGTGATTTTAGCAAGCAGATTACACTTATAGAAGTCTGAAGGCTTGAAAACTAAATCTACATGACATACTTTAATTCATCTATTAGCAGATTCACCTTTCTTCGCTGCAATGTAGTAAACATATTGAATGCTTTGAACGACCTGTTTTATGGCGAACCTATGAAATAATCTCCCATTTATGACATACTGTATTCAACACATCAGTGATCACGAGATATACTTAATTCATCATTAAGATATACTCAACATGGTAGATTGGTGCCTGATAATCCACACTTTCTTTAACTCTCTTATGATATTCTGTTTGCTATTCGTGTAACAAATATTTGGTGCAGTATTTCAGTATTATACTATGTGCTTGTAAGGTGATTGTGGAAGATGTGACAAGTCTTCACTAATATAACATTTTATCAGAAAGTTTCAAGCATAAGCTATGTGTAGCAAAACTTTACTGTATATAATTTTTGAGTTACGTTTTCGGTACTAACTAACAAAGATAAACTACACGTTATAAATGGCTGTTGACTGAGGTATTTCGGGTTATGCTTTACAAACCTAAGCCAACGTCTTAGTTGTTGTTTCTAAAATTTGGAATAAATGGGCCTGAGGGCATAGAGTTATCCAAAATATTTTGACCTCTGTGAATTCGAAAACTGTTATTTTGAGTTATGTTGACGGAAACTACTTTGATGAATGAAGTTCGCAAGACTTTGAATAGTAGTTACTTGATATATTAAGAAACGTTTACAATCTTGCTCTGACTATGCAAATGCTAACAGTGTTTATCTTCCAACAATTCTTACACCTAAGACCCCAGATATAATTGTTCCTCTTGCATTCATGTTCTTCTACTATCCACTCTTATTGTCCTCGCCCTTGTTTTGTTATTTTCCTCTGTGTTGTGATTTAATGCAACTCGTGGTAGGTTTCTTTTCGTTGTTTCTTCATAACTTTAAAAAAATTCTTTGTAAACTACAATTTTCCCTTACTTATACAATATAGCTGATAAGAAGATAGAACCCGTCATTAATGTTTTACGGTCCTAGCTGTCTCACCCAATATCAGTACAACACAGTAGACGATATCATGATGAATAAATAAGAAGGAAAATGGTCAAAGTTGTAGAAAGTGGTGAAAAGAGATCAAGCAGGAACGAAGCAATAGGAAAACTCAGTATGATAATTAAAATGAAGAAAATGTTCGAATGTATTTGTATAATCATCCTGCTCATAGTTGTTTTTGGTTTTCTAAGCACACTAAGATTGTATTAAAACTTACTTATATGATGGCAAAGTGCCTACAGTCTCCAATATCCTATTTCTGTTGTCAAGCGTACACGAACCACGAATTCTACAACTTCCTTCATATCTCAGACTTATAGTCAGAGACTTCACCGTCTAATGCTGCATTTAATGTTGTCACTCTGTCTACTTATATGCTACTTACGACTTGTTAGACATGGAAAAAATATATATAAAGCATATTCCGCTGCAAACCATAGTTCTTCTCTAAGTACACAAAGTTTTCAAGCTTGGTTCGGGAAATTTCGGTTTCATTCATATAAAAGTTGTGTACATAACATTAGTGAATCTTCTCGATGATGAAAATCATAAGTTGAAGGCTGCTTGGGCTCCATATTCGTTTCTTTTTCGACAAAGTTATTTCTCTGTTTCCCCTGTATTTATGTCCTTCTCTTGCGTTTAAGAACTGACTTAATTCAAATGATTCTCATGGGATGCGACAAAACACATCAGTCAACTTTTGTACAATGTTCGAAATGGCTTTTATAGACGTCTAGATACTTTTCTTTGATGAATAATCATTAAATTACTAGACGAAGTATTTGTGAAATACTCTTTAGCAGTAATTTTAATGATATAAAACATTTTCAAAGCTATTTGAAGGTGACAGTTTTCAGAAAATATACATTTATACATTTTATCTCAGCACAGAGAAGAACCAATGTATTATACTAACTGTATACTGACTCCAGTTGAGCTAAATATGGTGAATTTTTATCAAAATCACAAGTTTTTAATGATGAAGAATAACCCTTAAATCCCATTAATTGGTCACTGGGGAGTAACCAACTACTTGTTGTCTAATCCTAAGTGCTGATCGAATTCTTTTGATCACTTTGCAATGTGGTCACCAGGCTAGTTGACTCAACATCACGATGCACTTTGACACATGTTAATTGAATGGAGACAACCAGCGTAAAGCCTTGGACCTAGGTTTCATGTTTTTTGGCACTCATCTGCAAGGCGTTTCTGCAACCTCTACAGAAATGATGTCCTGTCTGAGATTCGAACCAACTCCCTGTCGATTACTTCAATCCAACTAACATCTAACAAAGTGTATCGCTATGTTGAGTCAACTAGCCTGGTGACCACATTGCAAAATTATCGACAGAATTCGATCAGCCTTTAGGAGTAAACAACATGAGGTTGGCCAGCCTCTGGTGACCAATTAATTTCCTAAATCCAGTCCTACAGGAGATCAGTGGTACCGTCTCCGATTGCAGTACTGGGTGACGCAGATTTGGATCTCAGACAGGACATCAGTTCCATAGAGGTTGCAGATACCCCTTGCTGACGAGTGCCAAAAAGCACGAAACCTGAGTGCAGAACTTGCTGCCGATTACCTCCATCCAACTAACAACTCTTTTATCATAATCTATCTTTTATTTTTTTTATTATATTGTTTAGCTGGTCATCATTTACAAGAAACTAATGCTGTATGTTTAAGAAAGCCAAATGGTGGTCATTTTATGAATTGAATCAATTAACGTAACGCATCGCATGTAAATGAAAACTAACAGTTCCAATACATTTTGAATAACTAATTACATTGAGTAATATTGATGACTTAAATAAACCTTCAAGATGTTATTCTTTTAAATGGATTTTAATATTTGGGAATAAAACTGGGGCACTGCGGTACATTTTAATTCCATTTTAGTTTGTTTATTAGATTTGAAACAGTGAAACGGTATTATTTAGTGAATAAACAAATATATAATAATGCTGTTTCACCGTGTGAAATCTTTCCTAAAGGAAGGATAATTGGAATTTGTTGTTTCAGACCTTTTATATATATTCAGAAACGGATTAACTGTAGGAACTGGCAAGTATCTGTTTCTTTAATGTTATAGTCACCTTGACACTGTTTTCATGTACTGTGTGAAACGGGGGAGTTTTCGGGGAATGATGGGTGAAACATGACCATACATCGACATAGAGAACCTATTGATGGTTATATATTCCGTTGGGCTATGTATCACAGAAGAAAGTTTGTTTATGATGCTACGTTGTTACTCAATCTTAAGCTTGTTCTTAGACACTTTCTTTTTCAAATCTAAGTTGTCTTTAACAAAGATCATGTTTGTGTTTAAAGACTTGATGCTAAGAAGACCAGTGTGAAAAACGATTACAAAAATTGCAGAGCAGTCTAATTTCAACTTTACAGTGGTCTTAGCACTATAATTCCAGGTACTGGAAGATGAAAAACATTACATGTCTTCTTTGCGAAGTTGGCGTGGGAGTACATGTATATGAAACAGTTCTAATAAAAAGAAAGACTAATAGAGAATGAAAAGCAGCAAATCAAGTCTTGGTGTTTGTAATATAAGACAAACCTAGAAGAAAATGACTCATGTATAAAAGTTGGCTTGACTTCTCCCTCATACTTTCATGGAAAAATGGAATATTTTCTCACAACATATTTCTGAAAATGATCCTCTTTGATTATTTTCTTTATTAATTTGCGAATTTTATGCTCTTGAAATTGCTGTCTTATGTTTTTTTTCAGTTATTGATTATTCAACGTTGTTTTTGCACTGGATTGTTATGACTGCTATTCCTTAACTTCACTAATTAAATTTAGGTGGCGCAGAATTGAATCTCAGTAACCTAGAAAAGTTACTTACATACGCTTAGCTTCATGAAGCTGAAAGCTACCTACAATGCTTTAATATTAAGTCTGTGTAGCAGAACTTTAGGGATAGTAAAATATTTGTTCATTCTGCAACTGCAGTTGAAGAAAAACATGCTATTTACTAAAAAAAATCTTGCATTTTGAGATATTTCGACTTCTCTCCTATGGGACATACAGTATTTATTATAGACCACCTTAAAGTAACTGGTTTTGAAGTAAGTAAGAGGTCTTGTTTCGAATAGCTTCTGGTTCAGAGATTCTAGATTTTGGTTCAGCTAAACTTTAATGACAGTGCGAATTTTTATTCAAGAAATTTGAAACCACAACTACCAAGTGATTCTTCAACAAGTAATTCAAACGACTGCTCTGCATGTTAAGTTCAAAACACAGGATTTTTCTGAAATATGGTACTGTATTAATAAGCAATAATGACTGGTAAATTGCGAATCTCGAAATGTATGTCGGCTTATCACCGTAAAAATCACTTCATGCGAAGGGTATCAGCAATAAAACAGCAAAGCTGCTTCAGAAGCAAACTAGAGGAGAATATGAAGAACTTACATATTTCCATGATAAGGTAAAAGATACTAGATAGAAAGATGTTCAAGGTGAAACAGAGCATCAAGGAATGACTGAACGGAACCCACCACAATCTGGGACCTGGAAAGATACTAATATTCTAAGATGTTAAATGAAAAACAAAGTATGATTATAACCGAAACGACCAACCAAAGCTGCAGATAAGATAACATTGTGGAAGAACGTTATTACACTACCCATTATTAGCAAGTAACACAAAGCTTCATCCGAACAAGGATAGAAGCGTTAACTCGAAATAGAAGGAAATTAGAAAGCAGTAATAAAAAATTAGTGTAAAACGATGACAAAGACCACCAATCAGCTCATGGATGCTAAATAAGAGGGCCAAGGTCATATGTTTATCTTCTTCGATCATTTTGTTGGCTCTGTATGCGGTGCCGATAAACTATGATGAGGACTACGTTGTCCGTTATTAGCAGGAAATTGGATTGGTCACAAGACGTAAATTGTAGAAAACACTTACATATCTAACAATGATAGAATAAATAATTTCATTTTTTGTTGCCCTAGCTGTCACATGAACAAATTTATTAGGACAGAATCGTTTTTCACAAGATGTCATTTAACTCTATAAGTACATTACTGGGTTTTTGGCACATCAGTAGGAGCTCTAACATATATTGGTGTTTACTCACTGTAATGGTTGGTATCAACACTGAGTAAAGGTTTAAACCCACGCAACCTGAAGTTTGAAGCAGTGCAGTTAAAGTAGATGAATATCTGTTTTGGAAAGTAAGGAGATTTAAACAAGACTAAGTAAGTTATAAAAATATGTAGTGACAAGCCATGGGTTCTTGGTGTAGATGACAGTACCACAGAGAAAGGAATTTTTGAATGGATTAGGGAGGGATCTTAAAATTCTATCCTGCTAGCTATCGAAAAACGAATATAATCAGGGAATACCACATACACAAGTTCTTGGAAACCATATATACTCTTGTTTGGATTGATATACCCACATCAATATGTTCTTCATGACGAGTACTTTGCTGATCGTACAGCTAGGACTCACAAAAATAGCCTTGAAGACATGTACAGTTGCCTACAAGATTCTTGATGCATTTAATAATCTCACGAAGGGGAATGATATGGTCCTGCTTGCATGTATCTGCCCCCAATCTTTAGTAATAATGATTGAAGTACAATTTGGCCTATGTAAATCCTTACAGCACGTTTCTGTGAGAACATCTAGTTTCTTCTTAAATGCTTTTTTTAAATGAATTGATACCACTAACCCAGATAAGAAGTTCCAGTTGTTGGTAGTTCTGTGTGCCAAACGTAGCCTCACGCTAAGTTGACTCGATTGTAGTGCTTGCATTTTCTTGTGAAGACCTCGAGCATAATCAATTTTTGAGGGAGACGAAATATCAAGCATCAATCCCAAGGTTAAGGATACGAGATGCTCATATCAGAATAGAACAGTGAGAAAACGTTTAGTCCTTTTGAATTAACCAACTGGTATAAATTATTTTGCGCGCTGTTTGAAAGGAGAGTGACCTTTCACATTCAGCTAGATTATTGCCATTTTTTGTGTTTACATATCAAGGGCTGTTGTATTTTTTGCTCTAATCAGAATATTATTCAAGTAAAGTGAGACAGCAACTTTTGCTGGGTGAGTTTCTGTAGTTTACGCTACATGGTGAGCCAAAAGCGTCGAAAAGATGCTTGTACTGGGGCCGGGTGCCACTTCACAGTGGCTCTGGTATGCAGTGTAGCAAATACAAGAGTTGGTTCAACGATAACTGCACAAGCCCCATACCCTGAGCATATAAGAGGTACAGCAGTGCAGGAAGTGTCTGGCTTTGTACGTTGTGCTGCTCGGATATCCGCACTCTAGTAGAAGAAGCAAAAGCACTTCCAAATACGATAACTAAGAAACTCTCGTCAAAAGTCAAAACCGACACAGCATCCACTGACACACAGATTGCTGTGCAAAATCTTAAGAACGTTCCACGACAAGCTGTAAGTCGGGCGCGTAGACTACCTACTAGGTTTGCTTACAGTGACCTGGAAAAAACTACACCAAGCAGGGTGAAGTGAGTATCTTCTTGATCTCGCATTCCCAAAGTTGGCAGGTCTAGTCTAAAAACTGCTGACTGCAAGACTAGGTCTACTTCAGATGGGAGAAATAGGAGTGAGGCGCCTCCAGTTCCAACGACGGAACCATGCAGACCACAGGTCATACTCAGTTCGGCGACCCAATCCTTGATCAAAATCACACAGAGTGGGATGCAAGTCCGTTCTGAAGCTCTCAGTGCCAAGACCACTGGACTAGGCTTTAGTAAACCTTGCGTACCCGACCCTGAAAAATGGCAAGTAACCAAGCCTAAACGGTATACCAAGAAGCCAATAAGGGTAACCGAGCCAGCTATCATCACTCCACATGGCAAAGACAAAGTACAGATCCCTGACAGGTCCGTAATCTTCCACAGAGTGGAAGGAAGCAGAGACCCCGAGCCACGTAAACGTCTCGGACATGACCTTGGCAAGGTACAAAGTTTGGTAAACTAGCTTTACCAGAAAACATGCCAGGAGCCACCCTACTTAAGATATATAGAGTAGGAAAACGGGGAATAATCACTACTGAAAATAAGTTTCGGCTACTTAAAGTCGTGTTCAAGTCAGCAGATGAGAGGAATCAGATTCTAAAGAATGCTCACAAACTTCAAGGATCTAGATTGTTCATGCGAAAGGATCTGGCTCTTGGTGGTCGAATTAATAAACGAGAGGTAGAAGCAGAACCAAAATCCAGATTAGCAGCTGGATAACAAGATCTGAGAGTAGTGGGCTTT